>OZ005648.1:362191924-362849424 GCA_963930645.1 Salticus scenicus
AACTAAAATATTCAAATACATCAAGGGCTATAATTAGAATTGCTAGAATTGCAAGTGTTTTTAACACTTTACAACAATATTTACGAGTGATTATAAATTGTTAAAGGATGATTTTTCTTATGCTTGAAATTTTAACTAAATGATTTATTACGATAAAATTCGTGGATATTGCTTTAAATTTGCTCTAAGTTTTAATATTCTAAGTGTTGATTAAGTAGAAAATTTTGAAACTGACATGGAGTTATAGACTTTATAATGATGAGTGGAATAGGAAAAATCACTACATTAAAATGGGAAAAATCACTATATTAACAAGAACCGAACAATTTAACTGAAAGAACAGCCTACATGTTCTAAAACAGGGTATTTTGGCATAAAATTCTTTTTATTTTAAAAGAAATCTTTTCACTAAATTGTTGATTTAGCCAAAAATAAATAAATAAATAAATAAAAAAAAGTAAAAATAAAATATGAATAAATAAATTATGTGCCGAAATTCTAACCTTAATATGTTTCAATTTTCAGACAAATGTATGCTAATTTACATTTCATGGAACTTAGAAATGCCATATTATAGCATTGCTTCAAACTCTTTCATTTTCATAGAATTTTTCTTACCGATATTTTATAAAATCAATTTTCAAGATATTACATCTCAGAAAATTACAATAAAAATTTCTATTAAAAATTGGTAATTAATAAGTCTCATTCCAAAAATTCAAATGTTGGTTTCCATGCTGTGGGACGCATATTATATACAAGATTTGTGGCTTATTTTGAAAGAACCTACAATAATTTTTACGAAATGTTTCTAAGTACTTATTATACATTAAGTATCAGGCTTACGTTGGACCGGAAAGACAGGAGGACCTATCTAGTCGTACAGCCCTTATTTTCCGATATCAGTAAAAATTTTTAGCAGTTTTTATCATAAAACAAGCTTATAATTTGAAGTAAGATTTTATTGTATAAAAATCGTGGTTTAAGAATCCTTACAAAAGGACGAGTACATACAAACCCTGCTATTTCTTTGCACCCTTTGACTGAGGCTTTTATAGCTGCACAAATATATGTGCACAGTGAATATCATTCAGTATAAATACCCCCCCCCCCCCCGCGCCTCTGGATACTCTGTCTACTACCCTGTAAGATATCCAACACGGGTGTGTTAAGTATATTATTTTTAAGAAATAATTTGAGATTCTACAAACTAGATTTCTTTATTTTTCTCAGTTTAACCCTCCTTTTTTGTTGTTTTTAGGCCTTTTTATGTATTTCTATTATGGCATCAAGAATAGCACCTTAGAATTGCAAGAAGAAAAACCCCTGGAATTGAAAATTCCTGAAGACAGAGAGAATAACCTCTATCCACCAGATCAGATGCAACAAATACCAGAGCAACATCTACAGCAACAATACATGACAACACAAATGGAAGATCCTTATGCCGGATCTTATGCTCCGCCCACTGACGGTTATTCCCAGCAAACCACTAGCAATGCTCTCTTCGTACAAAATGTAGATCCTTTGGCAGAAGATCCTTGGAGCAAGTATGAATAAGAATATATCTTAGCGTAATGGTATTCCCGAAATATTTATTTTCCATCTGGGGTTATGTCTTGGTTTTCTGTCATTTTTTATGAAGTAGCAACAAAATCGGGACATGGACCCCTGTCATTAATTAATAACTAAACGTACATCGACAAGACTGGTAACAGCATCTAAAATGGCATGACGCCATCGTCAATTACATTATATAAATAATAAATATATATATATATATTTGTAATGAATGTAAACAAAAAATATGAAATTCAAGCCCCGCTTCGTGGGAGGAAATTAGAAATTGAATTATATGTTTGATGACTTTATTGTTTTCTCAAATATATATCATGGATCTCACTGTGGAATTCAAGTGTGGACTATATTTCATTTTTAAATATTTTATTCATATTATGTGTCTGAGGTTTTAGAAAGGATGTAAGTAATTTTATGACTCGAACTCGAATGATGATTAAATATGCAACAAATATGTATTTTGCATGACGGCTATGTTTCAGTGTTTCGAATTTGATTTTGAGAATATTATTCAATCTATAAATATAATGTTTAATTCTAACTTAAATATGACTGTGCTAGCATAAAAAGGAAAATAAATAACATAACTGAAAATAATTACAAAATCAGTTTCTGATGTCACAGATGTTAACATTTCTATTTCCTAAATAATATTTATTAATAACAGTTTTCCTTGGTAATCTTTCTTATTAATTTTCTATGTTATAAGAAAATAAATATCATTATTGCATAATAGCATAGTTGCCAACATTTTATTTTATTCCGAAGCATTTTTAGCCCCGTCTCTATTCTGCACCACTTTATTTTTAGAATATTTTTCTTTACTATATAATTACGATAAAATAAGTTACTCTTTAAAAAATAAGTGGTATGGAATAAAGGTGGGGCTAAAAAGGCTCTGGAATAAATTAAAATGTTGTCAACTCTGGTAATAGTGATACTCGGAAAAATCTTAAGAATCGGCAGCTCTACGTGTTTATATTTTCTATTATAATTCTTCTTTCTTTGTGGATTTTTGTTTATAAAAAGCATAAATCAATAACTAAATGTTTATAAGTATTTGGAAAAAAAAAAAAAAAAAAATATCTGGTCCACCACAAAACTTTATTCTGTATTTTCCTAAACCAATTCTCGCAAAATTATTAATTAAAATTGTTATTTATTGAAAATATTTTTTATGATGAATTCAGATGATTTTCTTCACATAGAAGTAAAGCATTAAATGCCAAAATAATGTCAATTTTGTGACTTTATAGACAACATTTAAGGAAATGCATGTTCTTCCCGATAAAAATTAACAACAACAAAAATTATAACTTTATTTTGAATTATCACCGACAAATTGTTCAATCATTAGTTTTAAAGGTATTAACAAGTTATTATGAAAGGTACCTATATTGAAAATTTACACCATCCGGGGTTACTTCTCCCGAAGAGTGGCGTCCCTCTTGGGGTGCAAGCAATGCCCTACTTGTACAAAAAATTTTCTTACGAGATGATTTCTACTACAAATATCATAGGTGCCAACATTTTAATTTATTCTGAAGTTTTAGCCCCGTATTTTTTTTTTTTTTTTTTTTTTTTTTTTTTTTTTTTTAATACCACTTTTATTTTAAGGTTAATTTTTTCTTATTTTATCGAAGTTATATATTGGAGAAAGTATTTCTATAAATAAATCGGGGCGAAATAAAGGCGGGGCCAAAAATACTCCGGAATAAATTAAAATATTGGTATCTGTGCAAATATATATATATATATATATATATATATATATATATATATATATTAATTTCACATTTAAAAGTTTAAAATAATCTTCGTTATGTTCCTTTAAATAATATTTTGGGTTTGTGAGATACTGTGTCCACTAAATTTTTGAAACATACACATACATGCAGACACAGATATTTCCTTTAAATGGTTCTAAATGTATTATTTAGTCATCATCCGAAAATTTTCCATTTTTGTAAATTTTCCTTCATGCATTTTGTGATAATTACTGTGATGATATTTTAATATTATGCTTATTTAAAAACTTGCATGCTTGTTCTGAAAATTTTCATTGAGGACACATTCATAACTGTTAATGTGTTAGCTGGAAATATTCACTTGATAACCATGATGTATTATTAATAATTTATTACTATAGAAATTGAATACAATATGCTGTTGGAAATTTAACAAAAAATATAATTTATTTATTATAAGTGATTACCCATCTACAAACTTCCTGATAAAATTTTGCTGTATGAACATTTCTTAAATCTGAAGATAAGTAATATAATAATAATATAATAATAATAATCATTATTTATTTATTGTTTGTCAATAAAAAACAATAAAAATAACTTAAAAAATTTCTTCCGATATCTTTAAATAATATATATATTACTTTTTTCTGCTGTTTTATTGTACTTTTTACCGGAGTTGCCAAACGTTCGAAATATAAAACATATTTCAACCCAGAAATTTTATTTAAGAAGAAAAACAATAACCGGGGGGGGGGGGAGATTCCAACCCTTCGGAGTATTTCATATCTCTTATTTCTGAAAATATGTTTTATTTAATCGCAGAATTTTTGTTAATAGATAAATAGGGAAAAAAAAAAAAAAAAAAAAAAAAAACAGAAATACTGGTATAAAATAATCCGGAGGATTGGTAGTCTTGCAGTAAAGAGGAACTTAGAATAAAGTGGTTTGTTTCGTTTATGGTATTTTCTGAATATATTTAATTTGAAAAAGTATACATGACAACTATAAGTATACAAGTGAAATTTTAATCATTCTTAAGTTGTTAGGGAAGTGCATAATTTTGCTTATAGATTTTTAAAATTTCAATAACATATATTTTACATTTAATATTTTACTTTTAATTTATATTTGATATATAAGTAATACTTTAAAATCAATTATATGTTATATTTTGAAACAATTTACTTTTACTCATTTTCACTATATGAAAAAAAAAAAAAAAAAATGTATATATACATATGTTATATTGTAAATTAAAAGTGGCAGGCGACTTCTCAGGACGCCATTCTAAAAACAAATTTTACAAAAAATTGATATAGAATATTTTTTGAAATATTAAAAAGCTACAAAATTTTCATATTATTTAGTTTGTTGTTTTGTGTTTAAGAATAAGAATTAATTTGCAAATTTATTCAACGAATTCACAGAGCAGTGAAAAGTTTTAATTTAGTAATAATAATAACAAAAATGTAATAAAAATAAATTAGTATTTGCAAATATGAAACTTTAAAATGTACATAAAATTTCCAAAAAGCTTTTAAAAGTATATGAAATAGATATGTAAAGCCAAACCATAAGAGAATAAACTTTATAAATTTTACTTAATAAATGTTTCTCGTTACATTGTCAATTCGGTGTTTATGTATGATAAAATTTGGTAACATTCCCACTGAAATACACATTCTATAATATTATAAGGAATTTGCTCCGCATTTACGAAGAACTTTTTCAGTGTATAATCTTTATTGTGAGTATTAAAACAAAGCATTTAATAATAGATTTCGTTATAAGATACAGCTTAAAGAGATCTTGTGCATAATTAAAATAACAAAAATTCGTGGGGTAAAAAAGTGAACATGAATAGGATATAAACAGTGGAAACTCCCCATTTTTTTTTTTTTTTTTTTTTTTTTTTTTTTTTTAATCTACATTTACATAAACATGAATGTTTTTCTACCAAAATTCTAAAAGTTCATGGAAAAATTCGTAAACGTCTGCAGTTTTAGTAAAAATAGAAATATGGAAAAATAAGAAATTTTAAGTTATAGTTAAAAAAAAAAAAAATTATTGTATTCTCTATTTTAACTGTATTCTAAATAACAATTCTCAGACTTAAGACATGCTTCTCTTATATCGTTTTTAGTCCCCCCCCCTTTTTTTTAAAGTAAGTATAAAAACAAATGATTTTAAATTTATAAAAGAAAGTTATTTAAATAATAGTTGCATTGTAATTATAAAATTATTACATATGTATGCAATTGTGTACGCATATATTCTTTCTTTAATTTTGAATTTAATTTAAATTAATGAGTAAATGTAATATAAACAAAAGATTAGAAAAGAAAATCCTCAACGTTCAATAATATCTTAACTGAACCGAATTGTCAATTCAGACGAGAAAAATTATAGTTTTAATACCCCTCTAAACTTCTCACGTCATACACCATGTGACAATATCACGAGTGCTCTGTTTAGTGTAATTTTTTGTGCTTTATGTCCTGCAAAAGTGCTTGCAACAGAGGAGAATATTTTGAAAAGCACATAAAAGCGTTTCGATTCCTATGTTGCGATACGATCGCATTGTGCGCCCCGGTTTCCTCCGCACAAGATTTATAGCAACTTTAAAATAACTGCCTATGAATGTGTGATACGAGAGTCTTATTGACTTTTAGCAATTATCAATTCTGCATTAGATAGATGTGACTGCGAATTAAAAATATTAATCTCTTATTCAGTATGGACGTCATGAAACCTTTCACATGGGAATTCTGTAGGGAAAATTGCAACATTTTCATGTTTATGCCTGTATTCTTCGAGGAAATATTTGTATTCTATACGTAAATTTTATATACCATGTGGAAATTCGAAAAGAAATGGAGAATAAGAAATCAGCTGAAGTAAACAACCACAAATGGTTTACCCTCGAACCTAAGGAACCAGCTGGAGTCCATTGGAGTCGTGGTAGCCTGGTAGACAGAGCTAATAATAGGAAGTTTGCGGTTTCGATACTCAGATTAGCAAAAATCGTCGTGCACCACTGTGGCTGGTGCACATAAAATCTGCCGTGTTTGCACTATGCCCCATGTTCTGTAAAATTAATACCTCTGGGGGTCTCCGAAGCGGGGAACAATCCTCTCCGCCGAGGATCAATATTGCGGCGGCTATCTCCAGATTATCCCTACGGGTGCATCCCAGATCATCGCCATTTGCCTATTACGTAGTTGTGGTGCGATGTAAAACCCACTCAACCTCAACCATGTACAGTAATTGTTATTTTTTAAAATTAAAATGTTTTATTGATGTACTCCTATTTGATTAATTAGCCTATTTGATTAATAAGACCTAGGATAAATCTGTGTTACCTCTCCCATTACATTAAGTAAATTTGCGATTGCATCAATTAAAAATATCATAAGTTGAAAATTTTTTGAATTTTATTTCTTCTAGAGCTAAAATATGAAATAAATTAAAACTTGTTGCGATAAACAACCTACTACTATTTCAGTAAAAAAATATACAAATCTTGCATAAGATGTTTGACTGTAGCTTTTTTCTAGGAAATTCATTAAAACGTACCATTGCGGTTTCCAGTGAATTAATTACAGTTTTAAAATATACGATTAATTTATAAAAAAATAACATTGAATAAAAAAATTTATGAATTTTATTTCTTCTAGAGCTAAAATATGAAATAAATTAAAACTTGTTGCGATAAACAACCTACTACTATTTCAGTAAAAAAATATACAAATCTTGCATAAGATGTTTGACTGTAGCTTTTTTCTAGGAAATTCATTAAAACGTACCATTGCGGTTTCCAGTGAATTAATTACAGTTTTAAAATATACGATTAATTTATAAAAAAATAACATTGAATAAAAAAATTTATGATTTCTCTATTAATTTTTTAGAAAGTCTTTCTAATTATTTCTTAAAATATTATGATGACGGTTTCAATGATTAATGAAATCTAAATGTATTATAATAATTCGTATGGTATTTTTTTTCCTTTTCAGATCTGCAAGTAGGCTTATTCCAACTTTTTTTCAGAATTTTTATCTTCGTTTAAAAATAAGGGTAATGGGTACTGAGAAAACCTCAAAGAATCATACTTTACAAAGCATGATTTTGTCATGTGACATATGAAACCCAATACCATTTTGAACAATTCCACAAAGTAAAATATATTAAAATAAATCAAGAAGTATATATATATCTTATTACGTTTTATCATGGACGAATGGTTAAAATATTTATTTTTAAATTAGTGTAACTTGTACATTTTTAAATTATTACTAATTAGTTATATTGTTTCTGACAATTAAAGATGATTTAGTTTACTTTAAAATATTTGCATATATTTAAAATTTATTTCATTCAAATTCAATTTTAAGTTTTTTAATGTCTTATTTTACATAAAACTACAAATTTTAATGCAGAAAAAAAAAAAAAAAAAAAATGAGAGAGAAAGAAATTAGACAATTTTGAAAGAAATTTACTCTTTTTATATGGACATTTTTAATTATGTTGTTTTTTGAAGAATAAAGGTAATATTAAAATACTTAGCTTTCTAAAATCTACATAACAATACTTATAAAATATACATATATACTTAACATATTGGTTGATATTTAAAAGTAATTAAAAAGAAATCGCATCTTTCTAATGCAGAAAATAGAATGCACCTTCAAATCTATGCGATGTAAAGATTAATAATTATGTTATTGCTACCTCTAGATAAGTAAATATTTTGACTATCGAGAATTAACAATGGAATTATAGCTTGTCATTATAGAAAACACACCAATATCATTAAGCGTGTAAAGCATTAATGTTTTCTCATATTTCCTTAATAAACAATGAACCCAAATTATATAATGTACCTTCAATTGTTATATCATGCAATTAACATAGGTGAAATTTTACTACCGAATGTACTTGTAATATAAATCTATACTAGAATAAGCAGAAAACGGTATTAAAATGATTTATTATCTCATTTGTACCATTAGAACTAAATGAAGAAATTTCAACAAAACACAATTGTCATTATAAAAAATACATGTTCTGGTAAATGAAATTTCGATATTAATAACTATGTTTTCTGTAAGTAAATAGAATACTTATGGAATTTAATTTCTTATTCATGTTTAAAAGTAATGACAAATATTTCACTTGTAATTATTACTGTGTTTTAAACCTTTTTTTTTTTTTTCTTTTTGTTCACAATGTTTTCTTTTGAATTCCTCTTAGAATATCTATATCTTCTTATTTCTTTCAGTACTTTAGTAAATCAAATGCTAAAACAGAAACCTTGTTGTATTTTATTGTAATACACCAATAAAAAAAATTCAGCTATTGGCTTTAACTTAAACATTATACTCGTTAGCAAGTATCTAGGCAGTAATATTTCACTCTCTGTGTTATGCTGAAATGTATAGGAAATTTTGTCATGCATTATCAATTTTATTTTAAATGCATTTTTCGTGCATTAAGACTTTACGTAGATATATGACTTCTGTAAGAACTACAAATATTCTGAAACTCATAATATAATCCAATTTCGATTAAGACTAATCATTTATATTTATTAATGTTTTTTTTTTTCATCCAAATTTTTATGTTACCAATTGCTTTTTTTTTTTTTTAATTGCTACAACATATTATGAAAGATGATAAAAATCTGAAAAATCAGTCTGTATTTTCAAATTAGTCTGTAAATAAATGTTCAGATTTTAACCCTCCGCGTACGGTGCCCGTGATTTCGACAGGCAAAAGAACTTTTTACATTAAATTTCATTTACACCGCAATTTCTAAAATACTATTTTTAACAGATAAATTATTGAAAGTTATTAACTCATTAAATTACACTTCCCTCACTAATTGCAATGTTTGATATTTATAAATCCTGAAAACTAATGAAACATGTTTTTATTCAAAAGTAGTGGTATTAATATGTGTGTGTAAACACAGTAAATGCAAAGTATGCAGAGGGTTAATTACCTTCTTTCATTTTAATTTTTAGAGAAAGAAAGTCGTTTATATTAAAAAAAAAAAAAAAAAAAAAATTAAATATTTTACTGAATTATTATTAGAAGTAAGTGTAAAAACTTTAAAAATAAATAAACGAAAAAACGTAGTGTGTGAAGGTTAAATGTACTTATTATTATTGTTTTCTACTCTGCCTGTATAAATTTATTATTTATTATTATTAATATTAAAAGTGGTGTAGGAGACAAAAAAATTCATAGAACACTTTTCTATAAATATTTTGCAAAAAATATTCTTAAACGGAATATTAGTAATGTGTTAATAAAATAGGGGAATATATGTCTATATATGTGAAAAAACGCTTAACTATTAAAAACTGAAAGTCGTAATAATTATGATAATAACAATAATAGTAAACATGTTTTTTTCAATTAATGAAAAGTTTATTTACTCCTACCAATTAACCTTTTAGAGAAAGTTATAATTTTTTATTATTATTATTACCTTTAAAAAGTGAGTAAGGAAAAATAGAACCTAATTTCAAAGTATGCATAAACAAATGTTTTTATGTACTTCGAAATCAGGTAAATGTAAAATTTAAATAAAATCTATAATTTTTTTTCTCTTCTATTAACTAATAAATAAAAAAAAAGTAATTTTTTTTTTCCTTATCGTGTACAGTCAAAAAGTTAGTTAATTTAACTTTTTGTTTTACATCAATAATGCTTACAAAGAATAAAAAATTATACTTTTAAAAAATTAAAGAACACGCTTTTATTGAAATGTGAACTTAAAAGCACAAAATACCTATCTTTTAGTATTAAAATGCAGGGTAAGAAAAAATCGTGTGAGTGGCACACCTTAATATTTACATCTTTAATAAATAATAAGTTGGAATTAAACAAAAACCATTTTTAAAAAATCTCCACTGACTGGGCTCGAACGTTAGACCTTTAGGTTCGTAGCCCGGAGCTTTACCTCACAGCCGCAGCGTTCACGTAGGGAAAGTCATTTTTTACAATATAGATTTTTGTTTGCTCCCAGAGCGATTACAAGCATACATACAAATTCAAATACAGGTGAAGCTAATAAAAGCGTGTTAAAAATAGCATTTAATTTGTGCGTCAGATTTTTATATGCAGATTTGATTTTTTTTTTTTTTTTTTTTTTAATTTTTTTTTTTAATTTTCACTCTATATAATTGACGTTTTAAAATTATTTTTTTGATCCACTTACTCAAATTGACAAATTGTTGATAAATATAAATTTATCTTTATCTGATAATAATAAACGCAAATGAAGCAAATGTAAAAAAAGTGAAATCGTCAAACTTAAATATATGCTTTAAAATTTTTAATATGAGATGTTTTTTGAATATGAGATGTTTTGGTAGATTTATGTGATATTTTTACATCACTTTCGATGTATTTTTGTGCAAGTGTACTTCTGGTATGTGAATTGTTGTGATCGTCCCTATTATTGTTGTTGAATATGCTTGGAAATGTCTTAGAGTTCAATCTGTTAGACGTATAAAAATATTTTAATGTAATCTTGTAAATATACATTTCTATGCTCTTTCGAAATGTAAATGAAATACAAAATATCACCAGTGTTCTCAGGATTTAAAATTATATTCTTTTGCTATGCCTTTAAATATTTTATATTGCATTATTACATTATTTTATATTACATTATATATAGAATTTTTTCACTAATAAAAAATGATTTTATAGGAGCACTTCTAGATTAGACGCTTATTAATAAAATAAAATAAAATAAAAAAAAAAATGAATTATGAAGTTTTACTTTACTATACAAATGTGAAGTAATTGTACTTACGTGATTATGTAAAAAAAGAAAAAAGATTGAAAGAATTTTTACATTAAGTGCATTAGTCTCTAAAAAAGTAGCACTGCTTTGTATATGTATCTGTAGAAGTTTTTAACGATTATTTATTTATTTATTTACTGTACGTTATACATATATATATATTTTAAATTATTCTTCTTCTAGATATATAAAATTATATGTAAAAGTTGAAATATTATGCTTTTAGTAAAGTATAATCATATATATTAAATATACTACGAAATTACTGTGTGAATAAAAAAATATATGTGTATAATTATGATTTCATATAGAGTATTTGATAATAATAATATTAAAGGCTTTTTTTTTTTTTTTTTAACTTTACATAATATATATATATATATATTCATTTATGTTTTACTTGGTAAATTTTATTTCCGATTATAAAAGATAAAATTAAATTTTTTATTTAAAACTTTTTGAACAAAATATTTATAGTAAAGGAAAGTTCGACAATTTCCATATTATTGATTATTGTTTTTTGAAAATTTGATTTGTAACTATTAAAATTGAACTAAACAAGTCATAAGTGAAATTTAATTTTCATTTTGAATTTATTTCTTATTCTGATTTTGTAAAGGAAATTACATAAAATCTGCTTATTAAAGATGATAGAATTTGCTATAAAATCATCTTTGATTTATTTTATATTCTCGAGAACACTGCTGGATATTTTACATATATGTTTGCGTTTTTGCTTCTCAAATATATTGTGAAAGACTTAATATTAAATATTTAAAATACATATATTGATAAATTTGTAAATAAACTTCAATAAATATAAACTATTATAAACATATATGAGATACATTTCAAGCTATCTTTGTATTTTAGGACTGTTTCTCTGTATTATAAAACATAAATGGGGAATGTATAATTAATTTTCCAATTTCATTTTTCAGCAAAAAATACGTTCATTGTTTTGTTTGTGGAGTTAAAAAAAAAATAATAATCAGTGAAATTATTATTATTACTATTATTATTTTTTTCTGAAATCTTAACCCTGATTATTCAATAATGAACGAATATTTTGATACAAAACAAATTATTGTTGGCCACATTAACTACATGAAACATTTTAATTATAATTCAGAAACTTTATAAAAATTATAGCATGTTTATTAATTAGAAAATCACAAGCCCCTTACCATTTAAGTGAGCTGCAACATATTTTAAATTATATTGTGGCAGTGATTATATTGCAGATTTTGGAAGTATATTGAAACCTCTTTAATCTATTTTAAGTGTTTTATATGAATGCTGGTGACGCAGTTTATTCGTGGTTATTTTTAATTTTAAAACTAAAATAAAATCTGTTTGCTTCACAATATATATATATCATAATTATGTAACTTATTTGGAAATTCAAATGAAGTGCATTATTATGTACAAATGAAATTTACGTCTCTACTATTGTAAAGGTGATAAAATTAATTTGTTAGAAAATTGTGTTACTAAATTTGATGTTGTGTACTATATTGTTTAATTTCATCGATATGTACACAGGGTGTCCCAAAAAGGTTAAAACGCGTTTTATTTCATTACCCGTTACAGATAAATGGGCAACGTAAATTGAAAAAACGTCCAAATTAAATTAGAAAAGAAGACTATATTAAGAAAAACCTCCCATTAATTTTAAAAAAGTTACATTTTTAAAATTTTTATACAGTCCTTCTAAGCAAATTTTGTCAATTACAAAGTTTTTATTTTTCATTCAACAAGACCATTAGAAAAAAAACCCGCATAACTATATCTTTAAAACCAACCAAATTATGATACAGAAAAAAAAGTGACTTATGCATTTTTTCCGTATCATTTAAAAGGCTGGCTTTTCTTAGAAAATAGGGATCATTTACAAATTGATAACGGAAATGTTTAGATCAAACATATAATGTTTCGAAAAATTCTCAAATGCATTTAAATTATTCCATAGAATTTTAATGCAAATACTATAATACATTTTATCTTTTATAATATGTCTCAACTTTACATTTCTATTTTGATATGTGGTCCCTATAATCAGAGTTCAGTTTTCAATTAATTATGATTCATTCAGTCTTAAAGATACAAGAATGCTTTTTTTTTTTCTTTTTGCAATGGAAATTGTTGCACTGAATGTTGTTGCACTGAAAATAAAAACTTTCTAATTAACCAAATTTGTCTAGAGGGGCCATAGAAAAATTCAAAAAATGTAATTTTTTGAGAATTAATAGGAAGATATTTTTATTAGCGTAGTTTTATTTCCTATCTTATTTTGAAAACTTTTGCAATTTACATTACCCTCTCATCTCTAACAGGTAAAGAATTAAATCGCGTATCAATCTTTTGGGACCCCCTGTATATATATAAGTACTATACATTACTGGAGTATCATATGTACTGCATATAAAATATTTTCAATCGTTTATTTTAAATGAGATATGTATTCAACCATACGTATGTATGAAAATGTTGCAATACGCTATCGGAGTATTGTCTGTACTGCCAAAGAAACCTTTTCAAAAACTTATTTTAAATAAGATAAATGTTATTTCTCAAGTTTCAACTTTCTTTTGAATGAATATCTAGTGCCTTGGTTACGAGTGTATATTATCCTATCTGCTACATATCAGTAATGACCGCATATGGTTTGCGTATAGTGAAAAAATGATATTATAAGTAGGGTTGCCATGGTATCTTTTAAGAAAAATATTTTCGACTATAGATATGAATTTATGATTTAATATAAACATAAATAGTTTTGATTTATGATTTAATATAAACATCTGTTAGTTTAAGCTATTAATGACGTATTATATTTTGAATTAATGTTGTTTATTTAAAGTCATTTGCAAACTGTTAAATATTGATAAATTTGAAATGTTTTAAGCTTTTTATATTTTTTTAAAGATTTCCATTAAAATTTGGCAATTCTGACTTGGCAACCTTACTTTGTAAGTAAGCCTTCGTTGTATCGTTTAGAATATAGCTTAAAATAAAGCAGTTGTTATTGTATCACATTAAGTACAAGATTTTAATATTTAGAAATTTTGAAAGTTAAAAAAATAATATTTGGAGAATATAAAATTGCAGTGTTTGCCAAGTAATTAATTATCGTCTGTTTTGTCTATAAATTTTATAATTCAAGATATAAACTGAAGATGTAATACTTCATAGCAATGAAATTATTTATTATAGAATAAATTCAGAATTTGTTAATTTGAAATTAACTTTATGTAAGTGTAAAATTTTGTTATTGATTATGATTGTTAAATTTCTTTTATTAATATTATTGCAATAGTTTTCAAAAGGTTAATGCATAAAGTTCTTTTAATGAAAGTTAGCCCTTAAAAGAATTAGAATTGTTAAGATTAGTACCCACAATTTAAACACCCACATCTGCCCCCTCTTCTGAAGAACTCAAGTGGGCATCCCCATTAATGGCGTGTGATGAACTATGCAATATATTATAAATATTGCCTTATCTTCTACTATAAAATATGCAATAATATTACGTAGTAAAATGTTAATTTGTTCAAAATTCAGCTTGTTAAATCAAGAAATCGTGTTTATTTATCAGTTTTATTCAGATAAGAATCAATAAAAAAGTTTTTAAAAAATAGTTTTCTACCAAACGAAATAATATACACATATATGTATATATGTGTATGTATATGTAACTAAAAGTAACCAATATAATCTAATATACAATTTTAATAAATCATTGGAAACTGAAATAACATAAAATTGAGAAAAGGCGGGGAAAATAATCAGTAACTAAAAATAATATAATCTAATATAATTTCAATAACTCTTTTAAAACTAAAATTAAATTAAATTGAGAGAAGGCATGGAAATAATAAACAAGGCATTTTTTATGATTGTTTTATTTATTTATTTATTTTTTCACCATTTGTTTTACTTTATACGTTTTTTTTTCTTCCTGTGTTGTACATTGCAACATTCCTTTAATATATTATTTAAACTTTGTGCATTAATTTGATAAATGAATTTTGTTTATGAAATAAGGTGAAATAACTTACCAATATTAATTAGTTATTCTGACATTCAATGCGTAATAAACAAAAAATATTATGCAAAATTAAAGGGAAATTGTAACAATATTGTATAAAACATAATTTTCTTATACAATTCGCACACCTTTAAATACATTGTCATTGACCACTAGTCACCGTTTAACTGCATGTTCTGCCTTATATACTGCATTTTCTGCAGGCAATTGTTTATATCTAGTCATTCACTGTGTACAATGTTCAATGCTGTTTTTTATGTGTAATACATACATTAATCTAGCTTTCCTTTGCTTTTGTGAAATAATATTACATTTATTCTTTTTCAGAATGATTGAAAATCATATTAAATTCTATTTTGTAGAAAAGTTGGAAGCAAGCTTTGAGTCATGAAATAATTTCTATTATAATTTAAAATTAAAAGTCTAACTTGTTGATAATAAATGATATTGCATTCAAATTATTGATATCATTTAAAGTTTAATTTTATTAGTTTTTTTTTAAAAGATATCTAAAACCTTTGATATCTTTGATATACATAAGTTCAAAGTACTTATTTCTAAAATAACATAGGTATATTAGAACAAAATTTATTTAAGAATAATAATTAACAATAATATTTAATAGGAATATAAGTATTATATAATGTAATATAAATATTTAATAAGAATTTAATAATACTTTTTTAGGTGCAGATATTTATTTTAAATTTTTCTGGAGAAATACATGCATTTTTCTAAAATTTAAGTTCTGATTATCAGAATGTTTTAAATATAACATTTTTTTTTATTGATTACTTTTTTATTGCAAATAATTTATAACAAATTATGACTGTAAATGCTTTAAAGTAATTTACTTTATATTAATTAATAAATTAATCTCGAAAGATCAAAAAACAGTTCATTCAAATTTGTTGAAACCAATTTAATGTTCATATACACACATATATTTAACAAATCATTTTCGATTTGGTTTATTGCTATGCAGTTCTTTCTCAAAATAATTTTTAATTTTCAGTTTTATTCTATAGATAAATTAATTTGTGTTTTCTGGAGAGAAAGTTAATTTAATTAAGCAAAAAAGCTTTAATTAAGATTATAAAATAATTTAAAGTTTTACATAACTGTGATTATACGAATATCCATGTGATTTACAAATATAAAAAATAAATTAATTTAAAATATTTTCGAATATTAGTAATAATAATAGTGAAAGACAATATTTTAAAAATATATACTAGTATTTATGTTATTAACCCATTAATGCCTAGCGTCCCTTTTTAGGAACGGTTCAGAAAATGCGCCGTCTCAGTTTTACATTAATAAACAATTCAACTACAAAATTATACTAATCTATTCTTATGCTTAACAAAAATATAAGAATAGACTAGTACAATTTTACCAATTTAATTATTACAATTTTACCGACCTTAAAAAAGGGCCGCTAGACATTAATTGGTTAAATATTTCCAAAACAACACCTTTTTCCCAGTATTGTATTAAACTGTAAATACATTCAGTATTAATTCAATATATATAATTTGATGCAATGTCAGTCTCCCTTGTAACCAAATTACATTGTATTATGAATTATAAAATGTTAATTATTTTTTATACCAATTTACGCACAGCAAGATACAATATTAAATTATTAAATTTGCTTTCAGCTTTTCTGTCATTAATAAACATGTTTTCTAAAAATAATAATTATTTTCATAATTTAACGTAAAATATATATATATATATATACATATTTTATTTCTTGTTAGTTTTAAATTTGTTTCATAATATTGCTTTGGTAAATAATTTAACTTAGAATAATTTTTACATTCTAATTAATAAATGTTATCGAAAAAAAAATATTTTCTTTGATAATTTAATATGCATTTTAATAGCGTCATGAAAACTTTATGTCACAAATTTCGTGATATATACATTTTTATTGTAAAGTTGCATATTCATTTATAAACTTGTGCAATATAATTTATACATATTATTGTCTTTTCATTACATTTTTTAATCATTTAATTCAGAGTATGTGCATGAATTTTGTTTGCGGAAAACATTAATCCCATTTTAGTGTCGTGCAAGGCATGAGTCTTCAGAAGAAATTCCAGTTTTCTTTGAGCATTCCATTTCGCTCTTCTGTGTGATTAATAAGCCAATCTCTGTATTGTTTTCTCCGTCAAGTTTTGTTTGTCTATACATGTTATTTTAAATGTATATTTTTCATTCTTCAATATTTGGATGTTGATATTTTGACCTTCGAATCACTATACGAGTGCTCTGAATTTTGATCTAGTTCAGAAGTCGTTTCTTCTCCAATGTGTAGCAATAAAAGTAATAAAATATTAAAATGAAGTGGTTTGTCTTACTTATTTATTTTTATTTAACCTTTTACAGGCAGAATTCAATTCCAAGAATATAATTTCTTTTAATGTATACTTTACCTTAAAATGCTTTAGTTTAAAGGTTTTGCTCACTTAAACTTCTAAAAGTATTATATATACATTTTAATACAGAAACATAATTGGGAACATAAATATATCACAATTTATCACAGGTGCATTTTTTATTAATATTATAAAAATTCATACCTTTTTTTCTTTCTTTTTTTTTAAAACAATGTGGTCTATTTTAAGTACAGAAACCGATTTTTAAAAATATTGGATTGCTTTCCACATTTATGTGGATCTTTATGACACGTAAAGGGAAAATAGTATAAAAAGGTCATATTTATAAGTTTCTGTATTTTTATCTTTTTATGATAAAATTTTGTCTTCTAATGGGAAAAAAGAAACAAACTATCTTTAAATTATATGTGCTAATTTTTTCAAGTAAATGTTGATGAATTTCAACTATTAAATAAATTTTAAGTTTGATGTTCCCCTTCGCCTGCAAAAGGTTAATGAGAGCTAAATGACTACAGTCTCAGACTCAAATAAGAAGGGTACTGTTTGATGGAATGATAACTTTTTATTTCGTAAGTTCTGTTTTCCAGTTACACAACTTCACACTTTCTTCTGGTTAATTCCAACCTGTTCCTAAAGTTATATAATGATCATGATGTTTTTAAAGTTAAAAATACTCTTTAGTTTTTGCAGTGTTTTCCTAGTTTTACCAAGTTCGCTCCTGACTCCTGAAATGAAATAATTTTTTCGTGATCTTATCATGTAACAGTTTTAGTTTCATCTAGATTGATTTCTTACTTTCATCAGGCTTTCTCAAAATTCAATTTCCAACGTTTCTTTTGCATGTCAACTTTTGAATTTATTCTTTGTAACAGTACTGTATCTTCAACTCTGTCAACACTTTATAATATATATTTGTTGGATGTTTAGTAACATCAGCTACACCTGATATTGATGTTATGATAACAGTGAAAAGTTTTCTGTGTCCTAATACGTAGTTTTTAAAAATTTTAAATTGCTTTATATAAATACATTTTTATTTTTAGTTTGTTAAAGCAGTTTTATCTTAAAATATCATATGGGGATAAAAAAATATGCTAATTTAAATCCTAACTATAGCACAAGTACAGCCGTATGGCAGACAAACCGGGATAAAATGGCTTTTTCCAAGAAAATACTCGCCTTATTTTTACCTAGAAAATTATTTAATATTTATTAAATAGGTCATTTCAAAAGTCAAATCTATTTCGGGAAAAAGTACACAAATTTAATTACTGGAAAACCCTGCGTAAAGTGTTGGTTGATTATCATCAAATTGCTTAAACTGTAGAAATCAGCGTTTCCCCCCCCCCAAAATAGGAGGTGTGTGTGTGTGGGGGGGTGACTATTAATCAGATTTTATTAATTAGAGGTTTATTGATTTTCGTTTTTCTCCTTAAAGTAATACAATTAAGGAATCATAAAATTCTAATTTTATAGTGATCACGATTTACACCAATAATAATAATGACCATGTAAAAAGTCAGATACTCCATTCAAATAAATAATTTATGTAGAAATATTTAAAAATTAAATAAATAATCTGGTGTGGCTCTTACACAACTCTCTTTTGTTGTACATTTGAATGCTATAAAGACAGATTACATATTAAAGTGTAAGATAACATGTACTGTATATGAACGCACTTTAAAATTGTTCAAAACAGAGTTAAGAACAATTTTATTTGACATATAATTCTGTATGGCGGGAGGGGACTCTCTGTTTGCATAAAGTACCGACATTTTTAAAGAATTTGAGTCTATTATTAAATTTAAACTAGTTTATGCTAAACTATTTGGATAACTTTCACCCGCACCATTACTTGAAATTAGCCATTCTTGATCAAATCCTGAAAGTGGCAACCTTATATGATCGTAAATGTACGACATTCGAATTTCGTGCAATTATTTGTGTTCAAGTTATGTAGATAACATACATACACACTGACCAAAAGGTAAAAACTTGACTTTAGTATTCAGGGAACTCAAATTTCGTAATTATAACAAGAAAAAAAAAAAAAAAAGATGAAAATTAAACTTTAAACAATCTACCGGATGTGTATAAGAAATTAATCATCATTCTTAAGTAATTTGCCTTGACTTTGAAAGATGTTGTAAAGTACTTTCATTAATTACATGCAATAGAAAATAATATTTTCGCTTAATTTTGGATAGCCTGTATATCGTTTATAAATTTATGCAGACTACATATCCTATTTAAGTTTAGAAGTTAATACCCTATTTAAGTAATATGAAAAACACACAATACAACTTGAAATGCATTTCCAGAAAATTTCTAGTCTAGCCCTAAATATATCCGTATTATTATTTTGCTAGACCTGTGAAGAATAGAGATATTATATTCTTAAAAAAACTTATTTTTATGCATATAAAAAGTATGCTCATTTAAATTTGTTTAGTGCAATTTATATTATTAATTCTCGCTTCCCCATTTAGAAGTTGAAATTTAGTTAAGCCTGCCTCATTCTAAAAGTGCGCTAATACGCCAGAGATCGCAAAGGTAACCTGTGGAATGTTGCAACTTTTAAACGATGCAAAAAGGCGCGCTGCTGGTGATTTTCGCCAAACGTGCCAAGCGGCACCTGAAAGCAATTTTTCTGCAGTAATGACTTGATCTTGGGAAAGCGAGGGTTAAACTGTACCTACTCGAATTTTCGTACATCGATGCAATGTCTTCGACTTCTCTTGGGTGTTCCTGTTCATGAACTATTTTTCTGTGCTCAACGAAAAGGACTGGTGGAGCTGGTGAAAGAGTGTGGAGCTGTAACAGAAGAATTGCCAGTTTAATTCTAGTAGTGGCGGAAGACCGTCCTGTACCTGGTGGCTAATGCAAGTAAAATACGTCGCAGTTGTATTATTCTCCATGTATAGCAACCCGTTTGATGTAGATTTATAATACTAAGTTTGGGCTTCCTTTTATTATTTGTTCTTTAGGTATTCTAAATAGAGGCTCAAACACAAACACACAGATAGGCATACATACTAACCGCTAAAAACCTGATTTTCAGATTCAGGGATCCTAAAAATGTTTAAATGTATGAAAAGATCTCAATTTCGAAAAATTGACCCACAAATATTGTTTTCTCCACTCTATATGGGTAAGAAAAAACAAAAAATAATAATTATCCCAAACTACAGACGAATGGAAATTTTTAGAATATTTGTGAAAATTTAATTTTGTTTGTTTTGTTACTTTTTGAAATGCATGCTTTAATTCAAGAAATGAACTTTTACTTCTTAATATTATTTATCTTTCAGTCCCTATGAATAGTTTGAAATTTATTTTTAAGATTTTTCAACAAAAATTATTTATGACATCGGTTTGTTTGTCCGCATTTTCATTTCCATAAATATTTATAGAATTCTATAGAACATCTGCATGTCAAACAATATGCAGGAATTAATCTGAATAATTTTGTGTGGCCCTGTAAATGAATCATTAATGTGAATTAAAGCATTTTCTGTTGTAAACATTCTTTATTGCATCTGATAAATGTCTGTTGATTTTGTATGTATACATGTTGAAAAGGATGTTGAAATATGCTTGTAAGAAGAACGTCTCTCAGACCGTTATGTATCCATATCACTTTGTGAATCCTTACATACAAACCAATTATGCTAAATGCAGGGCTTTTAATAGAAAGTATTCTTCAGTAAATCTGAAAACCTGAATAAATATAACAGTTTTATTGAATTATAAACATATTTGTGGCAATAAAAACACTAATGGATAGAGAGTCTTTAACACTTTAAAATTTTGTTTGAAAATGTTTAAAGTAGCTTGCAAATTCTGCTTAAAAAATGAAAGAAGAATCAGATCAACAAGTGAAATTAGTTTCTTTAAATAATAACATGCATTAAAATAAATAAATAAATAAAAATAAAAACATTCATTTAATAATTTCTATACTTCTGCATTTAAATAAGTTTGTAACTAGTTGCAATTGTTGTAACTAGTTTTCTAAACACTTTCACGACCGCATGATTTTGTCTTTTTTGACATTAAGGTCCGCCTGTGGGTGTTATTCTCCCGAGTTACAATATATCAGAACAAAATTTTCTATATTCACATTTATATTACAAATGGGTATACATTATAATTATATTCTTTCTAATCAAAGTATTTGTATTTATAGTATATTTCATTCTAAAAACATGTATATTGGGTATATACATAAGAAATAAATAACATACAAATTGCGAAAGAAACCACTAGTGGAGTTACAGATTTTGAAATGACATGAATATACGTTAGCGGTCGCGAAAGTATTGAAAGTTATAATCATCACAAGTAAAGTTTACAAATGTTATAAGTATTAGAATTCAGTGCAATACACTACATTTTACTTAAAATGATGTAAAAACTCATGTTTTTTAATTTTAATCCATTACGTCTAAGAAGAAAATTTCTGTTAAGTACAATTTAACACATTCAAACAACAATAAACAAATTAAACTAACGTTTATTTTTTATAGACAAAAAAGCATGTTTGATATTGAATATCGCTTGAGAATTATATGTCTTTCACTTATAGTCCAGTCAATAAATACATTGTACCTTGCAAAAGGTGGGGTAGAAGATTTTATTTTTTTAATTTGTACATATTAGTACTAATATGCAAAAAACGAGTTATCCAACATGGGCGGCCCCGGGAGAATTTTTGTCGGTTGAAAAACCTCGAAAATTTACTAGTTTTTTGGCTTTTTTCGAAATATCTCAGAAATGGCTGAATTTAGCGATATTTTTCTATTGTAATGTTTAAAGAGGATTAAATTTCCTACAATTTCCGTCATTACACCTTTTTTGTAGTACTAATAGCAAGCGCGTAACAGCTTCTTGAAAATAAACAGATTTCTCAACTTCGTAAAAAAAGCGCATTACTCCTTATAAATAATGTATAGTAATTATTAGAATTAGAAGCTTTATTTACAGAAAGCTTAACAACTTTTAATGGTATAGCTCTGATATCTGTCGTCCTTGGGAATTTTGGATTTGGTGATCAAAAACGTGATACGGAAATACACACGCCAGATGTTATTTTTTTACAATATATATTGTAAGAAATACTGTTTTATATTCTTGATTGTTCTCTTACCATATACCTTCTTAAAATAACCGTGATTTTTTAAAGGAATTAAATATGTTCGCCAGATAAATTGACGATCATTTTTTTTTTTTTTTTTTTTTCACTAAGGACGACAGATAACAATTCTGCTCCCTTTATTACTAACTCCCCCCCCCTGCCCCCGGGCCACGTACTGACAATTCCGATCTAACAACAATACTCATCATCAGACTCCAATAACTACCGATGTATAGTATTCTATCACTGCAACACATAATACACACTCAAACTCATACAAAAAAAAAAAAAAAAAATATTTGTATATAAATGTAAATGAATTAATATTAGGGTGCTAATAAGCAAAAACTCAATGCATTGATGCATAAATATTTTAATTCTACAATTTATTAAATTATAAAACATTAATGATATTTAGATATAATACATAATGTTGTAATAAACATTAATGGGCTCTTCCCACCGTCGTCTGCTCAATCATGTGATAGAGGAAAACGAATAATCGAATTCTGAGAATTGAATTCAATTAAATATTGTTCTTAAGAACAAAAATTTTAATATTTAATATAAAATAAAATAAAAGTAATATTGTGCATTTGTAGACAGTAGAATAGTTTTATTTGTAAATTTAATAATTTTTAAAAAACATTTTATGTGTTTATTTATTTTTACCTATAAGAATCGATTTTTGTATATTGTAGTGTAACTGTAACATTAACTGATCTAGCAATAAATAATAGCTTCTTGTGGAATGTTTACGGATTATAATTTGAAATTTTAAAATGTTTTCATTTAATTTAATTGCATAAAGGTGTTACAACAAGTTAATTAACTTAGTTACTGGTCTAAATGGATTTACGTAGTACGATATTGCACTGTCACTGATTTAAGTACGAAAAATCAGAGTATTTAAACATGGTCTTCATGAACATCAATAACAGGTATAAACTAAATGATGATTGTAAATGTATACAGCAAACAAAAGATGATGAATAATGATATAAAATGGATTAAAAATGATGATGTATAAAAAATAACACAGATTAAATACGATTGATCAAAAATAAGAATAAAAAATATGTTTTTCAGCAATCGCTCTAGATAAACAAGACTTCGTCTGCTATTTGTTTTTCCTCTATCATGTGACCTCTGACGTCAGGTGGGAAGAGTCCATTACTGCTATATTAATATTGATGATAATAACAAAATACAATCTTAATTTGAAATGAACTTCATAAATAGGCAAACTTGTTTGAAGAACAATAGCAAATAATTACAAAAGTAAATTGTAGAAATTTAACTTTATATATAAATTATAGAGAGATTCATTAAGACTTGAAACAAATAAAGAAACGTACATTAATGTATAATATACATGTTCATTTTCTTCGTGGTTGTTTTGAAAGCTCGGGTTCTTAAATTTCAATAGTCATCAGAAGTAGAAGGAAGGTGTGTCGTCCTCAAACTGTTCCTCTCCGTCTTGCAGTAAATATATAAGCTCTTAGAATAGCTTATCATCTTCTTCAGTCTCATCCAATGATGAAATTAGTGCGACATTTTCCTGTTGAGGATCAGAGTCCTTGTTACTATACCAGTTTCACTGAGTATTTTATGGCCAACATTTTGGAAGCAAACTGCTTTCTTGTTGGCAGTTTCGGCTTTTAAAACATCTTCACCATATTTTTTGCAAAGGCGTGATGTAACCGTTCTGATGCCAGGACGAAAATCAACCACTATTTTATTCATCTAATACTTTATGAGACTGGCACTCCTCCGAGTTGTTTTCAGGGTAGGAGTAAATTGATTCCATTGCCTCATCACTGTTACTTGCAGGGCAGTATCCTCGTTTCATCTCCCTTTTAGGCCTCCAATGGAGTTTTTGATGACAAAACCTGTGATACCCAGCATTTATAGCAACTAAACCTTTTACATTTCCGATGCATTCAAGTACTTTTTTTCTTCTCTCATCCGCAAGATTTTCGGCGCCATTTACAATTGTTTCTTTCACACCCAGTTTCATAGCATGGTGGATAAAATTTCTTTCATGCTCAGGAAGTCGTTCCTGTTTTTTAAAAAAATCTTCAAGTATCCCCTCTCCACACAAGAAACACTGATCTTTAAAACTGAAACCTTCAATTCTTGATGGAATATATGGAGCCGCACTGTTTGGACCAGCTCCATCACCAGTTGTATGACGCCGTACATATGCTGCAATCATTCGCTCATTAATGTATCGTTTGTGACAGGCATTGTGAATTCTTACTTGTTTTAGGTTCTTCAAAAAACACTAATGTTCTTTATTTTGACGTTTTGCATTGCACTTTTACAGATTTTTGTATACCTTTCTCCTTCAGAATCTTTACTTCACCTTTTTTCGAACTGATTTCGAAAATAAAACAAACACTCCGGTTATTGTAATAGAAAACGCTCACGGGTTGAAACAGTACGTTCGCACGTTCGAACTGAACTGAATAACATACATAAATGTTCAGTCGAGGCAGCATACTACAGGATGTGAAGAGGCGGGAGGAAAGGGAGAGCTTTTTAATTGAAGGGGGGGGGGGGCAGTTTTTTTTTTTTTAATAGCTTTTTTGCTACGAAGCGGATGTCATTTCCTAAGGTCAGACAACTGAATATGTTCCTTCCATTCTTTTTTTTTTTTTTTTTTTTTTATAAACGTTTATGCACCGATTCATTTCTTTGAGTTGTATTTTAAAAGCTTGAGAAAAAATGCCAAGTTTCAAGAGTCTGTAACACGCTCGCTATTAGTACTACAAAAAAGTTGTAATGAAGAAAATTGTAGGAAATTTAATCTTCTTTAAACTTTATAATAGAAAAATATCGCTAAATTTAGCCATTTCTGAGATATTTCAAAAAAAGTAAAAAAAGTAGTAAGTTTTCGAGGTTTTTCAGCCGACAAAAATTCTCCCGGGGTCGATCATGTTGGATAACTCGTTTTTTTTATATTGACACTAATATATACAAATTAAAAAAGAAAAATCTTCTACCCCACCTTTTGTTAGGTAAGCCCTTTTTTACATACCTATTGACTGGACTATTACAGGGACACAGAAAAATATTCTGATATCATAGTGATATGCATGGAAAACACCGGAAGAGCAATTAAAGCTGAGTTATGCATTTTTTTTTCTATTTTAAATTTAAGCACCCTGTTTAGTACTAATATATAGTCAATATACAGGGTTACTCAAAAAAGACGAATAAGTTTCAAAGAGTGGTATGGGGAGAAACTCTCTGAAAAGTTTGAAACAAATATAGAGTTTAATAACAGCATTAACCAAAATAATGTGCGTTGCCGCTTTGATTGCAGCATTCGAGCCTATTTTGTTCGCGTGACGAGAGTCTTTTTTTTTTTTTTTTTAACCCGAATTAATTGTTGCGAGTTTCTTGCATTTTATTGTGCTTTTACAAAGTTTTTACTTATTATCACCATTAACTGTTTTATGAATTCCGTTATAATATTCAAATATGGGTGTTTGAGTTCAGTGCGGCGGTAGTTTTTCTCACATAGCAATGAAATCTAAATAAAGCTCTTTCTGAAAATATTTTGAATTTTTGTTTAAGGTACACTAGAAGTGGTTGAATACATTATTTCTTATTTTTCATCCAAACTGTAATAATATATCTATATTAATTTAGGGGAATGTGAAGCTGGGTAACTGTCACACAGGTTGAAAAAAAAAAATGTTTTACAGATAATTTATAAAGGTATATTAAAGCAAACAAACATTCATTTATATAAAAATTACTATAAATATTTCATCAATGTCATTAAAGAGAGCAATTTTGCTTATTTCTATATTCAATAGATGAAAGTACTAGTTTCGTAAAAATTTTCGACTTCTGATTTCTCATGGATTTATACGTTTTGAGAAGTCCAGAACATGATTTAATCATTTTTATAAAACGACTGTCTGTTTGCATGTGACAAAAATTTTATAGCAGATCTAGCTCATGTATTAATCCGCGGAATTTTATTAAAATCAATGTTTTTACACTTTCCGAAAATAAGTGCCTATCAATCTTTGATGAAAATCTCTCAACAGGGGGTGCTGCTATCCAATTTTTTCACAATTTTTAATAGGACAGCATGGAACAAATAATGCGTGTATAAATATGCACAGTAAGAAATATTTTTAACCAATTATTGCGAAATTAAAAAGAATTATTTATAAAAGGAAAAGCAAAATAGGGGGAAATATTTGCATTGTGTAGGAATAACGCTTCACTCCCCTGGGGTTATAAGTCTTTTAAAAGAACTCTTGAATACCTTTAAAATGAATGACTCCACCATAGATCTGTGATAATTTAAGACATTTTCATTTTTAACGAAGAAAGGAATAAATGAATAATAATATTATTAATAATAATAATAAACGTTTTCTCTGATGCTGTTAGTAGGGAAAAATAATGACTTTTTTTCGACAGTTCGTACTATACATCTGTCAAATGAAAATTGCTTGCATTCATCCTGGAAAATAATTTTAATAACAAATTTGCATTGAGAGAATTTTATAGGAAAATATAGAAGCAAGTTTTGTGGTGGCTATAAAATTCCCGTTTTTTATTTACAAAAGTGGTATCTTTTTACTTCTACTTTAATAGGATTTATTTCCAAACTCTCATCTAAATTTAAATGCATGTTTGTATAAAAATTTTGTGCATTATTTATTCACTTCAATAAGGATTATTATTATTATTATTATTATTATTATTATTAGTTAAATATAAACCGTGTAATTTATATTCATCGAAACAGCCGTAAAATTTTTAAATGTTCAATGAATAAAATTATGTTATTTATTATAACTGTGTTCACATTAAATTATTTAAAAAGTAAAATAATTCGGATTCTATGATTTTACGAATTTAAAGAATTAATAAATCATTGAATTTGAATACAGGAAATTAAAATATACCTGAATGCAAGAAATCATGTGTTTTCCTGTTTTCCTTCCTATTCTCAACTTATCGATCCGGTGAAATACAATTATAAAAGTTGCTGAGGTTTCATTTTCTATAATATTTTTAGAATTTAATGATTTCGTTTCATAAAGGAATATTTGAACTACGTCAGACGCCAAATACCAATATAACATATTTTTGATTTTTTAAACACTTTTGTAAAAAATAGCTTTTTTCTGTAATTTAAAAATAAAATTACGTAACTAAAAGTAATATGTACTCAATACATACAGAATTGCACACGCACGTACACGCATTCGCCAGAATTCGCACATATACCACACACGCGTACATACACATGTATTAAGTAGAAATCCTGAGATTCTACTGTCGAAAGTTCAATTTATTATCCAGGTCCTTATAGCTGAAAAAAAGGCCGTTGAAACAAAAAGAACTAATAGTTCGCAGTAAAACATATTCATTTTATTTTATAGAGGTTTCATAAGAAAATCAACAGTACATTAATAGTGGAATTTCAGCATGACCATAAGTTACGAGAATGCAAAAGATAGGGGTGAGAGAGAGAGCTACGGGGTCACATGTTATACTGTCAACAGTTGTAGAGCGAATCTCGAAGTTGACTCTCTTGCAATTAAGATCAGACTGTTGAATTACGCCAAGAATTTTGAAAAAGTGCCAAATTTTATAGCCAAAGATATTCCTTTGTTTGTAGAATAATTTAATATAAATATTTTGAATTTAGCAAGTTCGTTGAAAAGAAATAACGCCAATCCTCTATGCCAAGTTTTATCGCCAGACAGCCGTTAAAAAGTGAGACCAAAAGTCTGCAAATGATTGCACATCCTGTGATAAAAAAATCTAAATTACCCTTTAATGACTTTCGAACATAAACACATTGCCTAATTTATTTATAACAAAGTGGACTTGCGCAATTTAAAAGAAATAAAAAGTAATTATGTATCCAACGGTTTATAAACAAAATAATATTTTTTTTTATATTTTATTTATTAAATGATTTAGAAGAGCTTATAATTTTGAGAGATGTCATTTAAAAGGAATATGTTTTTGTTCTCAGACGATTTATTAATAGCATAAGGGATAAAGTATTATTAGAATTAAGATATTTATTATAGACAAAAGCGAATAAATAAAAGTAATTTAAAATTTCGTTATATATTTTTATTAGCCATTTAATTTATTGAAAATATAATAATTACTTATTGCCTTTATTTAAAGTTATAATTAAAACTCATATATGTGAAAGAACGACTTCACATATTTCTCCCCAGCGACGAGGAAAAAAAAATTGTCAAAATGGACGAAAATTATAAAAATATAGAACGCTCTCTCTCACCTTCACAACAGTGTAATATAATTCCAAAAATTCCTGCATACCATTGTGGAACATGTAAAGTAACCTTTTGTTAAAGAATAAAAAAATTGTGGCATATAACAATAAATTTGAAAAAAAAAAAATCAATAATAATGAGTTATGGAACAATGAGACATATTCAATCCTCGTGATGCTAAAGTGACATTCTGAAACAAATCACATAATCAATAAATTATATAAATATGATATATAAAATGTGTAAAATATTAAAAAACAATCATTTATTACAGTGTATGTATGTTTGATAATAAGGAAAAGGAAATCAGTAACCAGAAATGTGAAAATCAAATAATTTTTGTATTTTGTTAATTTTCAGAAATAATTTAATATTGCATTAATATGAAAAAATAAATAAACATTTTTGATTAAAAAGACCATTATCGTACACGTGAAAAATTAAATTCTAACAAAGTGAGCCAGAGAGTGTATAATAGAACAATAACTATGACAGATATGATGGTTTTGTGATGCCTAACTGAACATAGCGTACTGAACAATATGTGAAAAGCAGAAGAGGCTTCATGTTGTGCAAAAATGACAACCAGCATTCTTCAAAGTGACAAAATGAAATGTCCCTTGTATGTGTAAAAATGTGTAAAAAAAAAAAAAAAAAAAAAAAAAAATCTAGCCCTATGTCAGAATAAAAACGCACATGTAAGAGTTCAAGAAAAATTATTTTATTTTATTTTAACTTTTATCTATTTTTATGCCTTCTAATTTATTTTTTTTTTATATAAATTTATGAACCAACTTTATTTCAATAGCTTATGTTGGTAAAAAAAAAATATTAAAATTTACTGGTATGAAATAATTTCCTTTTCCTGAACAAAATTTTAATATATGAATTAGCATTTGAATTTCTCAAGAAAAAAAAAAAAAAAAAAAAAAAAAAAAAACATGATCTCAATAAAAATTTAATTTTTAATGCATTAACTCTGAGTAGACCTGAAATAGGTGATAAGAATACCTCATAAAAATTGTCAAAAACAGCAAAAAAAAAAATCTAAATACACTATTTTTTTTATAATTACAGTTGAACTATTATTTTATCGAGCCCAATTAATATTCAATATCTTTTTTAAAAAGTATACTGTATGTTATACAGATACTTCCATAATACTGCTCAGCAAGAAATAGTCTTTAACAAAAAAAAAAAAAAAAAAAAAGAAGAGTGAACCAGCCACATACTTCTGCATAGACTACTTCTTACAACGCACAGATGATTTCAAGGCCATTTAAAATACATCTGTGGTGCAAACCTTACTAAAAGAAATTATTTTAATTTAGAAATTTTAAATAATTAAATATTTAATTTAAACTGACAGAAAATTTTCTGCAAGAGTTTTACTCTTTAACAAGAAAAAAAAACTTTTTTTGATAAAAATAAAAATTTTTAAAACGTACAGACTATGTACGGAAATTTCACCATCTATGTAGTTCTTTAAAAAAAAAAAAAAAAAAAAAAAAAAAAAAAAAAAAGGCTCTAAAAACATAACAGAATTTGCTGCAAGTTGACAAAAATACCTTTATTTACTTTTTGTGTATGTGTGTATTATTATTGTAACTAGTCTTTTTGTAAAAAAAAATTCGTGTGAAAATTTAATAAAAGAAAATGTAATTACCTCCACATGTGAACCAATTAAATAGCAACTAAATAGGTCAGATAAAATTTTGTGAGTGTGTGTGTGTGTCAAACATTGGGTTGTGAGGCCAAGTTTGAGAATAATGTAGAAAAGCATGGAAAACCATACATGTGAAAGACAATGGAATACTATTGGATAAATTTGCATTGTGACTGAAAAACTGAGAAACCAGCCAATAATACAATAAATTTCTGACCCAAAAGAAAACATATACAGGAACACATGTAGAAACATAGGGAAAAAAATATTCTTTTTGGTGTGTGTGTTGTGTGAATTATTAATTATAAAGTGTTTGCAAACGTTAAAATAAACTGATCATGTTATTCAAATGAGATGAACAAAATAGTGTGAATTTGTTAAAAAGAATCATATGAAAGAGGTGATGTGTTCACGCAAAGAATCTTTGACAACCAATGAAAATATAATTGGAAATTATACAATCCAAATATTTCCAAAAGTCACATACATCCTCATGTTATTTATCTAAAATCTATTAAGTAATTTTATATCAATATCTTTTTTATTTATTATTATTTTCATTATTTTCATTATTTATTTTTGTCACCCGAAGTATTTATAGAACATGTGTTAATGAATTATAAGTGTATATGAAAGCCAATAAAACATAACCTTCAAAAATTGTTGTGAAAGTGTGAAATCCCCTACACAATTACAGGTGTTGAAACCAATATAATGGTCAAAATCCGTAGATTATAGAAGTCATTAATATATTGACAACCAGAGCAACACAATTGTGCTTAGAGGGTAAATGTGTATATGTGAAAATTAAAAATATAACTAAATGGGTGATATGTCAAAATATTTAAGCAATATTGTAAAAATGAATATCAAGTGAAGTAATTTATATTATTAAAAATTAGTATATGTCTGTAAGTGTTCCAACAAATATTAAAATTAAAAATTTTTTTTAAAAAATGCCACAAAATATATTTCCATAGCCGCAGATGAAAGCGCAAAAATTGCAAATTTAACGTGCACAGAAAATTATAAACACAAAGTAAAAGTAAAAAGTCATGACTAAAATAACAGTATTATCTACTGAACTGAGCATATATGAACTGTGATGATCTGAGATGAGGCCTCAAAAATTAAAAAATGCGCATAAAGTAAATATATAAATAGCTTCAAAGGCTATAAAATTGCTCAGCAAAATAATAATATAAAAACTCGAGTACAAGAAGTGTAATCTCACTTCAAAAAGGTGAATAAAAAGAATTTCACCAAATCAGCTGATAAAAAGAACAGTAAAATAAATCTGTTCACACATGTGCCATAAAATGTTTTTCTCTTTTCTTCTTTAAAAAAAAAATAACTGCAACTATTCAGCAGTGGGCCCAATTCGATGTTAAAGTAAGCTTACCATATATGTATTGTCATAATTATTAGCTAGTAATGAGAAATATTCCTACATATATACGATATATATATTGAACATAAACCAATAAACAAATATGAAATAGTGAATAAATGCGATAAAAATATATCATATGTACAGTAAAAATAAAAAAATTATCCTCTGCAATCAACGTATTTGAACTGAATGAGGAACAAAAAATCACTATTATTATTTGAACGTAAACAAACTCAGGCGAAAACGGCGAGATGTTTATCTCTGTTTGAGAAAAAAAAATAAAATAAGCAGTCTCCCCCCCCCCCCCTTTTTTTTTATCATATTTCGATTACTCTTAAACTTTTTTTTTTTTTTTTTTCTTACGTAAATGAACGAAATAAAACTATTATGCACATAAAATAAATTTCGTATGAAAGGTAATTAAGGGTTAAAATTTTAGAAAATAATGATAGGTTTCATCTAACAAAATTGAATGAATGTGGAGAAGAAAAAAAAAATGTGTGAAATGAAAAATTACATTAGATGCCAAATTTCACGACCAGCATAAGAATACCTGGATTTAAGCGATAACATCTAACTGACAAAAATATACAATGTGTTATAAAATTTCTCAAAGTTTATGAAACTAGAAAAAATAATTAAAACATTTGTGTTAAAATGTAACATTTTAGTTAAAATGGGCAAAGCAAATACTGTGTTATGTTATTATAAAAATTAAAACTTTTATATTTATGTGTTTACTTATCCAAGACATACAACCAATTCTCTTTCTGTATAAGTGATTGTAAATGATTATTTAATAATGCCTGGTAAGTATAATAAATAAAACATTGAACCTTATGTTCAAGACTAACAAATTTGTTAGGTTTACATGAAAGTCAATGTACATAATATCCGAAAAAATTAGAAAAGAAATATGTAAATTTGGAAAATTGTGTGTTAAATTTATTTAGGACACTTGCATGCAACAAGATACGGCCAGTATAGATTCATAAAATATATTATGTACTGGATGTCCTGAATACATATAGTGTTAAAAATGAAAATTGTTGGAGATACAACTAATTGATTAATATTTATGCTCAATATTTTATTTTATTTATTTATTCTGTCAATGTGTGCGTGAGTATGTACCGTGGTATGTACCTATGCGTTGTGCGAAAGATCTTTTTATAGAAACAATATTAGAAAACAATAAGAAAAAAGATTTTCTCTAAATAAAAACAATTCCATTCGATTTCTGTAAAAAAAATATTAAATTTTATGTAAAATTTAAATAGTAAAAAAATGTAAGTTAATTATATTAATATTCAAATTAAATGAAGTCCAATGTAAAATCATGCAAACAACGACAATCAATGCAGATCCCCTCACCAAGAAAAATTTGGCCAGTAATTCAAGATAAGGAAAAGAGCATTGAATGCCAACAACACAAGCGCAATTAGGAGCTCTACTAATGCACATTGTGGCACAAAATTACATAAACTTGCATCATAACATATTAATTGTGCCTTCTTTTATTCAAGGACTTAAATGAGATGTATAAACCTAAATTATTTTAGTTTAATTATTTTTAAATGAAAGGGTAAATAATGGTATATAGAGAAAAAGTGTAGGGTTTTGACAGTTAGCTGTTGAAACACAGTGATGCAAACAAATTGTAAATATATTTGATTTAATATAATCGTAATGAGAATAACAAACCTATTATCTTTAAAATTAAAAAAAGTGAATATCACTAATTTGTGTACAGGTGTGAAAGTTATAAAGTGTAACATATTAAGTAAAAAAAAAAATATCAACTAAGTTCTCTAAAATATATTTCTAAATTTTGCTTTAAAATATGACCTTAAAAAGTAATAAAACATATAAATTTATGGAACAAAAGTATGAGAATAACTGAAATTATCACTCTAGTTATTTTATTTATGTATTAATTTGTTATGCAATGGCAGTTCCAAGCAGGTTAAAATCAGTGCACAACAAAATATATGTGTGTAAAAAGAGGAGAAATAGGTGTCAAGATACCGACTGATATCAAAACAAAATTTTGCGACACATCTCCCAAAATTAAATAAAAAGTATGTGTAATTCCAACCCGCCTGGAAAACACCAACATGAGAAATAACTTCAAGTTTAGTTCTTAAATTAAAAATATTAATTAAATTAAATTAATAAACAGTGATAATTATTTTGCAATAAAATATATATACAAAACATTAAATTAACAAACAAGAACGAATTTTATTAAGCATTTGATTAAAAGATAAGAAATTTACCTCATGGAAAATTCAACACCTTAAATACAATAACTATTGCGATATTAATGAATTAAAAAAAAAACAAAGCTTCGCTAAAATTCTGCAAACATTACATCATTTTATGTAATTACTTAATTCCCTTTTTTATTTATTTATTTATTTATTTCTTTACACATGTATATTCACTGAGATAAACAAACAAATTCAATATTAAATTTAAGTTGTGAAAATAATATGTGCTTCATGTCATAAATCTCGAAATAAATTTGCACTAAATGTGAATATCCTAGTTTTCTTCTAGAATATTAATTGATTCATTTCATAATTATTATTACCAAAATTATCAATGAAAAATTATTTTTACACATCACATAAAAAAATAATTTATTTCAAACCTCTTTAATAAAAATTACCAGTAAAACAACATTTCAATTTAGTAAAAATATATGAAATCTTTTTTTTTTTTTTTTGCATTCTGAATGAAAAAAATCAAGAATTCTTTAAAAATTTATCATTACGCATTGTATATCAGTGTATAAAACAACGCATCAATATTATTAATAAATGAAACAATATAAAAAAAAAAAATATGTGTCACACTTCATCAGTACTTATATCAATCAAAAACATAAAATACCATAAGAAAAAAAAACAACAACAATGTAGATAAAAGCTGTTAAAATTATATGAAAATCATTATTACTATCATTTTATCATTATTAAAATTAGAATACGTAAAGATACTCAAAACTTATTTAAGTATTATAAAATGTATATAAATTGAAAAAGTGTAAGTCTGTCAATAAAAATAAAATGTTCATTTTCTTCAAGACAAAAAAAGTACTTACGAATAACTTGACGAATCAATTTTCTGAAAGTAGAAAAAAATCACTGAGTTTTGTTCAGTATTTGGTTCACACATACTTTTAGTGTCAATTACACAGTAGCAATCACTTAAAAATAACAGAGTATGATAACCTAACCACTAAGAGACACCATCTTGAAAAAAAATATATATATATATTCTGTTCGCATAAAGCAATGAATCGCATAATTATGGTTTCACATTTTTCCCAAACAGCATACTTCTCACATAATTTTTACCGCACAGGGAAAACACAGGTCCAATCAACGTAATTATAATGAAAGAACAGAAACCTACAAACTCACTGTGAAAGAAAATACCATTTTGAACCACCAGCCAAGAGGCAACCACTGGCAGATAATTCGGACTGAAGAGGTAGAATACAAAGCGAAGTAAATTATTTATTTTAGTGTTTCAGTCGAAACCACAGAAGTAAACAAAATATGTAGAAATTCACTATATCGTTCGGCGTGAATTCTGAACGAAATTATTTAACTGGAAAAATTTCCGGAGTTGATGAAGATCACATTGTATTCGAAACAGCCATCGAAAGAAGCAAGAGAACAGTGAACTTTCCCAAGACTGTAGATACTCAGAACAGAACTCCACAAAAAGTCTTTTATAGAAGGGAGTAAACATTCTGAATGTTTTGGTTATATCCACTGTTTCAGAAGAAGCAGGAATGAGCACTATCGCGTCGATAACAGTCAACACACGGAAATGAATACTATAAGAACTGCTGAATCAGCTAGACTAGCACAGGTATCATCAGATGAAGCCATGATTTGCCGAATTCAGCTCAATACTTATGCAGGGTACCAGGAATGTGTAAGGAACAATATATCTTCCAACTTGAGTCGCCAACATCGTCGACACAGACAGTCTAAGGAATTATCACCGAAAAAGATGCTGCATCTGGACTAGTCTTTTTAATATATAAACCGATGAACGGTTATTCGTATTTCAAACAAAACATATCTAGCGAAAAAGTTCCTTTTTGTTAAAAATGACTATTACAATAAAATTTGAAAAAGGTAATTTAAATGTACTGCCCCTCTCCCTCACCAATGCATCTCGAACTGTTTGGTCACTGATCTGGCACCATATTTATATTGAGTAGAAATCCTGAGATTCTACTGTCGAAAGTTCAATTTATTATCCAGGTCCTTATAGCTGAAAAAGAAGGCCGTTGAAACAAAAAGAACTAATAGTTCGCAGTAAAACATATTCATTTTATTTTATAGAGGTTTCATAAGAAAATCAACAGTACATTAATAGTGGAATTTCAGCATGACCATAAGTTACGAGAATGCAAAAGATAGGGGTAAGAGAGAAAGCTACGGGGTCACATGTTATACTGTCAACAGTTGTAGAGCGAATCTCGAAGTTGACTCTCTTGCAATTAAGATCAGACTGTTGAATTACGCCAAGAATTTTGAAAAAGTGCCAAATTTTATAGCCAAAGATATTCCTTTGTTTGTAGAATAATTTAATATAAATATTTTGAATTTAGCAAGTTCGTTGAAAAGAAATAACGCCAATCCTCTATGCCAAGTTTTATCGCCAGACAGCCGTTAAAAAGCGAGACCAAAAGTCTGCAAATGATTGCACATCCTGTGATAAAAAAAATCTAAATTACCCTTTAATGACTTTCGAACATAAACACATTGCCTAATTTATTTATAACAAAGTGGACTCGCGCAATTTAAAAGAAATAAAAAGTAATTATGTATCCAACGGTTTATAAACAAAATAATATTTTTTTTTATATTTTATTTATTCAATGATTTAGAAGAGCTTATAATTTTGAGAGATTTCATTTAAAAGGAATATGTTTTTGTTCTCAGACGATTTATTAATAGCATAAGGGATAAAGTATTATTAGAATTAAGATATTTATTATAGACAAAAGCGAATAAATAAAAGTAATTTAAAATTTCGTTATATATTTTTATTAGCCATTTAATTTATTGAAAATATAATAATTACTTATTGCCTTTATTTAAAGTTATAATTAAAACTCATATATGTGAAGGAACGACTTCACATATTTCTCCCCAGCGACGAGGAAAAAAAAATTGTCAAAATGGACGAAAATTATAAAAATATAGAACGCTCTCTCTCACCTTCACAACAGTGTAATATAATTCCAAAAATTCCTGCATACCATTGTGGAACATGTAAAGTAACCTTTTGTTAAAGAATAAAAAAATTGTGGCATATAACAATAAATTTGAAAAAAAAAATCAATAATAATGAGTTATGGAACAATGAGACATATTCAATCCTCGTGATGCTAAAGTGACATTCTGAAACAAATCACATAATCAATAAATTATATAAATATGATATATAAAATGTGTAAAATATTAAAAAACAATCATTTATTACAGTGTATGTATGTTTGATAATAAGGAAAAGGAAATCAGTAACCAGAAATGTGAAAATCAAATAATTTTTGTATTTTGTTAATTTTCAGAAATAATTTAATATTGCATTAATATGAAAAAAAAAATAAACATTTTTGATTAAAAAGACCATTATCGTACACGTGAAAAATTAAATTCTAACAAAGTGAGCCAGAGAGTGTATAATAGAACAATAACTATGACAGATATGATGGTTTTGTGATGCCTAACTGAACATAGCGTACTGAACAATATGTGAAAAGCAGAAGAGGCTTCATGTTGTGCAAAAATGACAACCAGCATTCTTCAAAGTGACAAAATGAAATGTCCCTTGTATGTGTAAAAATGTGTAAAAAAAAAAAAAAAAAAAAAAAAAAATCTAGCCCTATGTCAGAATAAAAACGCACATGTAAGAGTTCAAGAAAAATTATTTTATTTTATTTTAACATTTATCTATTTTTATGCCTTCTAATTTATTTTTTTTTTATATAAATTTATGAACCAACTTTATTTCAATAGCTTGTGTTGGTAAAAAAAAAAATATTAAAATTTACTGGTATGAAATAATTTCCTTTTCCTGAACAAAATTTTAATATATGAATTAGCATTTGAATTTCTCAAGAAAAAAAAAAAAAAAAAAAAAAAAAACATGATCTCAATAAAAATTTAATTTTTAATGCATTAACTCTGAGTAGACCTGAAATAGGTGATAAGAATACCTCATAAAAATTGTCAAAAACAGCAAAAAAAAAATCTAAATACACTATTGTTTTTATAATTACAGTTGAACTATTATTTTATCGAGCCCAATTAATATTCAATATCTTTTTTAAAAAGTATACTGTATGTTATACAGATACTTCCATAATACTGCTCAGCAAGAAATAGTCTTTAACAAAAAAAAAAAAAAAAAAAAAAAAAGAAGAGTGAACCAGCCACATACTTCTGCACAGACTACTTCTTACAACGCACAGATGATTTCAAGGCCATTTAAAATACATCTGTGGTGCAAACCTTACTAAAAGAAATTATTTTAATTAAGAAATTTTAAATAATTAAATATTTAATTTAAACTGACAGAAAATTTTCTGCAAGAGTTTTACTCTTTAACAAGAAAAAAAAACTTTTTTTGATAAAAATAAAAATTTTTAAAACGTACAGACTATGTACGGAAATTTCACCATCTATGTAATTCTTTAAAAAAAAAAAAAAAAAAAAAAAAAAAAAAAAATGGCTCTAAAAACATAACAGAATTTGCTGCAAGTTGACAAAAATACCTTTATTTACTTTTTGTGTATGTGTGTATTATTATTGTAACTAGTCTTTTTGTAAAAAAAAAAATTCGTGTGAAAATTTAATAAAAGAAAATGTAATTACCTCCACATGTGAACCAATTAAATAGCAACTAAATAGGTCAGATAAAATTTTGTGAGTGTGTGTGTGTGTCAAACATTGGGTTGTGAGGCCAAGTTTGAGAATAATGTAGAAAAGCATGGAAAACCATACATGTGAAAGACAATGGAATACTATTGGATAAATTTGCATTGTGACTGAAAAACTGAGAAACCAGCCAATAATACAATAAATTTCTGACCCAAAAGAAAACATATACAGGAACACATGTAGAAACATAGGGAAAAAAAATATTCTTTTTGGTGTGTGTGTTGTGTGAATTATTAATTATAAAGTGTTTGCAAACGTTAAAATAAACTGATCATGTTATTCAAATGAGATGAACAAAATAGTGTGAATTTGTTAAAAAGAATCATATGAAAGAGGTGATGTGTTCACGCAAAGAATCTTTGACAACCAATGAAAATATAATTGGAAATTATACAATCCAAATATTTCCAAAAGTCACATACATCCTCATGTTATTTATCTAAAATCTATTAAGTAATTTTATATCAATATCTTTTTTATTTATTATTATTTTCATTATTTTCATTATTTATTTTTGTCACCCGAAGTATTTATAGAACATGTGTTAATGAATTATAAGTGTATATGAAAGCCAATAAAACATAACCTTCAAAAATTGTTGTGAAAGTGTGAAATCCCCTACACAATTACAGGTGTTGAAACCAATATAATGGTCAAAATCCGTAGATTATAGAAGTCATTAATATATTGACAACCAGAGCAACACAATTGTGCTTAGAGGGTAAATGTGTATATGTGAAAATTAAAAATATAACTAAATGGGTGATATGTCAAAATATTTAAGCAATATTGTAAAAATGAATATCAAGTGAAGTAATTTATATTATTAAAAATTAGTATATGTCTGTAAGTGTTCCAACAAATATTAAAATTAAAAAATTTTTTTAAAAAATGCCACAAAATATATTTCCATAGCCGCAGATGAAAGCGCAAAAATTGCAAATTTAACGTGCACAGAAAATTATAAACACAAAGTAAAAGTAAAAAGTCATGACTAAAATAACAGTATTATCTACTGAACTGAGCATATATGAACTGTGATGATCTGAGATGAGGCCTCAAAAATTAAAAAATGCGCATAAAGTAAATATATAAATAGCTTCAAAGGCTATAAAATTGCTCAGCAAAATAATAATATAAAAACTCGAGTACAAGAAGTGTAATCTCACTTCAAAAAGGTGAATAAAAAGAATTTCACCAAATCAGCTGATAAAAAGAACAGTAAAATAAATCTGTTCACACATGTGCCATAAAATGTTTTTCTCTTTTCTTCTTTAAAAAAAAAATAACTGCAACTATTCAGCAGTGGGCCCAATTCGATGTTAAAGTAAGCTTACCATATATGTATTGTCATAATTATTAGCTAGTAATGAGAAATATTCCTACATATATACGATATATATATTGAACATAAACCAATAAACAAATATGAAATAGTGAATAAATGCGATAAAAATATATCATATGTACAGTAAAAATAAAAAAATTATCCTCTGCAATCAACGTATTTGAACTGAATGAGGAACAAAAAATCACTATTATTATTTGAACGTAAACAAACTCAGGCGAAAACGGCGAGATGTTTATCTCTGTTTGAGAAAAAAAAATAAAATAAGCAGTCTCCCCCCCCCTTTTTTTTTTATCATATTTCGATTACTCTTAAACTTTTTTTTTTTTTTTTTTTTTTTTTTTTTTTTTACGTAAATGAACGAAATAAAACTATTATGCACATAAAATAAATTTCGTATGAAAGGTAATTAAGGGTTAAAATTTTAGAAAATAATGATAGGTTTCATCTAACAAAATTGAATGAATGTGGAGAAGAAAAAAAAAATGTGTGAAATGAAAAATTACATTAGATGCCAAATTTCACGACCAGCATAAGAATACCTGGATTTAAGCGATAACATCTAACTGACAAAAATATACAATGTGTTATAAAATTTCTCAAAGTTTATGAAACTAGAAAAAATAATTAAAACATTTGTGTTAAAATGTAACATTTTAGTTAAAATGGGCAAAGCAAATACTGTGTTATGTTATTATAAAAATTAAAACTTTTATGTTTATGTGTTTACTTATCCAAGACATACAACCAATTCTCTTTCTGTATAAGTGATTGTACATGATTATTTAATAATGCCTGGTAAGTATAATAAATAAAACATTGAACCTTATGTTCAAGACTAACAAATTTGTTAGGTTTACATGAAAGTCAATGTACATAATATCCGAAAAAATTAGAAAAGAAATATGTAAATTTGGAAAATTGTGTGTTAAATTTATTTAGGACACTTGCATGCAACAAGATACGGCCAGTATAGATTCATAAAATATATTATGTACTGGATGTCCTGAATACATATAGTGTTAAAAATGAAAATTGTTGGAGATACAACTAATTGATTAATATTTATGCTCAATATTTTATTTTATTTATTTATTCTGTCAATGTGTGCGTGAGTATGTACCGTGGTATGTACCTATGCGTTGTGCGAAAGATCTTTTTATAGAAACAATATTAGAAAACAATAAGAAAAAAGATTTTCTCTAAATAAAAACAATTCCATTCGATTTCTGTAAAAAAAATGTTAAATTTTATGTAAAATTTAAATAGTAAAAAAATGTAAGTTAATTATATTAATATTCAAATTAAATGAAGTCCAATGTAAAATCATGCAAACAACGACAATCAATGCAGATCCCCTCACCAAGAAAAATTTGGCCAGTAATTCAAGATAAGGAAAAGAGCATTGAATGCCAACAACACAAGCGCAATTAGGAGCTCTACTAATGCACATTGTGGCACAAAATTACATAAACTTGCATCATAACATATTAATTGTGCCTTCTTTTATTCAAGGACTTAAATGAGATGTATAAACCTAAATTATTTTAGTTTAATTATTTTTAAATGAAAGGGTAAATAATGGTATATAGAGAAAAAGTGTAGGGTTTTGACAGTTAGCTGTTGAAACACAGTGATGCAAACAAATTGTAAATATATTTGATTTAATATAATCGTGATGAGAATAACAAACCTATTATCTTTAAAATTAAAAAAAGTGAATATCACTAATTTGTGTACAGGTGTGAAAGTTATAAAGTGTAACATATTAAGTAAAAAAAAAAATATCAACTAAGTTCTCTAAAATATATTTCTAAATTTTGCTTTAAAATATGACCTTAAAAAGTAATAAAACATATAAATTTATGGAACAAAAGTATGAGAATAACTGAAATTATCACTCTAGTTATTTTATTTATGTATTAATTTGTTATGCAATGGCAGTTCCAAGCAGGTTAAAATCAGTGCACAAAAAAATATATGTGTGTAAAAAGAGGAGAAATAGGTGTCAAGATACCGACTGATATCAAAACAAAATTTTGCGACACATCTCCCAAAAGTAAATAAAAAGTATGTGTAATTCCAACCCGCCTGGAAAACACCAACATGAGAAATAACTTCAAGTTTAGTTCTTAAATTAAAAATATTAATTAAATTAAATTAATAAACAGTGATAATTATTTTGCAATAAAATATATATACAAAACATTAAATTAACAAACAAGAACGAATTTTATTAAGCATTTGATTAAAAGATAAGAAATTTACCTCATGGAAAATTCAACACCTTAAATACAATAACTATTGCGATATTAATGAATTAAAAAAAAAACAAAGCTTCGCTAAAATTCTGCAAACATTAACATCATTTTATGTAATTACTTAATTCCCTTTTTTATTTATTTATTTATTTATTTTTTTACACATGTATATTCACTGAGATAAACAAACAAATTCAATATTAAATTTAAGTTGTGAAAATAATATGTGCTTCATGTCATAAATCTCGAAATAAATTTGCACTAAATGTGAATATCCTAGTTTTCTTCTAGAATATTAATTGATTCATTTCATAATTATTATTACCAAAATTATCAATGAAAAATTATTTTTACACATCACATAAAAAAATAATTTATTTCAAACCTCTTTAATAAAAATTACCAGTAAAACAACATTTCAATTTAGTAAAAATATATGAAACCTTTTTTTTTTTTTTTTGCATTCTGAATGAAAAAATCAAGAATTCTTTAAAAATTTATCATTACGCATTGTATATCAGTGTATAAAACAACGCATCAATATTATTAATAAATGAAACAATATAAAAAAAAAAATATGTGTCACACTTCATCAGTACCTATATCAATCAAAAACATAAAATACCATAAGAAAAAAAAACAACAACAATGTAGATAAAAGCTGTTAAAATTATATGAAAATCATTATTACTATCATTTTATCATTATTAAAATTAGAATACGTAAAGATACTCAAAACTTATTTAAGTATTATAAAATGTATATAAATTGAAAAAGTGTAAGTCTGTCAATAAAAATAAAATGTTCATTTTCTTCAAGACAAAAAAAGTACTTACGAATAACTTGACGAATCAATTTTCTGAAAGTAGAAAAAAATCACTGAGTTTTGTTCAGTATTTGGTTCACACATACTTTTAGTGTCAATTACACAGTAGCAATCACTTAAAAATAACAGAGTATGATAACCTAACCACTAAGAGACACCATCTTGAAAAAAAAAAATATATATATATTCTGTTGGCATAAAGTAATGAATCGCATAATTATGGTTTCACATTTTTCCCAAACAGCATACTTCTCACATAATTTTTACCGCACAGGGAAAACACAGGTCCAATCAACGTAATTATAATTAAAGAACAGAAACCTACAAACTCACTGTGAAAGAAAATACCATTTTGAACCACCAGCCAAGAGGCAACCACTGGCAGATAATTCGGACTGAAGAGGTAGAATACAAAGCGAAGTAAATTATTTATTTTAGTGTTTCAGTCGAAACCACAGAAGTAAACAAAATATGTAGAAATTCACTATATCGTTCGGCGTGAATTCTGAACGAAATTATTTAACTGGAAAAATTTCCGGAGTTGATGAAGATCACATTGTATTCGAAACAGCCATCGAAAGAAGCAAGAGAACAGTGAACTTTCCCAAGACTGTAGATACTCAGAACAGAACTCCACAAAAAGTCTTTTATAGAAGGGAGTAAACATTCTGAATGTTTTTATTATATCCACTGTTTCAGAAGAAGCAGGAATGAGCACTATCGCGTCGATAACAGTCAACACACGGAAATGAATACTATAAGAACTGCTGAATCAGCTAGACTAGCACAGGTATCATCAGATGAAGCCATGATTTGCCGAATTCAGCTCAATACTTATGCAGGGTACCAGGAATGTGTAAGGAACAATATATCTTCCAACTTGAGTCGCCCACATCGTCGACACAGACAGTCTAAGGAATTATCACCGAAAAAGATGCTGCATCTGGACTAGTCTTTTTAATATATAAACCGATGAACGGTTATTCGTATTTCAAACAAAACATATCTAGCGAAAAAGTTCCTTTTTGTTAAAAATGACTATTACAATAAAATTTGAAAAAGGTAATTTAAATGTACTGCCCCTCTCCCTCACCAATGCATCTCGAACTGGTTGGTCACTGATCTGGCACCATATTTATATTGAGTAGAAATCCTGAGATTCTACTGTCGAAAGTTCAATTTATTATCCAGGTCCTTATAGCTGAAAAAGAAGGCCGTTGAAACAAAAAGAACTAATAGTTCGCAGTAAAACATATTCATTTTATTTTATAGAGGTTTCATAAGAAAATCAACAGTACATTAATAGTGGAATTTCAGCATGACCATAAGTTACGAGAATGCAAAAGATAGGGGTAAGAGAGAAAGCTACGGGGGTCACATGTTATACTGTCAACAGTTGTAGAGCGAATCTCGAAGTTGACTCTCTTGCAATTAAGATCAGACTGTTGAATTACGCCAAGAATTTTGAAAAAGTGCCAAATTTTATAGCCAAAGATATTCCTTTGTTTGTAGAATAATTTAATATAAATATTTTGAATTTAGCAAGTTCGTTGAAAAGAAATAACGCCAATCCTCTATGCCAAGTTTTATCGCCAGACAGCCGTTAAAAAGCGAGACCAAAAGTCTGCAAATGATTGCACATCCTGTGATAAAAAAAATCTAAATTACCCTTTAATGACTTTCGAACATAAACACATTGCCTAATTTATTTATAACAAAGTGGACTCGCGCAATTTAAAAGAAATAAAAAGTAATTATGTATCCAACGGTTTATAAACAAAATAATATTTTTTTTTATATTTTATTTATTCAATGATTTAGAAGAGCTTATAATTTTGAGAGATGTCATTTAAAAGGAATATGTTTTTGTTCTCAGACGATTTATTAATAGCATAAGGGATAAAGTATTATTAGAATTAAGATATTTATTATAGACAAAAGCGAATAAATAAAAGTAATTTAAAATTTCGTTATATATTTTTATTAGCCATTTAATTTATTGAAAATATAATAATTACTTATTGCCTTTATTTAAAGTTATAATTAAAACTCATATATGTGAAGGAACGACTTCACATATTTCTCCCCAGCGACGAGGAAAAAAAAATTGTCAAAATGGACGAAAATTATAAAAATATAGAACGCTCTCTCTCACCTTCACAACAGTGTAATATAATTCCAAAAATTCCTGCATACCATTGTGGAACATGTAAAGTAACCTTTTGTTAAAGATTAAAAAAATTGTGGCATATAACAATAAATTTGAAAAAAAAAATCAATAATAATGAGTTATGGAACAATGAGACATATTCAATCCTCGTGATGCTAAAGTGACATTCTGAAACAAATCACATAATCAATAAATTATATAAATATGATATATAAAATGTGTAAAATATTAAAAAACAATCATTTATTACAGTGTATGTATGTTTGATAATAAGGAAAAGGAAATCAGTAACCAGAAATGTGAAAATCAAATAATTTTTGTATTTTGTTAATTTTCAGAAATAATTTAATATTGCATTAATATGAAAAAAAAATAAACATTTTTGATTAAAAAGACCATTATCGTACACGTGAAAAATTAAATTCTAACAAAGTGAGCCAGAGAGTGTATAATAGAACAATAACTATGACAGATATGATGGTTTTGTGATGCCTAACTGAACATAGCGTACTGAACAATATGTGAAAAGCAGAAGAGGCTTCATGTTGTGCAAAAATGACAACCAGCATTCTTCAAAGTGACAAAATGAAATGTCCCTTGTATGTGTAAAAATGTGTAAAAAAAAAAAAAAAAAAATCTAGCCCTATGTCAGAATAAAAACGCACATGTAAGAGTTCAAGAAAAATTATTTTATTTTATTTTAACTTTTATCTATTTTTATGCCTTCTAATTTATTTTTTTTTTATATAAATTTATGAACCAACTTTATTTCAATAGCTTGTGTTGATAAAAAAAAAATATTAAAATTTACTGGTATGAAATAATTTCCTTTTCCTGAACAAAATTTTAATATATGAATTAGCATTTGAATTTCTCAAGAAAAAAAAAAAAAACATGATCTCAATAAAAATTTAATTTTTAATGCATTAACTCTGAGTAGACCTGAAATAGGTGATAAGAATACCTCAAAAAAATTGTCAAAAACAGCAAAAAAAATCTAAATACACTATTGTTTTTATAATTACAGTTGAACTATTATTTTATCGAGCCCAATTAATATTCAATATCTTTTTTAAAAAGTATACTGTATGTTATACAGATACTTCCATAATACTGCTCAGCAAGAAATAGTCTTTAAAAAAAAAAAAAAAAAAAAAAGAAGAGTGAACCAGCCACATACTTCTGCACAGACTACTTCTTACAACGCACAGATGATTTCAAGGCCATTTAAAATACATCTGTGGTGCAAACCTTACTAAAAGAAATTATTTTAATTAAGAAATTTTAAATAATTAAATATTTAATTTAAACTGACAGAAAATTTTCTGCAAGAGTTTTACTCTTCAACAAGAAAAAAAAACTTTTTTTGATAAAAATAAAAATTTTTAAAACGTACAGACTATGTACGGAAATTTCACCATCTATGTAATTCTTTAAAAAAAAAAAAAAAAAAAAAAAAAAAAAGGCTCTAAAAACATAACAGAATTTGCTGCAAGTTGACAAAAATACCTTTATTTACTTTTTTGTATGTGTGTATTATTAGTGTAACTAGTCTTTTTGTAAAAAAAAATTCGTGTGAAAATTTAATAAAAGAAATTGTAATTACCTCCACGTGTGAACCAATTAAATAGCAACTAAATTGGTGAGATAAAATTTTGTGAGTGTGTGTGTGTGTCAAACATTGGGTTGTGAGGCCAAGTTTGAGAATAATGTAGAAAAGCATGGAAAACCATACATGTGAAAGACAATGGAATACTATTGGATAAATTTGCATTGTGACTGAAAAACTGAGAAACCAGCCAATAATACAATAAATTTCTGACCCAAAAGAAAACATATACAGGAACACATGTAGAAACATAGGGAAAAAAATATTCTTTTTGGTGTGTGTGTTGTGTGAATTATTAATTATAAAGTGTTTGCAAACGTTAAAATAAACTGATCATGTTATTCAAATGAGATGAACAAAATAGTGTGAATTTGTTAAAAAGAATCATATGAAAGAGGTGATGTGTTCACGCAAAGAATCTTTGACAACCAATGAAAATATAATTGGAAATTATACAATCCAAATATTTCCAAAAGTCACATACATCCTCATGTTATTTATCTAAAATCTATTAAGTAATTTTATATCAATATCTTTTTTATTTATTATTATTTTCATTATTTTCATTATTTATTTTTGTCACCCGAAGTATTTATAGAACATGTGTTAATGAATTATAAGTGTATATGAAAGCCAATAAAACATAACCTTCAAAAATTGTTGTGAAAGTGTGAAATCCCCTACACAATTACAGGTGTTGAAACCAATATAATGGTCAAAATCCGTAGATTATAGAAGTCATTAATATATTGACAACCAGAGCAACACAATTGTGCTTAGAGGGTAAATGTGTATATGTGAAAATTAAAAATATAACTAAATGGGTGATATGTCAAAATATTTAAGCAATATTGTAAAAATGAATATCAAGTGAAGTAATTTATATTATTAAAAATTAGTATATGTCTGTAAGTGTTCCAACAAATATTAAAATTAAAAAAAAATTTTTAAAAATGCCACAAAATAAATTTCCATAGCCGCAGATGAAAGCGCAAAAATTGCAAATTTAACGTGCACAGAAAATTATAAACACAAAGTAAAAGTAAAAAGTCATGACTAAAATAACAGTATTATCTACTGAACTGAGCATATATGAACTGTGATGATCTGAGATGAGGCCTCAAAAATTAAAAAATGCGCATAAAGTAAATATATAAATAGCTTCAAAGGCTATAAAATTGCTCAGCAAAATAATAATATAAAAACTCGAGTACAAGAAGTGTAATCTCACTTCAAAAAGGTGAATAAAAAGAATTTCACCAAATCAGCTGATAAAAAGAACAGTAAAATAAATCTGTTCACACATGTGCCATAAAATGTTTTTCTCTTTTCTTCTTTAAAAAAAAAATAACTGCAACTATTCAGCAGTGGGCCCAATTCGATGTTAAAGTAAGCTTACCATATATGTATTGTCATAATTATTAGCTAGTAATGAGAAATATTCCTACATATATACGATATATATATTGAACATAAACCAATAAACAAATATGAAATAGTGAATAAATGCGATAAAAATATATCATATGTACAGTAAAAATAAAAAAATTATCCTCTGCAATCAACGTATTTGAACTGAATGAGGAACAAAAAATCACTATTATTATTTGAACGTAAACAAACTCAGGCGAAAACGGCGAGATGTTTATCTCTGTTTGAGAAAAAAAAATAAAATAAGCAGTCTCCCCCCCCCCCTTTTTTTTATCATATTTCGATTACTCTTAAACTTTTTTTTTTTTTTTTTCTTACGTAAATGAACGAAATAAAACTATTATGCACATAAAATAAATTTCGTATGAAAGGTAATTAAGGGTTAAAATTTTAGAAAATAATGATAGGTTTCATCTAACAAAATTGAATGAATGTGGAGAAGAAAAAAAAAATGTGTGAAATGAAAAATTACATTAGATGCCAAATTTCACGACCAGCATAAGAATACCTGGATTTAAGCGATAACATCTAACTGACAAAAATATACAATGTGTTATAAAATTTCTCAAAGTTTATGAAACTAGAAAAAATAATTAAAACATTTGTGTTAAAATGTAACATTTTAGTTAAAATGGGCAAAGCAAATACTGTGTTATGTTATTATAAAAATTAAAACTTTTATGTTTATGTGTTTACTTATCCAAGACATACAACCAATTCTCTTTCTGTATAAGTGATTGTAAATGATTATTTAATAATGCCTGGTAAGTATAATAAATAAAACATTGAACCTTATGTTCAAGACTAACAAATTTGTTAGGTTTACATGAAAGTCAATGTACATAATATCCGAAAAAATTAGAAAAGTAATATGTAAATTTGGAAAATTGTGTGTTAAATTTATTTAGGACACTTGCATGCAACAAGATACGGCCAGTATAGATTCATAAAATATATTATGTACTGGATGTCCTGAATACATATAGTGTTAAAAATGAAAATTGTTGGAGATACAACTAATTGATTAATATTTATGCTCAATATTTTATTTTATTTATTTATTCTGTCAATGTGTGCGTGAGTATGTACCGTGGTATGTACCTATGCGTTGTGCGAAAGATCTTTTTATAGAAACAATATAAGAAAACAATAAGAAAAAAGATTTTCTCTAAATAAAAACAATTCCATTCGATTTCTGTAAAAAAAATATTAAATTTTATGTAAAATTTAAATAGTAAAAAAATGTAAGTTAATTATATTAATATTCAAATTAAATGAAGTCCAATGTAAAATCATGCAAACAACGACAATCAATGCAGATCCCCTCACCAAGAAAAATTTGGCCAGTAATTCAAGATAAGGAAAAGAGCATTGAATGCCAACAACACAAGCGCAATTAGGAGCTCTACTAATGCACATTGTGGCACAAAATTACATAAACTTGCATCATAACATATTAATTGTGCCTTCTTTTATTCAAGGACTTAAATGAGATGTATAAACCTAAATTATTTTAGTTTAATTATTTTTAAATGAAAGGGTAAATAATGGTATATAGAGAAAAAGTGTAGGGTTTTGACAGTTAGCTGTTGAAACACAGTGATGCAAACAAATTGTAAATATATTTGATTTAATATAATCGTGATGAGAATAACAAACCTATTATCTTTAAAATAAAAAAAAGTGAATATCACTAATTTGTGTACAGGTGTGAAAGTTATAAAGTGTAACATATTAAGTAAAAAAAAAAAATATCAACTAAGTTCTCTAAAATATATTTCTAAATTTTGCTTTAAAATATGACCTTAAAAAGTAATAAAACATATAAATTTATGGAACAAAAGTATGAGAATAACTGAAATTATCACTCTAGTTATTTTATTTATGTATTAATTTGTTATGCAATGGCAGTTCCAAGCAGGTTAAAATCAGTGCACAAAAAAATATATGTGTGTAAAAAGAGGAGAAATAGGTGTCAAGATACCGACTGATATCAAAACAAAATTTTGCGACACATCTCCCAAAAGTAAATAAAAAGTATGTGTAATTCCAACCCGCCTGGAAAACACCAACATGAGAAATAACTTCAAGTTTAGTTCTTAAATTAAAAATATTAATTAAATTAAATTAATAAACAGTGATAATTATTTTGCAATAAAATATATATACAAAACATTAAATTAACAAACAAGAACGAATTTTATTAAGCATTTGATTAAAAGATAAGAAATTTACCTCATGGAAAATTCAACACCTTAAATACAATAACTATTGCGATATTAATGAATTAAAAAAAAAACAAAGCTTCGCTAAAATTCTGCAAACATTACATCATTTTATGTAATTACTTAATTCCCTTTTTTATTTATTTATTTATTTATTTTTTTACACATGTATATTCACTGAGATAAACAAACAAATTCAATATTAAATTTAAGTTGTGAAAATAATATGTGCTTCATGTCATAAATCTCGAAATAAATTTGCACTAAATGTGAATATCCTAGTTTTCTTCTAGAATATTAATTGATTCATTTCATAATTATTATTACCAAAATTATCAATGAAAAATTATTTTTACACATCACATAAAAAAATAATTTATTTCAAACCTCTTTAATAAAAATTACCAGTAAAACAACATTTCAATTTAGTAAAAATATATGAAAACTTTTTTTTTTTTTTTTTGCATTCTGAATGAAAAAATCAAGAATTCTTTAAAAATTTATCATTACGCATTCTATATCAGTGTATAAAACAACGCATCAATATTATTAATAAATGAAACAATATAAAAAAAAAAATATGTGTCACACTTCATCAGTACTTATATCAATCAAAAACATAAAATACCATAAGAAAAAAAAACAACAACAATGTAGATAAAAGCTGTTAAAATTATATGAAAATCATTATTACTATCATTTTATCATTATTAAAATTAGAATACGTAAAGATACTCAAAACTTATTTAAGTATTATAAAATGTATATAAATTGAAAAAGTGTAAGTCTGTCAATAAAAATAAAATGTTCATTTTCTTCAAGACAAAAAAAGTACTTACGAATAACTTGACGAATCAATTTTCTGAAAGTAGAAAAAAATCACTGAGTTTTGTTCAGTATTTGGTTCACACATACTTTTAGTGTCAATTACACAGTAGCAATCACTTAAAAATAACAGAGTATGATAACCTAACTACTAAGAGACACCATCTTGAAAAAAAAAAATATATATATTCTGTTCGCATAAAGCAATGAATCGCATAATTATGGTTTCACATTTTTCCCAAACAGCATACTTCTCACATAATTTTTACCGCACAGGGAAAACACAGGTCCAATCAACGTAATTATAATGAAAGAACAGAAACCTACAAACTCACTGTGAAAGAAAATACCATTTTGAACCACCAGCCAAGAGGCAACCACTGGCAGATAATTCGGACTGAAGAGGTAGAATACAAAGCGAAGTAAATTATTTATTTTAGTGTTTCAGTCGAAACCACAGAAGTAAACAAAATATGTAGAAATTCACTATATCGTTCGGCGTGAATTCTGAACGAAATTATTTAACTGGAAAAATTTCCGGAGTTGATGAAGATCACATTGTATTCGAAACAGCCATCGAAAGAAGCAAGAGAACAGTGAACTTTCCCAAGACTGTAGATACTCAGAACAGAACTCCACAAAAAGTCTTTTATAGAAGGGAGTAAACATTCTGAATGTTTTGGTTATATCCACTGTTTCAGAAGAAGCAGGAATGAGCACTATCGCGTCGATAACAGTCAACACACGGAAATGAATACTATAAGAACTGCTGAATCAGCTAGACTAGCACAGGTATCATCAGATGAAGCCATGATTTGCCGAATTCAGCTCAATACTTATGCAGGGTACCAGGAATGTGTAAGGAACAATATATCTTCCAACTTGAGTCGCCAACATCGTCGACACAGACAGTCTAAGGAATTATCACCGAAAAAGATGCTGCATCTGGACTAGTCTTTTTAATATATAAACCGATGAACGGTTATTCGTATTTCAAACAAAACATATCTAGCGAAAAAGTTCCTTTTTGTTAAAAATGACTATTACAATAAAATTTGAAAAAGGTAATTTAAATGTACTGCCCCTCTCCCTCACCAATGCATCTCGAACTGGTTGGTCACTGATCTGGCACCATATTTATATTGAGTAGAAATCCTGAGATTCTACTGTCGAAAGTTCAATTTATTATCCAGGTCCTTATAGCTGAAAAAGAAGGCCGTTGAAACAAAAAGAACTAATAGTTCGCAGTAAAACATATTCATTTTATTTTATAGAGGTTTCATAAGAAAATCAACAGTACATTAATAGTGGAATTTCAGCATGACCATAAGTTACGAGAATGCAAAAGATAGGGGTAAGAGAGAAAGCTACGGGGTCACATGTTATACTGTCAACAGTTGTAGAGCGAATCTCGAAGTTGACTCTCTTGCAATTAAGATCAGACTGTTGAATTACGCCAAGAATTTTGAAAAAGTGCCAAATTTTATAGCCAAAGATATTCGTTTGTTTGTAGAATAATTTAATATAAATATTTTGAATTTAGCAAGTTCGTTGAAAAGAAATAACGCCAATCCTCTATGCCAAGTTTTATCGCCAGACAGCCGTTAAAAAGCGAGACCAAAAGTCTGCAAATGATTGCTCATCCTGTGATAAAAAGAATCTAAATTACCCTTTAATGACTTTCGAACATAAACACATTGCCTAATTTATTTATAACAAAGTGGACTCGCGCAATTTAAAAGAAATAAAAAGTAATTATGTATCCAACGGTTTATAAACAAAATAATATTTTTTTTTATATTTTATTTATTAAATGATTTAGAAGAGCTTATAATTTTGAGAGATGTCATTTAAAAGGAATATGTTTTTGTTCTCAGACGATTTATTAATAGCATAAGGGATAAAGTATTATTAGAATTAAGATAGACAAAAGCGAATAAATAAAAGTATATATATTTTTATTAGCCATTTAATTTATTGAAAATATAATAATTACTTATTGCCTTTATTTAAAGTTATAATTAAAACTCATATATGTGAGGGAACGACTTCACCACATGCCACATAATTTTAGACGCTGCTGTTTATTACACTATTTTAGAGAAAAATGGAAACATTTTCTCTTACACGCATTTACTTTTGTTTGTAGATACTTTATATTTTGCAGGAATAATAATAATAATAATAATAATAATAATAATAAACATAAAAGTAGCATCGTCATAAATATTTAAACAAAATGATACACTTATAGATTAGAAGTTAAAAATATGCAAGTTTTGTACATATGAGGTTAAGTTGAGGTTGAGTGGGTTTTTATGGTTGAGGTTTGAGTGGGTTTCGCTAGTGCTACACTATGGGCAATTAGCGACGGTCTGGGACTTACCCCTAATGGTGTTTTGGTGACATGGCATCACAATTTTGATCCTCCTTGGAGGGGATGGCTCCTCCGCTTCGATGACCCCCAGAGCATCTGAAGTATGATGCATCTGAAGTGGGTTTAGTGGGTTTGACAAAACATTTGGCAACCGATCCAGGCACAACAAAAGAGTACCAAAACATATTATCCGTTAATGAAAAAATCTGGAACGATTCCACTCGACTTCCCGTAGATTTAAAAAATAACGGTTGTTTTAATAAATTAAACTAGGAAAGTCGTTAAATAGACAAAATAAAAAATTAAAGTAGGGTGTTCAATTATTGTCCCCAGTTGTATGTCGGTTAATACATCGACTGCATCTAGGTTTTGTGTGTGTGTGTGTGCAACCTTATAAAATAATTATAAATTGTAAGCTCGCAATAGCATATATATATATTCATACAGTCGGCAACTAAATTAATCAAGAGCTAGCAATAATTTCTAAATGAAAAAAGTACATTTAATACTGTTTTGTTAAATAAATTCTTGTCGAATCATTTTCATAGAAATTTTGCTGCCGACTGTACATTTTCTATTGCATATATATAATAAACATAATATATATATATATATATATATATATATATATATATATATATATATACATATATATGCATATATAAACATATATATATATATATAATTTGAATAATTTAATTCCTTTACAACACTCAGCAAATGAAAGATAGATGAAAATACCAACATATGAAATTTTAAATGAGATGTATGTCGAATAAAATTATTGTCACGATGATAATTTAATTTAATTACACTGAGTACTAAAAACATGTAAAAGTACTTATGCAGAAGAGAAATGACACACATAACTCATAAGCCTAACGATGAGAGAATTTGCATAATCCAATAATCCAATAGAAACATTCATCAAATAATAGAAATGGAAAGAGATAAATTAACCAAAAGGACCTGTTAAAAGAAAAGAGAATTCATGAAATGAAAAAAAGAATTTTAAATGCTGAAAACCAGAAATGATCATTCATCTCTGTCAGAATATGCAAGATTTCGGATCGCTGTATAGCTAATTTAAGCAATATACAACTCACGTTTCTATCTTGCAACAAAACAAAGCAAAAAAGGAAATTAGATTAAACAGTAACACAACCAGAATTGAAAAAATAAAGACGCTGTAGAAAATATTGTATCACTCACCTCTTATTAAAAAAAAAAAAAAAATCTAACATGCGTAGATGATCTAAACAAAATGTAAACATTTCGTATGTACACATACGTATGTACACTGCAAAAAATAAACCCCAAAACAATTTTATCTAAAATTGGTCTCGTATCCAATTTAGGTTGAAATTTTGGGTTATAAACAGAACTTTCCAATTTGGAACATTGCTTTACCCAAATATCTTACAAATTTTTACCTATTTTAGAATTTTTTTTTTTTTTTTTTTTTTTTTTTTTTTTTACAGTGTGGTCATAAACCATAATATTTGAAAAAATTGCTTTGTATCCTGATAAAGAATAAATAAATATATACACTCATGGAAATCTGTGCGGTTCTTGTGTGGTAATCTGTAACATGCGTACAATTTATATCTTAATGGAATATAGAGGTAAGATTTTAGACACTAACGCACTTGAAAAAATTCGAGTCTGTATTCTGTTTTCATAAAGAATTCTTTCTGTGTTACCGAAAATGCTCAAGAAAAATCATACTAATCGTGTGACAGTGAACTACAACACACCTACCAACATTTAGCTCAATCACGTTATTCGTTTAAACACTATCGTACTTTAAATAATTTGAGTTCATAGACCATAATGATAAAAAAATTTTCATGGTGTACTGTAAAAAAAATATAAGTTCTAGACTCGTCAAAATCTATACAATTCGTGTGACAGTAACCTATAATATACCTACCAACTTTTAGTTAAATCGATGAAAACATTTAGATGTTATCAAAATTTTTAATTAACTGCCAAAAAAGAAAATAACCATTGCTTATACAGCTATATTACCCGTATATCGATACTGTGTCCGCCAAAAGCTCTACACTATCTCCTGTATTTTAGGAGAAAAAATTCTAAAAACTAAAAACTGAGAAAAACTTCTTTTTCAAATTATTTGAAGGAGATATTGTGCTTGATTAAAAAAAAAAAAAAAAAAAAATAGGGTGTCCCTAAGGTAAGCTGACAAAATGGGCCCGTTTTCTGGGGGTAGCTTTCACTTTGAAAGCATTTTTCTAAGTTTTTAAAAAGTTAAAGAAAGTAAATTATTTATCGTTGATGTTTTATTTTAGTCCTTATTTATTAAGAATGAAAAAATACATCCGTGATTGGGTAATTTTAGCAATTTTTAATGCTTATCTGTTAAAAAGATACTCTGATCTGGTCACTATATTTTAAGACCGCACGAAGTGTAAATTTCTATAGTGATACGCATAAAATAATTTAAAACGCATTCCTATAAACTACATTAAATAAAACTCAGTGAATTAAGAATAAGAAAAATGAGAAAGGGGTTTTATAAATATTTCTTTTCATCTAACACTATATTACCATTGACAAAATCAAAATAAAAATGTGAGTGAAACCCCTTATAGTTTTTTTTTTCCTTGCAGAGAGTGAGGAACTGAATACCAATTCATTCTATCACGTATAACATTTAAGTTTACATAAGTCCCCCCCTCGAGGGGAGTAAATTTTCATGATGGGTATCCTTCAAAAGAGCTCGCCAATACCTTTAAAAGGAATGGTTGAACCATTGATCTGCGATAATTTAAAATAAAGTTATCGATTTTTTTCATTTTTAAGGAAAAAAAAAATAATGTAATATTGAGAATAAATTAAAATTTTTAAAATTTTTGAGTGTTATACTACTTCTCTAATATGGAAATCTTTCGCATTATCATGGAATATAAATTTTTAAATAATAATTTTAATAAATTATTTTTACTGAGTGAATTTGTATAGGAAAATATAGAAGAAAGTCATGTGGTAGCCACAGCACACTAGTTAATTGTTGTTAGTTAATGTGCTTTACTATAATATTTTACCATTTCCAGGATAGCCGTTCGGGAATTGAATAAAATTTCTCATAGAGATATGGTAAATAACGTATGTTTTAAGATAAATATTCATCGCTTGTCTTTTGTATATTTACTCGTTTCGAGTCTTCCTGATTACCGTAGTCAAGTTTTTTAACGTTTGATCTTTGTCTGTGTCTCTTAGAGTAACTTAAAAACGAATAATTTTAGAAGATCCAAATGTTGTATTTTGAAGTTAATATAAGTTTGTTGCTGGAAAAGTTTGATCAAGATTGATAAGTTTCAATTAATGTTGGGTGTGAAAATTGCCTGTATAATTTTAAGTAAACTTTTAATTTTAATAACAGAATTAAATTCTATATAAATGTAGGTGCATTAATGAAAAGGGGGGTTGAGGGGGGCGGTAGCCCTCCCTCACGCATAACTAATTATCATATAAAACTCTTCCGAAGCCTAATTTGAATTGTTTAACATAGGTTTACATAACAGTACTCGTTATCTTACCTCTTAATCTCCAACCCGTATTTATAGTATTAAATTTCAGGGTAAGAGAAAGTCGTGTGAGTGACACACCAGATTATTTTTAATAAAAAAGAAAAAAAAAATCCTTAAAATGAATGTCTTTCTAGTTATAACAGAAACGTGGATGATATAAATTTGTTACCATTGTAGAGTTTGAAGTACAGAAGGTCATTCATTGTATTTTTCAAACATTTAAAAAACAATGAAATTCACTTATTGGAGTTTACTTAGTACTATATTAATTTGCAAAACACGCCTGAATTTCATTTATAAAATTAACTCATTATAAAGACAAATTAATCTGCTTATATAAGTATCTTTTTTATATTAAATATACTTTTTCTTTAAACAATGATATAAAAAGTATCCTCATATTTGAAGAAATGATTTCGTAAGTATCAAAGCAGTCATTAAAAAATTGGAGGAAAGAGATCATCTATACAATACTAGGCTTACCTTACACGTGATTGTTAATCAAGCCTTGCACCTACGCACACCCACACATCATACTCCCACTCTACATTTTTGGATTCTTATTTTTGTATGCGTTTTAAATTCGAATTTAATACTGGCGAAATTTATTGGTTATATACATTTTATTTGAGCTAAAAGCTATTGAATAAATCAATCTCTTTCTTTATTTGGTAGAGAATTTTCAACCAGACATGTAGAAAAATATAAAACAAAATCTATAATTACAATATTTTCTTTACGCTTCTTTCTTTCTTTTTATTCCTTTTCCAGATAATTTTTTAGTTATTATTGAGAATTTACTAAGCATGAATAAATAAGAATTTTTAATTAATAACATGGAAAAGAATTACCAGATTCCGTCTTATATATCCTAAGTTAAATATTCGCATTTCATACACACACTTCTAGTATTATATCAAAGAATGCGGCACTAAATTATTAAGTAAGTTCTGATATTTATGCGTAAGTGTTTCAGGAAAAAATATTAACGATTTAAAGATTATTAAAATGAATATATATATATATTTATTTAAAAGATTTATTGACGAACAACATTAGAACAATTATTTTAAACATAATTTCCTTAGTATGTTACATTGATAGTTCTTAATTGTGTCAGATAAAAAAATTTAGTTTTATTCTGATACATTAGTTATAATTTCATCATACCTTATTTTATCTAATTTTAAATAAAAAGTAAATGCAAATAAACATGTAAAATAAATTATTTATCCCATCATTATCCCAATATTAAGATAAACTTTGCATTAATCGCATTTGAAAACTCTTCTAAAAATTTGATATTGCATTCTTTCATAAAGAAAAGGTTGTTATTATTATTATTATTATTATTATTATTATGTATTGTTTTACAAGTGACAATCTTTTCGAAATCTAAATATTCTGTTTAAATAGTTTTCAAAAGTAATACTAGATAGCAGCACCATATATATGAAAATGCTTGCAGTGTAGGAATCTTTTTTTTATGACATATATGTGCAGCATTATTTGACGTAAAGCTATATTAGAAGCATGCAAAGTGAACAATTTAATATCCCCTTTAAAAATTTAGAATTTATTTCGCTATTCATCTTATAAAATATATTAGCATTTTTTAAATTCGTTAATCATTTAAAACTAAGTATTTCAATTATCAATATAGTTTAGATGGAACACTCAAATTTTTTTAAATAGAATTTATGTCAAACAATAAGTATTTTCGAAATAAATAAATAAATAAAACATAAAAAAAAAAAAAAAAAGCAGTAGAAAACGCATTACATTTGATCTTTTAAACACAACAATTTAACTGCGTATTTTGAATTTATTATTTCTACTTTTTAAAATTCTAAATAGCCATAGAAAATAAATGATACAGCTAAATAATAATAATAAAAAAAAAAGAATTCTAACATTACAGTAAAATTAAACTTTATTTACAAGAACTATTTTTTTTAAAAGGCGTAAAGTAAGGAAAGTAACTGTAGAAATAATTTCAAACCACTAAATTTTGGATTTCTTGTTGCATAGTGGCGCTATCTACTGAACAAAATATTCATTAAACAGTTAAAACACAAATGCGGTATGTACATTGTACACAGCATAAAAAAAGTAGACGGACACTTCTTTACAATTTTTTAAAACCCTGTCTTTGTTTAATAGGAATTGTCAATTAAAATTCTTTAACATGTTTATACTTATCAATCTTCATATTTTTGACAGACAAATAAAAATATTCGATTATTTATAATTTTAATGTAGGGAAATTCAGAAAAGAGAAAAGATATACATTTGCACAATATTTTTTTTAAAAAAAGTAGACGGACACTGGTCAAAAACTGCAATTATCTAAGTGGGTGTTTCTCGCGGAATACCAGTTTTGCATGTACATGTATATTTGGCGTCTTGCCAATTGCTAACGTGCTTGACAAGATGGTCTTACGTAATTTCTTGGAGATGAATGCGCCATGCCACGAGGAATTCCTCTAACTGATTACTAGAAAGGACAGATTATAGCACTGAAAAATGTTAATAAAGGAGTCAGAGAAATTAGTAGACTACTTCTAATAAGCAAAAGTAGCATCAGCGATTTTCTACGTGCGCCTGAAGCCCATGGCGTAAGGAAAAAGAGTGGCCGGCCAAAGAAACTTTTGCTTAGAGACCAAAGAAAAATTTTTACTGAGGTGAAAAAAACTGAAGCATCAACTCCCAGAGTTCGAATAAGCACAGGAATTACTAACGTAACTTCTCAGACAATTTATAACTACATTAAGCACTCAGAGCTCTTTCAATATAAGAAGAGAAAACATCATCCATGCTGGAAGGATCACCACGTGACAGAACGCCTACAGTGGGCTCAAAACCATATGTCTTGGACTACAGAATGGATATCTGTAATTTTTTCAGATGAGAAAAAAATTAATTTAGACAGCCCAGATAGATATCAATATTATTGGCACAGTTTGGAGAAAGAAGACGAAGTGTACTCTACTCGACAAGTTGGTGGTGGTGGCGTGATGGTGTGGCTAGCTGTTGGCTATGGTGGAAGGACAAATTTAGTGTTCCTAAGTAAGAAGCAGAGTCACAAAGGTTATATTGAAACACTAAGCAGTGAGCTTTTGACATTTGCGTGTGACCTTGGAGGAGAAAACTAGATTTTCCAACAAGATGGAGCGCCAATACACACTGCTAACAACGTTAAAAAATGGTTTCATGAGAACAACTTCAATGTTTTACCCTGACCAGCCAAGAGTCCGGATATGAATCCTGTAGAAAACATTTAGGCTATACTTGTTCATAAAATTTATGAGGTGAGGGTGAACGCCAGTATAAATCAATTCACCAGCTCAAAGAAGCTCTTACAAACATTTGGGAAATTTTCTGTCAAAAAAAGATTCAGAATCTCATTGATTCGATGCCTAACAGAGTATACGAACTTATTAAAGCAAATGGGAGACGAACCCCTTACTAAAAACGTTTTATTTTAGAGATACAAGATGTGTCCGTCTACTTTTTTAAAGAAAAATTACAGTGCAAATATGCACCATTTTTGTTTCCTGAATTTTTCCACTACATAATTCAAAAGGATTGAATCTATATCCAAAAAATAACAATATATGATGTCTCAAGAATATAATTATATTAGAGAAATGAGCCTCATATCTCTAATTAAAGAAATAAACGGCTTTAAAGTATTACAAGTACGTGTCCGTCTACTTTTTTTATGCAGTGTATTTCATGGTGGTCGTAATGCGCATGTGTTGACTACACGAATTGACTAGACCTGTGTGATGTGTCCTCCGTGGAAAGGGGGGGGGGGTCTTTTTAAAGGTTTTATCCCTTATTTGCGCGAGTTTTGTAGAAAATGACGGAAACTTCGAATGGATTAGGACGGCGAACGTGACCTAGTTTGACTATAGTTTGCTACGACAGAAAAAATTTAAGGGGGCAGATGAAAAAGGGGGAGGGGAGAATAAGGGGGACAGATGAAAGCGCTGCAGTCGCCATCGAACGTAAGTTTGATACCGTCAGAATTTCCAAAGGTAGTTTCCATGGTAAGCAAACAATTGTTCCAGATTATAAAACGGGGAATGGGCGCCACAGGAGACACCGAGCAGGAATTTGATGCAGTTAGAATGCTCAAAGTTATTTACATTATGAGTGAAGAGGCTGTTGTAAGTACTTAAACTGTCAGAGAACACCAATATCAACACTGAGTGGGAGTTTCATACGGTTAAAAATTTTCAAAGATCGTGAACCAACTGGTCGCCGAAGTCGGCTAGTCTAATAATGAAAGATTTTTGTCTGTTTGTCGGTTCAGGTAGGTATGCGAAATATTCTTTTCTTTTCTACAAGAATCTTGAGGTTCCGTGATTTATGCAAAATAGGATTCATTTTATCATCGCTGTTTTGGAGAGTAGGTTATTGATACACGCCATTGAAAAACCGAATTAATTGGTTGGTAAGGAATATATTGCACCTAAACTAAACAGTATAATTTATTAGTAGCAAAAAATTGTAAATTAGTGCTATAGAATTGAGATTTCGCTTTTTAAAAATTTCAAGAGTAGGTAATCATTTGGGCATACTTTCGAAAGTGTAAAATTATTAAGTGGGGTGCAAGGTGCAATTGGAGGAGAGACAAAATGTTAAAAATTTATAAAATGGGCCTTTGGTCTTGAAAATTCGTGATTTTAGAATTAAGCGATGGAAAATACGTATAAGAAGTTTTGGGGCATGACGAATCGTGTGAAATTACTGGTGGAATGGAAGTAGTTTATGCGGGGAGAAGGGGGGGGGGAGGGTTTGGTAGCAAAAAATTTTACAAAAGAGATACGGTTTTGAAAGTTCGTTTATATAGGTTTTTACTGGTGAGGAATTCATTTCACATAATTTTGAAAATATTAAATTATTAGGTGGTAGATGGGGAAGGTAAAAATTTTAAAATTGTAAAAAAGCTCTAAGGCTTTAAAAAATCCGGTTTTAAGATTTTTAGGGGGTAAGTGCATACTTTCGAAAGTGTTAAATTATTAGGGTATACAGACTAAAAATTATTACGGACTAAAAATTAAAAAAATTTAAAATTTGTCTACGGCTTTGAGAATTTGATTTTTAAGGTTTTCGAAGGGAAGAAATCTATTATGCATATTTTCGAAAATGTAAAACTTTTAGGGGTACAGATGAGGCCACCGCAGTTGCCACCAAGCAGGAGCTTAACACATTTTTTTGCATCATAAAGAAATGTGAAAAGAAGTAACGCCCTCCATTTCTATATTTTAGCTAACAAATAATGATAGTGACCAACAAAGTTGAACGTATGCATATGGTTCTAGTGATAGTGACCAGGAAAATTGAGCGTATAATATGCTAATGATTTAAATATGTTTATACTCTAAAACTTTTAAATGATGGCGAACCAGTTGGTGGCCGATGGCTGATACAGATTAAAAAAAAAAAAAAAAAAAAAAAAAAACTATTCAGCATTAAAATTATTAGGAAGATTAATTTGACTTTTACATTTATTAAAAATACTATAAAGTATTCGATAGAGGTTTGATTAAACAATATTTTTGAATAGATCTTTAAAATCATAAGTCATAACATTGTTAACATGAGATATTTAATCTGATCTATGAAGCTATTATTAAAACAATGAAAATTATGATATTTAACAGGAAATCATCCCCATAGTGTAATAATAGAAATCAATTAAATGATGTTCATTCGAGAGGGCTTAATGTAACGTGATTTTTGTGATTTTTAACGCGTAAACTGCTTGTGCTTGTGAGCTTGTTCTCGAGAAATCTGTATTCAAGTTTGAGTAAAAATGTAGTACGGAGAAAGTAGTATGAGGAGTTTCTACAAAACCTCTCAGCCAGTGTTGCCAGATCTGGCAGATTTTTTATTCAATAATCACCAACAATTTTTAATTGTAACGTTTGCCTAATCACTTCAAAGATTGATAGCTTATTATGTATATCAAATATCACTTCTCAAAATTATTGGTGATTATTGTATAAAAAAACCACCAGATCTGGCAGCACTGGTCAGAACCATAAATTTTATCAAGTTCTAGATTCTACATTAGCGAATTTTCAGACATCATATCGCGATAGAATATATTTCAGAGCTAAAATCGGCAACTGGTTTATGCATCAAGCAACGCGATTGTCTATACTCTTTCGATTTCTGCCTGTTTTAGATTTCATTCATTATTTCAGAAAGACTTGGTGTTTTTGATTCAGGCGTGGTTGCACCGATCATTAGCAAACTTTCAGAATTCATAGCTCGAAAACAAGCTGACGAGGGCAATTATTTTATGCGTAAAAAATATGGTTATATATATGTTCTTTCGAATGATACTTGTTTGAATTTTCTTTATTATTACAGTAAGGGATGGTTTCCTGGTTCGTAAGTTATAAATTTGTTTAAGAACATCTAAAAGAAGTTTATTAGAGTTATTTTTGTATATGTAACAGCCTATATTGACAGTTCTAAATTTACTAGGAGATTTGTGAAGCTTGAGAATGAGTACTATATAAGGATAATTGAAATCATTAAAAGGAAGTTTAAGCAATTTATAAAAACTGCGACTTCGTCGATTAATTAATATGTATATATACATATTTTTTTTGGAAGGATATATTTAAAAAAAAGAAAAAATTAAATTTCATTTACACTTTTATTTGACAAACATTAATGTTATAAAGAAACTACATTAATGATAAAAATGCAGCAGTAAAAATTTATATACTTTTTTTTTATTTCATACGCCTAGAAAATCGAAAATGACAGCAATCATAATCTTTCCAATAAACATTTATCATAAATTTTTTTTCCCCTCCCCAACAAAAAAAAAAAAAAAGAATGAAAAGAGCGTGATTACTTTGAAAATGTAGAGATGTTGTATTTCTTTTGCTAAATCCATCTAAGAAAAGAAAATTTATTGTTGACTACACAGTATACTAAGAATTTTTGAAGAGTTTTTTTAAGAAGCCTTTTTCTTACATCTCTTTTTAGAAGCAAAAAAGAGTTTTTTGTGGACTACAAACGCCCTCTATTGGGCGGAATATTCACTAAAATGTCAATGAAACAATTAACAAAACAAAATAAAAATTATTAGGAAAAAACACATAAACGTTAACCAAATCAGTAAAATGGTAAGTTATAACATAAAAAAAAATAATAATAAACTAAAGTAATAATAAAAAGGTGCCTCAAACGAATAATTAAATTGCAGATATTGGCTCTTAATGAGAAAATGAAATCACAAAACTTATAGGCAATCGTGTGGTGCTGCCATCTGTTGTGAATTTTAAGAAATAATTTCTTTTTTCTTAACTCAGTTCAAATTTCTCCAATTTTGATTCATAAACAAAAAAAATTACATTTTTTTTTTTTTTTTTTTTTTTTTTCAAATTAAATTTTATTTTAACTTCGAAAAGATTTGTATGATACGCTATAATAAGAATTTGGGTTTTAAAAGTTCTTTTAAATTGATTATTTTTATTTGCATTACCCGACTACCGTACGTAATGGAAGTACTATCGTATTCGGTCCAAAAATTCGAATTCGAGTTTTCACCTCATTTACATCTTTTGAGGTCTTCTTAGTATAAGAAAGTGGTTTTTTGGCAACTGGGCAGTGTTGGCAACTGGCAACTGGGCATGTGTGTATGTATGTGAAGAACCTTCTGATTATCATAACTCCTAAGTTAATAAAGATAGAACTACGAAACTTCAGAAATGAGACAAGTCTGGTGTACAAATGAATTTTCCAAATTTTGGTGAAAATTGGGAAAACGCTCTATTATATAAACACTCTATTAGATGTTCTTTTGAATGATATAGTTGGTTAGTTCAGAAATATTGATAGGCTCTCTGTATAAATAGCTCAATCTCAGCTCTTGCAAGGGCCTTCTATACTGCTGCACGGATTTTTTTCAAACTCGGCGTATCAACTCCCTTTTAAATATCCTTTTATATGTAATTGTTGTTTTTCAGTCAGTAATTGAGTATGCCAAGTTTTGGTAAAAGTCGGTATCTCAAGAACGGCTCTCACGTTTTTCTTAAAAATTGTTGCATAAATACATTTTAGATATTCTTTCTGATGCATTATGTGGATATTACAAGAAAATTAACAGTCATCCATATTAGGTAGGTCAGTTTTAGATCTCGTCAAATGGTGTTTCAAATAATAACTCTACCATTTTTTCCCCCTTATTTTTTAACTCATTATGTAAGATCTTTTGTATGCCTTTACGCGTGTATCAAGTTTATCTTACCAGAAAATTTTTAGGTGTCTACTTCGTTAGGTCAATTTCATGTCTTCTGATCACATTGTCTCCAAAAATGGCGTGTAATAGGTGTAATAGCGGGTAATGGAAGTCGAGTTGTTTCACATCAGATTTTTTTTTTCTCTTAGAAAGCGAATCATCATAGACTCCAGAATGAACAAATAACTAAGCTTTTGTAAGGGCGGCCATGAGTCATTATCGAAAGGAGCGTAAGAGTACGGTTGCTAGAATTGCGATTTTACTAAATACAAGGTGATTTTCTTTTCTAGAAATCAGCCAATAGTTTATTATAAGTAAATTATGTCGTTCTAAGGAAAAAAAGTCTCTTTTATAATAGCTAAAAATGCATAAATGTGCATAAGTTTTTTTAAAATAATGGTAATTATATTTTTCTCACTTTAATTATTTGAATTTATATAGTTAAATAATTAAATTAATTAATTAAGTTAATTAAATTAACTTAATCTTGTAACATAGCAGGACAACCAAGACCAAGAGCTATAAAATACATGGGGCCAAAACTAAAATATCTAACAAATGTTGAGATACAGTCATCTTTAAAATCACAGTTCTTGAAAATAGCAGTTTCTGTCGTCTGTTCAATAAATACTCTAGGAAATACCTGGGAAACACGTTGCTGCAGATACTAGAAACCCAGAAACGATGCAGCACGGGCGGGAAAGACTACCGTATGCACTGAGTACTAGAAGCAAAATTCAAAGTGATTTTAATGGAATTTTCTTAAAGTTTTTATTTATAAAGCAGAGTTGCCAACTTTTATAATTTATTCCGGAGCATTTTTACCTCCACCCTTTTTTCATACCTGTAACTTTGAAGAATGATTTTCTTATTAATTAATCGTTGCCACATATTGCAGAGAAATATTCTATGAAAATTCTGCTTCGAAAAGATGGCGGGGTTAAAAATGCCCCGGTATAAATTATAAATGTTGGCAACTCTGATAAAGTGATATACAATAATTGCGATTAACATTTTTTAAAAGTTTATTTAAATATAGCGCGCTCAGCGAAGCCTATGTGTTTTTAATATTTTACATATCCTAATTTTTCAATCAAGTAATGACAACTTTAATGAGTTATAATATGACTGAAACGCTTGAAAACTTTAGCTCAACTTGAATGCTATTATCTGATTTGATTTATTCATAATTTAAGCATTTGAAGTATGAGAAACTTCAGAAATGTGAACTGATAACGAGTTTTGTGTTGTTATCAGCAAATTGTCATTATTTATTATTTAATATTTTTAAATTTGTAGCGGATAATATAGGAATAGTTTAAATTAATTTAGTAATTAAGTTCATCTTAAGAAGTGAATCATGAATAATTTACATATCAGACTGTAATTCTTCGCTCAATTCTTCAAACCTCCATTTGTGTATAATTAATAAACTTGACTTGATTTAAAAGTTTACGATCATAACGGTTCGTATTAAATACTAATATAAAATGGCTTGCTTTCAATAGGAGGGATATACTATACTAGATCTTCCCCTAAAGGAATTGGTATGAAGCTGAGAAACATAAGTTTACTAATAAAGTATGAAAATTGAAGAAAATGAAAAGCTACGTTTAATTAGTTAAGGATACAAATTCAAATAATAAAAGCTAGAAAAATATAAATGTCATTATTAAATGATTAGAGTATGGTACGAAAATCAAACACCATTTTAATTTAGAAATTTTATTCATCAACCTCGAAAATTCATTTTTGATAGATTGGAGTGGAAGGCTGATTTTTTATAATAACTATGTGAAAAATACCAGAACCCGGGAATCGAACCCAGGTCTTCCGCTTAACGCGCAGATGCTCTAACCACTGAGCTACCCTGGCTGATAACCAGATCGGCATTTCTCACGTAATATACGTTGGGAAGGTCACCGAGTCTGAAAACGCACAGCTATATCCAGTAACAAATTGATCATGGCACAACTCCAATAGGCCCCGAAATTTTAATTCAGATTCATAACCTTGAAAATCTATCAGAAATGAATTTTCGTCGGATTTAGTGTGAGTTATTAGCGAATGCTCCTGAAAATGAGGGTATTTAACATCAAAATATCATCTAAAAAGCATTTTTTAATTTTTTTTCTAATTCTCTTTAATCATTCAAGTATTTTCGAAGGAAACGAAGTCTCTACCATATTTTTCTAGGGTGAAGCGCGGGTTAAGAGCGAACGCTAATTATTCTGAAGAGCAGGGCTATTCAGATTGAACTGTAAAGTCAAAAAGTTCCTAAATCAAAATTTTTATTAAAATCATTCAGGTAGTTTCTAAAAAAAATATGTTTCTATAATAATTTATCACGGTCAAAGTGAGGGTTAACAGTGAACGCTAACGTTCGAGAAAAGTAGGATAAATCAGAAAGGCTTCTTACCTCAAAAGATTTGTAAAACTAACTTTTTATCAAACTCATTATATTCATTTCTAAGTGAGCCCATTTTCTACTATATTTTGCAACTGACGTGTAAAAGGTTAAACAGCGAAGGCGAATTTTTTTTTGAAAATGAGGATGAGTTCCAAGGATTTTTCACTGCAAAATACATTTGAGCCCAAACTCTCATCAAAATATTTCGATTCATTTCCGAGTAAACCCTAATTCTGCTAAAATTTGCAATCAACGGATAAAGGGTTAACAGAAAACCCTAATTACCTTGCAGATGACGATACAGTCGGCAGCAAAATTATTGAAGCATACTTCCACATTTATATATGTGTATATATATATATATATATATATATATATATATATATATATCTTTTTTTAGCTTGATCGCTAATTTTTATTATCAACTTACTTTTTTATAAGCAACATAAGATTAAGATCATGACTCAACAAATATTTACTTAACAAAACAGAATTAGGTACACGTCTTATGTATAGGAATTAGTGCTAGCGCTTCAATAATTTTACTGCCGACTGTATGTCCAATCGATTTTTCATCTCAAAATAACTTTAACCTTAAATTTTCATCAAAATCTTTATATCTATTTCTGAGCAAACCCGATTTCTATCATATGTTGCGAATGGCGGATAAATGGTTAAGAGCAAGCGAGAATTTTCTTGACGATGAGGATATGTCCAACGGATTTTTCGCCACAAAAACACTTAATCCATAGCTATTGTCAAAATCGTTACGTCTATTTCTGAATGTCCCCAATTCTGCCATATTTTGCAACTGACATAGAAAGCGTTAACATTGAACGGAAATTTTTCTGAAAAATGAGGAAGAGTTTCAACGACTTTTCGCCGCAAAAATCACTTAATCCCAAACTTTCATCAAAATCATTATGTCCATTCCAAAATAAACCCTCATTCTAACAAGTTTTGTAACCAGTGGATGGATGAAAGGTCAACAGAGAACACGATTTTTTATGAAAACGAGGTCATCTCATATCGATTTTTCATTCCTAAAAAACTCTAACTCCAAATTTTTATTAAAATCCATATCTGTTTCCGAATAAACCCGATTTTTTCCATATTTTGCAACCGCTGGATATAGGATTAACAGCGACCTTGAATATTCTTGAAGATGAAGGTATGTCAAATGATTTTTTATCCCCAAAAAACTTTAGTCTCAAACTTCCATTAAAAATATTATATTTATTTCTGATTAATTCCAATTTTTACCATATGTTGCAAATGGCAGACAAAGGGTTAACGGCAAGCGTGCATTTTCTTGAAGATGAGGATATATCCAAGCCATTTTTGCACCGCACAAAACACTTAATCCCTAACTATTATCAAAATTATTATGTTTACACCTGAATAACCCCAATTTTTGTCATATTTTGCAGCCAGAGGATAAAGGGTTAAGAGGCCTGGACATGAAATACCTTCAAAGCTTTTATTCTATTCGTAACAGTGTGGGCCTTACACTGTTAAAAATTTTTCTGTAAATTTACAGAGAATCTATTGGTAATTAATTATATTAAGTCTTACGTAAATTTACAGAGAATTAAAAAAAAGAGATTCTGTCAAAATGCAGAGAAACTATTCTGTAAATCAATCATAGTCTCTGTAAATTTACATAGATCAAAATATTCAAGTCTCTGTAAATTTAAATCTGTGAAACATCATAGTCTCTGTAAATCTACATATGTAAAAATATGCAAGTCTCCGTAAATTCGAGCATGTAAAAGCATATAAGTCTCTGTAAATTTACCATTGTAAAAATAACCACGTCTCTGTAAGGTTACATATGTAAAATCATCCAAATCTCTGTAAAATTACATATGGAAGAGCATCCAAGTCTCTGTAAAATTACCTACGTAAGAACAATCAAGTCTCCGTAAATTTCGCATATAATATTATGAAAATCTCAGTAAATTTATCCATGTAAAAATACCTAATATTTGAAGGCCCCACCATTGGCTGAGAAGCTCTGCTCTCAACGTTTGAAGGCGGAAGGTGCATAGTTCGATCCCAAGTTGCGATTTTTCACCTACCCATTCGGAATTTTCCGCGGATATCTCCAAAACTTGTATAAATATGGGATAAGACATTTTAGAAAGACCTACACTTACGGCAATCCTCACAGGTCTAGAAACTTAGCACATCCAATCGGCTTTAACTAACGACGATTAAATATTAGTATGTTTACAAGCGTATCGAAGACACTCTAAATTGGCATATACTTAAAATAAATTATATTATTATCAATTTACAAGTACAAAAATATCCAACAGTAAGTTTATCTTCATGAATATAGGTAAGAATCTAGTAAATACGTTACATAAGTACAGATTCTTATTCAACTTAAGGAAAAGAAACTTAAAGTTGGATGTTTTTGCACTTGTAAGTTCATAGCCTTGGGATTTATTTTAAATGCGCGTCAGTTTAGAGTGTTTTGAATAGGCTTCTAAATATATTATTATAATATTATTGTGGTGGTAAAATCACATTGGTTACTTCAGAGTTCTAGGCCTGTATAGAATGCCTTATGTGTAGGTCATTCTAAGATGTTTTATTCCATATTTACAAAAGTTTTTTAAGAAAACCTTGGAAAATTTCGAATGGGTAGGCTGAAAATCTCAACCTGAGATCGAACTTCGCACCTCCCACCTTCAAACTTTGAGATAAGAACTCCTCGGAAATTGATGGGACAAGAAGACCAGACTTTAGTATATATATAGACATGCTATATATTTTTTATCAAAACTACATTAAAATTCAGAGGTATAAAGTTGGTTAAGCTTGTATTACCTTTGGTAGGATTTGTAATGATGCGCTTCAACAGGTTTTTAACTACAATTTTTATTAATGTTGTGGTACATTTTGCAAACATTCAACTTTTAATAAAAAAATTTAAAAAAGAAGCTGATTTATATTATGGTATTTCTAATAAAATTATCAGAAATAATTGCAAAATATGCTTAATATTGCTCGGTTAATTTGCTTAATATTGCTCGGTTATATTTAGTCCATATCAAAATAAAAACTTAATCGCCTCATTTATGTAGAATATGACTCAATATGTAGAATATGACTCAATAGTGAAAGATCTCACAGGTCTAAATCTAAAATATTGATTTGATAATTATGACTGATATTGATGGTTTTTGCTCGGCTGAAACCGAAACTAGATTTTACTCTATCACATATTTTTATCAATACAGGGTGCGCTGTTTTTTTTTTTTTTTTTTTTTTTTCATGACTCTTCCACAACTATACGGTTACTTTTTAGTATGATTCCATGATTGATTACAATTAATCAGGGAATCATACTAGAAACTACCGAAATAGAAGGAATTGTGTTGGCAGACACCCTGTATTGGCAAAGGCTATGTGTAACAGAGGAAAATTGGCTTCCTGTTCGGCTTCAGCACATTAAAAATATATTTATCAACTAAAATAAATTAAATTTTGCCAACATCATATTTGTAGATCTGTGTTAACAACCTCAGTTTCTTCCATTCAAAACATACATCCACTTTGTAAATACACTTATATAAAAATATTTTAACAAATATATGTATGTATGTATGTATGTATGTATATATATATATATATATATTACATATTAAAACACTAATCGTTCCAAATGCATTATGCTCTTAAAAAGGTGTAAACTTTCTAAATGGGGGGGGGGGGGAGGAAGTACTAAAAATTTGTTAGGTACACTACCGTTCCATAATGACCGTACACTTTCGATTTCAGACATTTTTTAAAGTATTTCAAAAAATGTTAAACAAATCATTTTGAAACTTCAGAGGTGTGAAAGGAGGACCGGTAAAAAAAAATTAAAGTAAAATGTAAGTATTTGGCTTCACCCTGTAATAATTAATGCTTGAAATACGTTCTGGTAGTAGCATGTGATTATAGGACTTTCTCATTAACTCTAAGTTTATATGTCTCTACCGCATATAATCAGGGAGATAAAGGTTTCTTTAAAAAATTGCAAAAAATTTCCCATTTTTTTTAGCTATAACACGCAAAGCATGAAAAGACAGTGCAAAGTTATTTTCAGGAAACTCGACATACAATAATAAACACTGCATACTGCAATCACAATGAAAAAAATATTAAATATCTAATGAAATATGAGTATTTTTACTAAATTTCTAACTGCGCATGCGTAAATGTTCAGTGACATTTCCTTTTTAAAATTTAACAGTCAAATTTATTGAGCTACTTATGTAAAAACCCTCAACAAAAATCGTGTAAACTCAAAAAGTTCTACGTCATAGAATAAACTGAATTTCAGCTGTTCCCCAACAAAGAAATTGTTAACAGGGCTTTCCCAATATTTATTTACAATCACAGAAAATTGCATTACCGTTCATCGAATAAAAATAAAAATGTGAGTAAAACTCCTTATACTTTAGCGTTTCTTCAAGAGAAACTGAAGACCAGTTCATTCTTTGGCGTAGAACTTTGAGTTTACACAATACTTGTTTGGAGTTTTTATATAAGTAGTTTAATGCATTTGGCTACTAAATTATACAAATGAAATTTAGCTAAAACTTAATCATATGCAGTTAAAAATTATTTAGTAAAAATGCTCACATTTCATTATATATTTAATATTTTTTTTCATTCTGATTGCAGTATGTTGTGTCTAATGTTGTATATTGGGTTTCCCGAACATAGCTTTGTACTGTATTTAATACCTTGCATGTTATAACAACAACAAAAAAAAAAAAGTTCAGCAATTTTTTAAAGAAATCATTATATCTCCCTGATTACATACGGTAGAGACTTGAAAATTTATACAGAAAATGAGGATGAGCCCCATAATCATGTGCTACAGCCAGATTGTATTTCGAGCATTACTTTATACTGGGTGATGCCAAATACTCTTATTTTTCTTTAATTTTTTTACTGGTCTTCTTTTCACTTTTGGCACAAACAAATAACTGAAGTACATGAGGTACAACATGTTTTTTACACTCCTGAAGTTTCAAGATGATTTGTATAGTACTTTTTGAGTTATTTTAAAACGCACCTGAAATCGAAAGTGTCCGGTCATTTATGGAAAGGTAGTGTAGTAAATGAATTTGAATTTTTAAATACTCACATTGATTTTTATATTAGCTAAAGAAAAAAAAAAAATTACTAATTCATTTCCATATAAAGGTCTCTCTAAAAACTATGCATACAATTTTGGTAGTTAATTAAAAAGGTAAATTTGTGCAACATATTAATGCAATGCATAACGTGTCACTTAAATCAAGACTAAGAGATTTCATGCAAATTTTATTTCACACTGTAATAAATTTTGAACATTTTTCAATATTCTGTTTTTAATGAAATTGGTTTTTAAAAGTTGTTTTATTAGAAAATAAAAATTCTCATTTCAGATCAGATTTCTAATACGTAATCGTAGAAGTATAGGAACATATTAAAGGTTCGATACCTAAATAATTTTATTTTTTATAATTAATTCATTGCAATGTGTAGAATAATTTCCTTAATTACTTCAGTTTCTGGGATATAAATATTTTTAAATCGACGGCAAGTGGAGGGAAAATGTTCATACGTATTAAATAGTATATAAAGAAATATAGAGTTTTTAATATTTTTAAATATTAATTTAGGGTTCAATGCAGATGAAAATCGGATACTCTTTTCGTTTTCGTCACTAGTTCCATAAAATTCAAATTTTTAAAATATATAACTTTTTGTTAAAGAAGCCATTAGGTATTTTGAATTAAAAATATTTTGACTTTTTTTTTTCTTTACAAAAACAAATTTTAAAACATTTTTCTTCTACAAAATAGGATCTAAAGAAGAAACAAATTTTACGCTTTTACACATGAAAGCAGCATCCTGGTAATTTACTAGAATCATTGCAAAAAGCTCACTTAAGAAGAAAAACATCTTTGCTGCAAAGAAAACATACAATTAAAAATAATTAAAAAATAAAACATACTGAATTAGATTTAAATTAAACTTTATTTTACTAACATACACACATTAATAAAAGATAAATGGTGAAAAATTCTTTAACAGGATAAATATTTGGTATTTGTAAATGTCTTTGATGAGGGTATTTTACGGCATTTTCTATTTTCATATTTCTTAGACAACTTGTTTCGTTTCTGATATCAGGATCAATTTCCATTATAACTAGAAAAAAGAAAAGTGATGAAAGTTACTATTGTTGGAAAACACTTTAACTATAAATTTTTAAAACGAAATCTGCATCCTATGACATTTTAAGCAAATAATGAAAAGAAAGGATTGTAATTCCATGGCACTAAAAAAAATTAAGTATACATACGCGAATTTTAAAGTGTATCGTATATACTCCATCTAAATAGAATCTAATAAAAAATCCTCTAAAGAAAATAAAAGTAGATATACATGGTATTTTAAATCATTAATACAGGAAAAAATCACTTATATAATGAAATCATAAGATATTTAAGCACCATTTTATGAACGCCAGTGTAACAGAATATTTTTGAAATATTTTATATTAAAAATAAGTATGAATTGGACTGGATTTGGGAATAAGGCCGATTGACAGCTGTAAGTCCTAGGCCTACTTTGAAAAGACTTTATCCCCGAGCTTTTAAATGACTCCCCCCCCCCTTCCTATATGAAATTTTAAAGTTTGCCCCCGTGTTTCCCTCCCCCCTCCTTTTTTCCCCTTCTTTTTTTAACAAATGTTAGAAACTGGGGGACTCGGCTTTAGTTCCAAGCGCTCTCTGAACTTCATAATACTCCGAATTAAAAACTGTCCAGTTATTAAAATCTTCCCCTTACAAAGAAGAAAAAGAAAAAAACATGTTTAAGAAAAATTATTTCTGTCAATGCAAAAACTTGTCTGAAAGTTTTTTGACAATGCATTACCAAGCAGAATCTATCGTCTATATTAGCTATATTTCAGTGAAAATGTATTTTTAAATTGCAGTTGCTCCACAATCGTCTGCGTCCGCCTCCCTACATAAACATGTAATCGCAGTCTTGGCATGCTTATGATTATGGTATATTCATCCAGGATAATTCAAAAATACAGTTGGAATTTGTACTTAAAAGTAACGTTTTATGTGGATCGGTTATTTTGAGATATAAATTAGTCCGCAACATATAACAGCCTAGATAAAATTTCGTATTAATTTAAACATTTCATCACTCGTCAATTTTCGTATTAATTTAAACATTTCCTCACTCAATTTAATATACACTCTGTACTTTGAATTCTTAAATATCAAACTGTATTCTGAAAAATATTAACTTGTCAGAAAATTTAATTTGTCCCCCAACCCACCCCTCTATTACCATTGCTCGGCAACTGCAACAATAGTTTTCTTTTTCTTACATTGTGTTTTTTTAACTTGTGCATATAAATGCATACATATACACACGCAAGCAGATTTTCAAAATTTTCTGAAAGCAAAATTAATAACATTGGACGATTTAGAATACAAACCGTCCTCCCCTCCATTAAAAAATAATTTTAAAAAATGTCGGATAAAACTCCCATCAATAAAATCTTTAGTTTGTATTTTGATTTTTAAATGTACGTATTTTTTATTATTTAAACTATTAATTATATAATGTAGAAATGACTTACTTTTTCCTCTATTCCTACTATTTTGATTTAAGGTAATCTATATTATTTTTCAGTCTTTCAGCAAATGCCAGCAAACACTTTTAATTACAGGAAGAGGCTGTAAAAAGAATATATAAGAAAACGTATAGATGTTTCAGACGATATTAAACTAAAAACTAGTAGGATGTGGCCACCACATGAATTTCTTCTATATAATATTACACAAAACTTATACAATAAAAATTACTTATTAAATTATCAAATTCTTTTCAGTTATAAATGCAGAAGATTTTTATCTGATATAATTATCACAAAATGCCGAAAGATGTCAGTTTTTTTCCAAATCAAAAGAAATGACTTCTTTCCAAGTTTTTTTTTCGTTAAAAGAAAAAAAAAAAAAAAAAAAAAAAAAGGAAAAATGGATAACTTTTGTTTTAAATTATCACAGATCTATAGTTCAACCATTAGTTTTAAAGGTATTGACGATATCTTTCGAAAGATACCCATCTTGAAAATTTACTGCGATGCCCCCATGCAATTTTTTTCCCCTAGTTAACTACTACTATTATCAATAATTCATATTAATTTTACAATCACACGATTAAAATAACTCTCATTGTGTACATTTATACGAAATTTTGTCCTATATTGTCATGTTGAAAATTTAGATAAGAAAGAAAAATCATGCAGTATGCTTTGATTAGTAACACTTTCCAACTGTACGTAATTGTTGTATCGAATAACTTTTAATATTCTTTGCCTATGTTATCACACAATAGACAGAAGGACTGAAAAAATATACAGATAGACTAACTGATTTTAAAATTACTCTTAGGCATTTTGAAAAGTGTTAAAAAGGCTTAACGCAAAATAAAATGCAGCCATTAGATTAAAATTAAAGCTTTTGATCTTTCTGAATATTTTAGTGCAGCCCTGTAAATCAGAAAGTTAATCGTATCACATTCTATACAAAACATTATTTTAGAGTATTAACAATAAATTTCAATACATTTATGATTTTCACAGGAGAAAGACTTAAATATAACTTTGAAGAAATTCTGTCCTGAAACGTAATGCATTGACATTTTTTTTTCTGTTGTCCCTGTAAACAAACTAGTTGTACAGGTCCTATTAATGTCATTTTAAATAAGGAACATTCTATAGGGAATTAATGTTTATAAAAATAACACTCATAGAACACAATGCTTTCGAATGCTTTTGGGTGTCCCTGTACACAAACCAGAAGAGATATTCACTCCATTTTCAATATGGAACATCCGATAGTGAACTTCAATAAAATATATCAGTTTCGAGAAATTCCATAAATAATTACAGGAGTCAGAGCGGGGCTTACAGACAGACAGACAGATGGACAGATACACAAACGGAAATAATATTCACACTTAAAAATGTTAGAAAGTGTTAAAAACGCTTAATGTAAACGAAAGCACAATTTTAGCAATTTTTTATTAGTAGCTCTTAAAATAAATGGATATTTTTCTGTTACCCTGTAAATCTAATGCTAATTATGCTATATTCTATGCAAAGCATTTTTTTGTGCAGATAAATAACATAATTCAATTTCCTAAAGCTTCGTGGAAAGTAATTAAAATTTGATTTATAGAAATATCTCTCATAGAACGCAATGCTTTGGAATACTTTTGAGTGTCCCTGTATATAAACCGGTGGTGGTATTTCCTCCATTTTATACAGGAAACATCCAGTAGGGAATTTGAATAACATATTTCAATTTCATTAAGATATGTCTACAGTAAAGGTATGAAAATATGGTTTATAGAAATAGCTTTCATAGAACACAATGCTTTGAAATACTTTCGGGTGTCCCTGTACACAAACCAGTAGAGGTATAAACTCCATTCTCAATAGGGAACATCCGATATTGAACTATATCAGTTTTAAGAAATTCCATAAATATTTACGGGAGTTAGAGATCGGACAGACAGACAGACAACAGACGGGAGGACAGGCAGATACACAAAACTGAAATCATATTCACACATAAAAAATGCTAGAAATTATTAAAAACGCTTAACGTAAACGAAAGTGCAATTCTAGCAATTTTTTATTAATACCTCTTAATGTAACTAGATATTTTTGTGCCACCCTGTAAATCTAATGTTAATCATGCTACACTCTATGCAAAGCATTCTTTTGTGCATGTAAATACCATATTACAATTTCCTAAAACTTCGTGGATAGTAAAGTTATTAAAATTTAATTTATAGAAATAGCTCTCCTAGAACGCAATGCTTTGGAATACTTTTGAGTGTCCTTGTACATAAACCGATGGTGGCATTTCCTCCATTTGATACAGGAAACATCCAATAGTGAACTTGAATAACATATTTCAATTTCATTAAGATATGTCTACAGTAAAGGTATGAAAATAAGGTTTATATAAATACCTCTCATAGAACACAGTGCTTTGGAATACTTTCGGGTGTCCCTGTACACAAACCAGTAGAGGTATAGACTCCATTTTCAATAGGGAACGTCCGATAGGGAATTTGAATAACTTATTTCAATTTCATTAAGATGTGTCTACAGTATAGGTATGAAAATATGGTTTTAGAAATACCTCTCATAGAAGCAATGCTTTTAAATAATTTTGGGTGTCCCTGAACACAAACCGCAGTAGAGGTATAAACTCCATTTTCAATAGGTTACGTCCGATAGGGAACTTGAATAACATATTTCAATTTCATTAAGATATGTCTACAGTAAAGTTATGAAAATATGGTTTATAGAAATACCTCTCATAGAACACAATGCTTAGAAATACTTTCGGGTGTCCCTGTACACAAACCAGTAGAGGTATAAACTCCATTTTCAATAGGGACAGTCCGATAGAGAACCTGAATAACATATATCAGTTTCAAGAAATTTGATAAATATTTACGGGAGTTAGAGCGCGGGCAGACAGACAGACGGAGAGACAGAAAGACAGACAGACAAACCGAAGTCATAAACACTTTTCAACCTTGTTGGAAAGTAAATAATATATATCATAATAATATATCAGTTTTAAGAAATTCCATAAATATTTACGGGAGTTAGAGATCGGACAGACTAGAGCCCCTTAAATAAAATAATAGGCCGGCGCATCACCGCCATTTTTTTGCCTCCGAAGAGGACAGCATTCCCGCTTGGCGTCCTTATCGCTTCCCTAATGATTTTAAGAAATCTTGATCTGAAGCTAATCCGGTCAGGATAAGAGCAATAAGCAACAATAATATTCCTAAAAACACAATTTTTTTTCACAGTACATTCTCAGGATGTCATTTTATTCTGAGGATATCCTATGGATGTACTGGGGTAAGATGTGTTGTTAGGGCGGTTTCTGTTTCTTTTACAAAATGTCGCCAAATCTCAAATGCACAGTAATAGAAGGTCTGTGAACACTTTACATTCACTTTTTGAATGATTATAGCAGTTTATCACAAAACAAACTTCCATATCATAGTTTACTTAGCTAAAATTATGAAATACAATAAGATAAGTTACTCTAAAGTAATGAAAGACGATTAAAAAAAATTGTTTTTGTCGTTTGTTTATCAGACAAACGCTCTGGGTACATGTGGCAACCCAAGGCAACAAAATGCCTGATGCACCAGCTCGTATATATAGGAGCCTCAGGACAGACAGACAACAGACAGACAGACAACAGACGGACGGACAGGCAGATACACAAAACTGAAATCATATTCACACATAAAAAATGCTAGAAAGTATTAAAAACGCTTAACGTAAACGAAAGTGCAATTCTAGCAATTTTTTATTAATACCTCTTAATGTAACTAGATATTTTTGTGCCACCCTGTAAATCTAATGTTAATCATGCTACACTATGCAAAGCATTCTTTTGTGCATGTAAATACCATATTTCAATTTCCTAAAACTTCGTGGATAGTACAGTTATTAAAATTTAATTTATAGAAATAGCTCTCCTAGAACGCAATGCTTTGGAATACTTTTGAGTGTCCCTGTACATAAACCGATGGTGGCATTTCCTCCATTTGATGCAGGAAATATCCAATAGTGAACTTTAATAACATATTTCAATTTCATTAAGATATGTCTACAGCAAAGTTCTGAAAATATGGTTTATAGAAATACCTCTCATAGAACACAATGCTTTGAAATATTTTCGGGTGTCCCTGTACATAAACCAGTAGAGGTGTAAACTCCATTTTCAATAGGAACGTCCGATAGTGATCTTGAATAACATATTTCAATTTCATTAAGATATGTCTAGAGTAAAGGTATGAAAATATGGTTTATAGAAATACCTCTCATAGAACACAATGCTTTGAAATACTTTCGGGTGTCCCTGTACATAAACCAGTAGAGGTATAAACTCCATTTTCAATAGGGACTGTCCGATAGAACCTGAATAACATATATCAGTTTCAAGAAATTTGATAAATATTTACGGGAGTTAGAGCTCAGACAGTCAGACCGAAGTCATAAACACTTTTCAACCTTGTTGGAAAGTGTTAAAAATGCGATCACAGCACCACCTGTTGAGCCATTGTTCCATAAATCTAATATGCACTAGTTAATGTCAGGGTCCAACTAAACACCCAGTTTGGCTAAATTTCGTTCATTGGTTCGTGAGATACAGCGTCCACAAAATTTGTGATACACACACACAGAGACAGAGATTTTCTAAAAACAGTCTAAACTGTCTAATCCTCAGAACAAAATTTTCTGGTTCTTTAAAATTCCCCCCCCCCCCACACACACATACACCTCACAAAGAAAAAAAAATGATGCGTAATATGATTTTTTTTTTGTGTGTGTGTGTGTGTGTGTGTGTGTGTGACTTTTGAAAGTTGTAGTTTTGAATTGGTTCGAAAAATGTAACCTTGATAAAATTTCGCATTCATTTAAACATTTCTTCGCACAACTTACTGTTATGTTTTCAATCTTTGAATTTCAGTTTGTACACAGAAAATTAACAAGTTTGAAAGTGCAATTTAACTTCTTCCCTACTTTCCCTATTCATTCCCGCTGCTGGTAAAGAAACATTAGTTTTTCTATGTTGCTTGTTTTTGTTTTGTTATATCAAATATATAAATATTGTACACACAAACAGATTTTCAAACATTTAAGAAAACAAAACTGAAAATATTGTGTTGGTATCCATACAAATCATTTCCATTAGCCCCTCTCCCCCCTCCCCCCCCCACACACACACTAAAAAATGTTTAGTATCAAAGATCTATATAATTTTCAATAATATTTCTGGTCTTTATCGTTCTAATTCAAATTTAACCTTATTCCTTTCGGAGAAAAACATTGCTCATTTAATAAACTTTTCTGGCCATTAGACATATGCTCTTCTCAAAAAATAAAGAAAAGAAAAGGAACGTTTAAGAAACAATGTTTTAATTCAGACCAAAAATCTTGTCGGAAAGTTTTCGGACTTTGTGTTGATATAACAGTGTAAGTTTGACTTATTTCAACAAAAAAGTATTTTTTTAATTGCAGTTAACCTGTAATCAACGTCTCCGCCCCGCTGTATAAGCGTGTGGGTGTAGTTTCGGCAACGTATGGTTAGGAAACATTTATCTAGTGTAATTCGACAATCCAGTTGTTTTTATACTTCAAAATAATTCCGAATTAAATTGAACTTTTTTAAATTTCGTTTTGAATTTATTCACAGAATGTAGCCTGTGTAAAATTTAGTATTAAACATTTCTCTACTCAGCTTGATTCATAAACTATACATTTAATCTTTAAACATCAATTTGTGAGTAGATTGTGCTACTAGTTTGAAAATTTAATCTAATCTCCCTCCCCTCGCCCTTTCAATATTATCGCTGTGGAAAAAAATAATTTTAACGTTTTTCTTGCATTGTTTATTAATTTATATATTAAATGTTAACACTCACAAAAAAAAAAAAAAAAACTAAAAACATTGCTGGGTTGATGTACAACTCCCCTCCCCCGAAAAAATAATGTTTAACATCCAATACTCATATATAATTTGTAATAATGTTTCTCTGTTTTTATGGATGTGCTAAATTGTTTTGATGGATGTGCTAAACTGTGTTTAACCCCCCCCCCCCCACACACACACACTTTTTTCATCCTTTACAATAACTGCTTTCTAACACATTAATATATCTATGTTTATTTTGTATATCTTCTGCTAAAGCAATTTTCTTCTAAACTCTAGAAGAAAAAGCGGCTCAGGTTATAGGAAATAATTTCTATAATTTTGCCCTCCGCAGTAAATACATAAAGTATTATGTAACAGAAATACGAAGCTAGATACTACATACTAGATTCTAGGTATTTTTAAATTGAATAACTCTGTTTATAAGTTTCAGGATTTAAATATAAAAAAAAAGAAAACCGCTAATATAACTAACATGAACAGTCATTGTTTTTGTTGATTATTAAAATAGGATAAAAGATTATATAAAATTTAACTTACCTAATTATTAATTCCAAATGAAAACATGAATTGCTTTAAGTTCTTCAATACAGACAACAACAACAAACTTTTAATGTGTAGATACGAAGATAAACATCCCGCAGAAACAATCTAATTTTCCCTAACGTTCCCTTTCCCCCCCCCTTTTTACGTAATAGTACACTGCAATGAAACAAACTATTCAGTATATTTTTGCCTGCAAAACTTATATATATATATATATATATATATATATATATATATATATATAGGTATTTACTTTAATATAAAAATAATTTAAGGTTATGCATTTACATAGTTTTTTATTTAATGGATCAGTCAAAACCCCTACAGGGAAAACGTTGTTTTGAAAAGGGAAATATCTGTAAATTAAGAACTCAGTTTCTTGGTTCAATGCTTTTAACAGAGAACTCATGTAAATTTACGGAGAGTCTCAATACTTTTTCTGTACTTTTACAGAAATGTTTGACAGTGAACCGAGTTTCTTGATTCACTGCTTTTAACAGTGAACTCATGTACATTTACGGAATTCTCAATACTTTTTCTGTATTTTTACAGAAATTTTTAACAGTGTAACACTCTAAAACGTGTTGCCAAATTTAAGGACTCTTATTTAACTATCACCAATAATTTTGAAGAGTAATGTTTGATATACATAATGGATGAATAACCTTCGAAGTGATTAGGCAACTGTTACAGTTAAAATTTAGTGGTGGACATTGAATAAAAAAGTCTCTAAATTTTGTACCACTGACCAGAGGAGTGAAATTAAATAGAACTGGCAAAGGGTTAATCAATTGGATGCTAAGTATAATTCTTATGGCCTTATAAAGGATTAAAGTTCAAATTAATTATATCTAATGAGCTAAAAGAATTTTTTTTTCTTAAAAAAGAAAAAAAAAAATCTCAATCCCAAAAATATTTAAATTACCATTACTGGAAATAAATCGACGATTAAAGGGTTAATTCAATTTCATCAGTACTTTTACAGTAATTAATTAATTTGGTGATATCTATCACAATCATATCAACTGAACCTTCTCCATCAATATTTTGTCCAGCAGTTATTACGTGATTTACATCTGTTTCTAAAGGAGTTGGACTTGCACAAATTGGTCTGATAAAGGATGTCCTGTATAACGCGATTTCCTATTACACAGAACGTATCCTCCGCGTTATACGGAACTCTTCTGTTAAAGGATTAGCTCAAGTTACAGGATTAGCTCATCTATATATATAAAAGAGTAAACTCACTGACTGATTCACTCACTGATTCACTCACTGATTCACTGACTCAACACGGTTGTGGCGATCCTATGGGAGATAGAGTCACAATTTTTGGTGAGCAGGTTGATTTTAGGACCCTGACGCTCACTAAGACGGAATTTTGCGAAATACGCAACCGTTCCCCACCCGGGGGGGCAAAAGGAAAAAACCACCTTTATAAGCATAACTCGGGTCCAAATTGCTTCACGGTGAAGAAATTGCAGATGGGGAGACTAGACTTGAATACAAAAAAATCATTTTCTGCGATTTTGGAATTTTGGATTTTTAAGGGGGGGTAGGGGGTAAAAATGAGATTTTCGGGGGCGCATAAGGCAAAAACACATTTATAAGTATAACTCGGCACCAAATTACTTCACAGTGAAGAAATTGCAGATGGGGAGACAAGACTTGAATACGAAAAAATCATTTTCTGCGATTTTGGAATTTTTGATTTTTAAGGGGGAAGGGGGTGAAAATGATTTTCGGAGGTGCAGAAGGCAAAAACACCTTTATAAACATAACTCGGCTCCATATTGCTTCACGAGGAAGAAATTGCAGATGGGGATACTAGACTTGAATACAAAACAAATCATGTTCTGCGATTTTGGAATTTTGGATTTTTAAGGGGGAAAAGAGCTGAAAATGATTTTCGAAGGTGCAGAAGACAAAAACCACCTTTATAAGCACAACTCGGCTCCAAATTGCTTCACGGTGAAGAAATTGCAAAGGGAGAAACTAGACTTGAAAACAAAAAAATCATTTTCTGCGATTTTGGAATTTTGGATTTTTAAGGGGGGAAGGGGGTATAAATGATTTTCGGAGGGCATTAGACAAAAACACATTTATAAGTATAACTCGGCTCCAAATTACTTCACAGTGAAGAAATTGCAGATGGGGAGACTAGACTTGAATACAAAAAAATCAATTCCTGCGATTTTGGAATTTTGGATTTTTAACGGGAGAAGGGGGTATAAATAATTTTCGGAGGCAAATTTAGAAAAACACGGATTTTAGAGTAAAAATAATAGCTCAAAGATGTAAAAAAAAAAACCGCCAAGCGTCTTCTTGAAAATATTTCCAAAAACTCATTTTTTGATTTTTTTCCGATTTTTTTTTTTTTGGGGGGGGGAGGGGGGGGCAAAAAAAATAAAAATAGTGTCAGATCGTTTAAAATTGGTACATAGAGGTTTTCGATACTTACAAATCGATTGCGGATATTTTCGAATTTGTAAAATTATTAGAAGGGGGGAAAGGGGGGCAGTATGGGGGGGCTATGGGCAAAAACAAATAGAAATACAGTTAGGCCGTTCAAAATTGGTACAGATAGGTTTTAAAGGCCTGGAAGGCGAATGGGGATGTTTTCGAAAGTGTAAAGTTATTAGGAGGGGAGAGATGGGGGGGGGGCAAAAAAATAAAAATAGAGTTAGATCGTTCAAGATTGGTATATAGAGGTTTTCGATACTTACAAATCGATTGCAGATATTTTCAAATTTGTAAAATTATTAGGAGGGGCGGGAAGGAAGGGGGGTGTGGGCAAAAACAAATAGAGATACAGTTAGGCCGTTCAAAATTGGTATAGATAGGTTTTAGAGGCCAGCAAGTCGAATGGGGATATTTTCGAAAGTGTAAAGTTGTTAGGAGGGCCGGGAAGGGGGGGGCGGAGGGGCAAAAAAAAATAGAATAGAGTTAGAGAATTCAAAATTGGTATACAGAGGTTTTCGATACCTACAAATCGATTGCGGATATTTTCGAATTTTTAAAATTATTAGGATAGACGGGAGGGGGGGGGTCGAAGGGGAAAAATAATAGAAATAAGAGTTAGAGCATTTTGGGAATTTTTTCCGAAGGCAGTGAGAACAAGGTGCGACATTTTTCCTAATAAGATTTTTTTTTTTTTTTTTTGTTTTTTTCCACGTGATAAAAATTAATGCAATTTTGAGAATTCAGTAATTATAGCGATTCATTTAAAAATAGGGACCAGCGAAGCGGGCGTTGCCTGCTAGTTTAATATAAAAGAAGGATTAGAATTCCAGTGTATGAATTTAATCACATTAAAATTAGTTTGCTAAAAGATTGTGAATGGTTAAAAACAGATTTTGATAATATATATATATATACTAGCAGGCTTTGCCCGCTTCGCTTGTCACTATATTTAAAGGAAACTTTTCTATATAGCTTTATGAATATATATATACTGAAATCGCCCAAAAGCTCGCTTTGAGTTCCCGCTGCTTTCGGCAGCGGCTTGTTCGTCTTCACAGTCTCCGGTGCCTGTCCCTACTGCCTACGACAAAGGCTTACCTGTGGTCTTCCATTTAGGTGCTTATCATATATGACAGTTTTGATACGGACAGTATCGAAAAATTTGAAGTAGCCCTTTTATATATGAATCCCAGTTACATATGAACAACATTATGTTTGACGTACATAATATTTACATTCAAGTTATTTCCTATATTTATTTGATTTAATCGATCAACCATAAAATGACAGCAATTTCAAGCCAAATATAATATCGGATTATTGTTCCTGTTTCTTTCTATCTCTTTCTCTTTTTCAATACTTTATAATTTAGTTCTATTTTTGATGCTCTACTCGGATTTAAGTGGCTGTCCTGGGCGAAAAATGTCCGATCTACTTCAGCATCAAAATAAAAAAAAAATTATCCAGAATTATCAATAAGTAAATATCTTTAATATAATGCTGAATTAGCTTTTATGCCAAGCGTGATTAATCCGTACTAAAAAAAAAAAAAAAAAAAAAAAAAAGAAAAAAGAAAATCTAAAGTTGAGGTACATAAAAATGCTACGAAATAAAAATCAGAAGAAACATGCTAGATTTGTATTATTACTATTTTATTTTAAAATTATAAAGACGTCATTTTCTCATTCACCATTTTAACATTTAGTAATTTTTTATTTTTCGCGTGAAAGCATATTTTACCTTATGTTGAAAAAAACAAAAATAAATTTATTAATTAATTAATAAAATAAAATAAATAAATAATAATACCTCTTAAACTTTTTTGGCAACAATTAAAAATTTAAATGACTTATATTAAGTCAATTACCAGTTTGTTATTTTCATATTTTAATTAATTTTAAAAAATCTAATCAAATTTCCGGTATAAATAGTAGCCTATGCCATATTCCAGGCTATTATCTATGTACCACATTTCATCAAGATCCGTTTAGCCGTTGTGGCATGATTGAGTAACAAAAATCCATCCATCCATCCAAACTTTCGCCTTTATAATATATATATATATATATATATATATATATATATATACTTTAAACTAAAAATTTTATTCCTAGTCTGAATTCATGTGTTAAATAAGCACAAAGAAATAGAGAAGAACTATGCAACTACAAACTTAAATATATAGCCCTTTCAAACAAAAGTCCATAAAAGGCAAAAACTCTTTAAAAGCTTTCGCAAAGTCATTGTTAGTTTTCGAGGAATGATTAAACATAAGGGAACAATAAATTCCAGAAAAGACACCTTTGAGACTTTGAAGAAAACATTATGAGCGCAGAATTGTATTCCTTTGCTTTATTCTCCCTGGAAACTACATCACGTGTGACTTATTGCTATCTTTGAATTTAAATTTAAATGGTGTCGCTGATCCTTTTTTTTATTATTTCGAGAGTATCATATTCTTTCTCCTCTTTTTATATTTTGTACTTATTATTATTTTTTAAAAACCCTGTGGTGCAATTTTATTTCAAATAAAGCTTTAGATTTTATTTCTAAGTTTATGCAACTTAAATCTGCGACATAAGATTCTTAAGCAATATTTATGCATTTTTAAAGGATAATATGAGTTCCGGGAACAAAGTTGGTAAAAATGTTGTTTGCTAGCAATAAAAGTCATTCTAAAATAAATTTTGCGAAAAGTACTGGGACAATTAACATTCGAAATTTTGTAAGATAATTTATAAAGTATAATTTTAGAAAAAAACGTATAATTTTAGAAAAAGAAAACCATTGGTTTACTTCTTTATTTTTAGTTTATGATTACTCGTCGTTATTACTATATAAAATGTTTTTCATTGTATATATTTATACTTATTGCAAATATCCATTCTGATTATTTTTCTACGCGGATTACTTGATGAGACAATAGAATAAAATAAATTTTGATTAAACATTGAAGCTTTATAATAAAAAATGCTTATATATAAATATATAATATATGTTGGTGAATTAAATATTATATATATATATATATATATATATATATTTATTATTATTATTATTATTATTAGAGATGAACTATTTTTACAAAGTCTATGCGAATTATTTTACTGCATTTATGTAAATGAGTCTGTGATGGTACATTTTCAAACATACTTTGTATAGTTAATTCTATGCTTGAAATAAATTTTTTTCTTTCATGACATTCCTGTGATACACTATTTAATTAATAGTAAATATTTTACTTAATTATAATTATTATTATAGAATTTTTAATATATATCCATTAAAAGTATGGTGTATTAATTTGATCAACATTGTAATTTAAATGAATAAAACAACAATGAATTCTTTATTGTGTTAGTATGGTGATAATTAATCACTAATACATGGCTTTAACTGTCATACACTTCCAAAATACACTAAATTCTGTTGAATCCTATCCAGTTAATAGTAATATTATAAATACTATATTTGACTTTTTTATGTTTTTGTATAAAAATTGTACTATAAAAAGGTGTCATTGTTCATTATTAACATTGTTATTTAAATCGATAAAATATCCACCACAATTGTGTTATTGTTGTGTATTTTTATTGTGTTATTATTGTAATTAGTCACAAAACACACAGTTTTTTTTTTAATACACTGTCAAAATACACTAAATCCTACCATACACTATCCAATCAACAATAATTATAAATATTGTGTTCGAGGTTTTTTTTTTTTTTTTTTTTTAATTCGCATAAAATTTATACTTTAAGAAAGGTGTTAATTTCATCAAATCAATAAAATGTCCACAATACTTTTAATTTTTTAAAAAAATATACTAACTACTGTCATACACTATCCAATCAGTAATAATTCTAAATATTGTATTCGAATATTTTTCATTTTTTAATTTATATAAAGATGGTATTTTAAGAAAGATGTTAATTTCACATAACACAGGTCTGTAAAAAAGAAGATTTTTTTTCAGCTGCATGAAACTTTTTTTTTTTTTTTTTTTTTTTTTTTTTTGCAAATTTGGATGTTTTCGAGTGTGCTCAATCTAAAAATTACTTCCATTTTTAATTTACACATACGCTTTTTCTTCAAAATGAAAAGGTTTGCAATACAAGTTTATTAATTTTATTGCATTTAACTAAACATATTCTGCCTCATAATTAAGCAAACAGTTGCTTTACGATATGTTTAACATTATGTGTTCACTATTTCTGCCCGAGAAACCTCTTCTTTTCTTTTTTATTTACCACCCCCTCCTCTAAAAACACATTTCCACTTTCAATACTCCCCCCATATCCCCCACATCCCTCATATTTTCAAGTTTGAATTTTTAAGTTTAAGTTTTAGGTTTATAAAATTATTTTAACGTAAGAAAAATATTTAAACATGTTTGTATAAAGAATTATGAAATTCTAATTTTCCTGCTTTCATGCAAAATTCAAATAAAAATGTGCATTTCGCAAATAAACTAGGCGTGATAGAACTTTTTTACTTTGTTTTTTGGTTTCATCTAGTAAAAATCTAGAAGAAACAGTAAAAAAAAAAAAAAAAAATAATAATAATCTGGTATGTTACTCACACGACTTTCTCTTACCCTGAAATTTAATATAATAAATACAGGTTGGAGATTAAGAGGCAAGATAACAATGTTATGTAAACCCATGTTAAACAATTTAAATTAGGCTTCGGAAGAGTTTTATATGATAAAATTTGTTCTGTGTGAGGGGGGCTGCCGCCCCCCTGAACTCCCCGTTTTATTAATGCACCTACATTTATAAAGAATTTGATTCTGTTATTAAAATTAAAAGTTTACTTAAAATTATACAGACAATTTTCACACGCAACATTCTTTGAAACTTATTAATCTTAATCAAACTTTTCCAGCAACAAACTTATATTAACTTTAAAATACAACATTTGGATCTCCTAAAAATATTCGTTTTTAAGTTATTTTAAGAGTAGTATAACACTAAATATCCAAAAAAAAAAAAGTTGAATTTCTTCTCAAATTACATTAAAAAAAATTATTAAAAATGAAAAAAATCGATAACTTTATTTTAAATTATCGCAGGTCGATTGTTCAACCATTCGTTTTAAAGGTATTGGCGAGCTCTTTTGAAAGATGCCATCATGAAAATTTATTCCCCTCGAGGAGGGACTTCCCTCCGGGGAAGGGCGAGAGGAGACGCTCCTACATACACAAAATTTTTTTCCCAGTTGACTATCTCTATTACAAAAAATATATATTCGTTTCATTTGGTTTAGTGCAGTCTATAGACGTTAAACTCTACTTACCTGCAATTTCTCCCATAGACGTAATGTATTAGAATTCTCTTGATTGTCTCTGTACACGAACCATTTGCATAATCCCTGTAGCATCCCTGTAGGATACACATTTAGAAAACCGAGTTTGGAATTTCTGGTACTATTTGTTCTTGAGATATCCTGATAGACACACAGACAGACACACAGACCATTCGCTAAAAACATGATTTTCGTATTCAGGGGACCCCAGGACATGTAAATATAACAAAAACTCACGTTCGAAAATTTGACCCTAAAACAATACTTTCTCGACCCTATGGTTAAGAGAAAGTAAAAATACTACGCTAAACACAGTATAAAATCACAATTTCATTCATTGTAATTTTATATTGTAGATATTTTATCCGCTGTTGTGAATAAAATATCCACAACAGTGAAGCGTTTATTACATTATTATGGTAAAAAATTATAAGAAACACATAACTTTATTTTTATTACTAACAAAATGCCGAAGTCTTGTCATACACTATCCAGTTAACTGTAATTGTAGATACTGAACTTGAATTTTTTTTTCTTTTTTTCTTCTCAAAAATATGATTTAAGAAATATGTTAACTTCATAAACACTGTAATTTAAATCATTTAAATATCTACAACAATGAATTATTTGCAGCGTTATTATAGTAATAATAAAAAACAAACCTATAGTTTTACTTGTTAGCGAAAATAGATTAATTTATTCCTCTGCTTTTATCATGAAACATGTTCAAAACTGCAGTTATGAATAAATTAAGAATACATGGATTATATGACGTCAAACAACGCTTTTACTTCGAGTACTTTTAATAACATTTAATTGGCATTTCACGTTGCCTTTATTCTTAGAATTGCATGACAGAAATTGAACTACATTAATATCATGAAAAGCATTAATGTGTATGAGGTACGTTTGAAATTAAATGCAATATAGCATACAATACTCTGTGAGACGCAATGAATTGCAACTTGTAAATTGGTGATATGTTAAAAGGTATGCATTAATTGCGTCAGAATATCTCTTTAGATCACTCATATGTGCTGACTACATTCTCTTAAATCCTGTGAATGTGCTCTGTATCTCTTCACACTATGTCCCTTATCCATTAATGAACATTAAATCTCAAAGATGACCTGAAAGTGTAGATGAAGCATTTATAATAATGAGCTCTTGATAACTGTAATCTAGTATTCAGAGTATCTATGGGCGAATTTACACATCAGAGGTTCTCACTCGAGTAAAGTAAACTACATACTGATGATGATTCAGATGATTTTCAAAATGGTGAAATGGAGAGGTAATTATTTTGATTAATATGTACTAGATTAGTACCACAAAAATATAGCATATTGTTCATTTCTTTTATGTAAATGGGTATACTTAGACTATGAAAAACTGAAAAAAAAATAACCTTCCTTATGTTTTCGAATATTTACAGATTATGCTGTTATAGGGTTATTTATGATGTTGCAAAGTATTAGTACTGCAAGTTTAAAAGAATTTCAACAGAGTCTGTAATTAAGTTGTAAAAACTATACTGCATTAATAAAACTATAATTGGAAAAATCATATTTACCTCAACAAAAAATATGTATTTGTATCTATTAAACCAATGACATCAGATATAAATGCCCTAATGTTTTCCGGGAAATCAGATTTAAATACCCAACCAGCTAACATTTCTAATTTATTTTGGACCTTTGTTTGCCAGAAGAGTTTTTTGGGGTACTTTTTTTAAGCTATTTGTTTTCAAGAATCACTTCAGTTGAGAAAATTGGTTGAGTTGAGAGAACTTCTGGTTCAACTGAATACTAACAGTAAACAACCGTACTGATAAGTAGGAAATGTTCACTTTTGTTCTCAATTTGAAGTTCGAAAAATAAACAGTGATTACTAGATAAAATTATAAATACCACAAATAGTGCGGCATACGTTTGTCAGATGCGATAAGGTTAATCGTTCCTCTTTTTAAATTACTCTAAAGATATGTCCTGAAGAACCCGAAAAAGGAAAAAAATAACAAAATTACATTCAGGTAAATGATGATGAAAATTATATTTTCATTAACTTATTTTTAAATTTTTTAAAACTTCTCGAAAGGAGATAAAGGTTTATATGTTATCTTTAGGCACTGCCAATTCGTCGCGTAAATACGGTGTAGGATCCCTTAGAAAGACTCCTCACGGAAGGCATTCCACCTACATGCATAGGACCTTAGTGTAATCAACAAACGAACGAACATTGCTAAATTGAAATTTGGAATTAGATTTGAAGTTCGACTTGCATTTATGGTTGGCAACTATTAAACAGAATGCAAAAATAATAGATAATGCAAACCATACTGCTGGCATTTATGCTAGCTAATAAAATCAAAATTACGAAAAATTTAAACAAATTGCAGATGATTATGTTCAAACTTTCTCAGCATATATTAACGGAAAAAGGAAAATTAATTATAAAAGTTATAAGAAAAAAAAATGGTATTTTCAATTATTTGAAGAAATTTTTTTCCAAATAATACATATTCAGGAACAGGATGCAAAGCATTATAATTGTAGGACCATTATTTTACACCCATTTGTAAAAAATATAACCTGATGCTAAAATGTTTTAAATGAAACAAGTAGCGATGTCATTTCATAGAAAAATTCACTGATTTAATAATAATAATAATAATAATAAATCATGAAAATTTTTATTTGTCTCTAAGTCTCTCTAGTCACATTTTGTATAATAATCCCGATACAGTCATAATAAAAAAAAGTCATTTTATCTTTAAAATTGATTTAGTACACCATCTAAAATTTTAAACATACTATTCGAGGTGGTATAAAGATTGACTTAAAAAAAATAAAAAATAAAAAATAAAAAAAGAAGAAGAAGAAGAAGAGAGAAAGAGAGAGAGAGAGAAATCTGTATAAAAATAAACAGAAATTCAAGATTATAAGAGATTTTTCTAATGTTAATAGACTTCCTTTCTTCTTCTTTTTTTTTCGTTCGGGGATATATTTTCTAATGTTAATAGACTTCCTTTTTTCTTCTTTTTTTTTTCGTTCGGGGATATATTTTACATTTTGCCTCTATTTAACACTTTCCAACAAGGTTGAAAAGTGTTTATGACTTGGGTTTGTCTGTCTGTCTGTCTGTCTGTCTGTCTTTCTGTCCTTCCGCGCTCTAACTCCCGTAAATATTTATGGAATTTCTTGAAACTGATATATGTTATTCAAGATCACTATCGGATGTTCCCTATTGAAAATGGAGTCTGTACCTCTACTGATTTGTGTACAGGGACCCACGAAAATATTTCAAAGCATTGTGTTCTATGAGAGGTATTTCTATAAACCATATTTTCATACCCTTTCTGTACACAAATCTTAATGAAAATGAAATATGTTATTTAAGCTCACTATAGGATGTTTCCTGCATAAAATGGAGTAAATATCACCACTGATTTGTGTACAGGGACGCACAAAAGTATTTCAAAGCATTGTCTTCTATGAGAGGCATTTCTATAAACCTTATTTCCATACTCTTACTGTACACAAATCTTAATGAAATTAAAATATGTTATTCAAGTTCACTGTGGGATGTTTCCTGTATAAAATGGAGCAAATACCACCACTGATTTGTGTACAGGGACACACAAAAGTATTCCAAAGCATTGTGTTTTATGAGAGATCTTTCTATAAACTAAATTTTAATAACTTTACTTTGCACGAAGATTTATGAAATTGAAATCTGCTATTTATAAGCACAAAAGAAAATGCTTTGTATAGAATATAGCATGATTAGCATTAGATATACAGGGTGACACAAACATATTCAGTTACATAAAGAGCTATTAATAAATATTTGCTACAAGTGCACTTTCGTTTACATTAAGCGTTTTTAACACTTTCTAACATTTTTAACACTTCCCAACAAGGTTAAAAAGTGTTAATGACTTCGGTTTGTCTGTCTGTCTGTCCGTCTGTCTGTCTCTCCGCGCTATAATTCCCGTAAATATTTGTGGAATTTCTTGAAACTGATATATGTTATTCAAGTTCCCTATCGTATGTTCTCTTTTGAAAATGGAGTTTATACCTTTACTGGTTTGTATACAGGGACACCCGAAAGTAGTTCAAAGCATTGTGTTCTATGAGAGGTATTTCTATAAATCGTCATTTCATACCTTTACTGAACACATATTTTATGAAATTGAAATATGTTATTCCAGTTCACTATCGGATGTTCCCAGTTGAAAATGGAGTTTATACCTCTACTGGTTTGTGTACAGGGGCACCCAAAAGTATTTCAAAGCATTGTGTTCTATGAGAGGTATTTCTTTAAATCATATTTTCATATCTTTACTGTACACATATCTTAATGAAATTGAAATATGTTATTCAAGTTCACTATTGGATTTTTCCTGTATAAAATGGATTAAATACCAACTCTGTTTTATATACAAGGACACTCAAAAGTGTTCTAAAGCATGCGTCCTATGAGAGATATTTCTATAAATCAAATTTTAATAACTTTACTTTCCAAGAAATTTTTGGAAATTGAAATATGTTATTTATATGCACAAAAGAATGCTTTACATAGAATATAGCATGATTAGCATTAGATTTACAGGGTAACACAAAAATATTCTGTTATATTAAGAGCTATTATTGAAAATTTGCTAGAATTCTAATTTCGTTTACATTAAGTGTTTTTGACACTTCCTAACATTTTTTTAAGTGTGAATATGATATCAATTTGTGTATCTGTCCGTCTGTCTGTCTGCCCGCTCTCTAACTCCAGTAAATATTTATGGAATTTTTTGAAACTGATATATGTTATTCAAGTTCACTATCGGATGTTTGCTATTGAAAATGGAGTTTATATCTCTACTGGTTTGTGTACAGGGACACCCGAAAGTATTTCAAAGAATTGTGTTGTATGAGAGGTATTTCTATAAACCATATTTTCATACCTTTACTGTACAATATCTTCATAAAATTGAAATATGGTCTTCAAGTTCACTACTGGATGTTTCCTATATAAAATAGATTACGTACCCCCACTATTTTATGTACAGGGACACTCAAAAGTACTCCAAAGCATTGCGTTCTTTATGAGATATTTCTATAAATGAAATTTTAGTAACTTTACTTTCGACGAAATTTTAAGAAATTGAAATATGTTATTTATATGCACAAAAAAAATGCTTTGCATAGAATATAGCATGGTTACCTTTAGATGTACAGGGTGACACAAAAATATTCAGTCATATTAAGAGCTATTAATAAAAAATTGCTAGAATTGTACTTTCGTTTACATTAAGCGTTTTTGACACTTTCTATCATTTTTTTAGTGTGAATATAATTTCAACTTGTGTATATGTCTTACTGTTCTTCTGTCCGTCTGGCTGTCTCTCTGTCTGTTTTTCTGCGCTCTAATTCCCGTAAATATTTATGGAATTTCTTTAAACCGATATATTTTATTGAAGTTCACTATCGTATGTTCCCTATTGAAAATGGAATGGATACCTCTTCTGGTTTGTGTACAGGGATACCCAAAAGTATTCGAAAATGTTCTATGAGAGGAATATCTATAAATCATATTTTAATACCTTTAATGTATAGAAACTTTAATGAAATTTTAATATGTTATTCAATCCCCTATCGGATGTTTCCTATGTAAAATAGATTACATTTCTAACTGGTTTGTGTACAGGGGCACTTGAAAGTACTCCAGAGCATTGTGTTGTATGAGAGTTATTTTTATAAACCAAATTTTAATAATTTTATTTTTCACAAAGCTTAATGCAATTGAAGTATATTATTCGTACGCACAAACGAGTGTGCCTTCTATGTAATATAGTATGGTTAGCATTAGATTTACAGGGCCACACAAAAATTATCAGTTACATTAAGAGGTATTAATAAAAATTTGCTGGAATTGTACTTTCGTTTACATGAGCGTTTTAACACTTTCTTATAATTTTAGTGGGAATATGATTTCAATTTGTGCATCTGTCTGTCCGATTGTCTACCTTTCTGTCTGTTTGTCTCCGGCTCCTATCATCCGTGAATATTTCGAGAATTTTTTTTAAAAATGATACACTCAATTTCCCTATGGAATATTCCCTATTGAAAATGTCATAAATAGGTCCTGTACAACTAGTTTGTTTACAGGGACAACAACAACAACAATAGAAAAAAAGCCAATGTATTACGTTTTAGGAAAGAATTTTTTTAAAGTTATATTTAAAAAACTTTCTACTACAAAAATCTTAAAAACATTGACATGTATTATTAATATTCTAAAATATTGTTTCGTATAAAATATGATATGATTAACTTTCAGATTTACAGGGCTACAGTAAAATATTCAGGGAGTTTAAAAGCTGTAATTATAATTTAAGGGCTGCATTTTCTTTTGCGTTAAGCCTTTTTATCACTTTCCAAAATGCCTAAGAGTAATTTTAAAATCAATTAGTCTATCTGTATGTTTTTCAGTCCTTCTGTCTGTTGTGCGATAACGTAGGCAAAGAATATTAATAGTTATTCGATACAACAATTGCGTACAGTTGGAAAGTGTTACTAATCAATGCGTACTGCATGATTTTTCTTTCTTGTTTATTTTCTGTATGAAGAACGATCCTCTTAAACTTTTTTTAAGCTAATATGCATATATATATATATATATATATATATATATATATATATATATATATATACAATCTCTCTCTCTCTATATATATATACAGAGAGAGAGAGAGAAAGATAAAGAAAGTTCTTTCTTATTTTCTACTACATACACTTTTCAGAAAAAAGTATTTAGGCACTTTCGAGTTTGGACATTTTGTCGAATATCTAAAGATATTCGACAGTATATCGTATATTATATATTCGTATATTTGATTGAACTTAAGGAGTACAAGAAACATGGTATACCCCGCATCCACAATAAAACAAAAAAATAAATAAAAAATAAAATAAATAAATAAAAAATAAAATAAATAAATAAAAAATAAATAAATAAAATAAAATAAAGTTAAACGTTAAGGGACATTCGGAGTATGGTTTTCCAAAACCATATACTTCGTTTATTCCCTTTTCGATATGACTATAAAATTTGCATCAGTAGGTGACTTTTTTGCTAAATTTGTAAGGTTAGGGGAAGATTCCGTAAGAAATTCGTAAATAAGAGTTGCGAGGAATCTTCGGTTAAGAGTCACTACTCTACTGAAGAAGGTATTCTACGAAATAAAGTAAGTTTCAGATTTTGCGAACTGTAGAAAGAATTAGAATAAAGTGGTCAGCAAGTCAAATGACGTAGGAAAGGCAAATTAATTGGAAAAGTATAAAAGGGGTTTTTAAATGATGCTTGGGGGTTCTGCGGAGTGCTGCAGAGTTCTGCGGTGTTTGGTGAGGTGAGAAGGGGTTGTTTGATAAAGTCTTAAAGAGTTTGAAGGAATTTTACGACGGGGGAAAGGATAGTCAATGTCGCTCGGATTATAGTGAGGTATAAGTAAAGATTCACGCCGTTAATTTGCCAGAAGTATACGGGTAATATAAAACCATTTATTATACTTAAATTGAAGATATATATAAGTTATATTTTATAATACAGTTAAGAAGTAGCCCCATTTCCCCACTTACGAGATTTAATTAAATATTTGTTAAATTAATCATCAAAGTCTCAGTGTTTATTTTCTTACACTTACAGCAGGTAAAATATGAAAGACGGAGGTGCCACCTTATCACTAGGGTGCCACGACACGTCTTTACAAATTTGCCCAGAACAAAAGATTTCTTTTGAACTTCTATGTGTTAAAAAGCTTCAAAAATGGATCCTGCTAGATGCCCTTCAGGGATCTAAAGTCATTAAAGACTGTTAGAAGATTTTATTTATTTATTTATTTATTTATTTTTAAATTAGTTTGACATTTTCAGCGAAATACTTCATGAAAACCCATTTAATTGAATAAGTTCCCAATAGTAATTATTTGAAAATTTTCCTATTGAGTGAATCTATAAAAAGGTATATAATTGCAAGAATTTTGAATTAAAAATTCGAATATCTGTCAATACTCTTTTAACAGCAATGTTTTTATTTTGCATTTATGTCATTGTAAATGATATTATTTGTAACATTGGTGGTGTTGATGTAAATTTTAAGGCCAATTGAAGAGCTTGTTTCCAAAAGACGTTAAGTCAAAAATTTCAAAAATTGACTTTTCGACGAAAAAGGTCGCAGCACACGTCTAAGAATATATTTTCACTAAGTAGAAGTTCCGAACGAAGTTTAGTCATAATAAATACAGATAGTGAAATCAGTGTTTTTTTCCAAAAAGAATTAAGTCACAAGTAAGTTTTGTGCCAAAAAGGAATAAGTCAAGTTTAACCAATTGTAGCGTGCCTTGAGATCACGTGGTTTGTCTGAATTTGGGCGAAAAGTCAAAAGTAAGGAAAAAAATGTTGTTGTAGATTGTCACATTGAGAAAGTTTTTTTTTTTTTTTTTTTCCCGTAGAAAAATATAAAGATGAATGCATTTATAATCTTTATTATAATGTGTTTGTAAATATTTTAATCTTGGTTTTGGAATCCCGAAAAAAGACATCTGTTCCTTCTGTATTAGGAAAAAAACATAAATGAATTCAGAAAAATGTACAGAAAAAGGAAAAGACCCTGTTAACCGAACTTTTGATTCATAAGCATCGGAGCAAAAAAATTTATTCACTTTTAGGGGAAAAGCTTATAGGAGAAGATGAAATTACAATATGTTTTGACCTGATGCAAAATCAGGAATTACCACACAAATAAAAATTATACCATGTTAGGAATGTTTTAGCAGTGGCTGCTCAAAAGGACCTCACCTTCACATACTATTTACCAGTGCGTGGTCACTCTTACTTACCAGCAGATAGAAGATTCGGACGAGTGGAGACTAGTTTAAAGAAAGTGGATACAATGTTACTTTCTAATAAATATTTTGAACATTTGTCTAAGGTTGGAAATCTTTTCGAGTATAAGAAGCACTGGAATATTTTAGACTGGAAAAATTTTGCACATAGTTGTCTGAAAAGCAAACAAGGTTTCTTGATTTCAGAGGCAAAAGTACTGGAAATTAAGAAGCGAGATGTGGGAATCAAGACAACGTACTGTGGTTCGTTTTGCCGCCAAAACATCCTGAAACGAGGGACAAAAAGTCTCCCGTGCGCCCCTTATGAAATAAAAACAAAAAACAATATGAAACAAGCAAAGAAAAACAGATGCTTTTAAATTACTTAACGCTTTGGGAATTGCACGAATGTTTTTATTTTTATGAATAATCTCTCAATGATACTGCTAACGCTAACACAAGGGAAAATAATGATAAAGATGGTGAAATAGAATTTATAAATGAAGATTTGTAGCAACTAACTATCTTCAAAAATTGTATAGCTAAAATGTATGCTGTATTTACATGAAAAAAAAATACTTGGATTACTTTCAAATGGAAGTAAGTCATTTCATTTCGTTATTTGTTTGTGCCAAAAGGGCGTAAGTCATAGTTTTGTTCCAAAAGCAGTTAAGTCATTTCTTTCTTTTTTTATTTCTATATAACTATACTGCCAGGATTTTTTTAAACATGCAATTTAGTGTTAATATCATCCATAGATTACTGAAAAAAATTATCTTTTCCTTAAATTCAATAATAAATCCTACATAACAAAACCGCGTTTTCTCAAGAACTGAAAAAAATGACTTAACGCCATTTGGAAACAAGCTCTTCAATTGTGTTTTCTTAACGTGGGTGGGACGTTTGTCGCAAGGATTTATCTCCTATTAACGCGAGTTTCGAAGAAAACCAAGAGAAACACCGACTGGCTACGTCGACAAGCGCGACCTATTTTCAAACCCCTATGAAACATGGTATGAAGAGAAAAATTTGTCTTTATATAAAGGAACAGGCATTTTTTCTTATAAATTCACATTTTTCTCATTCCTACAGTGTATAATTTTCAGTTGCTTTTAGGTTTTCCAAGAGGAAAACGGTAGGTTTATTTATAACTCATGTTGAGAGCCTTTTTTTTTGTTTTTTAGATGGTACACTATTTACTACTTAAAAGAAAAATAATGCAAAGAAATAAATTTCTTCCATTTCATTCGCCTTTTTCTTTCTAAAGAGCAATAGTGAATTAAAAGCAATGAGCATGAAATAATTCTTGATTTAGCGCTACACTCCATTCCTATTTCTAACGTATAGATTTCCATTAAAATCCACTCAAGTATGCACCGAAAATTTATATCATGAAAAATCTAGAAAAGAAAAAATAAAACGATTTGTTCGCGTGCAATTTGTTAAATACATGTGAGATTAGACATGTTATTAACTTTTTTTCCCTCTGCGATCTAAACATAACTTATGCCATTTAATTTTCCTAATTCATGTTCTTTCACGCGATGTATTATCAATTTCTGAAATCCGTAAAAGTGATCAAGATTTCACAAATGAAATATGAAGGTTATTATGATGAAGCGTTTGGGTTACTTTTTTATTTTATGTTACACTCAGAAATAATGAAGAAAAAAATATAAGATAGTTTGATTATTCTTGTTTGAGTTACAAAGATCTACGGTCCTACCATATATATATTAATTTGATTAAAAAAAGTCATAAATTGTTTGAAATATATTTATGTTTATTACTAAACACTACGACAATCTTTTGTTATTTTAAGATTCTTCAAATGAGTAATTATAAAGGCAATAAATAGGGATTAAATAAATAAAGAATGTTTGAAATAAAAATAATAGAGAAAGGAAATGTTTTTTGCAGACTAATATATGTATTTCTCATTTCTGACAAAATGTAATGAACCAAAAACAACCATATGTTTTTTTTTTTAATTGAAAATTTATTTTTCCAACTGAGTGAAAATAATGCCTGGACGTGGAGTCGAACCCCGGATCTTTGACTTACAAGGTCAAGGCTCTACCAATTGAGCTATCCAGGCTGACAACCGGTGGGCATTACTCACTCAGACAACCTTTAGGCAGAGCAACCATATGTTTGTTATTATAAGCATGTTTCGTAAAGTTTGCCTACAGTTAATGAGATCTTTTATGACTTCTCTAAAATCTATTTTACTTAATGGAATATAAGGATATTTGGTACATATGTATGCATGGAAAAGAATTAAAAACTAATTCAAGTTTTCGTTATTATGAGAAAAAATGGTTCTAAGCTATTTTAAATGCTCAATTATTTCACGGGAACTACTAAAATGTTGAAGGTACGGCATATTTAAAAAAAAAAAAAAATTTCATTCTAAGTAAATGAAATCTTCATGACTCATTATTAACAAATATTTTAAATATATATTATCTCTAAAAGAGATAATAGTTAAAAAGCACACGTGTCATAGATATCAAAAAACACTTTGGAAACACGTAATTTAAAATTATTACATTTAATAAAAAAAAAAAAAAAAAAAATGTACAATTCAAAGCTGCTGACCTAAAAAGATTGAAACATTTGCTCCTACAAATTCAATTATATTTTTTCCTTCTAAAAGTCTGCTCACCTACAATTAGAACGAGTTTGTATAACTGTAGCTGTGAACTACTTTAATGTATTTAAACTGCTGAAAAGAAACATGTTATCCGCGATTGTAATGAAATGCTCGCCCTATGGTGGGCTAAGGTGAAATTACAATTAACAGGAATAACTTTCAGCTTTCGTCGAGACGTCATTGCTTGCTGTATATTCGATGTTTAGTCTCACATATATTTATTGAATAAAAATGAATAAATCCGGTAAAAAAGATAACACATATTGCTGGGTGCCACAGTGTAACTCCAAAGGATCAAGAAATTCAGAATTAAGCTTCCATTTCTTTCCAAATGACAAATTTAAAATTTCAGTTGCTTCGGCTAATGGAAGTAAAGAATTAATCAGATGATTTGAAACTAATATTTGTTCAGCTTCAGTTAATCATCTACTTCCGATCTAACTGAATAACTCAGAATAAACTGAAATATTTTTTTCCAAAAGCAATCGATGTTCCGTGATGTAATGGCGGAGAAATTATAGCACAAATATTAAGTAGTAACACAAATAGAACAATAATAAATACGCGTGGCTATTATATTTACTAACAATAAAAGTTGGAAAAGCGCCATCTATCGACCATTACAAACGCGGATTGTCATTCTTGAAGATGCTTTATATTTAAAGCAAAAAGCTTTAAATTGTACATTAAAAAAAAAAATGGTTTTAATTAAGTGTAATAATTTTAAATTACGTGTTTCCAAAGTGTTTTTAAATGTAAAATATTTTAAATATATATATATATATATATATATATATATATATACATATATTTAATTCTTGAAATTAAACGTGTATTTAATACTACAAAGCGGAATTATTTATTCTTGAATAGTCTATAATCTTTTAATCCGCCATATTTTCTATCAAATAATAATAATAATAATAATAATAATAATATAGTACCAGAGATATCTCTCTGCATAGAAAATATGCCGAGTTCTGAATCTTACGCTTAGCTCAAATTTTAGAATAGCCTGAATAACGTCATGTCAATAAAAAAATATATTGTATGCGTATGTGCACGTAAATCGCGCTAAAAAGCTTCTTTGCATTAAATAATTTGAGAAAATTAAGTTTCATGAATAGGTTGTTGATTCCATGCCAACACTAGTATGAAGTATTATGGTGCCACAGTCAAGCAGTGGCTCTTGGTATGCCTAAGGCAGTTGAGATATCGGTTATCTTAGGGGCTAGTTAGTCGAGGTTCCATAAATATTTGTGATACACACAGACACACAGACAGACAGAATGATAGACAGAATTTTTATAAAAATACTCGAATCGTGTTCAGGACATTCAAAAACGTGTACTGGAGTTCGAAAACTGGAGTTCGAAAAATTTCACGAATCCAATATTTTCTCTACAGTGTGTTGCATGAATATAAACGCACCTTAGCTTTAAGAATTAGAATGGTATAGAAGTGTAATAAAAAAATATGAATAGGTGGCACTTGCCCAAACAGTATGTGTGATTCAAGAAATGAAAATACGAGCCAAAACAATGAAAGACCTATATGATTTTTTATAAACTAATTTTATTGAATTTATGACAAAAATACAAGTTGCATGAATTTAAACGCACTTGTGAAAAATAAATATCTGAGTAACAAATACTGTATCTAATGCTTTGTAAAGCCACTACGGGCTTCTAGAACAGCCAGTAAACACCTTGGCATTGACTGATATAGTGGCATGAGCTTATCAAAGCTGATTGTCTTCCAAGCTAATAGAATGGCCGATTTTAGTTCATATTTCGTGTTAAACTGCTTTCCGTTTACGTAAACAAGGCGAACCAGAATATCCCATACGTTCTTCATTATGTTTAAATCGGGACCTTTTGAGAGCCAATCCAGAACTTTAATTTTATTGTCTCGGAACCATTTTTTCACGATATGTGCTGTATGTATAGATGCACAATCTTGCTGAAAAATATAATTTCTCCAGCTTTCTTGACTGCTTGACGGCGGAGGTTCCTTGTGAGTACCTGGACATAATCTACAGAGTTCATAGTGTTCTCCACGAACTCTAATTCGAAAGTCCCTTTAAAACCTATGACTACCCACACCACGACAGACCGATCTCCAGACTGACGTGTTGAACAGTACATTTCTTCGGTTCTCAAATCGCGCCAGTAGCTATGAAATCCGTCCGGGTCGTCGAGATTAAACTTTTTTTCATCTGAGAAGATTACTTTTTCCCAATTTAGTCGATCTAGAATCCATTTTCTTGCCCATTCCAACCGCATATCTTTGTGCTTTTGAGTGAGGGGTGGTTTCGCCTTCATCTGAAATTTAATGATTGTTGCAGCTTTGATAGTTCTCCATATAGTTGTCCGATAAAAACCCAGCTTGTATTGAGCCTTTATCTTCGCACAGGAAATATTCTTATTCTTTGCAACGTTGCATATTCGACGTTTGTCGTAACTGGTGAGCTTTCCTGTTAGCTTCTTATACGCTTTTCCCCCATAATTTATTCCTTTCTTTATATAATTTCTCACAATACTCTCACTTCTTCCGATTCGGCGCCCAATTTCACGATTGCTAAAGCTTTTATCACATATAAAGTCGATTTTTATCCTCTCGCCTTCTGTCAAAGTTTTCCTTCTTGCCATCCTGAACAAACTCCGTAAATTTTGCACCCAAGCATTAAAACTTTTTTTAGATAAATTTAGCAACACGGCTATCTGTGTTTTAATTTAATTCCGGGGGCTCTGTTAAATTTTAAACGCAAAATACAGAGTGCGTTTAATTTCGCGCAAAAAACAAAAAACAGTGAAAAATAAGAAAATGTTTAAACGTTCATTTACATAAGCTTGCATGAGCCTAAAAATGCGTGCTCAAAGCACCTTATTCAGTTGTTAATCATATCCAATAACTGTAAGTCACATTCCTTCTTTTAAAATTTTAAAAATTTTGTTTCTGGCTATTGGAAAAGGTGCGTTTATATTCATGCAACGCACTGTATATTCTATATCCTTTTATTCAGATAAAAAGTATATGATAAATTTATTATGTTTAATGTGTTCTAAACGTTTTAAAATGTACCATCTTTAAATTTTGCCTATAAATGTAATGTTTTTAAATACATTAGAAATACATTACACAAGAACCCTTTCTCCGACTTCAATAAAAAATTTCAAATAATATCTCCTCCTGTTACAGATTAAGATGACGCATTTGCACTTTCCTGGTACATAGTACTACTTTTAATTTATAAATGATACACAGACAGACACACAGACCAATCGTTAAAAAAACCAATTGTCGAATTTAGAGAACCACACGACGTATAATTATAGCAAAAACTTAGTTTCGAAAATTTGACAAAGTAACGATATTTTCTTTATCATAAATGAGCAAGAGAAAATAAAATTTAACAGTACATAATTTTTAATTGAAGTACATTTGTTTGGAATTTAATCGTTACGATATTTGGTTATATGAATTAACTTTTACAACTTTATGCATTTTTATCTCATGATAACTTTTCAAAATATGTAAAAAGTAAATTAAATATATTGTTTGCATTTTAAATACTTTTTACATATTTTCTTATGAGGTAGATTCATTTAAATAAAATGAAAAAAAAAAAATTACATTTCTTTGCGGATAATGGTATATGGTTATATTTCATAAAATTAATTATTATTTCAATTAAATTAATAACAACGTTTTCCCCTTGAGACATTTTATAATATAAACCAGTTTTTGGAATTTCTGTTTTCTTTTCATCATCAAAGAAATGTAATTAAAATATTTCTCTGTTTTTTGTAATAATTATACTCATTTTATTAAAATGTCATTCCATTCGTACACCTTTTCTAACCAGAATGAAAAGAAAAATATTTTAATTCTGAAAAATATTTGCATGTTCATTGTTTTATGTAAAGAGTAAAAATAACAAATTATATGAATTAAAGCATAGCTGTGTTTAAAATTATCATACTGCTTTTTAATCTAAACAATTCATGTAAAATAACAGTATTTTATTTACGTTTTTAAAGAGAAGTTTGATTATTTTATGGCATTTAGGATTATATATATATATTTACAAAATGGACTCAACTGATCGATAGTAAATAATTAAAATAAAATTTAAGCTTTGTAAAATTGAAGTTTGGTAAAATAGAAGTTGAATAAGTTCACAAACTTACTAAGCATGTTATAACTTTATGACTTATACTTCCATCAAATCTTAGTTACTGGAATATGTTTTTCTATAACTCGAAAGTGCATTTAAAAATGGAAATGTGCCAATAAATAAATAAATAATTAAATAATTATATCACGAAATTTTAATCATCGTTTTCGAAGAAAACGTAGCCAATATTTAAAGGCTGTTGTTAAGGTTGTTGGGATTAAGGACGATTGACTACAATAGTGTCCTAAGTCTAAGGGAGAGTGCCCTCCATGGGAGTCTTTATAAGGGGTTTTTTCCAGTAATTACGCAAGTTTAGGAGAAAACCACGGAAAATTCCGAACGGCTAGACCGACGAGCGTGACCTGGGATTGAACCCCAGCACCTCACGTCTACCTGCTTTGAGCGCAGAACCACTCGGCCACTGGTGGGCACCAAAATTAAAAGAATACGAACCATCCGCCATAATAAAGACCGAATTTTACTTAAATACCAACCCTCTGTACAAAATTACTCAGAAAAAATTTAAGAAATCAAACGTTAATCTAAGAAAATATATGTTCAATTTGTATTCAGGTTTACGATTATCTTTGAATGTTATTGACAATAACGAAAGGTCAATGATTCAAAAATTTAACAATTGATGATTTCTGATAAAGTATTCCAGACTTTGGTTCAAGAGGTTGCTGTTCATGTTAATATCAAGCAAACTTTCGACTGGCTAAGAATTGTTATTTTAGCGAAAGAGTATATCGGCCAGTGTTGCCAGATTGGGGACTTTTTTTATTAAATATCCACCAACAAATCTGCTGCCTAATCGCTTCGAATGTTAATAGTCTTTTATGTATATAAAATATCACTTTTCAAAATTATTGGTGGGATTTCAATAAAAAAAACTGTCCTCAATCTGGCAGCACTGATATATTTTGAGCGTATAGAAAATCCTTGTATACAATTAAGATTCGTCAATTAATTCAACATTTCTTACAGCTGAAAATGTGCCAGTGTGTCTTAATCATAGAGGGAGGAATTTCGTAAAAGTATTTTTATAGCTTTATTTCTAATGAGAAAACTGAAGGGGTCTAGGAGGTTTTAACCTGCTAAAAAACAAACACAAATAATTCTAACTATTTTTATGCGTCATTCATGATTCTACGTATCGTGGTTCAAAAGTTATAAGCAAAATTGTAACTGATGTCAGTATTGAACTTCATTACAGAACCTTATAACTTCTTTTCTCAAAAGTGATTTTTGCCACTATCCACGAAATATTTTACCATAAAGTTATACCTATTAGCTTTTTTATGTTCTTAAAATGTTTGCACAAATATATTTTATAAAATGCAAAAAGGAAATTAGAAGTATTTCAAAAGTTACTACTTTAAAATAATATGTAAAACTTAAAAAATTGAAAATTTTCAAAATGTTTAATATTTCACTAAATAAAGTTATTTTAATTAAATATTAATTGATTCATCAGATACCCTTCATGTGTGCAAAATTCTATAGCAATAAGTAAAAAAAAAATGTTTCAAAATCATTCTAGTAGTGGCAAAAAAGCACTTTTTAAAAAATATGCATATAATAAATTTCAGAAATGCAATAATGTATAGTATTGACATAAGTTACAATTTTGCTCATAACTTCTGAACCAAAATACATAGTATTATAAATGAAGCATGAAAATATTCAGATTTTAACATATATAATTTTTTTAAAAAGTTGATTTTTTTTTAAAGTTATCCCATTCGAAGATTACAAATATATCGCATAAAATGCGCATACATTCCATACATAGTTCAGTAAAATCTATTCTTATCATTCTAAACTTTACTTACAGAAAGCTTGATTTATATCTTCTAATGTGAAAAAGTTTGTATAGCTCTTTCAATCACTAAATAACACTAATCATACTTCACATTACAAGAAAAAAGCTTTTGTTCTTTTTTAATAATGTAATTTCATTTTATTGTGATGATTACAGTAAGGATATAAAAAAAAGCTTAAAAATTACTTCTTAGAGACTGTAATGCATCGGAAAGTTTTTGTAAAATTTTTCATGCAAACCATTAGCGCTACTTATATCATTCTCAACAGAGAACATGCCCCAGCGAATTTATATAAATGATATCAAATTCAAGGTATTCTAAAAATATTTACATAAATTAAAGAGAGGACTGAAAAGGACAGTCAAATAAACGAGTAGAAGCCATATTATTTTTTTTTAACATTATTGTAAAGTGTTAAAGTACGTAACATAAGGAAAATATGTATGTATTTCTAGCATTTTCCATATACATCTACAAATATACATGAATATTTTCGAGTATTTATATAAATAACCATTAGTTTTGAAAATACCACAATCTACATAAAGTAAGTTTTTGTGTTTATAAATAATAATGAATGTTAGTTTCATTATGATTTATACTGCACAAACAATATCAAAATATTGTTTGTATTAATACCTCTAATAAAACGTAATTTAATAGAATTCTCTTGAGTGTCCCTGTACACACACACAACAACAACAACAAAAAAAACCGTGCTCATTGTATAAAGTTTTACCATGGAACGTGCGGTAGTGGGCTTATATAACACTTTAAAGGTATTCTAAAAATCTTGGCCGAAAGTACAGCCCAGAGAGATTAATAGTCGTAGAAAGAGACTAACCGAAGTCATAAGCACACATTTAAGCTTTGTTGCAAAGTGTTAAAAAAAAAAAAAAGTTTGCAATAAATTCATGAATATTTGAATTATATTTGTCTAAAAATATTTATTGCTTGATAAAAGAATTACATATAAAAAATAAAACATTATAAAATTCTGTTAAAATGATATCTGATAGAATTTATGGTCGTGAGATGCTGAATATCTTGTTAATTGAATTAAGATAAGTAAGAGCCACACTTCTAAGAAATATTTTTCTATTTTTTACTTATGAAATTTTAATACATGCTAATTACCAGAAAATTATTCTTAAAAGCAGGAGAAATTTAAGGACAAAAACAACGTTGCAGAAATAGAGCTTTATTCTTTAATTACAGTAATTAAAGTTACGAAATAAAACACCGTAAGATCTTTGTTATTTTAATTACTGTTTGTATCATGTTAGACGTAATTACGTAAAATAAATCTAAAGTTTTTAGAAAATCTCTTATCTTTTCTTACATAATTAAATTATTTAGAAAATTACAATAGAAAAACAATGACAGATTTCATACCTTAAAGAAAGATGCTTATCATTGCAAAAATTTTACATATTCTTTATTTTAAGAATAGAGTGAAAGTTTTGTTTCCCTTGAAATAAACAGAGGATATGTTGAAAATTTTGATGAATACAAATAGTTATATAAAGATAATAATAATTAACTTTCATTAAATATAGTTACAGTTTAAGCATACTTTAATGATATTTATTTTATTTATGTAAATGAATTTGTGATACAAAATGAAATTCATTATAAGTAAAACTTTGTATAAGAAAACAAAAAAGAAAAAAAAAATAGGTTGTAAAATTATCTGTTATCATATTTTTTATGCGTTTAACAGGTATGAAAAACTGAGGGCACAATCTCACTCTGTGAGTTTGACGGGAGCAAGAAGAAGTTAAGTGAAATAATGTGAATTTTTCGCAGTCTTATCTTTATTTCTGGTACTTATATTAATGTAAGCTAAATTTGTGTGCTTTGATTGTGCTTTTTAAAAATCTTTTTCTTGTAATATCTACTTTTATATGACTAAAATAAGCATGCAGAACTCATTTATGGTGTCGAAATTTTAACTTTTTAATAGCATATAACGTTTTTAGGTGTATCCACTACTGATGCCGCCACATCTCATTATAACGTATTAGTACACACTCTTGTCCATCTAATAGTGTGCTTACAGTAACTTTAATACGTCACCCTGGATTTGCTATTATGCATTTCATTCGTAACATTTAGAATATTAAAGCAAAGAAATAGATAGTCCAGTCAAAAGAGCTTTTAATGTATGTAAGAGGATTCTAAATTTGTCATTTTCAAATAATATATATATATATATATATATATAAACAGTATTGTTCTAAATAATATTATTATCCTGGAAGCACTGTAGAAATATTTTAAAGAAAAAAAAATATATATATATATAAAATATCCATGGGAAATATGGAGTATGTAAAAGAAGAAGTTTAAAGAAGAAAAAAAAAAAAAGAAAGAAAGAAAAGAACAAGTAAGGGAGCAGCGAAAAAAGACAAGACAAAAAACAAAATTTACGAAAGAGTAAAGAAAAGAAAAAGACTAAAAGAAAAAATAAAGAAAAAGTTTTATTTAGCAGAAAGATATAAATGGGTCATTCCACAAGAATCGGGTAACTTCGTGAAATTGTAAAAAATTTATTTACTATTCAACATTTTTAAATTTTGAATAATGCCCATTTATAGACAGCATTGATCCTGTTTAGTAGCATGTATAATATTTTGCAATTTGAAAATTTTTTTATTAAAAATTAGGTTTTTAAGCCCAAAAAATCAGTCCCCTGGCATGTACCACTCGAAAAAGTGAAGAGTTAAGTGCTAATTATTTTTAAACTAACCGATTTAGGCAACAAAAATGATCGTTGTTGTGTTCTGATATAGTTATTTAATAACTTTTTATGTGTGTAATGTGATTTTTTGAAAATTTTCATCACTGTTTTTCAATTTTAAGTTGTGTACCCCTACTTTGCGCGTCAGTCCCCTGGCTCATGTTAAATTCCAAAAATTTCTGATATTATCCATTGTTGATAACTTTATTGCCTGTTTCATATTTATTTATCATATAAAGATGGCATTGACGACGTTTATTTATACATCATCCATTTTTATTCAATGTTTTTCGCCATTCTTGTGTCAAAAAACAGAATGCTAACACTCAATTTGTCAGTCCCCTGGTAAGTAATAATTTAATAATTTATAAATAATTATTATTAATGTATGCAGATTTTAATGTCTTTTTATTACTAGATTTAATATTAGAACAGAATAATATGGCATTTGCTTCCAATAAGTAGATTTTTTGAGTTTTATAGTAAAAACGTCAGTCCCCTGGCATCAGTCCCCAGTTTTTCATCTGGAATGCTGCCAGGGGACTGACGTAAAGGCAAAAGACAGCTAAATATATTAATGGATGCTAAATAACATCATTGTTATATAAATTTCACATCTTTCTATAAGTTCTGTTATTAATAAACAATTAATTACCATAATTAATATTTTTTTATTACAGCACAAAATGGCACCCATTAAAAATAAAAAATCAAGAGATGAAATCTTACAGAAGAAAAGAGAACAGGAGAAAGCTCGTTTGCTCAAAATTAAAAGTGATCCTGTTAAATTAGCTGAACAACGAGGAAAAGAAAGACTGAAATACTTAAAAAAAAAGAAAAAGGTCAAAGGTTTTTAAAAAAAATCGATTTTTTCAAAAATGTTCAAATAATTGAGTGTTGCTGTACAAATACAATAAAATTAACTTATTTCTCATAGATTTTATAAAAAAAAATTCTAATCTGAGATAAATGTAGTATGTTTCAAATCCACCTCTAAAGTTACCCGATTCTTGTGGAATGACCCAAATACAAAAAGATTCTCTCTTCCCAAGCACCTCAAAAGAATATGAAAATTGGTGGAAGCCAAAAGACTCCAATTATATGAAAATTATGAGTATACAAATGAATACCACATCAGCAATTGAACTACACATCCGATTGCCCATAATTGCTTTTTTTTCTTTTTGAAATTTGTTAACTCAAGTTCCTTTAGGATGCTGGTTTTAATAGCTTATTTTCAAGCATAACATGCACTCAGAACCGCTCCAAATTTTGTTATACTTTCCTGCAATAAATCTTCTTATAAAACATGACACTGCTTATTTTTAAGACATATCTCTTTTAAAAATATATTTGACATATTCAAAATTTTGAGACAGACCTGATTACAAAACGATAAAATGTTTGCTGCTACACGCATGTGCTGCCATCTGTTGTTTCCGAACATATAATATTGTTGCGTGCTCAAAAGTCAACACAATTATTCATTGTTAAATTTCATAAAAAAAAAACCTTCATTCAGGTTGGTTGTAGGAGTTAAGGCCGATTGACTCCTGATGTGTCCTAGGCCTAGGGGGGAATGCCCTCCGTGGGGGTCTTTCTAAGGGGTCCTAGCCCGTATTTACGCGAGTTTCGGAGGAAACCACGGAAAACTCCGAACGGCTAGGTCGATGAGCGCGACCTGGGATCGAACCCGGCACCTCCCATCTACCAGCTTTGAGCGCAGAACCGCTCGGCCGCTGGTGGGCCCTTCATTCAGGAACTTGGCACTTTTAACATGGTACCACTGAAAGTTTCATATAAAAGTTTATATTTCCATTAAATATTTATAAATTGAACTATATTAGGTTTGTTCAACAATATATATATTCAGGCAATAATTCTTATGAAATTATATATATATATATTAGAGATTTAAAACCTTTAATAAGTTGCGTTTTTCCAGTTTGCATTTTTTCATGAATTCGTTACCTTTAAAATGCTAAAACTTCTAGAGATATTTAAGAAAAGACTTGATATATATATATATATATATATATGTTATGTTTAGTAGAACATACCTAAAAGAAATAGGGATCGATTTGAAATTTATTTATTAGTTTTTGAGGAAATAATTAAAAAGTGAAATTAAAAAAAAGAAAGTAATTAAAAGTGAATTTTTTTAAAAAATACTTAAAAAAGATAAAAGTAAAAAATCAAGCAGATACTTGTTTTCATCTTCAGATAGACACTGCAAATAAAGGCGTCTTAAAGTAATAATAATAATAATAATAACCTGAAAAGGCATTAAGACACGTAAGTATCTTAATACAGAGCTAAGACATAATAGATATCTTAATTTTAAGATACTTTTGTTTCTTAATGAACTAACAAATGAACTAATAGACCTCAACAGAACAGAGTGATCTTTATGAAAATAAGACATTCAAGACGAAAGTCTTAAATTTTAAAAGGTCTTAAACAAGACATTTTGCATTTTTTTACTGGGTATTACTGGCGGTGGTGGCGTCATCTTTTGATCGAAATAAAAATCACCAGATTAAAATACAATTTTAATAAGAGAATAATTTAATTTAATTTTAAGAACTTTTATCTTAGCAACGAACGAGAAAAAAAAAAAAAAAAAAAAAACTATTTTTTAAAATTGAAATTATAATTTAAATATTAAAGATTTAAATAAATTTTCTGAATAAATAAATAAATAAATACATAAAGAGAAAAACTGAAAATTTTCAGTGAGTGATTTTATTTATGAAATTTTTCTAAAAATCATATTAGGTATGCAGATATTATTACGCTTATGTTCTGCGTGGAAAAAGCTAATCACTCTTATTATTAGAAGGTTTTTAATTGAAATTGACTTGGTCATCGTGTCTTCGTGTCACGCTAGTAAACAAGGCGCCTTCATTTTAAAGTAAATACAAGCTTTTGCGTTTGTCGCTCTTTGGCACAGTTGGTAAGAGCATCACGTTAATAGTGCGGTGGTCGTGAGTTCGGTCCCCGGAAGGTCCAGCGTGTTAATTTTTGCAGGTAATTAGTAGAAAAGATATCAATTGATACAAGAAAATTTTTCGTTGCTTACATTAAGAATTTTTTGAGGAGTTTTTTTAAGAAGAACCTTTTTTTTTAAAAAAAAAATTAGATATTGGAAAACACAAAATATTTTAGATAATAAAAAAGCAGAAAATAAAATGTTTTAAGTAAAAAATACACAAAAAAATATTTTTAGAAGCTTTATATATATATGTATATATATATTATATTACTATTATATGAAATTGAATTTGTCACCCGCTTTTTGTCACGTTAAAAAAACCAAGACGCTTCCATTATATATTTAAAAAAGAAAAAATGTAAGCATCTCATTGTATATTTTAATGAATCAGTTGGTCACAGCGTTATGTTGATAATGCGAGAGTCGTGTGTTCGATCCTCGCCGGGCCGAGGTGTCTACACAGTGTCCTAAGGAATTTTGATAGTTTTTTAAGGAAGCTTCTTTTTGAGTTACTAAACGCACAAAATAAAAATTTCAGTAAAAATAAAAATGAATAATTAAATAAATAAAAATATAAGTAAGTAAATAAATAAATAAAAATAACACTGAAAGTTTTTTTTATTATTGTTGAGCCCTAAAAAGCCTAGAATTAAAATTTTTTCTTGCAAAGACATGCTAGAAAATCATAAAAATTTCAACAACAAGAAAATTTTAAAGAAAAACATAGATATTTCACTTTTGCAAAACATGAAAAATTTTAAATATTCCAAATATTTTAAAAAGCATTTGAGAACAATATTTCTTTATATAAGTATTTGTTAGATTTTTCTAGAATGTTCTATGATTTTTCTTGACAGTTCTTAAACTTTTGGTTAGAGCGTCATGCTGATAACGCGATGGTCGAGCATTCGGTCCTCGAAAGACGTTATAATACTTTTTTTTATGATAAATAAGCGAAAAAAAATGTCAATTGATAAACGAAAATCTTCCGTTGTCTACAAAATATCCTAAGAAATTTTAATTAGTTTTCTTAAGAAGATTTTTCCTCTTTTGTAACTAAAAAGCACAAAATAAAATTTAAGTAAAAAATCATTTTTTAAAGTAAGAAGCTTTTTATTGTGAAGCCCTAAAAAGCATAAAATAAAATGTATTCTGGCAAAGACATGCTACAAAGAAATGAAAGTTTCAACACTAGGAAAATTTTAGAGAAAAATATAGGTACTTTCCTTTTGCAAGAGATGAAAATTTTTTAATGTTCAAAATATTTTTAAAAGCTTTCGAGATATTTGAGATTTCTGGCCTAACGAATGATTTTACAAAAACTAATAACTAAGAATATTGCTCTCGAAAGCTTATTAAAATATTTTGAACATTAAAAAATTTTCATCTCTTGCAAAAGGAAAGTACCTATATTTTTCTCTAAAATTTTCCTAGTGTTGAAACTTTCATTTCTTTGTAGCATGTCTTTGCCAGAATACATTTTATTTTATGCTTTTTAGGGCTTCACAATAAAAAGCTTCTTACTTTAAAAAATGATTTTTTACTTAAATTTTTTTACAACTAATTTGAGACTTATTCACTTCCATTAAGGGAAACAATTTAAATATGTCAAATTTTATTAAATAACCGATGAAAATATTTTAATGACTATTATTTAATTAAATGTTTAATTAAATGTGCCATCTACATTTATGTAGAAATAATGCTTAAAACAATGAAACAAATTACAACAGTTGCGTTATTTTGAAATGTTTATATGTGAAATTTAAAAGAGTCTCAGCATAAGAAAATTAGGTTAAACATAACACATAAATGGTGAGTAATGTGCCTTTTATATGCATGGAATTAAGTTTTAAATAACTGATTAAAAAAAAAAAAAAAAAAAAAAAAAAAACGCGAAACTTATTTCGTTAAAGAAAGAAAGAAAGAAAAATTACTTTTTAAAGCTCTCTCATATAACCAAATGAAAAAATATTAAGATGAACGAAACAAATAACTTGCAGCCAAGAATGCGAATTTGTAATTGAACAATCTTAAACAATTTGTGCATTAACTGCTTTTATTCCCAATTTTTATCTGCATTTTAAAACAACAAAAGTTTCGGTTTATGTTCATAGTTTTTTCCCCCCTTAAATATCAGTTTATAGAATTAAATCGTTTTCAATACACCATGGGCAGCGATTTTGATATATTTGTTTTATATTTTACAAAATTCTAAATCGCTGCACATAAAATTTAATAGCGTTAATACATATTAAACTATAGATATAATCTCGATAGTCTTAAAGCAAAAAATACCGATTATAATATAAAATTACAATTTGTTTCGCGAATACTGCTGTATATATATTACAGTACAAATCAAACTTGCTGCATATAACGAGGTGACGTGATCAGGAGAAGCGTTCGTTAGCGATATAGAAGATAGTCAGTTCGATTCTAGCATTTTTACTTTTATTTTTCAAATTATAAATATTTTATTTATACTCTATGAAATTTTAAAATCTATTTTTAACAGAAAAACATTAACACACGCCAGCTTCATTTATTTATTTATTAAAAAGCTTTAAAAATACCAGCGTTTTTAAGCCTAAAAAGTTGATGATGTTTTAAGATATTTGCAATGTCTTAATTTCAGATGCAAAAAAAAATATCTTGAAAAGCAATTAAAATGTGACCATCCGTTTAAGACACTTTTTTAACTGAATTTAAAACGTTTGCGTTTACAGTGCATATTTTTCTAACAGCGTAGGTTTATGCAGGCCACTGTGAGCCAATAATCTTTCTTTAGCTTCACAATACGGTATGGGACGTTTTAGAAGCGGATTGTTGAATACAAACTTAATCGTAATCTTCATTGCATAGCAAGAAAATTAAATAAATACGTGGTTTATATATTTATTTCTTTATAAGATGAGAAGTAAAAGAACTTGGAAACTTTATTGTAAGTATATATATGTATATGTTATACTTTTATCTCAATTTTTTTTATTATAATAATTTTTCTTTACTATTTAAATCACATATGTATTCGGAAAAAAAAAAAAAAAAAAAAAAAAAAAAAAAGGAATTTTTCTGAATAAGGAGAGTGTAAAATAAATAAATAAATAAAAAGGCGCCACCTCCAAATGATTTTTTATAAATGAATTCCTAAATTCTTGCGTTATGTTTCTATAATAATAAATGAAGCGTTATGTTTCCTTTTATAAGCAATGCCACAGGAAAGAAGATAACATTGCTCGATTTCCTTTCACTCTGCATTAATTCCTTTGAATGATTTCTCTTTCCTTATTTCAGTAAAGAACAACTCGTAGTGAAAAGAAAGTTTTTTTTTTTTCTGTATAACAAGTTTTTTTTTATCTTTAACGTTAAAGCAAGATTTCTTTTGCTATTTTTTTTTTTTCTTTTTATCCCTTTCCCTTTCCATTCCTTTTTTTTATGTATTAGAAGATAACTTTTTGTATTGTTTGAGAAGTCTTTTTTTAAAAACTTTATTCAAAAGTTTTTCTCTGCATAAGTATTACATGTTGTAATTTTTAATTTTGTACTTTAATTTCATTAAAGTGTTTAATAATTTTCATAATCTAATGAAAAAATATTTCTAATTCCAGTGAAAGGTATAGAGAAAAAAATTATCAGCGTCTCAAAAATGAGAATGAAAAAAAAATCAATAAATAATATATATATATATAGTAATAATCTGGTGTATCACTCACATTACTTTTCCTTACCCTTCATTTGAATATTATGAAGATAGATTGCAGATTAAGTCGTAAGATCAATAAGGCAAGATAATAAAGATCAATCTACTTTAAAAATAATCTACGATAGGTTCAGGGGCAGTTTTATTCGACATATAATTCTGTGTGAAAATCCCCCCCCCCTCCCCCCCATTCAGTTATAGTGCCTACATTTATTTAAAAAAGAAAGTCAAGGCTATGATTAATTTGCTTTCAAATTTGCAAATTGTAATAAAATTTTTAAGTGGTAATTTAATGGGAACTTCAAAATACCGAGTTTGAATTTTCTGAAGTTATTCGTTTGTAAGTTATGCTAATAACAACTGCACATACAGATCAACCGTTAAAAATAGGATTTTCGTATTCAGGACACACCAGAACGTGATATGAAAAAAAAAAAAAGTTGAAAAATGAACCTCCTGCTACTGTTTGTTTTGCAAATATGCTGATAACAGACAGCCACAGAGCCACACAGCCATACGTACTGAGACCAACCGCTAAAAACACGATCTTCCGATCAGAGGATCTGAAAACGTGTAAATATAACGAAAATACAATTTCGAAAATTTCACCGAAAAGCAAAACTTTCGCTAAGATCAATAAAATAGTAAGATCATTAATGTAAGAAAATAAAGTTCAATCTACTTGTAAAATAATCCAACATAAGTTTAGGAATAATTTTATTTGACATATAATTCTGTGTGAGAATTACCGGTCCGCTCAACTCCCCGTTTAATTATAGTGTCTACATGTATTTAAAAAAGAAAAACACAAAGCTGTAATTAATTTTTCTACAAACTTTCCAATATTTATCAAATTTTTCTACTGGAAATTAATACGAACTTCAAAGCACCAAATTTGAGTTTTCTGAAATTATTTCTTTTTAAGTTATATTGACATACTTCTAAAAATTGGACTTTTGTGTTCACAGCACCTCAAACGTGATATTATTCAAAGAACTAGAGTTGAAAATAAAACTTCAAAAAATACTTCGTTTAGAATATCAGTAAGAAAAATGAATTTTTCTTCTTGAGCAGTATTCGTCGATATAGTAAAATGTAGCAAAGCACTTTCATCAATTATATTCAATAAAAAAAAAGTTTAGCTTAATTTTGGGAAGACCTGTATATTGTCTATAAACTATATGCACATCATACTGTGTACTCAAATTTAGTCTTATATGAAATTCACCTAACACAAAATGAATTACACTTTCAGGAATTATCCAGATATTTCGGTAACACTGTAAACGAATGATGAGTGATTTCCATACCACAATCTACACACAACATGCTTTTATCCATATCTAAAACTATGTTCATTCCATTTTGTTTAAGGTAACCTATAGATGCTACACTGTACAGTCGGTAACAAAAGTCTCCGAACACTAGCAAAAATTCCTATATAAAAAAAAGTACACTTAATACAGTGTTGTTAAATAAATCCTTGTCGAATCCTGTTCTTAGACAGTCTAAAAACAGGATTCGACAAGAATTTATTTAGCAAAACTGTATTAAGTGTTCTTTTTTTTTTAGGAATTTTTGCTAGTGTTCGGAGACTTTTGTTACCGAATGCACTTACCAGAAATTTCCCCCATGCAATTAATGTATTTGAATTCTCTTGGATGCTCCTGAAAACGAACTATTTGCATGATCTCAACGAAAAGCTTAGTATAGCATCACTGTATAATATATATTGAGAATACTGAATCTGGACTTCCTTCTGCTATTTCTTTTTGAGATGTGCACACAGACATACAGACAGAGAGATACACAGACAGACAGAATCAAGACAAACACACACAGACAGATCATCCGTTAAAAACATGTTTTTTGGAATCAGTGGACCTCAAAACGTTTAAAGCTTCCAGAAGCTCAATTTCGAAAGTTTGACCCAAAACAATACTTTATCTTCTATATATTATATGGGTAAGAGAAAGTAGTAATAAATAAATAAGAAAAGAAAGAAAGAAAGAGAAAAAAAAAATGGTAATTAAGAAAATGATTTAAAAGTAAATTAATTTTATTTCAAACAAAAAGTTTACAAAATCGCTGTCATAAACAAATTTATATAAAGAAAAATAAAATTATATTTATAAAAAGAATGAAATACACAAAGAAATATTCGTTATTTTTATTCGTGATTTTAAATTATTGAATTCACGAATATTTCTTTTGTTGTTAATTAGCTAAATGTGTTTCAATTCAATAATATTAAATTTGATACTTATACATCTACATATTTCGGACGGTTTTATCTCTAGTATGCTAAAAAGGACTTGTAGCTTATAGATATTATTACAAGACGTCGAATAACTACAATAAAACAGTCTAGCTTTAATCTGACGTGTTTGCTCAAGCAAGCTATATAAATCGAAGAAACATATTTTCTGTGCTTTATTTTCTTCTAGAAATGAACGCTTATCATAAAAGCAATGAGTTTTGTTAACTAGTACATCGATTGTTCAAATATTTATGCTTTTATATGAAGGTGACATATGTTATGAAAAAATAGTAGGCATAACAGAAATTATAAAAATAAGAAAAATTATTTCAAATCATGAAAAAAAAAAAAAAAAAAAAACTGTAAAATAAAATATAATTAAACACAGAAAAGTATAATTAAACACAGATTAAATTATAACTAAACACAAATTGAACTTATTTTTTATAACTGCCGATCAAAAATGAAGAATGTTATAAGTTTGAACTATTTGTCCGTGTTGTTGTCTGTCTGTGGCTCAATAGCTCTCAAACAAATAATAAACTAATTTCAACATGTTTTTTTTTTTTTTTTTTTTTTTTTTTTTTTTTTTTAAATCACGTATTTGGGATGGTTACAAGCTATGTCTTATAAAAACAATTTGACAGATTTTTAAAAAAATCTGTTTTTTTTTTTTTTTTTTTTTTTTTTCCTGGCTAATTTGCATTGTTATTTTTAAATTTGCAAGCTAGTAATGCCTTAATTTTCAAGCCGTGATAGATAAAATTTGTGATCTGTCAATCTTCTAAATTCATGTTAATTGGTAAGTCATGCGTATTTATTTATTTATTTACTTATATATTATTTTTTTTTATTATTATTATTGAAGTATCAAGATGCTTTAAAAAAAATGTAAATCTATAAAAATATTGAACTTATTTATAAAAGCCACAAATTGGATATAAATATTGATTATGAGTTCACAAACCAAACATTTTTAAATTCGGTTGAAAAGTAGAGAGTTTATAAATTGTTTATAATTAATTAATATTTTTTCCCAAGTCACTTTGCACTGATGTAAAATTTGTCAGCTATCAATCTTCTAACTTCAAAATCATGTAAATAGTAAGTCATTTTTTAGAGTCTTTCTTTTTAAAAAAGCTTGTTTAAAAAATCCCGAATTTGTAATTAGTTTTTAACTGATTTAGTCATTCCTCTCAAAGATTGTGAGTTCACAGTCGAAAAATCTTTAAATTCGGTTGAAAACTAGAGATTTCAAAGAAAAGCAACATTTAATTACATTCAAGGCAAGGCCTGCATGGATATTTTATTATTTTGCACAATAAATACAATACTTCATTAAATTAAAAGTCTTATATATATATATATATATATATATATATATATATATATATATTTGTTTCATACATAATACTTTATTTCTTATTCTACAAGGTAAATCATAAAAAGTTTGTAAGTATGAATTTGTTTCTTTTATAAACTTGTTTCCAAAATCACTTTTTTGAGAAATATGTGGCCAATAAAACCACTTATTAAAAGGCATTCTTACCAGGTATGTTACCAACCTGGTAACATACCTGGTAATATTTATAATTTATTTCGGAGTACAGTTAGCCCCGTCCTTTTCTCACACCAGTCAGATTTTAGAGAAATTTTCTCCAATATGTAATTATGTTTCAATAAGAAGAAAAATGCTCTTAAAATATACTGGTGTGGGAAAAGGGAAGGACTAATAGTACTCTGAAATAAATTACAAATATTACCAGGTATGGTTAAGTCTTCAAGATTCACTGACAAGATTTGTATAAAGAAATTAATTTATAATTACTTCCTTTAGAAGATTCAAATAAAACGAAATTTTGACTGAATTTTTTTATAAATTTTGCTAATCATTAGTTGAAAAGAATTTATTCTATTAAAGAAACTATAATTAGACAGCTTAAAAATGCATTTGAGGATATTTTGCGTTTGAGGATATATTATTCTCAACTCGTTATCTCTTAAATGCAGTATACATTCTAAACATGGGAATTACTTTTGACTGGCCTTTAACATTTACCATACAAATGAGATATCTTAAGGAAATCGAATACAATCATCTTAACATATTGAGAGTTACATTTGGAATTAAATTGAAGATGGCGTGCTTTGCTTACACAGAAATCCTTTGAAGTAGAATTGGATGAATTAGCACGCATTAACAATGCCAGATTTCTGACTACTGTAAATTGAAACACGCGATGCGCTATTTGCAATACTCGACATTATACTGTTGTTGTGAATACGAAATTTTAGATGAACCATTACTATAGAGATCTGTTCTAAAGTTCTGATTGTACATTAAATTTCTTTAACTTCTTTCACGGTTCATTTTTTAAAATAATTATATTTACTATGTTTAAAAATATATTTTAAAATGTCATATTTTCTTTTTAAACATTTATTTTCAACTAGTTTTTTGAACGGTCCTATACATGTCCCGTACACATATCTACCAACTTTCTAATTTTTTTAATCAGACTTATCACCACTTTTCTTTAAAGGAATACATCAAAAATATTTTCGAGATTAAATAAGATAACAACAATTATAAAAATAATTTCGGTATAAGTCTCTATTAAAAAAAAAAAAAACAGTTGACTTGACACCTATGTGTATGCAGTAGGGTGTATCGATTTTTTTTTTTTTGTATCAAATTTCCAATAGTGCGGAAAAAGTTGCCTTATGATATTGTTAGTATGTGCGCAAAATTTTGTTGATCTGGGTTAATATCTTCAGTTGCCTCTGGTGTCGTTCATTATACAAAATTCGCTAATTTTATCGTTTTTTCAATATTTTTTTAAAATAAGTAATTGGAATCCTTAGTTCCAATAGGACCGAAAAATTGCCATATGGTATCCATAGAGCGTGTGCAAATTTTATTGATGTGGGTCAACGGCTTCAGTTGCCTCTACGGGTCACTTATCTGGCCAAATTAGCTCATTTTAATGATTTTCCTTCAACACTTCTACGACTGTAATTTTTTTAATTATGGTTATCTCTATAAACTTTTTTTGTATAAACAAATTGATCCATACTTCAATTGTATTCTATCCTTTTCAACCTGAATGTTTTATTGTTTGCATTTTAATAAACAATTAATAGAATGAATCATTGTGGATTCTGTTCACTGTAAAAAAATTGCAGCAAAATTTACGGGGTTTTGCCTGCCAGCAAAAGTTCCGGCCAAATATCCTTTAATTAACGTTATGCCCGTAATTTATCATTTTTAATACCACTTTATACATAAATCAATTTTTGCATTATTCTTTTGATGGTATGTGCTACAAACGATTAATGAAGTTTATGTTTTAGTGATACGATTAGTGATGTTTTAAAAACCGAATTTGTATGAATAAATAATAAGATTAAAATATGTAAAAATGTATTATTATTATTAATTTACTATTTGTTTTTTCATCTGTAAAACTCACGATTTATACTATTTTCTAAATGAAATCATATACAATAATCAAAAATTTCAGACCACTAGGTTCATGTTTGTTTCCATCTACTTGATGATTGTTAATGATAAATGTAAAAAAGGATTTTTTGAAGTAGAAGTAGCGATATTTTTGAAATTAAGTAAAGGACAAGCTATGAGAAAACGATGAAAAGGGGGAAAAAAAATTAAAGAATTGTACAATAAAACCTCATCGTTTTTAAATCGATCTGAAAGTCCTGAGAAAATAGACTGCTAGAATTTAATTAGTGCAAACTGTAGATATTACAGTCATAAGACAGGAGCTCAAAATTTGAGGATAAGTTGAAAATGCAAATTCTTCAAATATTGATGTATATTTATTTACATTAGACGCTCTTCTTTCCTTTTTTTTTTTTTTTTTTTTTTTCCTTTTCTTATTTCTATTAAAATGCAGATATATTATATCATCGAAAAACGTTTGTAAATACTTTCATTAATAAAATTCACCATAAAAATACAAAACATTGATCGAAAGAAAATAGAAAAGTATTATCCCGAAGCCTAATCGTTCATTTGCTATTGTGCTATATCCTCTCGTCCAATCAGCGGGACGAATTCCATCCCTTTGAACGAACTGCGTAGGTTTTGTGAACTTGCCGGCGGAACAGCCTAGATATTGCTAATTGGTTCAATGAATAAGGGAGATCGAATTAAGTTCAACGCTTACCGAAGTTTCCGAAGAACTTCTGCAGTAAAAGTTTTGTGGCTGCAAAATAACCAATAGAAGAAATTGAGACCCAAGATATCAATGTAAGTTGTCTGTACTGCGGTGTTATTGGTTTTTTACCTCTAGCTTAACAGAGACATGTAAAAATTTACTTTACATTGTTGAACGAGTGACCTTCTCCAAATTTGTTTTATTTTTGATTATTACAAGGATTGCTGTATTATTGTATTTTATACTTTTATTTTAGATTTAAATTTTTGTACATTGTTATAAATAAGCTAAAATATTTGTTTTAGTCTTTTTATTTGCATCACAATCTTTATTACAAACATCTATATATAACATAATCTGGTGTGTCACTCACGCGACTTTCTCATACACTGAAATTTAATGCTATAAATACAGGTTGCAGATTAAGAGGTCAGATAACGAGTACTGTTATGTAAACCAGTGTTAAACAATTCAAATTGGGCTTCGGAAGAGTTTTATATGATAATTAGTTCTGTATGAGGGGGGGCTACCGCCCCCTCAACCTCCCGTTTCATGAATGAACGTACAAATGATACACAATGATATACAATTTAACTCGGTTATTAAAAAATAATTCTGTTTTAAAAAAATAATTTATTAAAATTATTATTTAAAAAAATCATCTTTTATGATAATGCAGGCGATTTCCATATTAGAGAAGTAGTATAACGCTAAATGTAAAAAAAAAAAAAAAAAAAAAAAAAAAAAAGTTGAATTTATTCTCAATATTACATTAAGAATTTCTTTTTTGTAAAAAATTTAAAAAATCGATAACTTTATTTTAAATTATCGCAGATCAATGGTTTAACCATTCGTTTTAAAGGTATTGGCGATCTCTTTTGAAAGTTACCCATTTTGAAAATTTACTCCCCTCGAGGGTAACTCCCCCCCCCCCCCAGAGGAGGGGGAGACGAGGCTCATAAACAATTTTTTTCCCAGTTGACTATCTCCATAACAAAAAATATATATTCGTTTCATTTGGTTTAGTGCAGTCTATAGATGTTAAACTCTACTTACCTGCGATTTCTCCATATAGGTAATGTATTTGAATAATTTTGAGCGTCTCTGTACACGAACCATTTGCTTAATCTCAACGAAAAGCTTACTGTAGCATCCCTATGTGATACACATTTAGAATACCGAATTTGGAATTTCTGTTACTATTTGTTCTTAAGATGTGCTGATAACAGACACACAGACATCCATACAGACACACAGACCATTCTTTAAAAACATGATTTTCGTATTCAGGGGACCTCAGAACATGTAAATATAACAAAAACTCACGTTGGAAAATTTGACGCTAAAACAATACTTTCTCGACCCTATGGGTAAGAGAAAGTAGAAAGACTGATATCTCAGCTATATTCCAGTACTGTATTCTTCAAACAATTTAAAAATGTATCATCACAGTTAGGAATGTAAGATTTATTCAGATGCCTTTTAATGATTTGTAATTAGTTTCAAAATTATATGATAAAACAGAGGAAAGAGAAGAAAAATTGGATGAAAAATAAATGCATGTACAGCTCATTTATAAAATTTTCAATTAATAAACTAAGGTAATCGTTAAAACAAGATTAATGTGAGAATACACTTAGGGAAGAATATTCTTTTCCACTTAGATAAATAGAAAAGAAATGAAAAGAAAGAAAATTAAAAAGACAAATAGTTCTTAGCTTGATTATTTAATCTCCAATTTGGATGAAAGATTACACGAGAAATGAAGTAACTTTTCAAGTTTTGCTTTACTAGTCAAAAAAAAAAAAGAAAAAAAAAAAGAAAAGCTGATTTTTTAATTTTTAGGTTGTTGTGAATTACTTGTTTAGAAAACACTAAAATTACTAAGGAAAAAAAAGAAGTTATTTCTCTCTTCATTAAATTTGAAGAGCAGAATTTTCAGAAACCATAGGAGTTATATCGTCCTACATTTCTCATACCATTATTATTTTTATAATAGTTTTTCTAATTTGACGAATTTCTGCGATTAAAAAAAATATATTATAAAAACAGTGGTATGAAAAATTTAGGACACTCTAACTTCTGTAACTATGAAAAGAATTTAGTTTACAAGAATTGATTATAGCACCGACTGAAATATATATCAAGTCATTTGGTTTAAGTATGATGAAAGTGGATTAGCAAAAGCAGAATATCAAGCCCATGAGATACGGTAGCTAAAAGTAATATGGTTTAACTGATTTGAACGAAAAATGTAATATTTTTTAATTTTTTAATCTTTCCAAAAACAATACATTTTAAAGAAAATGAAAAGATAAATTAGAGAAAAAATAACTTTTAAACTATACACTTGGGAGAAAGAAACTGTGTTATTTAAAGTAAATAATACACACACACACATATATTAAAATTTAGACTATGCAAATATAATAAGATTTAAAATTAAAATAAAATATTTTTTTTTTTTTTTAATACCACATCGAAAACTAATAAACACATGAAGTTATATCTTTGAGAATTAAAAATAACTTATTTTAATTATATTTTCATACTGAAACATCTCACGATATTATAAAATGATGAGCTAAAACATTAAAAATAATTTACAAAAACTTCTAAAATAATTTATACTTATGACTAAGTTCTTATAAATGTTTGAATGGCATTCTAAAAAGATTTGTAATAATTCAAGATTTTACGAATGTAGGATTATTGTATAGCATTCCTCTATCGTTAAGCGAAATAAATGTTAGCTTTAAGTGCAAAATTAGCCTTAAACATACTTCAGTATAATGTATAGTGTTAGCACAATTATTCACTTTCAATTAACATTTGAATTTGGGCTTTAATGTATAAATCCAATCCTAGAAAGGTAATGCAAAGCATTTGTGTTTCGTTAGGTACATTTGATATTAGAGTTTGCTTTCCGTAGCATAATGTGAATCTTGTATATTGATTACATAAAGTGAAGCAATCATATAAATATATCAGTTATGCTAATTTATCCGTAATAGTGTTAGGCCCCACCTTTTTTTCTCACCAGCAAATTTGTAGAGCAATATATACTCAGTATGAAATGAGAAGACTATTACTCTACAGATATACTGGTGTGTAAAAAAAGGCGAGGTCTACCAATATTACGGATAAATTAGCATAATTGCCAGGTCTAAATCATGTAATATAATCATTATTTTCTGTAAGCCTCGCCCCCCTTAGAAAATGTGTATAATTCAACCACATATTTTCAATAAAAATGCATTTTTCAACGCTATTGACGTTCAAAATATTGATACTATTTTATAAGAAGCTAACAGATGATAACAAAACATATTTACGTTTAAAAAGCCCCAAAGCAAGTTACTTAAGGCATGCGCTCTGCTATTGAATGCATTTCTCACACCTACTGATAGGATCGCTGCAGCCGTATTTTTTACCTTTCTGCAAATAACCTTGCGCGCTAAATTTAATGAAAATGTCAACTGTTGTATGTAATCAGCTTTGATAAATATATTCACCACTATATTTTTAGAGAAACTTCTTACATTAATTTTCGGAGATTTCAGGTCTCAAAGTTCACTGTCATAAAATTCTGGTGGTTAGGCTTCCAGAGCTGCTGACCTAATCCGGCTAACTGTTAGTGCTGCTCCTTTTCCCACACCAGTCTTTTTTTAGAGTATTTTTCTTCTTAATTTATCGTAAATATATTTGAAGAGAATTATTCTAAAAATTAAGTGGTGTAGAAAAAGGGGCGGTACTAACAATTTGCCGTATTAGGTTGGCAGCTCTGTGCTTCTCGAAAACCGAGAAAAATTGGCAGCTAACGCTAATGATATATATACATAAAATAAATAAATTTTTTAGCAATCGTGCACGCACAGTTAAAAATTATTAAAATTATTCATATTTTATCATATATTTGATGTTTTTGCGTTCTGACTACAGTATATTGCGTCAAACATAGTATGTCAAGTTCTCTAAAATTGACATTTCATTATTGGAAAATTTTGCTCGTTAAAATTACCAAAAAGTTTGGATTTCATTAAATAATAATAATAATAATAATAAATAAATAAATAAAAACTTTGATATCTCCGTAAATATATTTTCTGAAAAACTAAACTAAAATTAAAAAGTAACTAAAATTAAAAATTAATTCATTAAAATTAAACTAATACATACATGGATGTGTAATTAAAAGAAACATCGTAATCATATTCTGCAGCTACAACACAATTCAAGCATTATTTTTACAGGGTAGTGTTAAACACTGTATATATATTTCAAAACTTGCAACTGATCCTTTTTCGTGTTCGGGACACAACTTTCTCTGGAATATGAGAGTTATATATATATATATATATATATATATATATATATTTTGTAACTTTGAATTTGCAAGATAATTTATGAAGTATTTCTTTAGATATTTAATAAAATATCTAAATTCGAAAAGTGTGACTGCACTTTTGCTCATGACTATTGATGAAAATTAAAAGAAAAAAAAACATTACTTCCATTTAAAATAATACATTAAATTCCTTTGCACAAAATGTCAATGAAATAAGCAGAATTTGACTATTACTACAGATTCATGATATCGCCTTGACGATGGTTAGGAGAGAAAATTGTGTAGGTTGTCATTGCATTTTCAATCGATGCATATATAAAGAATACAATTTAATTAGCAACTTTGATTTCAATAAATTTAATAAACAAACTTATTTAGTATTAGTTTTGTTAGATTTTTGGTAAGCTAAATTTAATTTTGTTACTTTCGTTTTAAATGTTTCCCAAATTTGAAGTAACCTTTATAAATGATATCGATAGTAAAATTAAAAGTTGTCAGCTATATGGTAGTGAATAAGTATTCCAATAATGATTGTTGCATGTTTGGCCAATTCATCAAAAGTTTTTTGCTTTAACATTGTTAAAAACGGTTTCTCAAAAATGAGCAAAACTGTCTGGAAATATTCCCGAAACAATATATACATAAATTTGGAAATCCCATGTGTTTATTTTTAAGTATACTGACATGCTCAAAAATGGGGATATTGGGATTCTTAGTGGTCAACCCCATTTTTGAGCATGTCAGTATACTCAAGAATGAGTATATGGGAAATTTAACAAGCCAGTACACGGGTGGGGAAAAGACACAATTTTCTTTCAATATTTGGATGGTTACAATATAACCCAAGAAAATAAAATCACACAATAAGAATACGAAGTATAAAATTTTATGTTTATAATTTTTTTTTCACAGAATATATAAAATGTTTCTCTTACATTGCATTCAAGTAAATAAAATGGGTATCACAGACTCAAGCAGTGTACTGGCGGGTTAAGTATACATTGTTTCGGAGCTATTTTGAGACAATTTTGCTGATTTTTGAGAAACCATTTTTAACAGTGAACACAGAAAAAAAATGCAAAAATATATTATCTGAATATGCAGAATATGTTGTAGTCTATCAACACTATTTAGGTGATTAATGGCTCCAAAATGCTGTTGTGTGTGCCTGTAGTCGAATCACAGTTATTCGACAATCATATTATTGTAAAATAACGCACCAATAAACAAATAGAATGCAACAGACAATATTTGAAATTTTAAAATATATGCGTCATTGTAGCAATGATGTGTTCTGTATCAAATTGATTACTTTTTTCGTTACTCTTTGATAATATACACACAAACTTCTATTGAACGTCATCAATACTTGTAAGCATCATTTATGAATTTGAACTATATCCTAAATTTTTCTTGGTGTCACTTGTTCATTATATAAAACTTGGTTATAAGAAGTGAAAATGTTTTAAAATAGGGATGATATTTAAATACTGAAAAGAACATGATAAATAGCTTAATAAGTAAAGAATATTCTTTATTATATCGAAAGAAGGTAAAAATTGATTATAAAAAAATTCTTTTCTGCCTGACATATAAATTACAGCTTTTAACAGTTTGTCGTTTTGCATTTTTTAAAAAGCTTTTAATAATAAAGCTTTACCGACCATCGTAAAGCTACTTTTCCTACTTAAACAATTTTTTATTAAAAAGTGTTTTAATTTAAGACATATTAAACCATTTACATTAAATATGTAAAATTTTAAATTTTGATAAATACTTTCATTAAAATATATGAGCATTTCAAAATTTATCTCAGAATTCTTTGCTTATAAATTTAAACTTGTTTTCACATCACAAATTTGGACTTCTTTTTTTCTGAATTATCTATTTATGTTGAAGTTTTTAATTAAATGAAGCATAAAACGTGTAATATAAATATATGTATTTGGAAAGTCTTCATAAATAAATTCAAAGAGTCTCAATTAAATAGCTGTTAAATGTTTAGTAAGATGCATCACGATACATAAAATTAATTATGATACATTATCGCCTTGACACGCATTCTTTGTTAACATTCCTTTGTAAAAGAGATATTACGAGGAAATTACTGCACATCATTATATACTACGATAGAATGATAAAAGAACTAACAGCTTTTGATAAACAGTCGCTAAGTTAATTAGGAGATAATTAATTACAGTTAATATTCTTTATGTTCACCTGGATTCAACTTTCAAGTACATTAAATTATTTGTAACTAGTTTACATAAATTCCATGGGTAGTCAAAAAATTCTTTTTTAAATTTAAATATTATGTCAAATTTTTTATTATCTTTTGACACGTAGAAATTATAAATTATTATTTAATTATTTAAAAATTATTTAATTTATTATTTTAAAATGTCATTTTAAAATTACATATTTATTTAATGATTTCATAAATGAAATTTAGAATCATGACTACAGTTTGAATGATAAAACTTAGCTTTTTAAATTACAAAGCTATTTCTTAAGTTGTTGAAATGTTATACAACAAGTTAAATGTATTTCGAAATTTAGAATTCTTAACCATAAGAGACAATTTAGAATTTTATTAGATAATATTGCGATGTTTAGCAACACACAAAACTGACTACTTGTAGCAAATTTGCACTGTGTTACATAATTATTACTATGCAGGATGATGAAAATTAAGATTCGTTTTTTCAAAGTTGTAAAAAAGGAACGATGGCTACAGTTGTGAGGTTTCAAGGAGTTTTCTCGATAAGTTTGCAAAGCGAGAGTTTCGAAGTAGTCGAGTAGAGTAAGAAGTATTTACTCTTTATAAAAATACTCTACAAATGGTAGCCAGTAGTTGCGAGTTAAAAAGAAATCTTTGGGCTTTGCAGAATTTTGCAGTCAGTTAGTTTTGAATAAGTTCGTGCGTATAAATGCAAATTGATTCCCCAGTGTATAAAAGGGATATTAAAATCGCACTCGAGGTTCTGTTCTATTCTGTGAGTTCCATTAGCACAGTACTGGGGTTGCAGATTGAGAGGTTTTAGTTGGAGATATACTGAGCGCAGTTTATCTCATGGGTAGTGTTGAGGGGTTCAATCAAGTCTGACGCCAGTCGACGCAAGTGTATTTATAATATATAAACCGTTTGTTGTTTTATATTTAAGAGAAGTTAGAGGTCATTCGTATTTTATTATTCGTCAAGAAAATTGTCATTTATTCCCTTATTTAAAAGATTTCATTAAAGTGTTTCTATTAAGTTAAAAATTAGCACACGTATTTCATTTCTTAATCACGCAGCAGAAATGGAGAAATATGACGACGTCGCACAAACCTTGCTTCACAATGGCGCTCAACTAATTTCGATACACCTTTCTCGAGAGTTTATTTTACGAATTCAAATAATACACACGAAATTTTTTTTTTAACAATTAAACGAATGTTTTAATTTAAATAGAATTAAAATTGCTGATAAATGTAATGTATTAAAAAATAGTCTTAAAATATACGCAAAAATTTGTTACGAAACTGTGGCTTTTCAGAGTTTGGAAGAAAACCCTACATTTATTTATTTAGAACAAGGGGTGCAAGAGTTTCAGTCTCAAAATAAAAAACTCCCACCAGTACTCTTTATCAATAATTTCTGAAATACTCAATCGCAATAAATTACTGCACAAGTATAATAAAAATTACTTAGAAATATATACTGGTATAAGTGATGTCTTGAGACGGAAACTCTCGCGCCCCTGTTTAAAACGCTATATTAAAAATGCCTTTTCATATGCCGTAGATAAAGCAAAACTACGCGAAGAATTGTACAGTTGTAGTATGTCTCTTTTTGATAAGCCTACTTTCTTTAACTACCTTTCTTCTGCATAAGATAGAGATTATAAAACAGTTAAATATGCAACTAATTTTTGAAAATATACATATATTAATTCCACTTTTCATTGTATTCCTTTAAGATTTTTTAGATATGTAAGTTCTAAATTTTTATGACACACTCTTTCAAATTTTGCCCAGATAAGAAATACGTCATTCTTCTGCTGCTCTAAGGGTAAAGCAAGTAAATTATCAGCATGAACGAAGTTTTAACCCTTTCCCCCCTCCTCAAAATTTTGTCATAATTGAGCTAAAAAAAAAAAAAAAAAAAAAAAAAAAAAATCAAAATTATCATAAAAACGAAACTGTGCGATAACCTAAAAATTTTCAATGAAATTTTTCTCGAAGTGATAAAATGATCAAAACTATTTAGATTAGTGAAAACATTTAAACATATATATATAACCGATATTTAAAAAATATTAAACCAAAATTTAATCCAGATGGAATGAAAATTAGTTTATATTTTATTAATTTTATTTTAACGTCAGGTGAAAATGATTTAGTAATGAATAGCATGATTATATTAAACAGCTATTGCTAAGCTAAGAAATTTTTAAAACGAAATTTAAGAGATAACAATATAGTTTATATAAAGATTTAGTTTTTTTAAACTCAAAATATATTCGAACAATTAGCAGTATGTTTGTGGCATTATCTTCTTCTTTTAATAAATAAATAAATACTTTAATTATTTTTCTTTTGACATTCACTCTTTAACGCACATTCATTTTTTAAATTAATTATCATTTTTTGGTAATCCATTGTTTGTTTAAAAATCTCATATTGCAAAGTTTGTATTTTTAAATTTTTGTTATTAACAATTGAATTTTAATTTAATTAAGTCATAAGACTAAAGACTAAAACTAAAGCTGTTCGAATAACACGGGAGAATTTTTAATAATATTAAATGAAATAATCCTTGAAACTTAGCAAAACATGTCACAAACAGGAAATTAATTATTATTGTACTATCTATTCTAAAAAATATTTTTTGATGATGTGAAATAAAAATTAAAGATAATGTTTCCTTTATTATTAAGTTGTAAACTGCTATAAATAGAATACATAACTGAAATATTAAATTAACGCTGGTTAAGTTTAATTTATGAGAAAACTGGTTTAATTTAAAACTCAATAGAGACAATTTTAAAATTATCTGATAAACTATTTATTACACTTTTTTTTAGAAATGTACAACATAAAATTTTTACGGGTATTTTGATATATTTTATCATTTATGTGAAGAAGGTATTGTTGAAATTTAATATTTTAATCTCTGGTACCTTATTTAATTCAATAAAATTGTATCGACAGTTGATCCTGTTAGAAAAATAAATTTATGATATACGCTTTTTATTTTTAATTTTAGACAAAGAAATAATTTTGAAATTTCCATAGACTTCAAAATAAATTATTTGTTTACGTATAACTAAAGTTCCCTAATAACTTTAATGAGAAATCACTTTTTTTTTTTAATATTAAGCTTGGAGGAATTAAAAATAATAAACTATATTATACATTAATTATAAAAAGCACCACAGAACTAGCGTTTAAAAGTAATAAGTACAAAATTTTGATTAAATACCATAAAAGGCAAGAGCTCAATACTGTTTCTGGTCGAAAAAAGACATGAACATTCGTCAAGCGAACAAAATAGGCACGGGTGCTGCAAACAAAACGTTGTCACTTTGTATATTATACACTGCTAAAAGAATAAGGTATGTTGCATGTTTTGATCCTAATTTAGGATACCCAGTGTTTTTTGTGGGTGAAACGTTATCCACAGGTACATTTTATTATAAGACAGTATGCCAAATGGGCGAAAAAAAAATGCATTTTACTGAGTTGGTACACAACGAAAAATACACATTTTTGTGTGTATTTGAGAAAATAACTATAAATATGTATAACTTCTTGATAAAATTATAGTTCAATAAGAGATATTGTTTCCTCTGACTGGACAACAAATTCGGACTTCTGTGCGAGTCATCATGATTATGAGGGCTGTGAATATTCCACTCTATTCCTTAAAAATAATTTTTTTCTAGTTGTGGAATCAATTGTGGGGAGAGATATTCATGCAGCAAATCGCTGACGAACATGCCCCCAGTGATACTCTATTGGTTTCATGTCTGGAAATCATGCTGCTCAAACGATCTATATATTAATAAGCAAACACGAAATTTGTGGTACACTTTTTTAACATATTAATTTTGGGAGTAGAGGGTTGAAAGTGGTATCATTCGAAAGGTATGATTAGCCAAATTTCCAGAATACCAAAATTATTTTCTTGGGATGCCAAGAAGTGTACTTTTGCATTTTACACACTTATTCTTTTGTATTAAAGAATTCCTAAAGAAGAAAGCTGTTAAATCTGGTAATTACTTACAATTAAAAAACAAACTATAGACACAGAAATTTTCATAGAGGTAGCATTCTTAAACTCTCGAATAGAGATTTTCATTCTAAGATGTAACAGCCATTAGAGTGGTAAAAATGATTGTGAATGAAAGACTGGTAGATCGAAGTTTTATACTATTGAACACATGCGCATATTAAAAAAGGATTTGATTTAGAAAATTTCTACTTTTTTTCTAATTTATTTATGGTTTAATTTCTTTTTTTTTTCTTTTACGTTAGCTCTAATTTGTAGACACACTTTTAGCTAAAACAATGCATTTCAACTAACTGAAATTAATAAGCGGTGAACTGAAATTAATAAGTTATTACTAAATGTTCTGCATACATATGAAGAAAGTATAAAATTCGGAAAATTTTTCACTTTCCAGTTTTTGATGAATTAACCCTACAAGGCTCAATTTTTTTTAGTGCACGACAAAAATATGTAGGTTGTAATTAGTGATCAGAAGATAGGGAAAACTTATAAAAATAAAAATAAAACCAAATTTTACAGACGAATCAACTTTTTAGCTCAACGTACCGTATGTGGAACATACATAAAAATATGATTTACTAATACGTTTACCATTGTAATATAAAAAAAAACTTACCTCTGCAAAATATACACTTCGTTATAACACACAGTATTTGTTTTCGAGTCAAAACTGTTCAATAACTATTCTTTTTTTATTTTTGAATTCAGACAAACGACTAACGTATCACTTTCATTCAAATTTCCCACTGAGTGCACTATAACAAAAACACGAACGACATCTTTAGGTAAAGATTCGTATTACTACATTGCTAAATGTCAGTAGCTTCTATCAAGATGTCAAGAGATGTCGCTACTAATAGTTTTATAGCTATAGGAACGATTAAAGTCGGTGTTCCACATATGGAACTGGGTGCCTTGTAGGGTTAAGACTTTTTAAACACGATTGAATATTGATTATACTGATTAAATTTTGGTTCATGTTAATCGGTAGGTGACGCTGTCTTGTGAAGTGGTATACAAGAAAGTGTTGGATTTGTGAATATTTTTGACTTCGATGTATCGGTTTTCGAGGAATTTTCATGTTTTGAGATATCTTAAACATGATTCATTCATTTTTAGAAAATTACTATTTGTCTGTGTGTGTATGATGCGTTAGGGAAATTTTGTAGTAACTCATGAACGAATGGGCAGAATTTAAGTATGATTGATAACTGGTTAGACCTTGATTTAAATTGATGCTGATTAGCTGTTGGAATATATCACCCAATAGGTGGTGCTGGTATGTTGTGATTCCTCCCCCCCCCCTTTCAAGTCTAGGCTCTATCTCACCTTCTGTAGTGTATAAAGGCGCTAAACACGATATATGATATGGACATTATGTAAAACTATGCTCTTTTTATTTGGGTGCATATAGGTCAACCGCTGCTGTGTTGCAATTTAATTCCGTTTATGAGAAGACAATTACTTTACTTGCAATACTGTGGTCGAGTTTCGACCACTGTACAATTTAATCCATATAATTCCCTCATTGCGAAGGAAATTATCCATTAGCTGAGCGTAATATTATCTGGAAGCATCATTGCCAACCGTTTGATAATTATTGCGCATATAGTTGTTAAGACAGTGATTTAAGCAAGGAACTTTATACCAAAAATTTTCTACAGTAAATTTCTCTTTATTTAAATGTGAAAAAATAATGTGAAATTTTTTTATCAAAAATTACTGGTGTGAAACCTGATTTAAAAATTATAAATGTTAGGAAGTATTATCGTACAGACGGTTGGGAACACTGTCTGTAAATATCTTTCATTAAAATTAAATTAACTTTATGGCCTTAGTGTAAAGAGACAACAGAAGACGTAAAGATTTCATCATTATATCTCTAAAATTCATGCAAAATGCAGGATTGCTACGATTCCACATTTCTTAAAAGGAAAATGTACAGTCGGGGAAAAAAAAAACGCAACACCCGCTGTAATTTCGTTATTAATTGACGCAGAAACATCTAATACACATCATTCAACAGGAAATTCAAAGCACTTTCTAAATATGTCGTCCAATTTTGAATTAGGGGTCATCAACATATTGAAATGAGCGCCAACTTTGATTTTTTCAATAGCAACACCCAATTTTGACTTCATTTTCGAATTTCTGAGAGTCTGGCAGTGCGGAAAAGTATATTGTTTGTATACTTTATCTTTAGTATTTATAGAGTTATAATGAAAAATGTGTTAGGGGGTTATCTATGAATGTAGAAAAATAAAATTAAGATCCTATAAGAAACAGAGAAATTTTAATGTTTCACACTGGAAATCTTTCAGGAAAAAAAAAAAAAAAAAAAATTATATTAATAAAACGTTGCCTCGTTTTCAGTTCCTTCATTATCCTGAATTCAATTTTTTAGATTTATATATACTTGAGTACTTTTTTAGATAATTTTAGGTCTATTACACTTGCGATTACTCCATACAGTACTCTGTGAAAAAAGCGGAATATTTTCAAGTAAAAGAGTCTATTATGGCTGTACTAATCACCAATAAGGCTTAAATTTTCTTTCGTAGGTGTAACATAATATGCGAAATGAAATAATATATATATATATATATATATATATATATATACACAACAACGCATAAACTAAATCTTTTCGGATAAATTATTGTAAGTGTTCATGAAGTAAATATTAAACAAATTTAATCGCACTTACCAGTTTTGGATCAGTTGAAATCTTTGGAACTGTACGATTCGTTTTATAATTTCTATGAAAATATAATTTCCTAATTAACCCTTTCGCGACCGCTTGCGTAGATTCACGCCATTTGAAAATCTGTAACTCTGACAGTGGGCGTTTCTTTCGTAATTTGTGTGTTACATATTTCTTAAGTGTGTACCCAGTGTTCATATTTTTGCAATAAAATATACTATGGATAGAAATGTATTGATCAGAAAGAATATAATTATAATGTATATCCATTTGTAATATAATTGTGAATACAGAAAATTTGTTCTGAAATATTTTATTTTGAGATTATAATGCCCGTAGGCGGATATTACTGTCAAAAAGACAAAATCGTGCAGTCGCAAAAAGTGTTAAAATATATTTATAAAAGGTAAAGTATGTTTTTAAAAATGTATAAAGTTAAAATGTATTAATAAAATTTTCAAGAATATAGTGTCCTTAAAATATTAATCGTCCCCTACAAAATAAATTAATAAGTAAATAAATAAAATAAAATAAAGCAATATATGAAGCAAATGATTAAGCCTTTTTTAACTATGACGGTAGTTAAGAAACGATTTTACAGGTCTGTCTTGCATTCCAATTCCATTCGTTTTTTATATTTGACAATTTCAGATTAAACCTATTTTTCTATTTAAAACAGTAAACCCCGCCTATTTAGTTAATTTTTTTCTTCTAGTGTTTGTTTAAAAGATTCAAAATTAATCACCAATTAATCGATGAAGTAAATACCACTTCTGCATATTTTTGTCAACATAAAATAAGGGGTTTAACAGGAATACTCAGTGTCACATTTACTTTTCTTTAATGTATTTTTTCGTTTTGAAGAACGATGTAGGCGGGGCTTGTCTTCTTTAGAAAACAGGAATTCTTGATGCTTACACTAATGTCTAAAAATCATCATTTTTGTTTCATTTCTTTGCTTTTGACGCTGCTGTTATATAATTTGACCCGTAAATAAAAAATAAAAGTATTTTGTTATTTTTTAAGATTTGATTCGTTATCTCATGCAAAACTATATAAGAGACGGCCCCCTAAACCACTCCAAAAGAAAGATTTATTTATATCTGGAAAACTAATAGCTGGAATGAGCTGCAAATTTGCACACCCATATTTTTCAGCATTACGATTCATTTTATGTAAAAATTAATATAGGTCATAATTCATAATTTTTATGAATATGAATTTATTAATATTTTTCAAAATTAAAAATATTTTCCAGAATCAAAAGTAATGATGGATTATGTTTGGGTTTCTTCACTGTATCTCGTAAGAAAAAAATTATATCGATCAAGTTATTTTTTATGAAGATATTAATAAAAGTTTGAAATATGAATTTAACATTAGCACCTTCAAACTTTGAACGCTTATAACTCTGTGAAAAAATGAGTAAAATATACAACCAATATACTTTTTCGCGTTGTCGCGACCCCAGGAATTCAAATATAAAATCAAAATAAGGGGTTACCATTGACAAAAATCAAAGTTGGTGCGCGTTTTAATATGTAGACGACCCCAATTCAAAATTTCAGTTCATTTTCTGAAACTACACACAATTCCCCGTCGAATGATACCTATTATATTTTTCTACATTGATAAGCAACGAAGTTACGTTGGATGTTGCGTTTTTTTTTTTCCCCGACTGTACCTATTATCAGGAACAATAGTAAAACAAGACTCTTCTGAGAAGAAAACTTCATATCTTTCTGAGAAGAGGACTTCATGTTAGATTCACTTCATTCATGTCTCCTCCAATTAACATGCTGTCCTATCAGCATTCTGTGCTGTTAACTACACGCGAATTACTAACTACAAGCATACATACAACTAGCGTAGAATTTGCTATGGTTTGATTCAAAACTTTGGTGCCACTAGCCGGACGAACATGTGGTTCGAGAAAAACGACATTATTTGTACTATTTCTTCTAGCTGTTATGGCTGTATGGTGTTCCACGTAGTCTTCAGAAATCGTTCCAGATTTTAGAATTTTTTTTTTTTTTATAATGCTCCCATGTATTCTGTAACTATGACTTTTGTTTGCCTCCGTCTAAGAGACCAATGATTCCCCAGAAGTCTGATTATGGAAAATTATTTCTATGAGACATCGCCCTCACTGATACTAAAGCTGGCTAACCTTTTCTTTTTCCCTTTTCCATAAACTACACTGATTACACATTTTCCTTTCCTATCGCTCGCACTTCCTTTTCGACGTCATAGACAAACTTTGGCTATTTTTACATTTATGTGCCTTAGCAAAATTGCATATTTATTACTATGTTTTCATTTTGCTAATAAAAATTCATTCCGATCACGCCGTTTTTAAAGAAAACTTACATTAATTTGCTTTAAATTTTTAAGTAGTGTATAAATGTACTTTTCACAAATGTAAGAATATGATCTTATGCATACATGCCAACATTCTAATCAGAATTCCGTAAAATTATTAGTACCCGCCTCTTTTTCTACACCATTTTATTTTTACAGCAAGTCTCTTCAAATGTAATTACGATTAAATTAGAAGAAAAATACTCTAAAAAAAAGGGGGTACTAACAGTTTTATGGAATACTAATTAGAATGTTAGCAGGCATACGGATGTATTAAATAATAGTATAAGTGAAAATCAAGACGAGCTCCTTTTTTAACTACTGTAGGATAAAGCTTTTTATTTTCTTTTATAATACATAATGTGTTGACAACCACATATATATAAGAATAATATTTATATTATTTCCCAAATAATTGAATGAATCAACTATATCTGTAAAGAAAATTATTGTACAAAATTAATATTTTATTTTTCTAGCATTAATTAAAAGTAAAATTATAAACAATATTCGTAGTTTTCGTTTTATGTTAATATGTATAGTATTATACTACAGGGATTTTTATATTACACAAGATTTTTATATTATTTTCGTACCACAACTTCCAAATATATACATATATGTAGGTACTTTATTTTCGCAGATAAATCTGCATTTTACCTGAGTAAATTTATTATAAATTTTATATTATGAAAATACTGGTACAGCAATAATAATAATAATAATAATAATAATAAAAAAAAAAAAAAAAAAAAAAAAAAAAACAGTAGCTTGTGGTAGCTCTGCTTATGCGCTGTAAAAGATCACGCTTATTTTTTTTCTAACAGCAAGTTGTGCTGGTGCCCAAGCCCATATTTACTAGATTATTCTGTTGTTCAATAAAGAAATTTTTCAGCAGAAGCCAATGGAAAAAAATCCTTCTATAGGGATCTTTCCGCTGTAAATTAACTTATTTAACAGCAGAATGTGCTGATAAATATGAGCGCTAGCACACTCTGCTGTAAAAAGTAGTGTGATTTTTTGCAGTGTACGCTATAACGGTATATTTCACTTTACCGTATGAGCTATAAGCGTTATCTAAGGTAATGATGAAAAAAAAAATAATAACAATAATAATAATGCAGGTAACGGTAAGATTGTATTCGACCATTTTGTGCTTTACTTTATAAGTGATATGATGTAGTTTTTACAACTTCCATTTCTAATTTTCAGTCGACTAAAAGTTCATTGTGTCTATAATACTTCATTTTATGTCAGATAGATTAAAAAAAAAATCAATGTAAGTATTAAAAATGCTTCAAAAGAAAATACTTTAATGTAAATTTGGCTATTTTCTGACACTAGGTTCAAACTAGAAGAAAAGTTCTTCTTCGAATAACAATAAGAATTAAGAAAAAAAAGATAATTATTCATCACATTATTTACTCATTCATTATTAATGAAATTTTGTTTCCGAGGTACTGAATGACACTTGATTATTTTTAAGTGACGATAAAAGCCTCGAGTTAAAGCTTTTCTTTTTATATTTTACATTCAGAATAAAAAAAAATAATAATAATAATGAAGTGTAATATATCAGTATTAAGTAATTTTATTTTCATTGTTTATTAAGGAACAGAAATATTGGGATTTCATTACAAGAAATCTAAGAAACATGTGAGAAGAAAAGTTTAAAACCAGCAAACCAAAATTTGTATCTTGTATTCTAGAAATGATAATGATTTGTGTGAAATAAGTAACATTTTTCTTTAAGTTAAATAATATGTTAATAATAAATATTATGTTGAAACAACGTGTTTTTTTTTTTTTTTTTTTTTTTTTTTTTGTCATAATTTAAACTGCATTTAAGGTAATTCTGCTAGTTGTAGCCAAATTAAATAAATTATTCTGTTATTTTTTACGAACTGCTTTTAATTTAAATGACTGTGTTTCATAAGCAATGTTCGATATCTCAATTAAAATTTCCGTTACATGACTATGCTTTTAAAGTTGTTAATTGAAGCATCTTTGTAGGAAAAAAAAATCTTAAAAACACTTATATGTGTAAAATTTTGAAGGTTTACTTATTATGCAACAGCTGTAACTTCCTTCTGCTATTTATTAAGAAAATTATATAAAACTGGGTTATGTGAAAAGAATATTTTTAAGTACCCTCTTTAAACAAAAGTGTCATTTTAATTTGTCGTTTGCAATTTCAAAAGAATTTGAATATGAAAAGAAAGCTTTTTAAAAAGAAATAACAAATTCAACTATATACATTTTCAATTATTTAAACTATTCTATGTCTCATAATTAATTTATTTATTCATTTCGGCGTTTTAAAAGTTTATATAAAGAAAACAAATGCTTTGTATGGCCTTTTTTAAGTTGTTTTGATCATTATAAGTGAACTTCAATTTTATTCAGCATTTAAAATTCTTCTCTTTTATAAAGTGACATGTGTTGAAGCTGAACATTCTAAATTGCATTAAATGATGCAAACTTAATTTTCATATAAACTTTTATCGTTGAGGCTATTATGCATAATCAATTTCTTTCAAGAAAGGAAAAATATTTTTCTAAAACTGTTTAAATTCAGCTAATATATTAAATTCCTTTAGGTATAGTACTCAGAAGAAGTACCACAAAGTTACGTCGCATACAAATGTAAAAAATAATAAATGCTTTTATTTATCTTAATATTAAATATCGTGATAAATAATCACTAAATTTCATTATCGAATGTACCTTTATGCATACAAAAATAAATAAATAAATAAATAAATTACAAAAAAAAAAAAAAAAAATTAAATTCGCTTTTTCTGCATTTTTAAATGTTACAAAAAGTTTTAATTTACGTAAATGTAAAATTATTTTACTGAATTTTACTAAATATTGCATGCTAGCTGCGTAAAATAAAAATGCACCATAAGATCAGGAGGAAAAGAACAATCATTTCTGATTTCTTTTGGCTGATATTGTGATTACAGAAAGGCTATATATGATACAAAAAATAATTTTAATCTGCCTAAAAAAAAAAAAAAAAAAAAAAAAAATCATTATCCTACCACATAGTTTATCTTAAATAAAAATAAATAAATAAAAATAAATAAAAATAAATCATAATGTTTTCTAAGGACTAACCGAATTCAAATCTTCATTTATGACACTCTTCATTACTTAAAACTTTGCCCTAAACAATATTTAATTTTGGTTTATAAGCTCATTCTCCTCCACCCTCCTCCATCCACCATTTCCACAGCTTGAAAATCTTTTTATTCTGTGTAATATGTTTTTGTCTTCAGGTACTTTTTTAAATAAAAATATTTCAGGCACAGGGTATATGTGTTCTGTTCTGTTCTCTTTTTCCTTTTTTTTTTTTTTTTTTTTTTTTAGACCGTGGATAAAATCTTATGTTTCAAAAAAGTTTGTATATTTTATTACATTTGCTTATGCATATACATGGTAGAAAAAGTATTGTTTTGGGGTCAAATTTTTGAAATTGAGTGTTTGTTATATTTACACACTTTAAGATCGCCTGAATGCGAAAATAATGTTTTTAGCAATTTGTTTTTGTCTGTATGCGTCAATGTGTCTGTCTCTGTGTGTGTCTGTTATGAGCATACCTCATGAAGAAATAGAAGCAGGAAATCCAAACTTGGTATTATAAATCTGTATCATACAGATTATAAAAAAACTATCCCGATGTATGAGACAATAGCTATCATACTGTTCACAAAAACTAAATACAAATTTGGTGGAAGGCATTTTGAGGTATGGGCTCAAGAATCATGTGAAAAACATCATTTAAACTCTAGCAGTTACGGTTAAAGTGACAAATTTCGAAAATTTCAAATGGCAACACCTACTTTTTTTTTTTTTTATTGGAATGGGATCTCCATAGCAAGAAACCATAAATAGCATTGGAACGGTACCTCTAGCACGAAAATCACCAACGCTAGGCATACTAAGAAGAAAAGAGAAAACAACTGTGATGTGCCTACCAGAGCACGACTTTCATTTTATTTTTAATCACGTCACATTTCCTACTGAATCTTCAGCTCTGACTAAATTCTACAGATTCTGCTTCGAAACGAAGAGAAGAGACCACGGTATCCTTAATTTTGTGTAAGGCTGCTGAATAAGGGCTTTAATTTCGTTGTTAGCCGTAAGACGCCCTCATGACTGACGTCATCGCACTACGTGAAAAATAAGGCATTGTGAAATGGCAATCAAAATCGATTTTGATGATGATAATGATGTTTCCAAGTGAGCGGCATGTTGTTCATCACAGAGCAAGAAAGCAAGATACACATCACGCATTTCGCAATGCCTTATTTTTCACTTAGTGCGATGACGTCAGTCATGACGGTGTCTTTATAACAACAGAATTAAAACCCTTATTCAGTAGACCTACACGAAATTAAGGATACCATGGTCTCTTCTTTTCGTTTCGAAGCAGAGTTAGTATACTTTAGTGAGAGCCGAAGACTCAGTGTGAAATGTGACGTCATTAAGGAAATGAATGCCGTGCTTTGGTAGGCACACCACAGCTGTTTTCTCTTTCCTTTTTAGTATGCCTGGCGTTGGTAATTTTCGTACTAGAGGTGCCGTTCTAAGGCTATTTATGGTTTTTTGCTATGGAGATCCCATTCCGAAGAAAAAAAAAGTAGACATTGCCATTCGAAATTTTCAAAATTTTGTCACTGTAACCGAAACTGTTAGAGTTAAACTGTTGTTTTTTACATGATTCTTGAGCGCATTCGTCAAAATACCTTCCACCAAATTTTTATTTAGTTTCTGTGAATGGTATGATAGCTGTGGTCTCATATATCAAATAGTTTTTATAATCAACCTGTATAATAATGCTACACAAAAATTTTCGTTGAGATCAAGCAAATGGTTCGTGTACCTGAATATCCAAGATAATCCAAATACATTACCTCTACGAGGAAAATTTCGAGTAAGTATAGTGTAACATATATAGAATGGCCTAAATAGAATAGAATGAACACATTTCTTTTACGCATAAAAGCATGTTTTGGGTAGATTTTAGTATGGAAACCATTTATTATTCGTTTACAGGGCTACACAAAAGAACTAGAATACAGTGGAACAATACTTGGATATTGATGGAAGTGTATTTACCGTTGTGCTGTGCGTTATTAATATGGGATTATACTGAAGTGCTCAAAGTGGTATGTACATAATTTTTAGAAGACATACAGGGCTGCCAAAAATTAGGCGAAAACTTTTTTTATTGAATGTACTTAGTGTAAGTTCTGTAATAAAATAATTTACCCCATGATAACAATTTAAGGTTTTTGAGAGCATTTTTTACCCTACCAATGTAAAGACTTAAAGGCTTTTACTTCAGTAGCGAGTAGAATGTGTTATCCATTAGACCATCGGCGCTTGATTGTGGACCACCTGAAAAAGAACAGTATCGTTATGAGATATTTCAGGCAGGCATTGTATATTTAAGATGTTGTAATCAAATTAATTTTAAAAGTGTGTTTTAGATTAAGAATATTTATGAAATATATTTTTAGTTTTAAGGTATTTGTTTTGATAATAACTGAGAATTAGCTTAATTTAAATTATGAGTTATGTGTTATATAAAAATTGTGAATATCAAATAGTTACTTTAAAATATATGTCTTTAAATTATTATGAAAATATTTAGTTAATGAAAATATTTAAGTCAAATGAAATTAAAAATTTTGGCTTTTAATTAAATTTTATTTTATCATAATAATTGAGTAAATTGTTAATAATTCATTATAGTAAATTAAAATATATTTATTTATTACAAAACTTGATGAAATAAATAGCGTTGAAAAAATTCCCTATATCGTTATAATATTGATCGAACTACCGATCTTGTTCTTGTACCAGCGATTGAACTTTTTAAGACTAATAAAAATGCACCGTTTATAATGCAGATAGAAACTTAAGGTTTTTGAAACCTTTTTTAACCCTATGAAGTAAAAACTGCTTTTGAGAATCTTTGTAGTACAGTTGGTAGCAAAAGTATCCGAGCACTAGCCAACAATTCCAATATGAAAAATGTACACTTAATACTGTTTTGTTAAATAAATCCTTGTCGAATCATGTTCTTAGACTGACTAAGACAATGACTCGACAAAGATTTATTTAAGAAAACAGTATTAAGTGTACATTTTTGATATTGGAATTATTGATAGTGCTCGGATACTTTTGCTGCCGACTATAACAAGGCTTAAAAGCTTGTGACAAGGTGCAAAACAAGTTGATAAAATCTAAGGTATTTTTCAAGGTTTTATATGCAGCCTTTCTAAAGGTAAAAACGTAAATGTAGGTATAAAGGTAAGAACGTAAAGACTGTTGAAAGGCTTTTCACAAAATATTTCTTTCAACCATGTAAAACCCGTGACATATGGTATATACGTACATAGATACTGAAAGACATACATAGATAAATACGTACGTAGATACTGAACATTGTAAATAGTTTGAAATACCTATATTTAGATTGTTATACCTTGTAGTACATTTTCATTGATGATTTGGATTTTATAGTTTAATAATAATATAGTTTAATAATAATAGTTTTTTAATAATATTGGCTATAATAATAATGATGATAATAAAAATAAGAACATAACTAAAAAAATATATATATTTGAGGATCTGCAATGTTTTAAAAAGAAAGAAACAAAATCAGTTTCAGATAGAAATAGACCGGGATTAAAAAGTACAGAAAGATATGGAAAGAAAACATATGAAATAATTTGGAATTCCAAACTGTTCTGCATTAAAGTAATACAATATCACAGCTTTTTTTTTTTTTTTTTTAATAATAAGTGTAACGTTTTTATTTTTGCTGTGAATACATTTTTCTAGAATTTTACTGTAAAAAATTAAAAATTTCTGACTTTTTTTTTCATTTAATCACTAGTATGAATATGGTCTATGAATGAACTCACTTTCGTATAATATGACAATCTATATTTAAAATACAATTTATTTTTTATTATACATATTTAAAAAGAACATTATTTTAAAAAGGTATACATTTTCAAAAAAAAAAAAAATAAATAAATAAAATAAAACTGTTTAAATTATTATTCATAAAGAATTAAAAAAAAAAAAAATAAATAAATAAAAACATGCATACAATAATAATAAATTTTCTTTCCTTGAGTCCTTTTCCCCTTCTGCAGTGTTTATGGTTTTATTGTTTTATGCATATTAGCTTTCATATTTATGTACTCCAATGCGTTAACTTTCAGAAAGACGCAGTCCCACCGTTTCACCATATACTGTATTATATTTGAAAAACGTTTCTAGAATTCTTATGTCAACATTTCCTGCATATATATTTTTAAAAATTTATATCAAACAACGATCTGGGCTATAAGTATTCAATTTTTATCCTTTCTCAGAAGCACATCCATACTTATAGAAAGAAAAAGTTAAAAATAAAGGACTTTGAAGGAATCAATATCAAACTATACATTATTCCATTCATTTTTTAATACTTTAAAATACAGTTTATGTTCTTTCATAAGACTTCCTTTTCTTAAAAAATTACAAATAGATAAATAATTAAATAAGCAGAAGTTATAGTTTGTGTTTTATATTTATTAAATTACTTGCTATAATTTCGAATAAAATGCAAATTGCAAAATTATTTTGATATTGTAGTTTGATTATGCAAATATATATTTTTTCTAGTATCATTATTTTAAAACTGAAATAGATACTTTGTATCTAGTTTCTCTTTTCATAGTATATTTTATGCAATAAATAAATAATCACAATAAACTCATTATTTATTCTAGAATTAGCATAATTTCTTCCAGACACATTAACGTTTATTACTGAATTTTTTTAATCTGTAGAATTACCTGCAATATATATATATAAACCTATACTAAAGACCCTCATTAATGCATATATGTCTTATGTTTAAGTAAGAATTCTATTAACAGTAGAATAAAATCTGTATATAAAGATGATAATGAATTTTTTAATTAAATGCATTACTTTCATAAAAAAAAAAAAAAAAAAAAAAAAAAGAAAAAGAAAAAGGTATGCCATTAACGTAAGTACTGATAATTAATTTGGAAAGGTAAAACAACAAACATTAAGATTAAATAGTGCATTAGATAAAATATTTTAGAAATTATAATTAAAATTTTTGTTACAAGAATATATGTTATCATTGACAAAATAACTGAAAAAATATGGAAATGTTTTGCATATAATGATAGTTAAATTAAATATTCATGTAACATTATTTTTTTTTTCACTAAAATTCGATACTAAGTAAATTCAAAATAGAAAATAAAAGTTTTTCAGTGTTTTTTTTTTTTTTTTTTTTTTTTTAATTTGACACAATGTTTAAAAATTAACCTAGAATTTTTCCTTATCAGATATTACATGCGTTTATGTGTAACAATATAAGAGTTACATTAATGGACGATATTCATATATAATTATTCTAATTAGAGTTTCTAATGTATATACATGAAATCTAAGGTATAGAACCTTAGTACAAATGATTAAATCTATCAGGAAGAAGGTTAGTAGAAGGATAATGATCAATTTTAATTATTAAAAAGTTTAAAAAGTAACTCTTGATTTAAAGATAGAAAAAAAAAATTAAAGGGAGGGGGTGTCATGCAATAAAAAATTTGCGATTTTTTAGAAATAACCAAAGAGTATTTAAAAAGTTGATTCTTAGGGGACGCTTTTAAAAACTATTACATGCTAAAAAAAAGTTTAAAATATATACAAAAGTTTAAATTATATATAATTAATTTTAAAAGCAAATTTCACTAGTTGATAAAAACAAAACTCAACATTTTTTTTTTTTTTTTTTTTTTTTTTTTTTAAATAACACTCGATTTATTTCATATCAACTTATAATAATAAAAAAAAATCACTGAAATACTTTTTTCAAAAAATAAAATAATATATATATATATATATATATATATATATATATATATATATATATATATATATATATATATATATATTTATTTATTAATAACATAATTGAAAAATTGTGTTTTAGAGCATAGTAATAAAAACTTCAATATAATTATAGATTAAGTAAAAACAGAAATCTAAAAAGTAACATATATGTGCTGTTTAAACACTTTACTTATTTATTTTTTGTTTAATTCGAATTATAGTTTAAGATTTTACATGAAAAACATAATAGCTTTGCTTGCATAACTGACTATGCATAACAAAAACTAGTGTACCTTTTCTCTCTTAATCAGAGTACCTTTTCTCTCTTAATCAAGTCTTAAAAAAAGTATTTTGTTGTATACAATCAATTTCAGTTTCTACATTTAAAATTTTAAGCAATATCTTATGATAAGCTTTAATCTAACTGTAATAATAATAGAGTATTACGGATAAGTAACAGTAATTCATGAATGTATTAAAAACTTATAATTTGGAATTACTTTTTGAAACATGGCATTGTTACTGAAATGATGTTTCGAATAAGTGGAATGGATAAGTTGATTATGGGAAAAAAAAATATATATATATATATTTTTTTGAGAAATTTAATTTGCCATTTTTAAATCATGATCCATGTTTTGGAAGGCAACTTTCAGTCGACTAAGTTTATGATGTTCTAGTAATCAAGGTGCTTTATTCATTCGTTTAAATGCGATAAATCAATTTATCTTAACACGTTGAGCGCCATGTCAGCCATTCTAGATTCTAGACATTTTTTCAGATATCTCTAAGTACTCAAGGAATCATCTTGAAACTTTAGGAGTGTGCAGAACATGTTATACTTCAAGCATTTCAGTGAAAGTTTTACCCCGAAAGGAAAAACCGTACCAATAAAAAATTAAAACGTTGCGCGCCCTGTCAGCCATCGGTGGCTGACAGTGTCAAATATGATATAAAGCCGCGTCAACCATTGGTGGTGGATATAAAAGAGGATATAAAAGTAAAAATATTGCATTTAATGATTGAAAATTTATTAAAAATTTGCTTAATTTTTATTTATTACCGGAGGAATCATTATGGAATTTTAATGGATTTTAAGAATTTGCGTGGCGCGCAACGTGTTAAGGCTTCACCAAATTATGATTTTGTGAACATCGAATTTCAATTCACTTTTCATTTGTGCGAGACTTTTCGTGGAATTCGATGCTTTTGAACGATTGTTCTTTTATCTCGTTTGGAAATCTTTCTTTTACGAGCTGAAGATCGTTTTCTGCCAGAAGCATTTAGGTCTTTTAGATAATTTTGAATTACATGGCGAGATCTTTTACGTTTTTCAGATATGCTCTTTATTGAAACATTTCACTTGTGTAACGGTTCAATTTTACCAATTTCTTTTTCTGTAAGCTTATTACCTCTTAGTATTTCCTAAAAAATACAACAAAACTATAAAATAAATAAATTAATTATTAATATTAACATAAATATTAAAAATTTTATACAATTCTGTAACACCAAATATTTCAGTTTTCTATTTCAAATTTTGCAAATATATTTAAACTTGCAATGCTTAGTATTCAAAATATTTTATAAATGGTATGAATTTATATTTTAGTAGATTTCGTTACTAGCGCATTATAAATATTTAAAAAATGCCAAAAATTGTAATTGTCCTATAATTTTGCAACGCATTGTATTGGAATCTTCATGCTTCGGAAATACATAGTCAGCGGGTCAGGGGTGTTTGTATCCCCAATATTTGTTACCAGAGTTTTTTAACAATGATATTATTTCTTGTCTCAAAAGTAATTGTAGTAAAATTTAGCAATTAACTATAACCAAAGTTACAATAGACAATCAAACTGAACTAAAGATGGAGAGTGGACTTATCTTACAAATATCTTAGATGATTTTACTCAGCAACTTGTTTCGCTGTATTGTTTCCGGATGCTGCTTGGATATTTCAAACTCATAAAAAAAAAAAAAAAAAAAAAAAAAAAAAAAAAAGAAGAAGAAAATGTATATATGAATCAGTTTGCTTAAAACTCTGTATGTACATAATCCATATCAATGTAACAGCCAAATTTATTAATGAAGTGGATCCGCCATTATGTGTGCATATGACAGCCATTTGATATAATGCCGTCCATTTAAAATTTGTCACCAAGATACTTTCCGGAATACTTAATCAATCAAAACCACAGTTGAACAGTAGAGTTATAATCGACATATCTTAGACGTGTTTGCTGGGCAAATTAACTCGCCATTTCATTTTTAAGTATCGGTCACATAATAATTTCAAACTTACATCTTGAAAAATTTATCTAATTTTTCATTTACTTAAAATTCGATGCATGCACATCCCATATAAGTGATAAAAGGACTTTAAAAAAATTAATAATAAATTTGGTCTGTCATATTGTTTCAAAATGGCGACCACTTGATAAGAAAATTATATCAACCTTCCGACTGTGCTAGAAGGGCTTGTTTTTACCCTTTATTATGTTATTTTGCATGAATATATTGTGTTTATAATCAATGCTTATATAACTAATAAAAATTTTATGTTTCTTTCAATATTATTATTTTTAATTATTAGGTATATTTTTTTATAAATCTATCTATTGTAATAACTCAGTTTATCTATCTATGTATCTAATGGAAAATTCGTTAGCACAATAAAGTCAGAAATACTGAACCTATTCGAACCAGAGCTAGACAGTGGATTTATATTACAAATATCTTGGAAGAGTTCGTTAAGGAATTGCTTTGATATTTCGTTTCTAAGTTGTGGCCACTTAAAAATTTCAAATTCACATAAAAAACGTATTTGTAAATCGATTCGTTTAAAACTCCGTATGTAAATCACCATAGTAAAGTCTAAACAAACTTTACTAATTAAATGTCTACCATATTGTTTTAAAATGGCACAGCAACATGAAATTATGAGGCCAAGTGTCGGCCATTTGAAAATTTTAATTTCACTTTAAAACCGCATTCAATACTGGATTTTCTTAAAATTTGATTTACATGTAGCCTATATCATTGGTTAAAGGAAGTTTATTACGCAACTCGATTCGTCATCATACTTAAAAATGGTATCTACCTGAAATTACGCAGTCATTTGAGATTTTTTTAAAACGAAATCTTTTTTTGGAAAATTCTGTATTAATTCGAATTAAACTTAGGCAGCAATCAACATACTCTTCTGACTGAACTGGATGGCATTATTTTGTTTTATGAGTACGTTTTTAAATATTAAAGATATTAATTGAATTAAAAAATACGGGATCGTTTAATGCCGAAATAGTAATAAAATATACTTTCAGCATATCACATAATTTTAATTTTAAAAAACTTTATTCCGACGTTTCGGTTAAAACTCATCTTTAACCATCTTCAGGGAAAATGATGTTTAAAAACTATAAACATAGACAATTTAAGTCATTCTATGATACAATAAATACAATTCTCAAAGAAACTAATAGGCGATTACATAAATTATAAAAATACACTATATACATTTTAAAAATGAGCTAAAATCACTTAAATAAATCATAATCATGACCATATTATAAGAATAATAAAACACTTAAATGAAACGGAGCCAAAGTATCACACTGCGGGGTTGCCAGAACAAAACAATGGCAGGGTTACCATAAATTAGTTTAAGTTTAAGAAATGAAGCCAAATTGAGGGGGGGGGGGTTATGGATAATGAATCATTACAAATTTCGGATTTCCTTTTAATAATTTCAAAAGATTCATAGAGTAGAGCTTGGTTTCTATTGTTAGTACTATAAATTATCATGGCATTTTCAGAATCAGGTTCGATGGGATTAGTATTATAAGTACGTGAAAAAGCTGTGCAGGATCTGTTATATTTTAAATCTGCTATATGTTCCCTTATTCTATCACTAAAAGGTCTATTGGTCATTCCTATATAATAGTTAGTTTTATTACCAATTTTATATGGGATTTCATAAACACCTGATTTTAATTTGGAAGGAGGGGGATCTAATTTTTTAGAAATTAATGAATTTAATTTTAGGGGAGCTTTAGCAACAAGATGAACTTTATTATTAAATAATTTAGAAAATCCTTCTTGTAGACCAGGTCAATATTGAATTTTCTTAAATTTATTAGATGATTTATTACAATTAGAAGATGAAGAATTGGAAGGAGGGGACATAATTTTATAAATTAATTTATTTATAGTTTTGATTTTATACCCGTAATTCAAAGCCAAATTATAAATAAAATCGATTTCATTGTCTAAGGCTTCAAGAGTAGAACAATGACTAAAGACACGTTTAATCAAAAATCTACAATTAGCAATTTTATATGACTAGGGTATAGAAAAATTACTATGAAAAGTATATGGAACTACATTGGGCTTTCTAAAAAGTGTTATTTAAGTGTTTTATTCTTTTTGTAATGGTCATGATTATGATTTATTTAAGCGTTTTTAGCTCATTTTTAAAATGTATATAGTGTATTTTTACAATTTATGTAATCGACTATTAATTTCTTTGAAAGTTGTATTTATTGTATCATAGAATGGTTAAATTGTCTATGTTTATAGTTTTTAAACATCATTTCCCCCCCTGAAGATGGTTAAAGATGAGCTTTAACCGAAACGTCGGAATAAAGTTTTTTAAAATTAAAATTATGTGATATGCTGAAAGTATATTTTATTATTATTTCATAATTATTAACAGCATACATAAAAGTGGAATAAATATTTCTGTATCGTTTAATGCCTTTAAAATTTTATATAATGATTCATTAAAGTGTGTAAATAATCTTGGTTTTGTTTTAGCCTGTTTGGTGGTATTGTTCTAGTTTGAAATTTGTCAACACTACCGGCATCCATTTTTTTTTCTTTAAGTTTTGATTTTAAGGGGAATTATATCAAGATATATATCAATAAATATCAAGATAATAAGTAAAAAGGCAATATTTTTTTAAAAACACTATACAATAGTCTTCTACAAAATGTGCTCAATTCATTTAATTACGTGATTCTGTATTTATAACTTCATTATCATATTTATTACCTCTTTTGTTTTTATTATTCAGTTCTCAATACTAATACTAAAGATGTTCAATATTAAAAAACTTTTAAAGGAATAATACATAAATGATAACAACAAAAAAATTGTTCTTTCAATTTACAATAATCCATCATTCTGTAAATTATATAAAAAATTTGCAATTATGTCATTGTTCAACGCTTGATATTAAACGTTAATGAAACTGCAAAATTAAAGCGGAATTCAAAATTTTGTAATGTGTAAATAAATAATATCTTTACATTCTTGTCTAAAAACACTAAATTTCTATGTACCACTGCGTTAAAGAAAAAAAAAGTTATATTTATTTAAAGAGTGGTTGCCATTTTCTAGGAAATGTGATGGGATTTTTTTTTTTTTTAATTTATTAGAATTTACACTGACCGTCGCATTTATCGGACACAGATAGATTCAAATAAAAATATAAACACATAAACATAACTTATAAAATCTTTCAATTTATTTATTAAATTTATATTTATTTATTTAACCGTTAAAAAAATAAAAGTTTTTAAGTGCCTTTAATGGGCTATTGTTTAACTTAGTAAGAATGATTAAACCGAAGAGAGAAATAAATAGGGCTCAAGTTTTCAGAGTGACATTAAAAAAAAAAAAAGGTTTATGGCATTAGATCTCTATTTTATGTGTTTTATGTTTACAGACTTTCTTTAAAATGGAGCAAAGTCTGATTTATAAATTGCTCTCGAGTTTGTATTAAAGTCGTTTAAAGTGCCTCTTCCTAATTTTTTTTTTTTTTTTTTTGTACTTTCATGTTTTTTATGACCAATTTTATTTAAACCAACTACAACATACGTAATGTAAGTCTGGCGTAGAAATTTATCACTATATATTATACAGTAAATCTAAATTACTTCTTATATAACCTTTTAAATCAACATTAATAATAATGTTAATAATAGTATAGGGAAAAAAGCATCGGAAGCATCCTATAAGCCGTAAAATACCGTTAAAGCACCTCCTCACTGTTTAAGGAAAATCGGGATATATTTAGAGAGGGACGGTTAAACGATAAAAATCCGCAAAACTATAGAAATTAACATGTATTTTCCTGCTAAAATTTAAGTGGCATAAAAATTGATTTTGAAAGGAAATATACATATATTTTAAGTAGCAGTAAAAAAAAAAAAAAAAAAAAATACAATTAACTCTTGGTTAACTAGCATTCAACTAACTTGGGGGGGAAATAGGGGGGAGGGGCTTTTCCCCCCACTTCCAATAAATTATTTTAAGAAATTTCCGCTATTTTAAAAAAGCTTACATTTTCTATTTCAAATAATGAGTATCCAATTTATAAAACAGAATCTTAAAAATGAAATAAATAACGTAAAATATTGTCTTCTATTCAGATACAATATTTTGCTAAGCGTAAGGAGGCGCTTATTCGATATTTTTAGAACAAACGAAATTCAGGTGAAATGCAAAGGGGTCGTTTAACCGAAAGTAGGTGCCTTTGCAGTATTTTACGGTGCTACATCTTCTTCTCGTTTCATCCTCAGGTTTTCCGAAGGACGGCAGAATATCTCTAGAGTAGTGTCCTTTGGATATCGTGGGGACCAAGATTTTCTATATAGGACCAAATTCAAAGAATTGTAGTATTAGATATCAAAATAAGCAAGAGGTCCCCCGAACGGGGCCAGGTACGACCACTCCGAAAAAATTTTTTTAGTGCGATTTTATTTTGATAAAATGGTGTTGTGTTATATCAGGTTTTTAATTCGTTATGCAAAGTAAACCGTTTCACCCATCACTACAAAAGTCAGCATACTTATCAATCACACAAAAATCTATCTAACACCGTAATTTTTAATCCAATAGGATAATTAGTTCAAAAGCTATTAAGTAAGAACCAATTTTAAATAATAATAAAAAAAGTTTTCATTTTTTTCCCGATTCAAAAGGAAATAAATTGATTATCTGTGTCACAAAAAATTACTGATAAAACTGACGTCCTAAAAGCTTTTTTTTTTTTTTTTTTTTTTTCATTTATCTATAAAAATTATAAGCAAACATGAAATTTGTGGTATATTTTTAACATATTAACTATAGGAGAAGAGCGTCGAAAATGGTGTCATTCCAAAGATATAATTAGCCAGATTTGTTGAAATCTTACGATGTGAAGAGGGTATTTAAAAATACTTTTATTTTTCATGCATTTTTCCATTTTATATATCTATTCTTTTATATTAAAAAATACCTAAAGTAGAAAGTTGTTAAATCTGGAAATTTCTTAAAACTCAAACAAAACCAGACAGAGACATAGTACCTAATTTGTATAGATGTAGCATCACTATATTCTAGACTACAGTTTTTTTTTTACTAAGAGAAAAAAGTTATTAGAATGGTTTTTGAGTCAATGAGTTGTTAGATTGAAAGTTTATGCTGTTGAAAATACACGCAAATTAAAAAAGGGTTTGATTTAGGATTTTTTTTTTTTTTTGTAGTTTATTTAAGATCTAATTATTTTCTTTCTTTTCTTTTCTTTTCTTTTTTTTTTTTTTTTTTTTTTTTTTTGTGATTTGTGTCAGCTCTAATTTAAAGACATGTTTTTAAAATAAAACAAAATACATTTCAATTAAGTGAAATTAACTTATTATTATGATTATTTTTTTAAGTGGATTTAATATTACATCTTCTGCATTTTTTAGAACAAAGTATAAGATTTGGAAAAAATTTTGATTTCCGGTTTTCGATGAATTTACACGTTTTGAGATTTCCTTGTATTTCAATAACTGAAAATGACTACTTATTTTTAAAAAAGTAGATATTTTACTAGTATTTTACTGCATGTACAAGAAGAAAGTAGAAATACAGAAATTTTTTGATTTCCAGTTTTCAATGAATTTACACTTTTTGAGATTTCCTTGCATTTCAATTAACTGAAATTCACTACTTGTTTAAAAAAAAAATGTATTTATTACTAGCTTCAGCATGTATAAGAAGCGAGTAGAAGATACGGAAAAATGTCGATTTTCAGTTTTTCGATAAATTTCCATATTTTGAGATATCTTTGCATTTCAATTAACTGAAATTCACTACTTATTTTTAAAAAAGTGGCTTTATTATTTTGTCCTCTACATATATAAGAAGAAAGTATAAGATTTGGAAAAAACTTTTTATTTCCGGTTTTCGATGAATTTACACGTTTTGGGATCTCCTTTCATTTCAATTACTTGAAATTGGCTACTTATTTTAAAAAAAGGTGGATTTATTATTAGCTTCTGCATGCATAATAAGAAAGTAGAAGATATAGAAAAAATTCCGATTTCCGGTTTTTGATGAACTTACACGTTCTGAGATTTCTTTGCATTTCAATTAACAGAAATTGAATACTTATTTTTCAAAGAAGTGAATTTATTATTTTATCTTCTACATATATAAGAAGAAAGTATAAGATTCAGAAAAATTTTAGATTTTCGGTTTTCGAGGAAGTTACTCGTTTTGAGATTTCCCGAACTCAATTTGACCATTTTTAGAAGATATTTGTCTTTCTGAGTTCAAACACTGTACTCTATGAAAAAATTGAATTAATTTAACCGAATTTGATATTTGGTTGGACATTGGTTTGACATGGTGCCGATCAGCTTTTGGGCTATATCACACAACAAGGCCACATTGCGATTTCCTCGCATTTCAGGAAAGGCTCAACATCTACCGTGTTCCAAACTTAGAGAAACATATTAAGTAAAACGTTACTGATTCAGTTTGAGTGCATATCGACAAACAATTGCCGCAGCTATGTTGCTACTTAATTCCGTTTAGGAGAAGGCAATTACTTTCCTTTCCCTTCCTTTGCAAGGAAAAAAAAAGTTTGAGTCTCGCCTGATGCTAAGTATAGAAACAAAATAATTCAAATTTCTGGAAAAAAGAAAAGAAAAAGAAACTAGTAAATGGGGTTATTACATACGGTTTCAGAATTGTTAACTAATCTGCGTTTAACATGAATATTAAATAAAGCCTTTTTAACACAGCATTTACTCATAACATATCAAATGGATTACAATGAAACTGCAGTTCCTCGACCGTTTATTGTGCCTGTAAACAAGCATTATTTCACTGAGAAAATAATTTAAGATTTTGATGGTGCAAAGTTATCATAATTTTTAATTTACAAATAGCATTAAATTTGTGTAGAGTGAAATAATACAATTACAGGGAAGCTTTGCTCGTAACGTATTCCTTAACTATATTTTTCTGAAACGATGAAATATTAATATGCATTTAAAATAATTAATGACCAGATTTTCATTATTTTTATTTATTCAGTAAAGTTAAACTAAGTAAAATAATAATATTTAATTTAAATCCTAAAATACTTCTTAACTAAAACAATGTCACCAAATCTCACTAGACAATAATTCTAAATCGTATCTTCAACACAATTGTAATAATAAGTTTTGTTCTTATTGGTTAAAAAATATTAGTTAAAAATAGTGATTAATTATGAGTTTATTTGGTTGAAAATAAGAAATTTGATAGGAAATTTTAAAATTACTTAATTTTTTTTTTCAGTCCATTTTACATTAAGATTTCAAAGTTTTCGAGCGGTCAATTTTTCAGATTCCAACTAGGCTAGATGATAAGTCATGTGCTTTTTTTGGATTAGGATATAGAATGTTTTTTTTTTTTTTTTTTTTTTTTTTAATCCTGAATTTTTAACCGATAAAATAAATAAATATATATATATATATAATTAAATTCAAGGTCAGCCCTGTATTGACATTTTATAATTTATAAGCTAGCGTTCTTTTAACTAAAAAGTACAGATTTTTATTAAAAAAGTAATATTTAATTAATTTCAAAGGTTTATTATTATTATTTTATCATTATTATAAAACTGGTTTTATACTTGTTTCAAAAAAAAGTTTGTTCGAAGTTATTTAAATTAAATATTTTTAATATTTCAAATAAAGCTTGTTCAAAGTTATTTAAATTAAATATTTTTAATATTTGTAATAGAACTAAAATTTATGCGTTATAATATAAATAATTTTTCTCCACTTTCTTTAATATCTTATGTAAGAAACATGAAATATGCGAGGATTAGTAATCTTGATATCGCATATTCATAAGAGTCTTCTATTACTTTTTATTGTACTTAAAATGTTTACGTTTAAATGCATGTGTTAAAATGTATTTAATAACTCTTAGGAAATTCCTAAAAACTTTCATTTCTGCTTCCAAATGAAATTAGTACGAAGATGTTGACAGTGAATGTTTTTAATTTAATTAATTAAATTGACATTTATGGTATTGTTACTTGGAAACATCGATATATCAATATATGTACGATAGAAAAATACATGTGCGGACAAATAGACTACTACATCAACTTATAGTATCTAAAATATTTATGTTACGAAAAAAAGGTATTTATTCAATTTAACTTTAGAAATAATTAAATACTTTAGGAGAATGAAGCTTTTAAAACTTTGAAAGAAAGTACAGAATTTTAAATGGAAAACATGCATAGGAAATTCTTAATCCAATTGTTTGAGTTTTTAACAAATTTTGATAAACTAAAAATTTATACCTTCTTTTAATGAGTGATTTTTTTCAGTTATATATGAATGTATAACTATATATTCAGTTATATATATATTTGATTTAATATTTATGCATACGAGAAAAAATGCTAAGAAATCTAAATTAGGGCAGATAAAGACGAATCACGCAAGAAGTTTTTATGGTAATCGGTGAAGACTATCGATTTTACATTTTTTCTCTTTCTACGTCAAATGTACGGCGTCCGGAGGGTGTGTTGTGTATCCCATGCCTCATTTTGACAATTATCGATTACAGGCAGAACTAGTAACAAAATGTGTTTTCAAAATCGAAAGTTTTTCTCGTCTATTTTTCCTAGTGGAATGTATAAAGCGCATATATATATATATATATATATATATACTCCTGACAAATGTTTCGCCTCAGAGAAAAAGCATCAGAAAGCACAAATCAAACATTTTATATTTTTAAATTTCTTCAATTGGGCACCAATTATTTAATATAGTGTATTACTTTATTTTTCAGATATATTACGCTATTTTATCAATTTCATGATTTATTTTACCACATATAAATATTTTTTTCCAATTAAAATTTAAATGAATCAGTTACACATTGTTTTTTTACCGAGTGTAGGAACTTAACTACAAATAACTAATTTTCGACGGACCATCTTCGTTGTTTTAATATTTTTAATTTGTACGATCACATACATCAAGTATTTACACTATTTACAACGAAGAATAAGATTTATAATAGGTAGAACATAAAATAATAATTGTGGGCGTCAATAAATTTAAAGTTCTTTGCCCACGTCCATTGTACTTGGCTTCTCATAGCCTTCTGCCCGGTGATCCGCGACGGGGTGGCGCGCATGCGTCAACATCCCGCCCGGCCTTGCTATGTTGTCATGCAAGAACTTACAATATTTTTTTTGCAAAACTTCAAATTTACAATTTCACGTAACATGAATAGATAAAATAATAACAAATAAATGAATGTAACATAATATCAATATTTCGCACAACACATAGAATTAGAAAAAAGATTAACTGATTATAATAAACAGAAATTTTCATAATTAACTAACAAATTTAGAGTAATATATATAATACAGTAAATTAATATAATAAATGTTCATATTCATTTTTACTCCTCGATAGGCAGCACACACAATCTGGAGATGGATCTTTTGTAAATCCCCTTGGTAGTTTTTATATCTACCAATCTAACTTTATTATCCTGACCAGGATATAGCTTTATTACACGCCCTAAAACCCACTTGCATGGTGGAAGATTTTCTTCCCTGACTAAAACCATGTCTCCGATTTTTAAATTTTCTTTATCAATTATCCATTTTCTGCGCTGTTGTAAGTTATTTAAGTAAGAAAGACTCCATCTTTTCCAGATTGCCTGAACTGACTTCGTAATATTTTGCCAAGCACTTAGGCGATTTTTCTCAATATTGATTAAAGAGGGTTCAACAACAGCCGTTATTGGCCTTCCAATAAGAAAATGGGCTGGAGTTAAAACCTCTAAATCTTCAATACTTGAAGTTAGCGGAGTCAGTGGTCTCGAGTTCAAGATCGCTTCCACTTGAGTAACAAGTGTAAGCATTTCTTCAAATGTAAATTTTGAATTACCCGCTATCCGTTTAAAATGGTATTTAAACGCTTTGATATTTGCTTCCCATAGACCACCCCAATTTGGACTCCTTGGAGGAATAAAAACCCATTCTATTTTTTCCTCTGCAAAAAATTTGAATAAGGATTCTTCCTTATCTCTTACCAGTTTATACAAGGCATTTAGTTCCCTGTTGGCGCCTACCATATTGGTCCCATTATCCGAAAATATTTTATGACACTTGCCCCTTCTCGAAATAAATCTTTTTAACGCAGCTATCAGAGCTTGTGAAGTTAAATCACTGATAAGTTCAAGATGTATAGCCTTTGTTACTAGACAAATGAAAATACAAACATAAATTTTGATTTCTGGACCTTTCCTTCCATATTTATTTTTGATTAAAAAGGGTCCAGACAAATCTACCCCAGTTGAATTAAATGTTTTATCTGGCGTTATTCTTTGTTTTGGCAAGTTTCCCATTTTTTGTACACATACTTTCGGATTTGCTTTAAAACAGACTAAACATCTGTGCACAATTTTTTTACAAAGATTTCTCCCATGAATGGGCCAATATTTTTGCCTAACCTGAAACAGAAGATGTTGGGGACCAATATGAAAATATTTTTCATGATAATATTTTACAATTAATTCCGTTAATTTATTTTTTGAAGGAAGTACATAAGGATGCTTAATCGAATAAGATAACTGCGAATTTTGCAGTCTCCCCCCTACCCTTATTAAACCATTTTCATCCAAAAATGGGGATAAATTAAAAATTTTACTTTTATGCGATACATTACCGCCACTTTTCAAGGCAGATATTTCAGTATGAAATTCCTCCTCCTGCAGCTGTTTCAGTAGGAAGTCTTCTGCCTTTGTCAGCTCTTCAGGCATCAGCGGTCCTTTCTTCTTTTCTAAAGGATTTCTTAGATTGTGAAGAAACCTGAAAAGAAAACTACATATACGTAATATTTTTAAAAATCTATTACTACGATTTATCAGATAGTTCAAAATAGTAAAGTCTTTTTTCAAATTTAGAGTCACTGCATTTTCAGATTTTAATTCAGGAGTGTAGTCTTCCTCATTTAGTTCTGAAAAGTCAATAAAAGATTGTTTGTTTTTCGGAAATTCAGGATCTTTCAGAAATTCAGCACCTGTCCACCATGTGGCGCTGTTTGTTAGGCTTTCAGCAGTCATCCCTCGAGACAACAGGTCAGCAGGATTTTCTTTACTTGCACAATGGAACCAAGAGTTAGGGTTTGTCAGGCTGGCAATTTCTTGAACACGGTTGGCGACAAACTGCTTCCATCGGGTTTTAGTACCCTTTATCCAGAAAAGCACTATCTGCGAATCAGTCCAGTGATATTCAACAGAAGGTCTTTTAAGGTTTACAGTATTTTTCACTTTGGTGATCAGACGAGCTGCGACCAGGGCACCCAATAATTCAAGGCGAGGTAGTGTAACACCGCTGAGGGGAGCTACACGGCTCTTGGAAGTCAAAAGTTTTACTGAAATACCATTTTCTGATTTTGTTCGTACATAAATGGCAGCGCCATATGCCTTTTTGCTAGCATCGCAAAAACTATGTAATTCAACTATATCTTCTGGGGAAGTGGCATCAAGGACGAATCTAGGGACTTCAAGCTCTTTTAACAAGGGTAATTCCGAACACCATTTCATCCACTCTTTTTCGATATTTGGTGATAATGATTCATCCCATTTGGTTTTAGTTGTCCAGATATCTTGAATGATAGTTTTTGCTCTGACAGTGAATGGAGAAATTAACCCTAAGGGGTCGAAAATTCTCCCTACGGCTTGAAGAATGGTACGTTTTGTAATTTTATTTATGGATATAAAGTTCAACAAACTCTTGATATCTACAATCAAATTATCTTTATTAGTATCCCAAGATAGTACCAAGATCTTTGTCTGATTTATACCTAAGCTGATGGTAGATTCTACAGGGTATGTATCAAATTTTTCGCTTTTCCACTGCTCTGTTAATTCGGTATCGTTACTTATCCATTTTCTAAGGGACATTCCTGCGGCTTCCATAATATATTTTGCACTTCGTGATAATTCAAGTGCTTCGTTAAAATCATTACCTCCAGAAATTAAGTCGTCTACGTAAAAACATTTATCTAAAAGTCGAACAGTAGCGGGAAATTCTTCTCTATACTTCTCAATGTGATGTCTAATAGTAGCAGCGAGTAAGAATGGACTTGAACACACCCCAAAATTAACTCGATTGAAACGATAAATCTGTAATTTGGGTTTTTTGTGTGCATGCGGTTCTTCATCACTCCAGAAAAAACGAACAGCGTCTTTATGTTCATCAGCGAGACAGATTTGTAGAAAGGCTTGTTTAATATCAGAACAAAATGCTATTTTGTTTAATCTAAAATTAATTAAAACATCCAAAAGATTCGGATTTAAATTTATCCCCTGCCATAGGCAATCATTCAGTGACAGCTGATTATTTTGATGACTCCCTGCATCAAATACGATTCTTGTTTTGGATGTTAAGCGACCTTCCTTTCTTACTGCCTGATGAGGCAAATAATAAATAGGTTTGTTTAAATTATTTTCTGCTGTACTGGGTTCAACTATTTCTATTATTTTTTGATTTACGTAATCACGAATAATCTCTCTATACTGTTCATATAATTCTCTATCATATTTAAAACGTCTCCATAAACTTAAAAATCGTTGTTTCGCTAACGTGTAATTATCGGAAAGTTCATTATAGGGTCTTCTAAAAGGCAAGTGTACAACGTAGCGTTTGTTTTTAAACTGAATCGTTTCATTAAAAATTTCTATAGCTTTATCACTTTCTTTTTGAATTGGATCGTCTCTTATTCCAATGCTTTCTAGATCGAAAAAGAGTTTAAGAGTGCTACTAAGGGAATCGTCTGACAAAACGAAACACTGTTTCGAATTATTCAGTTCTGTTTCTTCAACCTTTCCACACGCTAGCCATCCAAATTCGGTTTCCTTAAAAAACAAATCGTCATTTATTTTATAAGTATTATCCTTTAAAACTTTGAATAATATATCTGCACTGATTAACGCTTCTATTTCATTCGGTTCAAAAAATGTCTCGTCACTCAATTTCAAAAATTCTGGAATTTTTATGTCTGAAATGTTTAATTTATTGCATGGTGTAAGCCCAGTTATTTTATCCACAATCAAAAATTCTACTGGTTCACTAAAGGAACAATCTTCATTTGAAATAAAGGTATCTAATTTCCACTTAATATTTTGGGTCAATCCATTCAAACCTGAAACTGGAGTTTTTATTTTTTCTCTTTTAATTCCTAAACATTCACTCATCTTTTCAGTTAAAACGCACACATTTGAAGCCGAATCCAGAACGCATCTTATTTTTATTCTTTTTTTGTTTTCGCATTGAACATAAATATAAGCTGTCGAAAACAGAATACTTTTTCTATTTTCTTTTAAATATCTGCTATTATTACTCAAAACGGAAGCATTTAATTGCGCAACCCTTTTGTATTCATCTGAGTCTGGAACCGGGGTTTTGGCGCCAGAAGAAAAACATAATAATCTGTTGTGCTTCATTCCGCAGGTGCATTTGAATTTTGATAAGCAATCATTTTTCTTATGATTTTGCCTAAAACAAACCTCACAAAGCTTGTGAAGGCGTATTATACTTAATCTTTCGTTAATGTTTAATTTCAAAAATGCATCACATTTATAAATAGGGTGATAAGTATTTTTACAAACAACACAATTTTTGTTTTTATTTTCATGCATTAAAAGAGTTTTAGATTTGTTAATAGCCGGAAAGTTTTTGTTAGTATTTTTATTTCCGCTAGTCATATTCGTTCTATTAATAGATAATAAAACTGATTCTCGTTGTTCCAAAAATTTGATAAATTCTTCAAAGGTGGGAACATTTTTTGATTTATGGGATAACTCAAAATTCTTTCTAGATTCTCTGTCTAACTTTGCTACGAGAATATTTACAATGAAAACATCTGATAATTTATTTTGCTCATATTTCAGAACTTTCAAGGCACGCAGATTTTTCTGTATACAATCAATCATATTTCTTATCTCTTTGGGATTTTCTGTTTGAATTTTCTCAAAATTCAGAATGTTTTGTACATGAATATCAACAATTAATCGCTCGTTATCATAGCGATTTTCTAATGCATTATATAATGATTCAAATGTATCAAAATTACTAACTAGATTTTTAGCATCAGATTTGAGACAAGATCTAAGATAATATAATTTCTGCGACTGATTAATGTGAACATTATTGGTTATTAAATCATCAAATTGTTCTTTAAAAGAACTGAATTCCTCATATTTTCCTGAAAATTCAGGTAATACTAAAGGAGGAATTTGAGTTTTAATTTCAAAGTTATCTTGAGATGCATTTTCAGTCGCATTTATTTTTTTATGAGAATCAAATTTCTTATAAGAATTAATAAGAGTATTAATTCTTACCTCTAATTTTTCCAGACGTTCTTCACATGAGTCAAGATCGTCATCTATGGTCGCTTGTTCAGCATCTTTCAAATCTTGAATTTCGTAGTATTTTTGTCGTAATTCATCGATTTTTGTTTGTAGCAGTTCTATGTTCTTTAATTTCACTTTTAGTTCCACTACGTCTATATCGTAATTTTCGGCATTCGTGCCTTCTACATAGTTTTCAATTCTAGTTATCTTCCCTTTCAAGGAAGATTTCAATTTATTATTTTTATCCATAAGTCGCTTATTACAAGCTCCGGTTTCTCGACGGAGCCACTTTTTGTAGGAACTTAACTACAAATAACTAATTTTCGACGGACCATCTTCGTTGTTTTAATATTTTTAATTTGTACGATCACATACATCAAGTATTTACACTATTTACAACGAAGAATAAGATTTATAATAGGTAGAACATAAAATAATAATTGTGGGCGTCAATAAATTTAAAGTTCTTTGCCCACGTCCATTGTACTTGGCTTCTCATAGCCTTCTGCCCGGTGATCCGCGACGGGGTGGCGCGCATGCGTCAACACCGAGTGATGAAGAAAATTGAAAATTATCAAGGGATAATGCATGTGATTTACCTTTCATGTCTTATATTTTGAAACGATTTTTACTTAAAGTAATAGCCACATAATTTCTTTACATGAAAAACTAATTTTTAAAAGTTTGTTTGAATAACGCAATAAGAATATAATTATTTATAACTGTATACATGTATGTACGTCGTTTTTAAATATTTAATGAATATCAGACCAGACCCGGGGTAACACGGTGTCACAAAAAAAAAAAAAAAAAAAAAAAAAAAAATGGCCGAAGTCTAATATAAGACAAGTAACTGATAAGAAACAATGTATATTTTTGATGCGTTTAACATCGTCCTGTTGTGGATTAAGTCTGGCTCACTATGATTATACACTAAGCGACTTAAAAAAAAAAAAAAAACGCACTTGGATGTTTTCCTTTTCCCTTTTTGCAACAGCCAATTTTATCATTTAAAAAGCAAATTTTCCAACAGCTTTTATTGCGTCGCCCTCCACGTATACTTTAGGATTGATCCTAGTGTTAAAAATAAAATGCAACTGTCAGGAAAATTATAATTTTAGAAAGTATTTCAAAAATGGCAAGTATAAGGCATTTAACGATGCCACAAAAAGTATTAATTTTAGAATGAAAGTAAAAAAAAAAATATTTTAATACGTGAGATGACAAACTAATTAAATGTTAAAGAAAAATTCCAGAGATGATTTTTCGGAAAATATAAAATTTTTTGACTGTTTAAACGGAAAATGTGTCTTTAAGCGGTCGTGCTGCCCATCCAAGCGAGATGATGGCAAGTTAAAAAAAAAAATTAAAAAAAAAAAATCGATTTGTACATGCTCATAACTTAGAAAAGATTAAAAATAAGTGCATAGCAAAATATGTCCTTAAAAAACAGTGCGGGACAATTAAACAAAGTATGTTAAAAACCAGAAGATCTGCAAAAATAAGCCACTACTAATGAAAAAAAAAAAAAAAAAACGAGACTTCTGTTGACCAAAAATTAAAAAATATATATCAGTTAATTATTAGGCCGAACTGGTTTTCTCCGATGAGTCAAGTTTATTTTATTTTGGGCTGATAAAAATTAGTAAGATGATAAAAATATGACCGAATTATTGAAAATTGCAATCATAAAAGAGTGACACATTTTCCGTACATTATGGTACGGAGGTGCATAAATTTTCAATGAGTCTGGCAAATTTTTATGCCCAAGGGATCAATTAACTCGAAATAAAATGCGACCATTATATAAACGGTGCCTGACCGACTATTTTAAAGGTATCTCAGACTTTCCCGCAAACAAAATTTCAAGATGATATTGCACCATACTAAAGGGCGGCTGTGGTGCGTTTATTCGATTCAAATTGTTAAAACTACCTATCCTGTCCCATGTGCACCTATAATTCTGTAAGCAATCATATATTTTTTAACTTTAAGTTAAATACCTCAAAAAATATCGTAGAATTTATTTTTCATCAGACTTGGAAATAGCGCAAATTTCAATCCGCTCGAAAATGTTTAGTCTATAAAAAAGCTCGTGAAAGGAGCGAGGATTAAAAAATTGCGGCCTACAACTCTACAAGGACTAGAAAAAATTATTTATGATATTTGGCACAGAGAAATTCCTGGTATTTACATTAAAACACTGCATAATATTATGCCATTGTGCAATAAAGCAATAATTCCATATAAAGGTGAGGTAACTCAATGCAGAATGCATATTTTAATTAAAAAACAGCTTAGATTTAACAAATAAATAGTTTTATTTAATGTATTAAAATATAACTTGTTTATATCATATAATAAATCATAATACAGTACAAAGTATATGTTTATTATATTACGTTTAAAAAGAATGTTTTATGTAGATTTTTAATAATTAATTCGTAGAGTGTAATAAAGTGAATTATTAAATCAAAAATGTACATAGGTATCCTTTCATCTCTTTGATATTATGGAAACATGACAAGTTTTATTCGTTCCAACTATTAGTTTTGAAGTTATTACAAATTAAAAAGGTATTAGTCAATTTTTCTGCAGTGCGTATTTTTTTTTCTTTTCTTTTCTTTCTTTTTTTTTTTTTTTTTTTTTTTTTTTGTCGCTTAGTGTAGTGATAATGATTGATGATATATACACTTATAAGTATGAGCAGTTTAGATGAATTTATTTTCCATTTTTATTTTATTTAAAAATATTTATTGTGTACCCAATTTTATAAATTGTTATAGTTCAAATCCATCGTAACTTATAGCAACAAAAAAACCAAGGAACATGGAAATCGCGGATAAACCTCTCGCAGATAAACGATAGTTTACTGTACTACTACAGTTATGCGTAATTTCATCCCGATCTGAATTTTCCATTTCGTGAACGCTTCCTTGTGAGTAATAACTTACAATAAAAAAATGCATTCATTCATTGTAAGAATACCAATAGCAATCTCAGAATTTGTGGTAGTTGATTGTTCTTCTTCGCGCTTAGAGTGGTCAATATATGTACGTCGCCTCTCAAAAATATCGAATCACTTCACGATAGATATTGACGTGAGATTACATTTTTCGTATAATTTAGAAAAATTTCGTATAATTTAGAAAAATTTAGTGCAGTTACAATTTTTCGACCATTAAATGCAAATCACTACATACGTTTCCAATATGAAAACAACTTTCTGCTGCCAAATAATGTTTATGGTTGACCAGACGAACTAAAATTCCTGCGTGAAACCTGCTATGTTATACAATGTAGATAAATATCTACAGTGTTGCCACAAGATATTAACAAAATAGTCTTTCCTCGAAAAATTTTACGCAACAGAGCAACTATATTTTTATCTGATCAACGTAATATTTTATTCTCTAATTACTATATTTAAGAATTAGGGGAAATGAATATTCAGTATTACATTTTTAGGGAAATTTAAATAAAACTTTTTCATTCATTCAAACTGGAACAATATATTTGATTGGACTTTTTCATAATTTTTCCAGTATTTTATAAAAGCTTTTAAATTAAGCAATAAAAAAAGTAATATGCATAAAAAAAGTCATTTAAAACATAGTAAAAGAATGCTAATTTATAGACAAACATTCGACAACTTTTACTGAATGCAGTTAAGTATTCTACAAATGCAAGGCGCATTTTTTGCTACACTGTATTAAAATCTTATGCTTTTATTGCTATTTTAAAGCTTATAATAAGTATTTTTATTAAAAAAAAAAGTGCATTAAAAATTATTAAAACAAATTTGAAACAAATGATTATATTACGTTTTCAAATGGCGCAAAAGAATCTCAAACACAGTATGCTTGTAATTTTTCTTGATAAGTGTTCATACGGTAAGATTAACATTAACATTTCTTTAGATTTTCCTTTTAAAATTTCTTCAAAGTTTTAGGAAAGACTTAGCAGACAATTAACTGGATTATTTTAGCTGAAAATTGTTTACTCTTAATCTCTAAAGAAGAAAATAAGGAATTTATACAAGTTTTAAGAAAAAGAATATTTCCTTTTAAGCATTTTACATATTTTGTTGTGGTCTGTAAATATTTTCCTCTAAGATTTAACTTAAAATGTAGAATAGTAATAATAATGAGTAAATAGTTTACTTGTATAATTTTGTTGTTGTTTTTGACATAACATAAAAAATTATGTTCCTTTTTTGTGTTTTTTCTTCTTTCTTTCTTTTTTGTTTTAATTAACATAAAATATTTATAAGCAAAAAGAAAATATTTTTATGCTGCATTGCTTGGAAATTTCATATAAAATGAAAAACCGATTACCTAATTAAAATAATTATGCAAAAACCATTACTGATAATAAGAAACTGACCTTTTTTGAATGTCTTTGGATGATATCTAAATATAAAAGAATGATTGATGTATTAATTGGTATTCAGTCAAATACGTTCATTTATATTTGAATAACATACAGTTGGCAACAAAAGTGTCCGAACACTAGCGAAAATTCCTATGTAAAAAAAGTACACTTCATACGGTTTTGTTAAATAAATCCTTATCGAATTGTGTTCTTACACTGACTCAGAACAGGATTCGACGAGGATTTATTTAACAAAACCGTATGAAGTGTACTTTTTTTACATAGGAATTTTTGAAAGTGTTCGGACACTTTTGTTACCGACTGTACTTCCAAAGTAAAGTCGTTATATTAGTAATATATTCGATCGACATATAAGTATTACATATTGGTTATGTTATATGTATTAGAATTTCAGTAACAGATTTAAACATTTATCACAAATGTATAACATCGCAATACTTATTGTTAAGTGATCGAAACTAGGGCTGATCCGAATCGCATTGTTGCAAACATTTACAATTTTCACTGCTGGGAAATTTTAACAGATATTTTTATTTTATTTAATCACTAAAAGCTATTGTAGAAATATATATATATATATATATATATATATATATATATATATATATATATATATATATATATATATATATATATATATATAAATATTATTGTAGCTAAAAAGCCTAAAATTAGGCAAGTACAGAAATGATCAAAATGATTTCTTTTATGTTAGTTAAATATTAAAATGTACGTTTGAATATTTATAAACACTTTATTTATTTGAAGTTATAAAAATAAAATATTTTGATATTCATTTTGATATTCGCAACAAAAGAATCACAAAGTTCTCTTTTTACTTTCTTTTACGCATATAGAGAAAGTGTTGTTTTGGGATTGTTGTTTTGGGTTTGTTGTTTTGGGTTGAATTTGGGTTTTTGTTATTTTTACATGTTTTAAGAATCCATGAATAATAATAATAAAAAAAAAAAACAGGTTTTTAACGGGATGTCTGTGTAACTGCATAGTAGCAGCAATTTTAAAGAAAAAATAGTAGTAAGAAGTCAAAACTCAGTATTCTAAATATGTATCGTATAGGAATACTACACGAAACTTTGCATTGAAATCGAACAAATGATTCGAAAACAGGTACATCAAAGAGAATTTAAATGCATTGAGTCTATGGGTAAAATTTCTGGTAAGTAGGAAAGACCCGTGTACCTAGGGCCGCTTTTTTTCAGTGCCCGAAAACAGAGCCCTTGACCTATTTAAAATTATTAAACTGATATGTGCATATTTTTAGAACTAATTACTTCCATCTGCGATTAATATAAATACCTAAAATAATAAATTCCGACAAATAGGAGGTTTTAAAAAAAACTTCACTTGTGGCCCTAGGTACAACACCCTCAGTGTACCTAGGGCCATTCTCTCAAATTTATATTTCACTTTCTAAGGAATAGAAAATAAGCATATAAACATATATTTTATTTAAAAAAATATCAAGTAATATATTTATTTATCATATAATAATTATCAGATTGTTGCCTTAATTTGAAAAACGAAGTTTTTCATTCCTTTTTCCTCTTGGGATATTCTAACAGAACGTTTTTTTTCGTTTCACTTTTTTTTTTTTTTTTTTCTGGAGTGTCTGATTTATAGGTCTCTCTGGTTTTCTGTCACATCTTTTCTTTGATGTGGGACGTTTTCCTTTAGGTAAAGGTTTTGCTTAGGTTCGTACCTGTTAAAGCATGAGACACAAAAAGATGTTAGATGTTGAAAGTTTCGAAATTTCAACAGGACACTAAACAGAGACATCCAGTTCTATCAATGTTGGTTCACTTTCTTCCTGGAAAGTCTTTCTTTTTTTAAATTTATGGAGGGATTTTGTCTTTCAGTCACATTTGAACTTAAATATTCATCCTCAGTGAATGTGTTTTGATTCGATGGCCATATGCCGGAAACACGAAAGCCTGATAGAGTGTTTACATGCAGATAGGATTTGCCAACATTTTCAGCAACGTCATATATAGTGATTGGCTTACCAGAATTTTCGAGCATCCAATTACTATAGGCTATACTGTGTTTCTTAACACTTTTTTAACACTGACGTAGATTCACGTCATTTGAAAATATGAAACTCCACCAGTTGGCGTTTCTTTTGCAATTTGTATATTATTTGTTTCTAAAAAATATACACAATATTTATATCTGTACAATCAGTATACTATGGAGGCAAATACTTTGATTAGAGAGAGTATGATTATAATGCATATCCATTTGTAATATAAATGTGAATACGGAAAATTTTTGTTTTGAAAAATTTTAACTTATGAGAAAAACGCCCACCGGCGGACCTTATTGTCAAAGACAAAAACATGCGGTCGCGAAAGTGTTAAAAGGTCCAAACACACTGACCCTAGGTACAAGGCAGCTATGTGACCCTAGGTACAAGTTTTGGTAACTTCATTCAAAATGCCTTCCACTAAAAAATCCACATGCAGAGAGGACTAATTAAATATCTCATTTATTACTCAATATAACAAGCAACATTATGCACTAAAAATGAAAGAAAAATATTTGACTTGCCTTTGGAAAATAGCAAAAGAGATGAGCTGCAAAATTTTACTTCAAACCATGTAAATTCGTTTTCTACATGTAACTTGTCAAAACTTTCTCCTCAAATGTTCCAAAGTAGTTGTAAAAGTATCAGTTGGTGTTGTTACTCGCCCAATTGAGTATTAAAACTTAAATATTATTCAAATAAAGTAGAGTGGCCCTAGGTACACGATGGCCTTAGGTATACGGGTCTCCCCTACAATTTAACCTTCATAGGCTGTACTAAACAAAGCAAAATGAACATATATTTTTTATATGCATAAAATCACGTTTCGTGTAGAATGTGATATGGAAGTCATTCATACTAATTCGTTAACAGGGCTACCCAAAAGAACCAGAATATAGTGGGAATATACTTGAAAAATGCTTGAAGGGCATTTCCGGTTCTGCTATACATAAGTATCGGACTTTACTTAAGTAAACAATGTGGTGAGTACATACTTTATAGATGATATACAATAATAAAGAGGAATATCAGTAATAAAACGAAAACATTCTTTTCTCTCGAATGCAATTGGAGAAAGTACTTTTCTACATTTTAACATTTTCGTGAAATCCGTTAAAGAATAAAAGTCATTTCACCACACTGTACGGTAAATAAAGTATTTTTTTAAATTAAAATTTCAATGCTGATTCTTTTGTAGAAATCTGCGCTCTGGAGTTAGGCTATCTATTGCAGAGCTACAAATCTTTGCAGAGAAGAGCTTGGACACTGAAGGCCTGCTCTTCACTAACATTTTTTTTTTCGATTTTCGAATTTGAACTTTTTTAATTAATTTTTTTCAATCTTATCCATTAATTTTTCCTTTAATGTTTTCTGTTTCATTTTTTTTAATTTATTCTTTCATTTCAATTATCTGCGTTACTGGCTGTTAAACTAGTTACTTTTAATTAACTTATTTGAAACTAAAATAATCGTTTTAAAAATTTATTGTGTTTATCGAAAGACTGGTAACTTTATAAGAAAGAATTAAACTGTTTAAATTTAAGTTTAATTAAAATTTATTTGTTCTTTAATTTATTTAATACCTTTGAAAAGAATATCTTCTTTTTTTTTTTTTCATTGGTTAGAATCAAATGGTAATATAGTAGAAAGAGCTAGAGCTAAAAAATACATGCTGAAAAAACTAAACTGTATAATAGATGCTGAGATACAACCCTCTTGAAAATCGTAGTTCTTGGATAATAGCAGCTTTTTCAGTCACATAAATATCCAAATTGAACTGCGTGATAAAGACGCTGTTGCAGGTGATAGGAACCCAAACTCGATGCAGCACAGCACAAAGACGCTACCGCAGGCCGCGAGTACCAGAAACAAGGTTAAGAGAGATTCCATAGCCTTTTTAAAGGTTTTTATTTATAAAGTGATATAAAAAAAGTAGTGATTCAACTTTTTTGAAAATTCATTTAAATATAGCTACCACCGAAGTGGACGAAGCCTGCTAGTAATAATAAAAAACGAAAGTAATTTTAGCTTTGAATACATTTATATAGCAATATTAGTTACGCAAATATTAACGTAAATTGAGATTTGTGGTGTTGTGTGGATTAAGGCCAATTGACTTCTGTAGCGTCCTAGGCTTGAGGGAGAGTAGTCTTCTTGGGGGTTTTTCTAAGGGGTCCTAGCCAGTATTTACGCATCGCAGAAAACCACGGAAAACTTCAAACTACTAGGCCAAAGAGCGGGACCTGGGATCGAACCTGGCACCTCACAACTACCAGCTTTGAGCGCAGGTGAGCATTGAGATTTGTGATGTTATATTTAATTTACTTAACTCTTTATCTACCCCATTATGAAACGGGCAAAAAATGAATTTAAAAATAAATTTTTTATTTACTTAAGAATATTTTTTAAAGATATGCGTAATAAAAATTATCTATTTCATCTTATTATAGTAATTATTGAGGTTTTATGCGGTGGTACTGTAGTGTACCACTGGTACATAGAGGTTGAAAAATTATCTATTTGACCTTGAAAAAGTGAAAAAAATGTATTTACTTTTTATGTTTATCATATTTTTTTTTAAGATTCATTGAAGATTCTTGAAGTAATGCTGGAATTAACTATAAAACACGCGAATATCATGAAAAATGGCACAAAAAATCAGTGAGAACGCTCTGTAAAATTCTTTCTGGAACAAAAACGGCTGCGTTTAGGGTCTAGTGTGTTGTAGTGACATTAAAGTGAGGTATACACGTTCTATTCTTATAAATACCTTTGACATTTCTTAATTTACACGAGATTTTGATTTCTTAGTAAACAAACTTATTAAAAATTTAAAAAATCTGCGCCAAATACGCACTTTATTAAGGGGATATATGACCCTTAGAACTTTCGAAAAACATCGATTTAATTATAGTCTTTTTTAAAGTAAATTATTGTTAACTAAACTTCATTGAGAATTCCTAATTGTTACCTATGAGTATTTTGGAGTATAATTTAAATTCTGTGGTGAATTATTTAATAATTTATGTGTTAATAATAAATGTTTTTTTTTTTTTTTCACCGTGCGCGCAGGATATCTCTGAAACTAATTAATATTTTTTCTTGAAATTTTCACAGATAATGTAACATATCAGATTCTTCCATCTAAACCTAAATTTGTTCAAATTTAGGTTAAATATATATATATGTATATATATATATATATATATATATATATATATATATATATATATATATATATATATATATATATATATAAATGTTTAAAGATAATTTATTTTTTAATAAAATCTGAAGTATCACCTATATGGAAATTAAGTTGGGGGGGGGGGTGCGATACAAATTTAGGTTCAGTTTGAAGGATGTGATATGTTACATAATCTTTGAAAATTTCAAGAAAAAATTTTAAATAGTTTCAGAGATATCCTGTGCGCAAGGTGAAAAAAAAACACATTTATTATTAACACATAAATTATTAAATGATTCACCACAGAATTTAAATTATATTCCAAAATACATAATAAACTTAATGATAACAATTAGACATGCTCAAAGAAGCTTAGTTAACAATAATTTACTTTAAAAAAGACTATAATTAAATCGATGTTTTTTGAAGTTCTAACGGTCGTGTGTACCCTTAAGTGTAAAAAAAGGCAACAAAAGGCTTGTTGATTAAACGCTAATTAACTGATGAAATATTAACGATTCCACCGAGAAAAAAAGTCATTTATCACAAATATTAATTCTTAATTGAATTTTAGCGTCGCAGTAAATGATAAAAGCAATATTATTCTTGAAATATACTTATTTTCCTTCCAATCATTCAAAGCTTTATGATACTTTTAGAAATTTGCAAAATAATCCCTGTTTACTAAATTCTGAACATTCATGTCTTCTCACCGATTTGCATATTAGTTAATCGTGTTTTCCGGCAGAGTTGTGTTTGCTAATACTTAATGCGAGATCAGGCGAAAAGGCGATTAAATCATAGTAAGAAGTGATGTTAAATGGAAATCAAACCATCCAGCTATTCAAATAATATATTCATCGGGTATTTAGATTCTCATGTAATGCTAAATGCTACTTTGTTTAACTGAAAGCTTTTTAATTATAAGAAATGCCGTCAAATTATACAAGGATTACAAGAAATATTTATTCTTTAAGTGCGAATTCTTTAAAAGTGAGCCGTTTTGAAGTTTTCTAAAGATTTATCTCATTAAAATTCACATTGAATAGAAGTCTAGTATTTAGAATATCAGGGGTGAAATGTTGTAAGGAATCAAGGGTTTTAATTTATATTAACATACATTTTCACTGAAAAATAAGCAGTATTAATGTAACAAAATACTTCGTTTTTTATTTATTTATCACACACAGAAATACAACTCCTTATATTTAATTGTATTTTAATAAAGTAGATTTTTAAATGTCATTTACATGGATAAAGGTCCAGAAATTCGTAAGGGAAAATTTCATCCGCAAATTAAAAGAAAGCCTTTTATAATTACAATATATATATATTAAATATATAAATAAAAAGTTATAAGCAGAAGCGTTTAAATTTGGAGATTCTTTAAAAAAAAAAAAAAAAACAGAGATAGGTGGTTCTATTTGTCTTACGGTAGTTTTATAGGTTGGTAGTTTAAGTTCGCACACGTATTAAAGCTACTGAATCGGCAAGACGCTTAGAAATAGGTTTAAGTACGCTTAGAAATGAACGATAATTATATCGAGAAAATACTGTATGTATATATATATATATATTTTAATAAATAATTGATTTGTTTATCTTATTCCTTCTCTACAAATAAATATTCTGAGGAGATTTATACATACATGACCATACTTAAATGAATCCCTTTCTTTTCATATTGTATAGCTTATTAACAGTGTCTAACAAAATAATATTTGGTGCGTTTCAGGAATTTCTGTCTATTTATGTTAGTTGTCTAATTTAACTTTTTCTGTTTTTACCAATTTGCTCGCTTGTGAAGAATGCGTGTCTTTTTTTTTCAATATTTTACTAACCGCTGTCGCGTTGAATGTATTTGTTTCTCTCTGACTGTTTGCCTAATTTCATGCATTTGTAGGTATTTTTTCAGTTACCATTTTTCATGTGTAAAGAGTGTGTAAGGAGAGAGTGTGAGTGAGAAAGAGAGTAAATAAAATGTAGTTAGCATAATAGCTAGTACGTATAACTAAAATATTTTATCTGACATATTCAAATACAACTAAAAAAAAGAAAGAATATATCCAAAATCATTTTAGACAAGAAATATATATATATATATTGCATGTGTTATAAATGAGCCTTCTGTAAAAATTTAATCCTGTTTTTCTTTATTATTTTTTTTTATTTTCTCTTACCTATATATATGGTAGAGAAAGTTTTATTTTTGTGTTAAATTTTCGAAATTGAGTTTGTATTATATTTTCACGTTTTCAGGTCTCCTCAATGAGAAAATCATGTTTTAAGTGGTTGGTCTGTGTCTGTGTGTGTGTCTGTTATCAGCATATCTCAAGAACAAACAGAAGTAGAAAGTCCAAACTCGGTATTCTAAAAATGTATCATATAGGGATGCTACTCTAAACCTTTCGTAGAGATCATGCAAATAGTTCGTGTACAAGGCCATCCAAGATAATTTAAATACATTACGTCTATGAGGGAAATTGCAGGTAAGTACACTCTAACATCTATAGCCTGCCTTAAAAAAGGCGAAATGAACAATTATTTTAATGAGAATAAAAACGTGTTTTGTGTAGATTGTGATATGGAATTCATAACCAAAACCCTGGATATAATGGGGGTTTATAATGTGGAAATGAGACAAAAGGTTCACTTCAGGTAAACCACATGTATATAGTTCCGTGAAGACGAACGCTACGTGAACATTTAGAAAGATAAAAACAGTGATCGTACCGAAAAACAAAGTTCTCTGCTTTACTTGACTGGTTTATTAGTTATGTAGCACCAAAATCACAAATATAATTTACATGTTTTCCTAATGCAGAAGTGGTATACATTGCAGAAGTAGTAAACATTTCGAAATAGCAACAGTCATTGCATGGTGTATCCAATTTAACTCTTTAACGTTCACTACTTAATTTATTTTAAAAATTACTAAACTAATTTTAAAAAATGGCTTTTAGACACATAGCTGATCATAAATATTTAAAAAATAAAAAAATAGCATTGTCCCTTTTCAAGAAATTTTGGAATAGTATTGCAATCTACCGAACAGAAAAGGAACAGAAGTTTAAAAACTGATTAAAACAAACGGGGAGATGTTAAAAAACTGCTACATAAAAATTGTTAAAGGATGTCAAATTTTTGGTTTCGCTGCGAAACCAATGAACGTTAAAGGGTTAAACTATTACAAACTCCAGATTAAAATTTAGGGATGAGGGGGAGGACGTCTAACGACGAGATTTCTTTTGAAAAAATGTCTCCAACTCCTTTGCAAAGACACCCAGAAAAACCCGCTAATTAAAAATAGGCGTGGTTTAAATAACGCCAAAAGATTGTCAAATCGCTTCTTTGTTTACGACTATTTTAATACAAAAATTTTGAAAATAATCTACCATTAAATAAAGACAAAGAATTTGGCAGATTAAATAAACGCCAACTTCCAGTCAAAAAATGGACGCAGATGACAGAAATGTAATCATATTGCATCACCAGCTAGACGGCTAAAAACTTATTAAATATCTATTTTTAGAAACACATCCATTTTTAGGAAAAGCTATTAAAAGTTTATATCTGTATATATATATAAATTACGTGCCACGATGTTTGCCCGGGGTAAACTCCTAAACTAAGGAACCGATTTTAATGAAATTTTGCACACTGTGTGCAGTTTGGTCCAACTTGAGAGATAGGATAGTTTTTATTTCAATTTATTGTCACAATATTGTTTTATTGCAATTATTTGTTAATTATAGACCTTTATTAAATTTGCTCCAAAATATCTGTGAGTTCCATTAATTTAATTGTTGCCAAAGAAAAAAAAAAAAAAATACGAGTTCATTTTCTTTCGACATAAAAATAAATACATTTAATGAAACGTGAACGTTAAAAAATTATAAAAAGTTAAATTATGCATCTCACGAAAATTGACGTCATAATCAATTTAAAGATTTTATACACATTGATAAAGTGCTAATGTAGTTCTATCATAGATATAGTAATATATATAGATCTCTCATCCCCATGTTATCGTACAAAGATTTTTGATGCCGAAAAAAATAAATAAATAAAAGCTTTGGAAACAGCCATTAAGTGGTATTGAAAAAAAAAAGAAAAGAAAGAAAGAAATATGAATTTGAGACTGTATCTGGAGTCTTCCATTCCCCTTTAGCAAATAAATTATTAATAAATTTTATTTGCTAAAATATTAGTATGTATTCCCGTGTGTATTCACTCGGGGAAAGACGGCCATATTTTGGTAAAAACGTCGTCTTTTCCCAAATGAAAAGGAATAACTTTTTTCTCCCCAATGATCACTCTATTCTATATATGCTATACTATATCTATGAGTTCTATACGCAAGCAAAGTGTGACTCACTGACCGTCTGTGCAGCCAAGAAAAAGATTTCCTATGTTAATTGCCCACTGGATTTTTTGTAAGAAATTATTAAAAATCGAGGAAATTTATTTCCCGATTTTAATCCTTATATTTGGGTATAGATATGTATTAGTTATCGCGGGTGTTAGATTGAATTATTTTGCTGTCAAATTGACAAAATTTTAATTTTAAATTTCAAAACTCTGTCGCCCTTGACTTTTATTATTATTATTATTATTATTTGGCGATGAAAAGCGTAACACGAAAATATACATGCCAGATGTATGCATTGTACGAAATGTAATATGTATTATTCATTGTACGTATGTATGACATGTAATATGTATTGTACGAAATATTGTTTCATATTATTCATTACTCTTTTAATATAAGTTGTTAAAATAACCATGATTTTTGAAAGGAATTAAATATTTTCGCCAGATAATTTGGCGATATTCTTTTGTTTTCGCCAAGGATGACAGAAATGAAATCTATTCCGCTGCAAAATATTAGTATCTTACATCAGATATTTAACTTAGACATTTGAAAACAAATTTGACTTCAAACTATGATAGAATATTTATCATTTTCCTTTTAATTAGTATATTATTAGTATATTGAAATTGAAAAGCATGGTATATAATTTTTTTTTTTTTTTTAATCTTATAATTATTCTTATTTTAATCCTCAATGTTTCCCGTCTTTATTAACTTGAATTTACTATTAAACTTTTAACATACTCAAAAACTTCTCATCACTTCGTTAAAATACACTAAACTTTTCCAAAATCTTTTTCTATTTAAAATGATACATGTATTTACTTTAAATATCCAATATTTCATAAGATTTCCAATTTTAAAGTTTTAAAATATTTATCAAATTTACTTATTTTTCTGGATTAGCCTTATTGTTTTCCTTTTTATAACTACAGCTGTTACCCTCTTTAAAATATTTAAAATGATGAGGTCATTTTATAGTAAAATTATCCATTATAGCATATATTATATTTCACTCCTCCATAAAAATTGATTTTAAAATCGTCTGTTTCTTTTATACTTTTATTTTAATAGAATTTAATTTATATATTAGTCATTTTAGCAATTTTATCCAAAGTAGCATTAGAAATAATATATATCACTTCTCCATTAAAATTTATAGCACCCTACAATAAAATTAATTTGTGCTTAATATCAACACTACGAAAATTTTTATCAATCGCTTCCAAATTTTGACCTAAGTTTCAAATCTCAACCCTGTGGGTTTTTACATCGGCTACAACGTTTTCGTCTTTGTTCGTAAATAATAATTTGACTGTACTAAATAGTTTACAGCCGTATAATTCAACGTATAACTTAGTCACAGCAACGCGTGGCCGGGTCTGCTAGTCTTTATATATATATTTCTTTTGTGCGTGTGTATGTCACTGAACTCCTCCTAAACGGCTGGACTGAGTTTAATGAAATTTTTTGTGTGTCTTCAGGTGGATTCGAGAATGGTTTAGATTTACAAATGAAAGTTGTAACTTAATTAGTTCTTTCTTAATTAATTTTTAACCAACTCTTTCAACAACTTTTCCACCTAGATGGCGTGAGTTGTCGTAAACACGATGTCAGAATTTATTTAATGTTGAAATGAAAAATGAATTTTTAACCGTATCTTACGAAGTGTTTAAAATATTTTTTCAAAGTTAATATTTTAGAATCGTAAACACGATGTCAGAATTTATTTAATGTTGAAATGAAAAATGAATTTTTAACCGTAAGTGTTTAAAATATTTTTTCAACGTTAATATTGTTAAAATGTTAAAATTAGTTAAAATGGTATATTCTTTTAAAAAATTCGTCAATATCCGACGGCGTAATTTTATGTTAAAATGAAAAATGAATTTTTAGGCCATTATTATTTGTGCAGATGGAAAATGTACTAAAAGTTTTCCGAAAAATTTCACGATCACAAATGTTGACGGATATCCAATATATCGTCGAAGAAATCCCGATAATGGCGGACAATCTTATCATCTATGGCGTTCATCTATGTCAACAACATAGATATTGACATTGATAACCGTTGGGTGGTCCCATATTCGCCTCTGTTGAGCAAAACATTCAATGCTCATATTAATGTTCAGTTCTGCAGTTCAGTGAAGAGCATCAAATACATTTGCAAGTATGTGAATAAAGGCAGTGATATGGCTGTATTTCGAGTTGAAAATACCAATGTGAATGCTCCTCCGGTGAATAACAACGATGAAATAACACTTTACCAAATTGGACGGTACGTCAGCTCCAATGAAGCTGTTTGGCGTATCTTTGGTTTCCCAATTCATGAACGGGATCCAGCAGTTCTTCATTTAGCCGTCCATCTTGAAAATGGCCAGCGCGTATATTTCACGAGCGAGACAGCGATTGATTGTGCTATAAATTCACCAAAAACTACACTCACCGAATTATTTGAATTGTGTAATCGTGCGGATGCTTTTGGTGCTTTTGCACGGACATTACTCTATTCAGAAGTACCACGCTATTTCACATGGGCTCCAACAAAAAAATGGATGCCTCGCAAGCAAGGCACGCCGATTGATGCATGTCCCGGTTTATTCAAATCAAACACCTTGGGACGAGTATTTACAGTCAATCCAAGGCAGACTGAGTGCTTTTATCTTCGACTGTTATTGGTTAATGTCATCGACCCTTTGTCATTTCAAGATTTACGTAAAGTGAATGGACAACAGTATCCAACGTATAAAGATGCATCCTTGCACTCGGCTTGCTGGAAGATGACAACCAGTGGGAGTGTATGCTTGCTGAAGTAGGACTGAACTGTACAGCAAAACAAATTCGTCTACTATTCGCTATAGTGTTGACTACATGTTTCCCGGCTCGAGCAGAGACACTATGGGATAATCACAAAGATTCAATGACTGATGATATATTGAATCAACATCGTTCACGGTGCAACGATCTAACGATAGTATTCAGTGACGCTATGTACAATGAAGCATTGATTGCTGTTGAAGATCTTTGAATTATCATTGCCAACTTACCACTCAGTCATTTCGGTATGCATTCAACAAATCGAAATGCATCTGATTTAATAAGCACTGAATTGAATCGTGAACTACAATACAATACTGTAGAAATGGCAGCGATTGTTGCTCGCAATGTCCCACTAAGAACAAAGAACCATTTACGACCGCATCATGCTCGCAGTTTTGGCAGGACAAGGTGGATTCTTTTTTTTTTGGGGGGGGGTGCACCAGGTGGAACTGGCAAAACATTCCTTATTTCGCTAATTCTCGCCGAAATACGATCAAATAATGGCATCGCATTGGCTGTTGCATCATCTGGCATTGCGGCAACTTTATTGGATGGAGTCAGAACAGCTCATTCATTATTTAAACTGCCACTAAATATTCAAAATAACCCAGACGCAGTGTGCAACATAAAAAAACAATCGTCCATGGCCACAGTGCTGAAATAGTGTAAAATACTTATCTGGGATGAATGCACTATGGCACACAAACATTCGATTGAGGCGTCGAACAGGACATCGAAAGATATAAAAAACAACGACAAACTATTTGGCGGCACTCTGTTACTCTTTTCAGGTGATTTCAGACAAGAACTTCCCGTTATTCCGCGTTCAACATACGCTGATGGAGATCAACGCGTGCTTAAAATCATCGTCATTGTGGCTTAATCTTAAAAAATTACAACTGAAAGTAAATTTGTGCGTTCAAAAGCTTCAAGATCCATCCGCTGAAACATTCTCAAAGCAATTGTTAGATATAGGCGATGGAAAAGTTACTACAGATGAAACTGGATGCATAAAATTACCGACCGATTTCTGCACAATCATTGATTCTCAAGATGCTCTTATTGACCAGATATTTCCCTATGTACACAGACGATACACAAATCATGAGTGGCTAGCAGAAAGAGCAATTTTAGCAGCAAAAAATGTGGACGTCAACGAATTGAATCTCAAGATACAACATTTGTTACCAGGAGACTTGGTGTCATACAAATCTAATGATACAGTTTGCGATGCCACCGAAGCTGTAAATTATCCAACAAAGTTTTTAAACTCATTGGATTTACCAGTCATGCCACCGCATATTTTAACACGCTTTTATTAGCTTCACCTGTATGTATGTATGTATGTATGTTTGTTTGTAACTTCTCTGGGAGCAAACAAAAAATTTATATTGTAAAAAAAAATACTTTCCCTACGTGAGCGATGTGGCGTAGAGGTAAGACGCCACGCTACGAACCTAAAGGTCCAGAGTTCGATCCCCGTCAGGCGAGATTTTTTAAAAATGGTTTTTGTTAATTCTAAGTTATTTTAATTAAAGATTTAAGTGTATGTAAATATTACGGTGTGTCACCCACACGATTTTCTCTTACCCTGAATTTTTATACTAAGATAGATATTTTGTGCTTTTTAGTTCACATTTCTATAAAATTGTGTTCTTTAATTTTTTAAAACTATAATATTATTACAACTGAAGGTTGGATCTCCGGTTATTTTGCTTCGTAATTTGAACCCACCACGGTTGTGCAATGGCACGCGATTAGTCATAAAATAATTAATGAAAAATGTTATCGAAGCCATCATTTTAAATGACAAATTCCGAGGTGAAAATATATTACTACTGCGAATCCCTATTATACCCACAGATGTGCCAATTCAATTTAAACGCCCTCAATTTCCAATTAGATTGGCATTTGCAATGACTATCAATAAGTCTCAGGGTCAAACGATGTCTGTCTGTGGCTTAGATTTGAGCACATCATGTTTTTCACACGGACAATTATACGTGGCTCTCGAGTGGGCAAACCATCCAGTTTGTTTGTATTGGCGAAAGATGGGATAACAAAAAATATTGTACACTCTGTTGCATTAAGGGATTGGTATTGTTTTTTAGTAATATTGTTATAAGTAGCGATATGTATATAATTTTAAAGAATCAGTTTTAATAAATTAAAAAAATAAATGATTGGTGTTTTGTTTTTTTTATATTCTTTCACCGTTCACAGCGCTCCATACATCTTCCACTTATATACCACATCCTTACACACTTACAATAAGTTAGTTATTTTTTTCTAGCAAAATATTCTCTAGAAATAATTTATATGACAAAACAACGTTTGTCGGGTCAGCTAGTATATATATATATATGTAATGTAAATTGAACCAAAACGAAAATTCCTTTTTTTTTTTGTTTTATTTATACAGAAATATGCTAGAATTACATTGGTAATTATTTTGAAAATAAACTATCTTAAATAAATATTAGTGGATAACGGTTTTATTAATTTCAGTGAAAAACTAGGAATTGAAATTACTTTTCAGATCCCTAATATAAATATTGCTTTACTTTAAAAAGAGGACAGTACGTTTTAAATGAAAATAATATGAAATGCATTATAATAACAGTTTTGATTTGCGAAGGAAATGGGAATTTCTATTTAATTAATTAAGTGAATTATTTTAATTTCAAAAAATATATATTTATTATTTAATTATACATCTCTTTTTTTTTTAATTTGTAAAATTAAATTAACAGTTTATAAAAAAAATACGTGTGATACACTCTCACACAGGGCTGTACATGGATGCTGGAATTCTAATTCATTTTGTGTCAGATATTCTTATTTTTTTCATGCAAGACTAAACTTCAAAACGCAATATATTTTAAAGTGCATATTGTATAAACAATTCAACTATCCAAAATTGCGCCAAACGTTTTTTCCATTGAATGTAATTGATCGAAGTGCTTTGCTACATTTTACGATATCGACAAACAGTGTTTAGAGAGGAAAACTAATTTTTGCATACCCATACTGCAAACAAATTGTTTTTATAATTCCATTTTTAACTCTGATTTTTTGTATATCACATTTTGAGAGGCCCTGATTATGAAAGTCCAATTTTAACCGGTAGATCTGTATTTATATCTGTCATCAGTATAACTTAAAACAAATAACTGCAGGTATTTTGAACTTTTTGTTAGTTTACCACTTAAAATATTGATGAAGATTGGCAAGTTTGAAGGCAAATTATGAACAGCCTTGATTTTATTAAATAAATGTCGGCACTACAATTAAACGGGGTTTGAGAGGGACGGTAAACTCCCTCACACACAATTATATATCAAATAAAACAGTTTCTAAACCCATTTTAGATTATTTTAAATGTACATTGAATTTTAGTATCTTACGCTATTGATCTTAAGACTAAATATGCCAATATGTGCCATTAATATTATTGTGTTATATTAGGTTAATATATATCATATATATTATGTTATATGATATAGTTATCATATATATATTATGTTAATATCTATCATTATAGTATTGAAATTCATGGAGAAGAAAGTCGCGTGAGTGACACACCAGATTATTTTATATGTATATAGTAATTTATTAAACGTAAAATTGTTTTGGTATGATATATTAGATAAATTTTAGACCTAATCTAAAAAAAAAAGCGATATTTAAAAAGTAATACTTATTTTGACTGCAAATCTAGGCGTGAATCATTGCTTTAGAAACGAAAAAAAAAAAAATATTTCGAATTCTCTTGCCTTGTTTTGTTTAGTAAAGATAAATTATGTGTTCCCAATATATATATATATATATTTTTTAAAGTCATAATTTAATTTTTTTTTAAAAAGAAATTACAAATTTTAAGATTTTTTTTAAAGGTATATTTAAAACGAAAACATTTTGAGTCATATGATGTTTAGTATCTAAAATCGATGATGCAAAAAGTAAAAAATAAATCAACATGAAAATCAGTATCTCCATACCTAATACTAAATTAAAGAGCTGGTGTACAATTAATATTCAGACTTAAAAACTTCTTCACACATTATAAAATTAATGAAAGAACTACTGGTTTTGAAAGGACGTTCCTTTCTTCTTCAGGTGCAAAACACGTGCTATTTCCTTGGAGGAAAAGTCAATATATGCAAAATTTTTCTAAACAAATTATAATGCTTTATGGTTTATCTTTTTCTTTTGTAAGTTGTATTTATCTCACATTTTGAATCATAAAATTTTGAGTTTCTAAAATGGATGTTGCAAAAATTGCAAAAATTTGACGGCGAAATCCTTATTTTGTTAAAACTAATATCATTGCAAAGAACATAAATTAGTTTTTCTACAGGTATCTCCTTGTGAAGAAATTTAAAAAAGTAACATTTTTTTTATATAGTTCGTTTCAAAAAGAGAGAAATGGAGAAAACAGAAATTTTAGGTCATCGGAATAAAATTCGAATTTTTAAAATAAATAAATAAATAAAAATTTGCTGGAAGCGAAAAGAAATATGCATTCTGGATGGTGCAGACATATCTCTCTCTATATAGTAAAAGGTAACGTGTGTGTGCCCGTTGCTTCGTAGGCAAACAGCTGATTACATAGCTACAGAATTTTGCATGAAGATCTATTTTGACCCGATGCACCTCGAAACTCGATTTCCGATTTATTTATTTTTTAAATTAATTAAAATATATAAATTTCGGTTCTGACTCGTTTTGAATATTGAACTTGTTTCCCTTCTAAACGGGTGTGGGGAATTCCCAATATTTGACATATTGCATCAGTAGAAATCTTTGAATAAAAACGCATTAGATTAATGATAAAAACCCTTTGGCAAGAAGACAATATTCTATAGCCATGAACATTAATATGTGGTATCCAGGCGTCCACCGCATACAAAAATTTAGGCTTCACAACTTGAAAATATAAAACAATATACTTGTTTCCCCAGATGAGGAAACTTGATACTAAAGTTTCCTCATCTGTGGGCGCATTTTACACCAGATATTTTACTCATATTGTCAAGATTGAATAGATTTGGTCTCTAACATTTTCTAAATGAGGCAAAAAAACAAACGATTATCGATAATGACATCTAGAAACTCATAAAATTTTTCACATTTTATGTTAATATTGCCAACTTTAAAAATCGGCGGACGATTGCCAGAGTTCTTTTCGAAGGTAACAAATTTTGTTTTCTCTAAGATTTTTAACTGTAAATTATCACAAAATTTTTAAAAAATTATAATATCCTTTTTAACATTATTTTCTAATTTAGCTCTAGCATTCCCAGAGTCGATCATAGCAAAATCACCAGCTTAACCAATAAGAGGAGCGTCCATGTTATAAAAAATATTTAAGATATCGTTAATTAGTACCAATCATAAGGTTGGTCCCAAAGGCTACGATTATTCGTAATTTTGAAGTCAGCGCAAAATTAAATAAAAATTGATAGTTTTGTTCAATAGAAAAGTCAAATTCTATTTAAGATATATATCTCAGTTTGTCATCTGCAAAACACAGCCAGAAAGTTCTTTGATTTAAATAAACGATTAAGATTTCGTAAGTTGCAAAATTCTGCGAAATTGACTTGGTATCTGCCGCCCTTGGCAGAAAAAAAAAGTTCGCCAAATTATTTGGCGAACATATTTATTGTCTTTCAAAAATCATGATTATTTTAATAATGTATATTAAGAGATCAATTAAGAATATGAAACAATATTTCGTACAATATATATTATGAAAATACACATCTTGTGTGTACACGTTTATGTATTAAGATTTGATCGCCAAACCAATAAAACTAAAGTTTGCAAGGGGAACTCTAGTAACTTTGTAGAAAGATAAATACCGAATTATGAAGGATGTTCACGGTTCTATGTAGATTTTACTAATGGGCCAATTGTATACAGTAATACAATAATGAAGGAAACAATTAAAATGGATCATTCGAGCTATGGGTCTAAAAACAAATCTGTAAAAAAATAATTTTTTAAAGATTTTTTTAATTTGTGTTAATTTCAAAAGTTATGATTAATTGTAGTGTTCATGTTGTTTGGCGAAGGAACTTATTTTATACTTTTAGGCGCAATTTACAATTTCATTTTATTTGTAGTTGCTTGAATAATAGTTGCTTTTTGGAATAGTTCGTATTTTTTTACAAAAAGATTTTATTGAAATACTTGTTTCTGAGATTATAAACTCATCTATTTAATCAGGATTCCTGTAGATTTTCTGCAGTAACCAAGTATTACATGCAAAACGATACATAAAAGGGGGGTTTTGTAGCAAATTTGTAGAAAATCGTTGGAGTCGTTTCCGAGATAACGGTTTTCCGTTCCCCTTCCGATTTTCCCTTAAACTCCCTTAAACTAAGCAAACCCATTTGTTTTTCACCGAAATCCATCATTTACATACTAAAGGATATCTAAAACGGACTGCATATTGCGACTTTAAAGAAATTCCTTAAAGCCGTTTTTAAAGGAATAAACTTTCGCGACCAGAAATTGACCTGCTTTTACAGGGCGGCCATCAATTTTCCTTTACTAACCAAGTAATACATACGAAAGAACTTCTAATGGGTATTTATATAACAACTTTGAAGATAATTGTTAGAGCCGTTTTTGAGATATGGACTTACGGTGACACTTACGGTTTTGAATGTCTCACTTTCGGTTTTTCTATTTTCACCAAAAATCACATGCACTTTGGCCACGTGCCATTTCTGAAATTTCGTCTTTCTATCATTATTTCTTTTATGAGTTATGATAGTCAAAAATTATCCCCGCACATACACACATACATACATGCATACACTCACACAACACACTGACCAAATGCCAAAAAATATGTTTTTTTTTTTTTAATTCTCAATAAATCTTAAAACGTTGAAATGATGCGAAAACTCGATATTAAATCTTTTCATCAACTACAACATTTATATTATAAACAATAGTCGGTTAACGGAAATAAAAAATAGAGATGAGTATTTTTTTTGAAAGGTCCCAATAAGTTCGCAACACTACACTGTATTCAGTGGAAGAAAACTTAATTTTGCTTACAGTTACACATTTACTTTAGGCTATTGCTTAATGTGAAATAAAATAATATAAATAAAAATAAATAAATAAGATAAAATAAATAATTAGAATATTAGAGTTCTAAAATGCCTTATAAATAAAAACTAACATTCATCTGAACAAATGTCATATTGTATTTTCATGAAATTGCTTAACTTGTATTTTTATAATTGTAAGTATAAATTATATCTGCTTTAGGTAACTTAATAATATTTTTTTTTCTTTCGAAATTTATGTCACGTATGATGTACTATTTAATGCATTTTCCCTTTATTGCAATGTAAAAATACATAATAGTTGTATCTATGAAACATAATAAAGTGATATGTGCTTAGTATAGAAATAAAGCAAGACTAAATACAAATAATCGATTCATATGAAGCTAAAGAAGAATCGTGATGAAAATACCGATTTCTAAAATAATAAGAAATTAAGTTATTAAAGTGTACTTATAATTTTATGCTGAAATTTATAGAGGAAAAATGCATTTATCCAATTACTACTCTCAAATATAATTTTGTTTATAATTCTTGTCTTATATATATAATTGAAGGTTATATTCATTTATGAGCATTTACCAAAAAGCATAGACTTTGGATAATTTATTTATTTTAATTTAATTATTTAATTATTTTTTATTATTTCTTAAAGTAAGACTTAATATAAGAATTATTTTCAACTAGAAAAGTCCCAGTTCGTGAACGAAACGAATTCCAAATGCGGGAAAAATTTCAAAATTAAACTCGAAATGTACAAAACTCTGCCTGATTTTGTTTGCGTGCAAAAAGATCAAAGTTTGTTAACGAAATCATTTTTAAATTCATGAAATCAATGAAGGTAGTGTAAATCTTATCACTAAAAAGATCTCCGAACAGAAATAAATGAAGATTTCAGTAAAAATTTTTATAGTACAAAGAACTAATAAAGGCTTCATTTAGCCAAATTTATCGAAACAAAAGTTTAGCCAAAAATTTCCTTATACAGAATGTTTTTTGTGAAAACATTGTAAACAAAATGTAAAACAAAATGCAAACAACATAGTTGTTTCTTATTAAACATTCTCTTATAAACATTTTCTTTATTCTATTTCTTTAATCTACAGTTAATTTCTTTAATTATATTTCTTTAATCTAATATTATAATCGTTAATCATTTTATACAGATGTCACATGCATCACATAAACTCTTAATTTTTACACTCTTTTAAAGATAGCACGTGATCGTATTTTTACATGAAAATCAAAACATTAAATTCATTTAACCATTTTTACTTCCATTACCCTACTACCGTAGGTAATTGAAGTATTGTATTCGGTCTGAAAATTCGATATCGGGTTTTCACCTGATTTACACATTTTATGGTCCCCTGAGTCCGAAAAAGTGGTTTTTGGCAATTGGTCAGTGTGTATGTATGTGTGTGTGTGTATGTATGTGGAGAATCTTCTGGCTATTACAGCTCAGAAACTAATAAAGATAGAGCTACGAAACTTTAGAATTGAAATATGTCTGGTGTACAGATGAAATTTCCAAATTTTGGTAAAAATTGAAAAACCGGAAGTGGGACCGTAAGTCCGTATCTCAAAAACGGCTCTAACGATTTTATTCAAACTTGCTATATAAACACTCTATTAGATTTCCTTTCGAATGATATAGTTGGTTAGTTCAGGAAAATTGATAGGCGTCCTGTATAAATAGCTCAATTTCAGACCTCGCAAAGGCTTTCCTTTAAAAACAGTTGTACGGATTTTTTTCAAACTCGCCATTTTAACTCACTTTTAAATATGCTTTTGTATGTAATTATTGTTTTCCTGTCAATAATTGAGTTTAACCGGAAGTGGGACATCGGATACCGGAAGTGGGACCGTAAGTCCGTATCTCAAAAACGGCTCTAACGATTTTTTTCAAACTTGCTAAAAAACACTCTATTAGATGTCCTTTCGAATGATATAGTTGGTTGTTCAGGAAAATTGATAGGCGTCCTGTATAAATAGCTCAATTTCAGGCCTCGCAAAGGCGTTCATTTAAAAACGGTTGTACGGATTTTTTTCAAAATCGCCATTTTAACCTCACTTTAAAATATAATTTTGTATGTAATTATTGTTTTCCTGTCAATAATTGAGTTTAACTGGAAGTGGGACATCGGAAACCGGAAGTGGGACCGTAAGTCCGTATCTCAAAAACGGCTCTAACGATTTTCTTCAAATTTGCTATATAAACACTCTATTAGATGTCCTTTCGAATGATATAATTGGTTAGTTCAGGAAAATTGAAGGGCGTCCTGTATAAATAGCTCAATTTCAGTTATTGCAAGTTCGTTCCTTTCAAAACGGCTGTATGGATGTTTTTCAAATTTGTAATATTAACCCTCTTTTAAATATCCTTTTGTATGTAATTGTTGTTTTCCGGTGAACAATTGAATATGCCAAGTTTTGGTAAAAGTCAGAATCTCAAAAACGGCTCTAACGATTTTCTTGAAAATTGTTACATAAACCCATTTTAGATATTTTTTTCTCATGCTTTACGTGGTTATTACAGGAAAATTAATAGTCATCCTGATCAGATAGATCAGTTTTGGATCCTGAAAATTGGTGTTTAAAAAAAAAAAAAAAAAAAAAAAAAAAAAAAACTTTACCTCTTTTATTTTTTTTTAACTCGCTGTGTAAAAAATGCATATAATACGTGTAATAGGGGGTAATGGCAGTTGTGTGGTTGTTTCACACGAGATTTTTTTCTTTTACTTTTTGTTCAGCATTTAGTCTTATACTAGGTGCGTCTACACACAGAGTCCAAGGAAATATCTAATCTCTTTATATATATTGATAATTTTGAAATCAAAAGAAAATAATTTTCTTAGTGTTAGCCAAAGAAGCTGATTTTAAATGGAAAACGAAATACATTTGAATAAAGTCTAATATTTTTATTAAAAAAAAAAAAAAATCTTTAATTTTTATCGATAATTAAATCGTAATTTTGTTTTTAGACATTTTTCCACATCCTATTGCAATAATGTTTAGTTAACCTTATGGAAATTATGTATATGTTTCCTAACCTAATACTTACAAATACTCTATATTAGGACGAAATGGGGCAGGCCAGTGATAACCAGTGTACAATATCATGTTTCATTTACGTATAGGAAAGACTGAAAAACAGTGAGGAAAAAAAGATTTTTTGAAACGATATATGTAAATTTGGCAAATTTCTATCACAATTTTTAAAGCACCTTAAATATAGCAGTGGTTGTGTGTTGCTACCAAGAGAAAGTTATGTCTTTCTTTTTTCAATATTTTATTCGACAATCAACCATTTATTTGATTTTAATAATATGATTCAAATAGCCTCCTCATATAATATAGATTTATAATACCGAGTTTGGAAATATTAATATTATTTGTTCTTGAGTTATGCCTATAAGAGACTCATAACATACATAGATACACAAAGAAACCGTACAGTGAATATTAAAACGGGTTAATATTCTAAAATTTCAGTAAAAACTGACGCCAAGTCGCAACTTCCTCTACCAGAGAAACATAAGAATATATAGTGGGAGGGGAAAAAAGTGAATTTATTACAAACGTACAGGCGTATGTAGTGTACTGTACGGAACGAAATTAACAGAATTTGACGCAATTGCTCAGTAGAACATGATTCTAATCAATTTCTGAAGAAGATTAGGTTTTGAATTTCTACAGAAAAAATTAGTATCAAAAGTCGCCATTAGGAAAGGTTTGGAGCTGCAGGCACAATATGTGTAATAGACGAATACATCAGTTGAAGCAGTAAATAATGGTTTTCTTAATAAAAATAAACAACGTGTTCTTTTCTTCAAAGTATGGCTCAATACGACCAGTCTGATGTTCTTATACCTGCTTGCTAAACACGACGTTTTCAATAGAATCTCATGAAATATTATTTTCACTCGTCTAAAGTAAAACGTAATTTGGTTCAAATTGTGACAACTGGCACATGTTCTTGATAACAATTCTTTTCAGATATTCAAACTAAACATCACACGGATATAAATCAGGTGTTATTGATGGCCACGTCGCCTGAAATTCACGAAAACCTTTCCGCTATCAGAGAAATACTGTCACACAATTTTTTTGCATTGAATGTCTGATATAAGCAGGCTTACCATCTTGATAAAAGATTGTAAAAATTAAATACCTTTTGCTGCAATTGTGCTGTCAAAATATTTTGAAGCATATCGGCACACGTAAAAGAATGATATAACAGGTCGTTAGTCCACTAGAACCGATTTTTTCATAGAAGTAATAGCTCATAATAAATAAATAAATAAATAAATAAATAAATAAAAAACAGAAGTAAAGCTGCATGATATTGTAATCTTCCTAATATGCAAAACTTATGTACAGACACACGTTTGGAGTTTTGTCAGCCCAGTTACGACTGTTGTGTAATTGTTGAAAAAGAAAAAAATATTATTTTCTTTTTCGAAATGTTTTAGTGCGGAAAATTTGTGTAAGAAAAAAAAAAAAAAAAACGAAAAAAAAAAAAAAAAATCGGATGACATTTTTAGTTCACTCATCATACTTAAAGTTAAGGAAATATTGCAAAAATCGCACATTTTGTCGCACATTTTCCCATTTTTTTTCATTTAGTTCATTTAGTTCAGTTTAACTTTTAAATTAAACATGTTCTAATATTTTATGCTCATTTTATGGTTTCAATAACCGAAATAAATTTCCATAAATAATTTATTTTCTTTCTTTCGCTCAATATTTTAGAAAAAACAGAAATGTTTCATTATTTCGCAATTTTCATTGTACAACTCTTTACTTGTTTTGCTAAAACACAACGATCCAGAACTCACCACGTGGAGGTGATGGCACGTCAAGTTCTTTTCCCCTTATACACACAAATCCTACCAAAATAACCATCCAAACAGTGGCGGCTCCTGAATGACGTTTTGGGGGTGCTGCATCGACGCGTCTAAAATAAGTACATACAATGGAATCTTTATTCGTCTTATTGGCTGATTCGTTTATTTCGAGAATCAACGTAAATATGTTGACACTTCAATAGCCAATTATAAGAAAATCTGTACATGTTAATGGACTGTTTTTAGTCACTAGCTTGCAGCCCACCCAATACGTCATTCACCAGCCGCCACTGCATCCAAATGTTGAGTGTGATAGTAATATTTTATTTACAGACGTTTTCTGATCAGTGTAAGACACCATTCTTCTATTCAGTGTTAGTGTACTATCGCTCTCAACTACTTCTACCCTTCTAATGATATTGATAGTTGTGACAAACGAAAAATAATGCTTTGAGTTATATCATATGATGAACTAAAAAAAAAATGGATACATATCCAATGTAACTTGATCCAGATTCCTAGATAAGAGAATAGTATTCTTTCAGATTTCGGCGAAGTTGTTTGACATTCAATTTTTTTCTACGAACAATGTATCGTCTTCACGTCCGTGAAAGTAAAGACCCCAACTTTTCTCAGAAGACTGAATTTTGAAATACATCCTAACATGACTCCTATCTCTATTCAAACCTGTTCAAACTATTTCAAGTAAGTTATTGTTTGTTTTCTTTTGGCAAAACAAACAAAAAGCTCAGTGAAAATTGCGAAATATTGGTAAAATTCTACTTGTACTTAGACGTTGCATGAACAGAAAAATATTAGATTATTGGTGAGAATTTAATTTATGTAGGTTATTTAAACCACCAAAAAAGCATAAAAAAATGAAGCGTGTTTATTTCAAAAGTTTTAACTATTTAAAAAAATTACAAAAAGACACAATTTTTGCAGTTTTCTATTTTTTTAAGTACGATACGCGAACGAAACATATTCATCAGTTTAATTTCATTTCTCATATATTTTTTATTCTTATTACAATAGGAAACTTTTCCGCACTAAAGCGTTCCAATATATATATATATATATGCACAGTAGGGCTGGATTATTTATCAATATATCCCCAAGTATCGATATTTTTTTTTCGCGATAACAGTATTTAAGTTCTTGCTCTACCGATATATCCCTCTAACGATATTTCCTAGTGCGCACAGCGCGATCGATCCATATGCCGATAAATAACGTTGAACACCAATCACCATATCTTCAAATTCTGCTTCCCCGCCTCACCGTGCCACCGCACAAACATCCAACAAAAAGACCGCCGAATATCTTATACAACTACACCTTCTCTTCCTCCTATTTACTCCTTGACTAAACTCGAAAAAATAACCCCAACCGCAAACGATCCAAACAAGGTACATATACTTTCTCTTCCTTCCTGCGATCAGTGCCTTTGCTTCATGTGTGCGATCCTCTCAAATCGAAACCACTACTTAAAAAGTATGACGTTGAACGATAACATAAAATGTTTCATTCATCAAGTTATCGCAGTAGTATATTATTTTCCAGCTTCTCACATTCGATGATATCCCCACACCAATAATATCGAAGCTCATCCTAGCAGGTGAAAACAATATTCATTTAGTTATCGCAGTAGTATATAATTTCGCAGCTTCTCACATTCGATGATATCCCCACACCAATAATATCGAAGATCATCGCTAGCAGGTGAAAACAATATCTCGCATTTAGTTCTTTTTGCTATCGGTTCGTTGATTTTGGGAGGGATAAAGACTCCCTATAGAAATAGTATTATATAGAGAGTCTTCATTGGGATATTTCAAGTAATGTTCGGAATTGCATCGATTGTTCGAAATATCATCAAGTAGTATTAAAAAAAAAAAAAAAATCAAAGAATTAACTAAAATTGTTTACTTATATTTTGAAAATTGGATTTATTATTTCTGCATATGTACGAAGAAAATATAAGATTTGGATAAACATTTTTCTGGTTTTCGATGAATTTACACGTTTTGAGATTTCCTTGCTTTTCAATTAACTGAAACTGATTACTTAAAATTTAAAATGTGGATTTATTACTGGCTTATTCATGCTTAAGAAGAAAGTCGAAGACACGGAAAAATTTCGATTTCCGGTTTTCGATGACTTTACACGTTTTGAGATTTCCTTGCGTTTTAATTAACTGAAATTCTCTACTCATTTTTAAAAAGTGGATTTATTACAAGTTTCTGCGTACTTAAGAAGAAGGAAGATACGAAATAAATTTCGATTTACGTTTTTCGATGTATTTACACGCTTTGAGGTTTCCTTGCATGTCAATTAACTGAAATTGATTACTTATTTTTAAAAAAGTGGATTTATTATTTTATCTTCTGCATGTATAAGAAGAAAATATAAGATTTGGATAAACGTTTTTTCCGATTTTCGATGAATTTACACGTTTTGAGATTTCCTTGCGTGTTAATGACTGAAATTCTCTACTCATTTTTAAAAAGTAGATTTATTACTAGTTTCTGCGTACTTAAGAAGAAGGAAGATACGAAATAAATTTCGATTTCCGTTTTTCGATGTATTTACACGTTTTGGGATTTCCTTGCATTTCAATTAAGTGAAACTGATTACTTATAAGATTTGGATAAACTTTTGATTTCCAGTTTTCGATGAATTTACACGTTTTGAGATTTTCTTGCTTTTCAATTAACTGAAACTGACTACTTATTATTTAAAATGTGGATTTATTACTGGCTTCTGCATGCATAAGAAGAAAGTAGAAGACACGGGAGAAATTTCGATTTCTGGTTTTCGATGAATTCACACATTTTGAGATTTCCTTGCATTTCAGTTAACTGAAATTGACTATTTATTCTTAAAAATGTGGATCTATTATTTTACCTTCTGCATATATAAGAAGAAAGTATAAGATTCAGAAAAATTTAGATTTCAAGTTTTCGATGATGATACAAGTTTTGAGATTCCCGAAACTCAAATTGACCCTTTTTAATTTTTTTTTTTTTTTTTTAGTTCGAACACTGTATTTCATGGACGACTCGTGCCTATCGGCCAACAGGGATCGCTGCTGTGCTGCAATTTAATTCCGTTTATGAGAAGGCAGTTATTTTGCTTTGCTTTGCAAAAAGTTATCGATCTTCAACCACTGGGCGATACTAGTATATAAATTTAATACAAATTCCAATTGTTATAAAACTATTACAAAATATGAATTCAATATATATATATATTAAAAAAAACAAAAAAAGAAACTTTTCATGATATGGTAAGTAGATAAAAAATAAAATAAAAATGGCAGGTAATTGACCTTTAGAATACCTATGAGTTATTAGGGTTTCAAATTAATATTACTCTACAACCGAGAAAGTTAATTCGATGGCAGTTCTAAAGAAAGTTTATAAACAGTATTTCTACTGTGATTTTTCTTATTCACTAAAATTAATTTAATTACAATCATATCGCTATCAATGACTGGCAGGACTATTAGTAAATGAACTTTCTTTATACTCAGGCATGGGAATTTGGCGCAAAACTCATACTAATATTTATTTTTAAAAATTCTGTACATAAGTGAATCATTGATATACATATAGAGATAGATAGATAGATAAGTTATGACTTCTGCTCAAAATTTTATTAATCATCTACATTCTGAGTACAACTTCATTTTTCTTAAGCTTTTATTTTTATTATAATTATGTATCTTGATGATATACTTTGTGTAAATAAAAGACATATCACCTATTAGCTCTCTTAAAATGTGATTTTGAAATAATTAAATCTTAAAATAGAAAGAATAGAGGACAAACTATTCAGAAGTATACTTAAAAGTAATGGTATAAATTAAAAAAAACACAAAACATTGTGTTGATATTTATGCATTTTTTTTATAAAAAAGATTTGGAAGTAATATACCAGAAAATATAAATACACTACTGCCCATTAAAATTGCTACACCAAGAAGGAATAATAATAACGGAATGAAATTTGTTGGACACATACACTATAGTAGGAAGAACAATTCATTAAAATTTCAGGAAATTTGGAGCAATATGTACTGAAAAAACAGTACATAAAGCAGCGACCTCTGGGAGCAATAACAGCACATATCTGCCTAGGCATTGAATCGAACAGCGATTGGATGACATGTACGGGTAGAGCACTTCATGAAGTTTTAAGACGATGCTACAATTCATCGATCGAAGTTACTGGTGAGTGGTGGGGGGCCAGTCGCTTTTCAACGATTAAACAGTCATTTTCATTGGTGCGAGATCAGGAGAAAGCGCTGGCCAGAGCAACAGTCGAACACATTCTGTATCAAAGAAGGTCCGGACAATACAAACAACTGGCGGTCGTGCATTATCTTGCTTAAATTCTGCTCTACGGAGGCCTAGAATACAGGCCAGAGGGGCAGGCCGTAACTCATCAGAAATTTAATGGCCGCTGTTCAGAGTGCCAGGAATACGAACATGAAGTAATCGAGACGTGTATCCAATAGGAACCCATAACATCATTGCGAATGATGGACAGTATGATGATGTCGAATCCCGGCTGGCAATGTGGATTATTCATAATGCCGTTAAATACGGAATCGGCAATCTTGATGCTGTAAAAAGGATTGTGATTTGTCTGAAAAGTGACTTCACGCCATTCCTGCGTCCAGGTTCATCGTTGATCACACATTAATGGCGCCCATATCAGTGATGCAGTTTTGAAGATAATCAGAATTTTGGTAGCCGCATACTGAGTCACCACCTGGATTGATGGTATGTGGTACCATTTGATACACTTCCTGGTTACCTCTTGTCTTCATTCCCGCCGCTCTGAATACCAGCCATTACATTTCTGACGAGTTAAGGCCCATAGCTCTGCCCTATGCTCAAGGCCTCCGAAGCGCAACATTTAAGCAGAACAATGCACGACCGCAAGTTGTCCATATTGTCTGGACCTGCATTGATGCCGAATGTGTTCGACTGTTGCAGTGGCCAGCGCGTTTTCCTGATCTCGCACCAATCAAAATGACTGTTTAATCGTTGAAAAGTGACTGCCCCCTCCACCACTCACCATTAACTTCGATCGGTGAATTGTGGCATCGTGTTAAAACTTCATGAAGTGTTCTACCCGTACATGTCATCCAATCGCTGTTCGATTCAATGCCTAGGCAGATAAGTGCTGTTATTGCTCACAGAGGTCGCTGCTTTATGTACTGTTTTCTCAGTACATATTACTCCAAATTTCCTGAAATTTTAATCAATTGTTCTTCCTACTATAATGTATGTGCCAAACAAATTTCATTCCGTTATTATTATTTCTTCTTGGTGTAGCAATTTTAATGGCCAGTAGTATATATAGATATAGAAAACACTCCCCACTTGTATCCATTAAAATTGGTGCTCATTTATCTTTAAAAAGCAGCAAATATCTATTTTCCTTCTCTTGAAAGAAATATCGCAATATATCACCAATATCGATATTAATTTGATGATATATCGCGATATTTAATTTCTGATATCGTCCAGCTCTAATACACAGTACAGTCACATATCCTAAAACTAGCAGTGTGGTCGCGTCCAAAATGTTGGAGGGATGCCAGCTTGCCGACAGTTTGAAATTTTGAAAACATGCAATAATTCCCCGCTCTGTTATTGCTCATTTTTTGTCAGATGACTGTCACCCCTATTTTAGCATTGGACTCGTTGAGTTAGCACTTGCGCAGATACTTTCATGGTTTCATGAAATGTGGTTAAAGAATATATCTATATATTATTTATTTATTTTTCGACCCACCCTATTGCGTATATTGATATTCTTATCTGGGTGTCGGCAGTCGAAATATTTTCCCTGATTCTTCCATCAATATTTTTTTGTCGTGAATTTTTAGTTGTAAGTTTGCAGGATTAATTAATTAAAAAATATTATATAAATATACTGGTGGAAGAATCAGGAAAATAGAAATAAAAACGCATTTCATAAATTAATAAATTCTACTACGTATATGCTTTATCCACTTGCATACATGATAAAAATTTCAAAGAAAAATCTATCCAGGTATTTTAATCTCCAAGAATCCATGGTTGAACGGGATAGATTTTTTATAGAGATAAAATTTGAAAATCTTATGCAGTGTTTTCTTCAATCGTTCAATATAGGACACTTATTTAACCTGATATCACTTCTGAATTGCTGGTACCCTGCACAATCTCTTGCCTCAGAACTGCAGTTGCAACTCATTTAAAACACTTTCAGGGGCGGTGTTATATTTTATACCGCCTAATTTCAGTTCCTAACTGAAAAAATTCATCCCAGAAATGTTATATAAAATTTTACTTTTTTACCTTATCTGAAAACATTCATTTATTACTTTTCTTCTAATCTTGATCTCAAACTCTGGTGGCATTTGATTTTAAATGAACTTAAATTCATTGATCCTGAAAGGGTTAGTTAACTTTGCGTTGTTTAATGTTTGATTGCACTGCTAGAGTCCTTACACGTTTCAATCGTTTATTCATTTTCCGTAAATTAGTTATGCTCCTCGGTTATCTTTTTTTTTTTTTTTTTTTAGCTTTCTCAATTACCAGAATTTAGGGACATCAAATTTAAAATTATAAGAAAAGCAGATTTTTTTTTTTTTTTACTTTGCTAACAAAATAGCTTTCCTGATAAAATGCAATTTTATTTCAATAATCTATCTACACGTAATGCGTTTATAAAACTTTCTTGCTTGTTTTTCTCAAAAGTATTGCGAAACATTATCGGACCGATGACTTTTTGTACAAAATAATTTCCTTTAGAAATCAAAACCATATATTCTTCTGTGCATGTACGCAAAATTTTGTTACATTTCCCCCAGTACAGTTAGCGCTATAAGGTTCAGAGTATTTTCTCATCGGACTGCTCTGACAATCTTCCAATCTCTTATTTTATTTCAATAATGTATGTATAGGTGATGCATTCATGGAAATTTCTTGTTCTTTTTTTTAAAAAGCAGCACGAAACATTATCTGATAGACGACTTTCTGTATTAAATAAATTTCTTTAGAATCAAAACGGGATATCTTACTGCGCATGTACACAAAATTTTGTTACATTTCCTGCAGTACAATTAGCGCTATAAGGCTCTGAGCATCTTCCAGTCTTTTATTTTATTTTAATAATGTGCCTACACGTAATGCGTTTACGGTAATTTCTTGCTTTTTTTCTTAAAAGCAGGGCGAAACATTATCTGATCGGCGACTTTCTATACTAAATAATATTCTCTAGAAATCGAAACCGTATATAGTCTACTGTGCATATACGCAAAATTTTATTACATTTAAAATCGGAAACAAGTTGTTAAAAAATACAGTTTGTTTGCCAATATATTTATGTATATATTAGTTTTTTCCGTATAATTAAAAATTTTCAAACTAACATTTCCTTTATGTATTTGTAAATATAAGGATTGAAAAAATAATATTAGCTCAAGGCAGTTTTAGAAAAGTTTGTTTTAAAGCAATGGTTTAATAAAAGGTCAGTTAGAATACTGCAACAAAGCAGTCTAACAAGGAAATGAAACAAAAAATGGATTTATTTTATCCAACTGAAAGTTTACCTTTTTTAAAACTACTCTCCAGAGAAAGTTTTATATCCTGAAGCTATCATTTATGAGTACCGTTACAAAATATAAGAAATGAAATAAGAAGAATGTAGAAAATTTTAATGTATATAAACTTATAATGCTTTATTTTCTTATATATATTTGATTCAAAACTAATTTTAGGAAACAACTCTCTAAAACACAAACTTTTAAAATATGTAATTAATAATTTCATAAATTAAAAATATAATATCATTTGTTGTTTTTAGAATATCATAACTATTATAAAGACATCTATATCTAAAAATTTTATTTTTTTCCTGATAATTCTTTCAAAAATGCACGTTCTAATCTTTTATATAACAATTCTGAAATGTGGGGGTTACATATATGGTAGTTGTTTTATTTATTCATTCATCACATAGTATACGTTTTTTCGACATTTTCAACAGAGTTTAAATGTTAACATAAATTCGAATGCATTATTTGTTCTGTCCGTCTGCCTTACATCCTTCTGATAATCGTAAATATCCTTAAATTACCACGAAACATATACATGTTAGTCAAGTGCATTATATTATGTTTTGTATTTAATATGATATATGCATTATATCTGGTTTGTGAAAAAAAAATATATATGTTCCATTATGTCTATACAAATATTCTGTTTTATTCTATCAGTTTAAAATAAAAGAGTTCGGCTTGCCGCTTTACAGTTTTTCTTTTGTTCTTGATGTTCATTGGCTTATTAGAAGAGGACATCTGACTTAATGTGGATTCTAAATCACTACGACTACTACATAACTTTACTAAATTCAATCTTTATAAAAATTTTCGTCATTGAGGAAATTTAAATTTTATTTAGAAATTTTCGATAATTTCAAATCAACTTTCCGCTTTCTTTGCTATTTACTATGCTGATAATTTATTTATTGCCATTTCAAGGTTTCAATTTATGCATTAAATGCTATAAAAATAACTTTAATAGATGTTATAAACAAATTGTAACTTAATTTAAAATCCAATTAAAAATTTGATTAAAGTAAATTAATTTCTTTTCAAAATTTCTTCATTCTAAAATTGCGTTGTTGTACTTTGAAAATATAAAATTTAAAAACGGCGAAATCTTAATAATTAAAACTATGTTTTTAAACTGGTATATGCTTGGTGGATAATAAAAAATACTGGAGGTTATTCTCTAAAAAACCACCCAAATCTTGAGAACTTTATTAATGCAAATATCACCAATAGGTGCAGAGGTTATCAGAGAAAATGAATAAGAAGAGTTCAGCTTCTTTGAAATTTACTTAGGCGATGTTTCGCGTGCTAATATCCGATGTAAATTAATCATGATAAAAAGTAGATGGCAAACAGTTAGACATGTTACCTAGCATTAGTATGCAGCTGCATGATAGAGACAAAATTTAGTCAGTATGATTTTTCAGAATAAGCACCTTATGTATCCAGTGTGTTGTAATTCCATATTATAGAATCCATACCAAGCACAATTTTACCTATGAAACTCATGATGTAATGCTTAGCAAAATAGCACCCAGTCGATAAGCATCCACCCATGCTATCGACTTATATTGCACAGTACAATCTGTCGATATGCATCATCATAATGCTGTAAATGTTGGGATTCTTAATATACTGATGATATGAATCTGCATAGTCTTTCTAATAGCCTTCATATACCTGTCAAGTTTGATCCATTTATACTATACAACCTGCGTTTCCTATAAATGTAATCAGTAGCAATTTATATATTGTCAGCAAATGAAAAGTTTTATCGAATTCTGTGCTTCTTTTCTTGAGGTACAGTGCCCCCATATTTTGGTAAAACAATGACAGACGGACAAATATTTTTTAAAAATTTCAATACGTTTTCTGAAAATCTCAAAACACGTATATCGAAAACGGTGTATCTCTGGCTCCCTTAGTCTGTCTGGCTTTCTCTCTCTCTCTCTCTCTCTCTCTCTCTCTCTCTCTCTCTCTCTCTCTATATATATATATATATATATATATATATATATATATATACATATATATACATATATATATATATATATATATGTTCTCTCTCTCTCTCTGTATTTATACACACACACACACACATATATATATATAAGCAAAATAATTAAAACCAGATGAAAAATTAATCCCAAAACACACGAAGGTCTTCATCAGGGGAGATCACCCATGTAGGGAAAGGAATATGAGAAGTTTCTGACGAAACGCTGGTAATATAACCAAAAAACACGTTTCTAGCCCCCAATTTCTCACAGATGGAAGCAAGACCATACAACAAACGAATTTTAATTAATATAAAGCATAAATCAATTAAATTCAGAAATCAAGCACAAAATCTAATACATCAATATAAAATACAAGAATATAAATAATACAAGAATATATAAATACATACGTGGGCGAACTGGAATAGTCATTAGAATATGGAAAATTTAACACCCCCCCCCCCATTATAAACATAGAACCGTCTTCAGCTAGTAGGGCCACTTACCAGCACTTAAATGTCGCCCAAAATGGAACAACAAACCTTAAGTAGGATTGTCATCAAGAGAGAAGTGGGGGAAGTTGGGGAGATGTGAAGTGAGAAGTTGGGGGATAGAAACGTGTTTTTTGGTTATATTATCAGCGTTTCGTCAGAAACTTCTCATATTCCTTTCCCTACATGGGGGAGCTCCCCTGATGGATGCCCTCATGTGTTTTGGGATTAATTTTTCATCTGGTTTTAATTATTTTGCTTATTTATTATAGTTTTATATTTCTTTTTGCTGCATTTGCGCATTGGTTTATAAAAACTTTCTTCTAAGTCTATATATTTAATGATTCAAGTTTTACTCCATCCTATATTTAAATTTTATCTTATGATTATATATATATATATATATATATATATACATATATATAGAGAGAGAGGGAGGGACAGGGAGAGAGAGAAAGAAAGAAAAAGTAAAAGTAGAATATTTGTACTACTAATTTTTCCCCCTATGTTACTAGATAATTTTAGTAATTTGAAAAATCAATGTTTGAAGAGCTAATTGGGTTATTTCATTTATTTAACCAAATAATAAATGTACACTAATAAAGCTATCTCATTTCTGTGATGTTTAATGGGCGTTAACAATTATCTAATTAAGAAACAAGGAAAGAACTCGTTTCCAAGGGTACTTCGCGTTCACTTTCTGTTTAATTAATGCAATACATCGGGTATTTCAAGTGTTACTAGGTGTTTTCAAAAGGTCAAATGCTTAAGGATAAGGTTATTAGAAAACGGTTAACATCTAACAGATGCTAATGTGAAACTATTAAATGAAAACTTTTTTCCCTCTATTTTTAGTTGTTTATTTGTTTTTCTTCTTCTAAAGCTATAATTACAGTTGTACATGCTTGATAGTTATTTAAATTACAATTGATTTTTTAAAAATAGTACTATAATAAAAGTATGAAGCGTAAAGAAATTTATTATAAAATTATGTATTAATATATTTTATTATGAAGAAAATACGTTTTTTATAGCTTAAATTCACATGTAAGATTCTTTTATAAGGAATTCTTATCAGTGTTCCTTAAAAAAAAAAATAAAGATAGACATTTGTAAATTCCACAACTAAGCTATATGATAAACTATCAAAATAATCTACATAAATGTGCGTGAGCATGTTAAAAAAAAAATACCACGCCTTTTAACGATAGTAATTTTATATATAAATATATAAAATTTATTCAGAAATTACTTTACTTTTCTTCTAATTTATAAAGTTTGCCTTTCAGGGAAATGAAAAATGAATATGCCTCGTATGAATTATATTTTCAAGTAATTAAAATTTGTTTTCAAAATAAAAAGTTATTTTGTTTATTATAATATTAATATTATTACATAAAAAGATATGTAATTTGTAAATAAAACTAGTCGTCTTTTATTTTATGTTAAAATCATAATAATAATAATAACCTGGCTTATTAAAATTTGAAAAATATTAAATAATATTATGAGAGTCACTTATTCATGATGATACAGATCAGAGAACTTAAGCAATAAAATTATGCATTAAAATTTTGCATTGCTTTTTTTTTATTATTATTATATTTTTAGTTACGTTTTCATACCTTTCAGACTACAAAATGAAATTCAACCAATATTTTTAAACAGATGCCATTGTTTGAATAGTTACATATACCTTAACGAATATTTAAACTCAAGTGTAACACTTTGTTAAAATAAGTATAATTTACAGGGATTTCCAAAATTGAGAGGGTAAAATTTGCATGCAAGCTTCAACGTCACGGTGGAACGAGAAAAATACACTATTAATTAAAAATAAACAAACAAAAAAAGTATAAATATTACAGAATTTGTTGGAAGTTGTGCCTGCACAATTCTCAGACGTGCTCGAAAATGCCAGGTAGGGGAAAGTTGGACAAAACGGGATACCATTCCTGTTTTTATTTACTACGAAAAATGTGTTGAAGAAAACCACACATTAATTTTTTTGTTGCTACAACATTTATTGAAGCACACAAAAAACATAGATTTAACTAATTTTAAGGACTGTGAAATAGTAAAAAAAATTATTTACCAAACTCTTACAGATCCCGTTTTAACATACCTGGGTTGGACGAAACGGGATAGGGATTACAATGTTTAATTTTTTGTGTAAAACTAACTGAAAAGCATAATTAACTGGCAAAAACCTGTAAAGCAAAATTTCTGCTTGAAAGAACAATGTCTTCAGTAATCAGAGACTTAAAATAAGAGTTTTTTATGTTATTATTTACTAAGTGGGAAAGAAGACCTTTTATTTAGGCCTATAGCAGAAGAAAAGTCGAATATAAAGGTGTCGTCCTCTTTGTCAGCATTAGAACACGCTTCGTGAGCCCGTTCTTGGCATCCAGAACACTGGATCCAACCTTCACCAGCCTTAGAGTCGACGTACAGTGCATTACAAAATATGCAGGTTTCTCCTCCCTCTGTTTTATCTTCAAACGATGATGACATGCATTCTTGGCTGCTTGCTGAAGGATTATTAAACTTTTCTATGTTTTGACTTTTAACATCAGGATTTGGCTTTCCTTTGGATTCTAGGCCTACTTTTAGGTTGGGCTTGACCTGGTAGCTCTTTTTCATCCTCTTTTCAAATTCCTTTTCTTACAAACTTCTTTTTTGGAATTTTTAAAAGGGATTTCTTAGCAGACTTTTCTTCAATTTTCTTGGTTGATTTTGTAGTTTAATCGTCCTTTCTTTTTCTTCCATTTCTAAATCACTCCTATATGGAAATTACTTATATTACTACAGTTTTCTTCTTTCTTCTTTCAGCCCTTTTTTCTGGGTGAGGCCCTTTTACTTGAGGTACAGGCAGAACGAACTTTGGAGAGATGGAAAATGGTAGCTTAGGTCGATAACAAGAGAGTTCGAATCCTTTCTCCCCTGAGGATGTTGTAGGTTCGTCTGGACATAGGCTGTCTCCTGACAAGTTTGTTGGTTGGTCTACTCCAACGATGTCCCTTGAAGAAGTTGAAGGTTGCTCTTGGCCTTTGCTCATATTAGTCTGGTGCCCAACGCCTGGAGGTTCTTGCTGCAGGTCTGACGTAGGGTGGTCTGTGGTGACAAAGGGTGCAAACAAGTGATCTGGGAAGACGTCAGGATTGTAAGGACTTATGCCAGTTTTTCTAAACCCTTTAACAGCAGTTTCTGCAACAGCTGCCCGGGAATAAGCTGCGTTGAACGGTTTTGCAACTTCGTAAATTGTGACGCACCTACCTGGATGGTTGAACAGCCACTTTTGAACTTCTTGTTCGTAATACGTGCTCAGTGGAGCCATGAAACTGACATCCAGGGGCTGAAAGCGGTGAGTTGTATGTGGGAAGAAGGTTAGGATGGTTGCATTATTTTCTCTTGCCAAATTTACAAGTTCCAAACATTTGGTGTGACTGTTGTGTCAATCAAGTAGCAACAGCACTGGCTTCTAATGGGTAGGGTTGTAAAATTCTACGAATTTTTTAAACCAAACAATGAAGGTCTCCTTCGTGATCCAGCCGGTCTTGTGATACGCTGCAAACGATACTGGGAAAGCATCATTCATGAGTCGTGAGTTTTCCTTCACTCGAGAAAATACAAACATAGGAGCGACGAATATACGGCATAAAAAAACTGTATCCCATTTTATCTAACTCATAAGTGTCCCGTTTTGTCCAACTCCGACACTTTTCAAAACAAACATAGCTGATGCCTAAACGTGAAAGGAAAATTAGATAGACTACACATGAGAATGTTCGTTAATAAATGCTTAATCAAATGTAATACTCACCGGAATTCTATTCCCATATATGTAGGCAGTATAATCTAGAAAACATCGCATGTAAATGTAGAAAGTGCCAAGAAATCAGAGTAAAAAAGTTCTAAGAGCTACAACTTTCCATCAACTAGTGGTCTCGAGGCGGGACGAAGTGAGAATGGTGTAATGACGGCCAAGAACAAGTTTCTGTCGTCGTCCGCTTGATAGCAATACTCGATAGGTCCCTAGGCGACGTATCCCGTTTTGTCAGACTATCCCGTTTTATCCAACTTTCCCCTATGTTTTTGATGCTTGCCTCAGCGACGACAATCCGCGCTATCAGATTCTCCGGTGTGTCCACAGGCGTCGCATAAACGAGTCATTTAAGGTGATCCCGTAAGAAAAAGTTACGCAGACGGAGATCAGACAACACGGAGGCTATGCAACAAGCCCCGCGTATCTTATGTACATCTTGTCATTACCGCGTTGCATCGAAAGCTGCCTGCGTTTTTTGCGATATTCACCCTATTAACGTAACTTATTCTATTATAAGTTTTCTTCCTCTTTGTGCCTTCTATTACCCGTCTGAATTTGACGGTCAAAATTTAGAACACCATGCTCTTGCTTCACTCAAAAATAAAGTTGATATTTGTTTGATCTTATATTGTAAATTTACTTGAAATTTTATTATTTGGTTTCTCTAAATTTTCTTTAATATGTGCTCAATTTCTAACTGATGATTAATATATAAACCACCAATTAATGTTTAATGTGACTATTCAAATTAAAATACGAAATAGAATGTAGCCAACGGACAAAAGATTCATTATATGTAAACCTTATAAGGACGTGTAAATGTTTAGCATTACAACGAATAAACATTGAGAGAACCAAAATAGAATATAAGAATATATATAATAAAAATGTATGTTTTGTGATTGGATTTAACGAGTACTGTTACAGAGAATATACATTTTCAGGATAATAGGGATAGTAAATCCGTTATGTACTAAAAACTTTGGATGAAAAAGTCGAATTAACGGTAAAAAGATCAGTTAAAAAAATTTTTATTAAAAAAAAAAAAAAGTCTACTCATCAAATATGATTTATTTGCTCTTATAATACAGTAATAGTTTGTCTTACTGTTTCTTTCACGGTAAAGCTTCACACATTTATAGAAGCATACACACACACTCTCTGACTGCGTTATATTGATCCCCGGTTGGCAAAGTGCCAGGACGATTCGACTCACGTGCAAGGGTAGACAGCGAAGGAAGAGAGAGAAGTATTTTTCTATTACTCTTTGCTTATGTGTAGAATCATTGATACTACGGACATTGCTATTTTATAAATGGACCAGCCCTTTTCACCCATGCGCAGATGACGCTAGGGATCTTTCTTCTGCGGTTTATCAGTAAGTACAATGATCATCCTCCTTTGACTTTTTTTAGAATCTCAGAGTGTAAATTCATTATTTCTACACTGACAGATTTTTCGTACGTGATATCAATGATAAGGTTGAAATAAATCAAACTATAGTCTATCACGTGCGAAATCCACGCTAAAGAGATAATCAAACTGAATGTTTTTTAAATTATTAAGCAATATCTTGCCTCAGTAAACGAAATAGCAAGTATATTCACTCGCCACTCTTTACGCCTAATTAAAAAAATTAACGACCCCCCCTCCTCCCCACACCTTTTTTTTTTTAATTTCCCTGTATTTGTGGAAGAAAAAAATCGTTTTTTTAATTTTGAAATCGGCTTCAAAATTTAAATTTTATTAATTGGTTATGAAAAAATAAAAAGACATTTCCAACGATTTTTTAAAAAACGATTTATTAACACTCATACGAGTCTGAAAATGGAGCCTTCAAAAAATCGACGATGTTTAAATGGACTCTTCACAAAATGCGTCAAACATAAATCGGAAAGGAATCTAAAACAGACAAAGGAACTTTAAAAGGACATTTCAAAAATATCGCATCATTTTAAACTTTCTTCAAAAAAATTCGAACGAGAAATTTGGATGTATTTATTTCGATGATTAGTCGAAAAATTTGCAAAAAATTAGAGAATAAAGACTTTAAATTTAAACTGTAAGTTTCTAGCCAAAGGCCTTGAAATTTAAATTTTCTGGTCTAGATAAATAGGTTTTGCGAATTCGAATATTGAATTTCACAATAGAGTTAATAATCTTTGTAAAAAAAAAAAAGAAAATTCCGGCTTATTACTTGTGTCATAACGCAACAAACACTCATTATAAAACACTTTGTCGATTCAGTTTGGGTGCATATTGGACGATAGGTGGCGCTACTGTGCTACAATGTTTACCGTGAATGGAAATGCTATATATCAGATTCTACGGTACATAATTGCTGAAAACATGGTATATGACAGGGCCATTATTAAATATTATGTAGATGCAACTTGGGTGCAGCTGGGCGATAGCTGGCGCTGCTTTGTTGCACTTTACTTCGTGAATAGGAAGCCTAAATCTACACCTCTAAGGCATATAAATGCACAAAACTACATTGGATAACCATTGTGAAAAAGAATGCTGGTTTAGTTTGGTTATATATTGGCCGATAGGTGGCATTGCTCTTACTATTGATTAAAATTGCCCCCAATTCTATATGTAAAATTTTTCATTCTGAAAAATGTATTAAACTTTAGTGCATGTTATACTGCATGTGGCGCTTTTATATAGAATAATATAGAAGAAAGTTTTGCGATGGCTCAACATACTAGTTTTTTTTTCTTTAAATTCATCTGAGAAAAAGTTATTGTCAAGATTCGGAATCATTATGCATGGTGACTACTTCTTTAACTTCTAAAATCCATTATATCTATTTGATTCTAAATCTGTAAAAAATATAGATAGTTTTTGACCAAAAAAAAAAGGAAGTATACGGATAGAATGGAATTGATCGCTGAACTAGAGTAGAGAATAAAATATTGAAATAAGCTGTATAGTGATTTTTATGTGACATATCCTACAAAATATCTGATCAATAAGTACATCGCGTTTGTGTCATGTGATAAAAACTAGTTGAGAGTTATCAAACCGATGCAGAAGTAGGGAAAATTATTAATGCAAATTTGAAATGTATAATTTGAAATATGTTAAGCAATAAGTCTTTTATTCGTTACTGCATTCTTAACAAATTTCTCCAGAGGAAAAGCACAGCAAAAAACTGTCATTTGTCTGTTTTGCTGTCGGGAAGGAAATCTTATCAAAAATCACGCGAATTTTGATTTTGATGTTTCAAGTATGGCATTTTTGATGTTACCGATAAAGAACTTCTCTGTAGGCTAAGCATGAGAATTTGCAAGCACTACTCGATGAAGATGTATTTCATAGGCATAAAGTACATGCCGAAAAATTGGGAGTATCTCAAAAACGATTTTCAGTCGTTTACACAGAATGAAAAGCTTCTAAAGGCGCAAAGATAAGTGATACATACACTGATCCACAGGAAGAAGATTTTGTATATTTTAAAGAACTTGAATCTGATCAATAAGCAATAGAGAAAATCTTTCTTGTAGAAAATCGTTCGGGAGAGGAAAAATGTGTATGTTTTAACAAAACAAAACACGAGAAATGTTATGTGAATCTCAGTAAAGCAAAAATAACGACGCTGAAATGAACCATTCACTGCAAAAATGTGCTCCGATGCATCTGGTAAGATATGACGAATATGCTCTATTACGAACTGCTGGAACCTGGTGTAAGTATTATTCCCGAACGCTTTATGCATCAATTCCTTCGATTAAACTTGTAAATTGGTAGCAAACTTTTCTTTACTGGCAAAGGTTTGCTTTCCGTAAAACTGCTATATAATAACGAACGGACATATATTGAGAAAGCGGAGAAAGATACGTTAGTAACATGATGTTGGTATGTTTTGGAGAACTTGGCGCATAACTCTCACAAATCCATTTCAAACTTTTTTTTATTTTCGCTCGATGCACAAAGCTTTCTGTACATCTCCGGACTGTGGATGAAGTACGAAAATGAAGTACGCAATGATGACTTCATTGCGTAAAAAGACGAATGCTTCTACAGTGCTGGCATCCGTCAACTGCCTGACAGGTGAATGATGATATTAGATCATGATGAGAATATTTTAGTGAATAAATGTGTTATTCCCGGTTTTCAATTACGTAATACTTTTCTGAAATATAACTTAAACCTTATTACTTAACCAAATAATAATAAGTTGACTTTTATAGAACTGAAAATATTGTCACTTTGTTCATGTTAGATGTTCGCGTGATGTACGACAGAAAGCTGAAAAGTTTCTGGCTTTGTTCTCTTCGAGGTGAAATAGAATAATAAATTTGATGAATGGATAAATTTGGCAAATGAAAGCTAAATGTCTTGGTATGTAACTGTACAAATATCAAATCATTCTGTTTCTTACACTTTTTTTCATTTATGCCGAATGTTCGAATAATGATCAGAAGGAGGAACGAGAAACATTTTGGCCCATTTAGTAGCTTCACAGGCCTTTTTCTCTAGGATAGTGACAGAAAACGAAAAATTGTACTACATTCATGATTCTGAAACAAAGGAACAATTAAAAGAATGGTGCCACAGGGATGGTCCATGACCGAAGAAGTTCCGCACTAAGAATTCGGCCAAAGAAGTCGTAGCGTCCGTTTTCCCTGACAAAGATGGGATTCTGCTGATGAACTTCTTACCTCTGAGTTCTAATATAACTGGAGAGTACTATGCTAATCTTCTAGACGAACTAAAAGAAGCAATTGAGGCGAAACATCAGCGGAAGTTTATCAGAGGAATCCTGTTTTTACATGACAATGCACCTGCGCATTCTTCCAAAGATGATCGAGTTAAATTGAATACCAAGGGTCACAATTGGTCCATGGTTCTCCCTATTCACTGGATCTAGCTCATTTTGATTATTTTGTCTTAATTTGAAAAGAAAAAATGTTTCGAGGACTTTTCTAACATCTAAGATGCTGCTGAAAGCTAGTTTAAGAAACAGTCAAATGAAATTTATTTTAATGGTCTACAAATGTTATAACAACGCTGTAAATTGAGTGTCAGTCTCCATAGAGACTATACTGAATAAATATTAAATTTCATAACTCTGAATCTTTTCGTTCTCGTGAAATCCAGGAACTTTTTAACCTTCGCTCGTATACACTTAAAAATAAATGAATATTGTTTTATATTTGAAATTAGCATTAAATGAAGGCTTCATGTAAATTTCATATCATGTTAATCTTTTAGTAAATGATACTATAATATAGATTAATGTTATGTGAATTATCATTACAAATGTTCATAGAAAATTGTCATATTCGTAATCTTTATCTAGTTTGAAAAATTAATCTATATACTGCATACAAGTTCATAAACCTCAGTACTTCTTCTTCTATAACATAGAACTTCTGAATAAAACTACATCTCTAAATGTCAAAATAAAATTATAAATGTTATACATACATTTCATAAGCGCTGTTGAATTTAATAAGTTTGATACAGTCTAGTGCTGTTAATATCAGTGAAAATCTTTCTTTGTATTTCGGTTGTACAGTCTTGAAAGTTTAAAGCTGATAAAATTACGAATGTAATTAAGTTTAAGTGTAATAATTAAATCTTGATTTTATATTAATTCAAAATATATCAAATTGGCGACATAATATGTACAGAATAAATTAGTAAGAGTTTAAAATATTTATTTTCTACGTCACATTTAAAGTAAATTTCATACACACACACACTAATAATAAACATAAAAAATTTATTTTATCCAAATCTCATATTGCAATTATCGGAAATAAATTATTTATTCTGAAGGAAAAAATAATAGAAGGTACTTTAACATATATTTTTTCTTTTTTTACTTTTATTTTTTCATAAGGCAAAAAGTATGTGTAGATAATCTAAAATGACCTTTAAAAAGTCAACAACTAGAGTTCAACTTTAATAAAATAAATTTTTTTTTTTTCCGGTAATTATGCCCATTAAAATATCTTGCTTTTTCACTTTGGAGGTAATTTTTAGAACATTTAAATTAAGTTCCAAAATGTGCATTAAAAGAAAAAAAAAACATTTTTCTTTCTTGCTTAACTTTGTCGATAAAACGAAGATTTGGTAATATTATCATTTTTTTTTTTTAACTTTTTTTTTATTAAACTAATATAAGAATATATTCGAAAATTACCTAAAAAGAACGAAAGACACTTTCAAGTGGATTATGTCTTGATAACATATGCAAAAGGTTTGTTCGAAAAAAAAAAAAAATGTTATAGAATCTCGTAAAAACTTTTTTAAGTACTTTGAAGATTAAAATAAGCTAGGCAAATTGCAAGATTAAGATAAACTATGTGAGAAGTTATAATACAAAATCCTTTACAAAGATAAAAGGAATTTTCCAGGAAAATAAATTTTTCCCTTTAAGTTTTAGGTAGATGGGAATATTTTTTAATGTACAATTTAAGCAAAATATTTTTCCAATTTTAATTAAAAAATCAATTCTTATAATTATATTTTTGTAGTTAGTTAATTCCAGCTTTTCATTTTGTAGTAATAATAATAATAATAATAATAATAATAATAAAAGTTATGAAATGTGTTTTGAAATAAATTTATGTTAACTACATAAACTATATATTTCAATAGATTTTATATTTACCATATAAACTGTATATTTCAAAGTTAGCTAATATGAATTAAGAAAATTGGAATTAGAAAGTTAAAAAATTAAAACAAAAAGCAAATCACGATTAAAATTTTCTTTTTACTTAGAAACATTACGTAATTTATGTTGCATATAATTAATAGACTCTACATTAATTTAATGCATAATTTAAGCAAGAGAATATTAGAAACTAGTTTGTTTCTAAACGTTTTATTCCAATTAACTGAAAGTTGGTACGTATATCATACATCACTGTAACACGAACTCTGAATATTTATAAAAACACAAACAAAAATTCTTTATCATTATGCACTATGGGCGTAAATTAATAAAAGTGCGATAGCGTCTAAACGCCGTATTCAAATGAACTTAAGATTTATATAAACACTGTACGTTATCGTCACAATCACGGTAAATATTTTTTAGGAATCTAGAAATTGAAATGCGATCTTATTTGAAATGCGATAGCGTCTAAATACGCTATTCGATTGAATTGAAATTTTATATGCATGTTATAGGTCACCATCGCACAAACGTTATGGATTTATGTGAATGTAGTACTTTAAATTTTATATAGAGGCACAAAAAAATATTCTTTGGCGTTATGACTTATGGATTCGAATTATTTAAAGTGCAGTCGAATTATTTAAAGTGGTTTTAAATTAAATAACATACTATAAGGGTAAAATTACTCAAACAACCAACTATATTTTTTGTTTATTTAACGATTTACCATACTTTAATTTATTTTTTAAACCATTAATTATTTAATTTTTAGAAATTCGAGTGGCGTCACTACAGATTTCAGTGAGATTACTTTGAGATTCTGGGGTATCTATACGTTTTGAAGTTCCCTGAGTTTATTTATGGTTATTTTTACGGTAATGTAAGTATGTGAGAGTGAATGCAATAGCGTCTAAACGTTTTCTTCTAATTAACTGAAAGTTGGTAAGTATATCATAGATCACTGTAACACGAACTCTAGCAATTATATTTATAGAGACACAAACAACAATTCTTTATCGTTATGACCTATGGGCTCAAATTATTAAATTGCGATAGCGTCTGAACGCCTTATTCAAATGAATGGGGTTTTGCGATTGGAACTTAATAATTACGTCCTTTTCAGCGAGGCCAGTGCGCCGCAAAGATTTAAAACCCTTTGCGGCGCAAGCTAATACTGATAATTTAAATTACACTGCCACCGGAAATCACGAACAAAATTAAAATTAAAGAAATTTTAAGTTTTAATTTTAAAATAAAAACGGCTTTTCCTGCCACGTTATAAAAGTAGGCATGAGTATTTGCAGCTGGAGCTTAATAAGTGTGTCCTCGCAGCGAGGACAGTGTGCCGCAAAAGGGCATTAATTAACACTTCGATAATAAAATGGCACTGCTATAATATTTGTAATTTATTTTAAAAGTTTCAAGTTCGTACATTAAACGCATAATTGAATGCACTCTATTACAACACAGTATAAAAAAATTATCTAGCGTATAAATCCTAGAATTATTTACATATATATTTTTTAATTAAAACGATATTAGGGAAAAGCTAAATAAAGCTCATCCAAAAGAGCAGTAAACTTTTTGTAAAAATATTCATGTAATTTTAAATTATAGATGATTATTAGCTTATTTCACACATACACATACACATGCACACACAAAATAAAAAAAAATAATAATAATAATAAATTACACGCAATAAAAATTTTAAGTAATAAATACGCGTTACACACACACAAAAAAAAAAAAAAAAAAAAAAAAAAAAAAACTTACAAAGTGAATGTTTTAACTAGATTATCTTCATTTTCTCTGATATTTATTTTAAAATATAATCATTATTATTTTTTACATGTAAAAATAAATAAATAAATAAATAAATAAAATAAAATAAGTATATTACTTTAGGTAATTCCTTGATATCTTACATGCAGAAAAAAAGGATAAATATTGAAAAGAAGTTTACTTAGTAAAAACGTTAAAATATTCTTTTGATATTGAACACTATAAAAAATTATAAAAGATAATGCAAAATAAACATTATTATGCGTATATATATATAAAAAAAGTTAACATTAAGAAACTATACTTTACTTTTTAATATTTTCATTAGTTGCAAAAATAAATGAATAAATAAATATATAATAAAATAAAATTTCTAAATGGTGTATAAATGATGTTTTGATTATGAAATGTGAAACTAATTTTAAAATAAGCTCCTGTGCGGATGGTAAAATTACGAATAAATTACACATAGTTCCTAAAAGACCATACCATTTATAGTACGATTATAGTAAGAACTTTCTCCTCCCACATCACAACTGATACTGAAGTAAGTACACATAATCACGCAAAGAAAAGAGATACTATTGCCATTTTCAGACACAAAAACAATAATGTAAAAGATGTTACTAAATTAACGGAATGATGTAATTTAATATCGATAATATTTTATTTGTTAAATTTCAGCCAAATGATGAAAAAAATTATGCATAAAAACTCGATTAAAAATTGGAGATATTTCTGCCAAACAAGTAGATACTACTAGAACAATAATATGAAAAAATAATCTGGTGTGTCACTCACACGACTTTCTCTTACCCTGAAATTAAATACTATAAATACAGGTTGGAGATTAAGAGGTAAGATAATGATGATATGTAAACCTATGTTAAACAATTCAAATTAGGCTTCGGGAGAGTTTTTCATGATAATTAGTTCTGTGTGAAGGCGGCTACCGCCCCCCTCAACCCCCCGTTTTATTAATGCACCTACATTTAGATAGAATTTAATTCGGTTATTAAAAAATAAATCTGTTTTTAAAAATAATTTATTAACATTATTATTTAAAAAAAAATATTTTTTATGATAATGCAGACGATTTCCATATTAGAGAAGTAGTATAACACCAAATATCCAAGCAAAGTCCATTTTATTCTCAATATTAAAAAAAATAATAATTTTTTGTAAAAAAAAAAAAAAAAAAAAAAAACGATAACTTTGTTTTAAATTATCGCAGATCGATGGTTCAACCATTCCATTTAAAGGTATTGGCGAGCTCTATTGAAAGATACCCATCATGAAAATTTACTCCCCGCGAGGGGGGAAGGCGAGGCTCCTACATACACAATTTTTTTTTCCCAGTTGACTATCTCTATTAGAAAAAAATATATATTCGTTTCATTTGGTTTAGTGCAGTCTATAGACGTTAAACTCTACATACCAGTAATATTCCCCATAGACGTAATGTATTAGAATTCTCTTGATTGTCCCTGTACACGAACCATTTGCTTGATCTTAACGAAAAACTTAATGTAGCATCCCTATATGATACACATTTAGAATACCAAGTTTGGAATGTCTGCTACTATTTGTTCTTGAGATATGCTGATAACAGACACACACACACACACAGACACACACACAGACCAACCGCTAAAACATGATTTTCGTATTCAGGAGACCTCAAAATGTGTAAATATAACAAAATCTCACTTTCGAAAATTTGACCCAAAAACAATACTTTCTCTACCTTGTGGGTAACAGAAAGTAAAAAAAAAAGTTTTCATTATTATTATTATTACTTTTATTTATTTATTTATTTGATAAATTATAGTATACGCTTCAATTTTTCCCAATCTTCAAAATTTAAAAGGAGCATTATTCATTTATAATTCAGTCTTCATAACGGTATATGATTTCTTATGTCTTCCATATTTAAACAGAATATTTATTTACAGCACTTTCAAAGCAAAAATGAAAATAATGTTACACGATAACAATTATCCCAGTTTTTAATAATTTCTAAGGTGCAAACGAAAATTTCACTGAATGTAAACATACAAATTTTATATAACTTTTAAACATACCAGAAAAAATCTGGAATGACTCCACTCGGCTTTTCGAACATTTCACGATTAATAGCTGTTTGAATTAATTTAAATAAAAGAAGTCGTTAATAAGGCAAAAAGGAAAATCATAATAGGTATTTTGAGTGTCCCCCCCTTCCCCCTTTACACGATGTATGTTATTTAATGGATCGTTTGAGTTTTAAACAATTTAAAATCACTATAACGAACTTAAAATAATTTGAACCCATAGACCGCAATGCATAAAAATTCTACTTTGAAATACCGGTAAAAAATCTATAAGTCTTACACTCCTGTAAATCTGTACGGATCTAATGATAATAGCTTTTAACATAAATACGAATTTAATTCTTGATCGAATGGAGAGTTTAGAGGCTAATGCACGTTAAATATTTTGAGTCCTTTAACCATAATAATGTAGAATTTTCTTTTTATGTTTCTGTAAAACAACGATAAGTTATGAACCATCAAAATACATAGAAATCATAGGATAGTGACCTAAATTTAACTATCAATGTTCAATTGGATAAGACGTTTAGATCTAGTACCATTTAAATAATTTGAATCCATAGGCCATAATGACAAAAGAATTTTCTTTACGTCCTGTAAAAAAACTGCATTTATTAAATTTTGAAATTGCGAAACAAATATATTAATGAAATTTCCTATCATCAGTATGTTATTTTAAATAGTTTAAATAATTAATTTTTTGACGGAGATAAATTTATAGACATACATTCATAATCATAAAGTAGTGCAATACTTAATTATGCTTTAAGAGTAAAATAAAAAAATTGAATTTAAGAAAATTGTTATATTTAATACGCAGTTTATCTTTGCCAACATAAAATCAAATAAACACTTTTCAGCATGCATGAAATCCCCATTCTTCATTATTCAAAAATCTGACAAATAAACAATTTAAAAACTTTTTGAAGAGAACTAACCTTACAAGTTTTCACCCAAAATAAAGATTCATCATACTTAATAATTATATTGCGTCAAACTCGGTGTTGTCATAGTAAAGAAAATTTAGGTATTTAGCCTGCTTCACTTGCAACAAGACACTTTGGAGCAACTCTTTTAACTCATCCATCTTTATTAAATGACAAGACTGTGTCATTCAGAAATTTTAGACAGACTATCTTTATTCGAAAATCTGAACACCTATTTTAACCATGCAATTAGAATTAGTAAGTTTTTTAAAAGTAATTTAATTATTTAATTAAGATAATTTGTACATGTAACATGCCACATACATCAAGTACTTTTAAACATTTATTTATAGTGAAATATATATAACAAAATATAAAAATTAACTCTAAATAGGTATTCTTACAATCATTTTTATCACTACTGTACTTTTTTTTTTTTTATAACTATTTAAATTATTTTTAATATTACGTTTTGTAATACAGACTTTTACTTATTTTAGTCGCTTCAAAATAACAGAGTGCCCGTAATTTGCAAAGAGGTTCTCGTCTCGAATTTTGTTGACAGGATACGACGGGTTTAACACCAGGTCGCGCTTGTTGATCTATACATTTGGAGTTTTTCCTGGTTTTATCCGAAAAGTTTAATTACTGACTACACGACATTCCACATACGCCTAAATCCCATGTGCAGGTATATGGTTTAATGTTTCATTTCATTTCCTTCATTTATTTAAAGAAAAACACACTACAGAAACATCCAATTAGAGTATTGCTCGAATAAAACTATAATACAATACATCAAACATAGACAAAAAAAAAAAAAAAAAAAAAAAAATCCTGTTATGAATTTAAAAGTTCAAAACAGTAAAATACAAGGCATGTTAAAAATATCCAAATTCACAGAAAGCTCCTTCAAAATTCTTTAACATTTATATAATGAAAAATTACCAATGTAATTATATTTTACAAATGGAGTGACAAATAAATGATCATTTCTAAGAGACTTGGTTGGCATATTAATTTGAATACAGTTAAGAATATCACTGAATTCAGTCATATTATTGATAACTTTATTTAAAATAATAATAATAATAAACAAAAAAGGTCACGACGAGATTTTAAACTAGGAAGATTAAAAATACTTTGTAGATACAAGGAAGAAATAACCTGAGTATAAATAAAATTACTTTGAAAATATAAATAACGTGCAAATTTAGTTTGAACCTGCTCTAGAATTTTGATTTTATTATCATAAAAAGAATCCCAAATAAGACTACAACACTCCAGATTAGAGTGAACTATACTGAAGTACAGAACTTTTAACGCAAGCTGATTGGAAATTATTTAGGGATCCCAATTAAATTGGGATTAGTTTTACGCATAAGAAACCCATTTTTTTTTTTTTTTTTTTTTTTTTTATGCATTAGAAACAATGCTATTGACGTGGAGTGAAAAGTCAAGTTTGACATCAAAAGTAACACTTAAATCAATTACAGAGTCAGATAGAAATAAAATAAGATTATTAATTTGATAAAAATACATTAAAGCTTGAGAATTACGAGAATAATTCTGGATACTACATTTCTTAATATTCAGGTGTAACTTGTTATCAGTGCACCACTGATACAAACGATCAAGATCACTTTGTAAAACAGCAGTATCAGTAACAGAACAAATTTGCTTGAATAATTTCAAATCATCGGCAAACATTAGAAAAGCAGAAAATTTCGAAATAGAACACAGATAATAATAAACAATATAAAAAGGAGGGGATCCAAGTTAGATCCTTGGAGCACACCTGAAGTATTAGTAAATTTATCGGAAATAGCACCATTAAAATATACACATAGCATTCTATTACTTAAGTAGCAAAAAACCAATCAGCAAGATTAATATGAAAACCCATACCAATCAATTTCCTAAGAAGAATCTCAAAGACAATTGTGTCAAAGGCCTTGATAAAATCAGTGTAAATGAATCAATTGATACCCGTTTTCAAATGAGGAAATAATTTTGCTAGTTAAACAAAATAAATTGTTAAGCGTAGACTTTTTAGGAATAAAGCCATGTTTATATAATAAAACTAAATTTTTTACCTGCTGAAAAATCTTATTATGCACAATAATTTCAATTATTTTAGAAATAAAGGCTCAAGATGGTATTATTAATCCCTACACTACTACACTACACCGACAAAATAATTAAATCATGTTTGGCAGGATTTATGCATTTTATCTCCCGGAAAATTTTAATAAAGATTTTTATTTTGTTTAATTAATGAAAACAACTACAATAATGTAATAATAATAATAATAATAATAAACTCTAATAAAATGTTTCAATATCGTAAAAGCGTAAAAGTTAGTATCTATACTAAGACAATTTTCATTTAGAAATTATACGTTTCGCATATTGTCGATTTTGTAACTTACTTTTTTTGAGCTGACAAAATGTCATTCTTAAATATTTCAACTTGCAGCATTTGTTTATATATTTGTCCCGAAATTCTTACTCTTCTATTTTCAATGCCGCGTTTTCAGTGCATTTTAAAGCAACAATATAATCAATATAAGCCCAGATTTGATATATTAAATTAAACAGCAATCTTGATCAAAAATCAGAAACACATTTTTAAAATGATCTAAAGTTTTAGATTCAGAATATAAACGTCACAACATATAAATGTAACAATTATGCTCAAATATAGAAATTTTAATCAACAGGGCACTCACAAGCAGAGTTTCCAATTTTTATAATTTATTCAGGAGCATTTTTAGCCCGGCTCTTTTTCATACCGGAAATTTTAAAAAATGATTTTCTTTTTATTTAATTGTCGTCACATATTAAAAAGAAATAATCTGCAACATTTCTGGTGCGAAAAGAAGGCGGGGCTAAAAATGCTCGTGAATAAATTATAAAAGACGGGGACGCTGCTCACAAGTGTTATCTTTCGCTGTTCAATATAAAAAAGGTCTCGAGGCAACTGTCGTCCCACATTTATATGTATTTCAAAAGCTATTTCAAGCACATTCCAACTGAAGGAAATAACTAGGATATACAGCAAATATAAGAAAAAATGATTGCCATTATAAAAAAAAAAAAAAAAAAAAAAAAAAAAAAAGCGCGTGGGGGGGGGGAAGGTCGGGTCCTATGAAGATTTGAGAGACTCATCGTTAACGAATAGATAAAATTCGAATCTATGACATAACATGCATCTATAATTTGGTAACAATTTTTATTTCTGTGTGTAAAATGTAAGATTTTTCTGCAATTTGACATGAAATGTAATATGACATATCTACAGTCGGTAACAAAAGTGTCCGAACACTAGCAAAACTTCCCATGTAAAAAAAGTACACTTTATACAGTTTTGTTAAATAAATCCTTATTGGATCATGTTCTTACACTAACTAAGAACAGGATTCGACAAGGATTTATTTAACAAAACCGTATGAAGTGTACATTTTTTACATCGGAATTTTTGCTAGTGTTCGGACACTTTTGTTACCGACTGTACTTATTCTCCAGGTATGCTTTCCGCTATTAAATTAAAATAAACGATAATTATGCTTATTGACACGTTATCGAATTCGCGTAAATTTCGTGTAAATAGATTTGTACTTTTGTGATTTCCTTTGTAAAACAAAATCACAGTAAATGCGCTATTAACTATCGATAAATAGAAACAATAAATATAGCAACTAATCTTTTAAATTTTGGGTAAAATAATTGAACAATGTTATTAAAATAAACTGCATGCTAAAACGATACTCATTTTAATAGCATTAAGTATATAAATAAATCCATTTTAAATTATTGAAAATATGATTGTAAAAATGTCTCTCCATAATATAAAATTTACGAAAAAGATACAATTAAAAAATACACAATATTTATGTAGAATTTATAGTGATATACCGTGTGTCCCATAAGTCTATAGACATTTTAAAATTCCAACAACAATTGAAGGAATTGATAGAATTTACTTCGCTTTGCAACAAAGTTATTTTCATCTATATATATAAAAGAGCAGAGTCTGTGTGTGTGTCCGTCTGTCTGTCAGTCTGTCCGCTATAGAATCCTAGGCTGTTTCACCGAGCGGGACCAAATTCGGCACGGTTTATGTTTACGACCCGAGAAACGCAACGCCGCAAGCGATTTTACAAAATTCGCCCCCCAAGGAGGAGGGGAGGGGGGCAAAACGTGATTTCACAAAATCCATTATATCTCAAACAAAAAAACAGATATCCGTAAAATTTTTGCTTTAAAATATAGCTAATACAAATGTCTAAAAATTGATTTCTGGAATTTTTGAAATTCGGTCCCCAAGGGGAGGAGAGGGGGAAACGTGATTTCACATGCGTTAAACGTGATTTCCCATAATCCTACATATCTCCAACAAAAAACAGATATACGTGAAATTTTTGCTCTAAAATATAGCTAATGCAAATATCTAAAAACCAATTTCTGGAATTTTAGAAATTCAGCCCCCAGGTGAGGCAGCAGGAGGGGGGGGGGGAGCTAGGGGCAAAAAAAAAAATAGAAATACAGTTAGTCCGTTGAAAATTGGTACAGATAGGCTTTTGAAGGCCTGCAAGTCGAATGGGGATATTTTCGAAAGTGTAAAGTTATTAGGAGGGGCGAGAAGGGGAGAGGGGGTGGAAATAAAAATACAGTTAGATCGCTCAAAATTGGTATATAGAGGTTTTCGATACTTACAAATCAATTGCGGCTATTTTCGAAATTGCAAAATTATTAGCAAGGAAGAGAAGGGGGGGGCGGTAAGGGGGGGCTATGGGCAAAAACAAACAGAAATACAGTTAGGCCGTTCAAAATTGGTACAGATAGGTTTTTGAAGGCCTGCAAGTCGAATGGGGATATTTTCGAAAGTGTAAAGTTATTAGGAGGGGGCGAGAAGGGGATGGGGAGGGGGGAGAGGGGGGCAAAAAAATAAATATAGAGTTAGATCGTACAAAATTGGTCTTTTGAGGTTTTCGATACTTATAAATCGATTGCGGATATTTTCGAATTTGTAAAATTATTTGGAGGGGCGAGAAGGGGGTGGGGTGGTAAGGGGAGGTATGGGCAAAAACAAATAGAAATACAGTTAGGCCGTTCAGAATTGGTACAGACAGGTTTTAAAGGCCTGCAAGTCGAATGGGGATATTTTCGAAAGTGTAAAGTTATTAGGAGGGGCGAGAAGGGGGGAAATAAATATACAGTTAGATCGTTCAAAATTGGTTTATAGAGGTTTTCGATACCTACAAATCAATTGCAGATATTTTCGAATTTGTAAAATTATTAGAAGGGGCGAGAAGGGGGTGGGGCGGTTTGGGGGGAGCTATGGGCAAAAACAAACAGAAATACAGTTAGGCCGTTCAAAATTGGTACAGACAGGTTTTAAAGGCCTGCAAGTCGAATAAGGATATTTTCGAAAGTGTAAAGTTATTAGAAGAGGCGAAAAGGGGGGTGGGGCGGTAAGAGGGGCTATGGGCAAAAACATATAGAAATACAGTTAGGCCGTTCAAAATTGGTACAGACAAGTTTTAAAGGCCTGCAAGTCGAATGGGGATATTTTCGAAAGTGTAAAGTTATTAGGAGGGGCGAGAAGGGGGAAATAAATATAGAGTTAGATCGTTCAAAATTCGTTTATAGAGGTTTTCGATACTTACAAATCAATTGCGGATATTTTCGAATTTGTAAAATTATTAGGAGAGGCGAGAAGAGGGTGGGGCGGTTTGGGGGGCCTCTGGGCAAAAACAAATAGAAATACAGTTAGGCCGTTCAAAATTGGTTCAGACAGGTTTTAAAGGCCTGCAAGTCGAATGGGGATATTTTCGAAAGTGTAAAGTTATTAGGAGGGGCGAAAAGGGGGGTGGGGCGGTAAGGGGGCTATGGGCAAAAACAAATAGAAATACAGTTAGGCCGTTCAAAATTGGTACAGACAAGTTTTAAAGGCCTACAAGTCGAATGGGGATATTTTCGAAAGTGTAAAGTTATTAGGAGGGGCGAGAAGGGGGAAATAAATATAGAGTTAGATCGTTCAAAATTCGTTTATAGAGGTTTTCGATACTTACAAATCAATTGCGGATATTTTCGAATTTGTAAAATTATTAGGAGAGGCGAGAAGAGGGTGGGGCGGTTTGGGGGGCCTATGGGCAAAAACAAATAGAAATACAGTTAGGCCGTTCAAAATTGGTTCAGACAGGTTTTAAAGGCCTGCAAGTCGAATGGGGATATTTTCGAAAGTGTAAAGTTATTAGGAGGGGCGAGAAGGGGGGAGGGGAGAGGGGGCAAAAAAATAAAAATACAGTTAGATCGTTCAAAATTTGTATATAGAGGTTTTCGATAGTTACAAATCGATTGCGGATATTTTCGAATTTGTAAAAATATTAGGAGGGGCGGTAAGGGGGGCTATGGGCAAAAACAAATAGAAATACAGTAAGGCCATTCAAAATTGGTACAGATAGGTTTTAGAGGCCTGCAAATCGAATGGGGATATTTTCGAAAGTGTAAAGTTATTAGAAGGGCCGGGAAGGGGAGGGGCAGAGGGTAAAAAAAAAAATGTTAGATCATTCAAAATTGGCACATCGAGGTTTTCGATACCTACAAATCGATTGCGGATATTTTTGAATTTTTAAAATTATTGGGAGGGGCGGGAAGGGGGAAGGGAGCGGAGGGGCAAAAAAAATAAAAATAGAGATAGATCGTTCAAAACTGGTGCATAGAGGTTTTTGATATTTACAATCGATTGCGGATATTTTCGAATTTGTAAAATTATTAGGGCGCTCATATATATGCATTCGCACGTGCGCATCGCGCACGGGTCTACGCTGCCGAAGGCAGTGGGGACCCGGTGCGACATTTTTCCCGATCAGAATTTTTTTTTCTTTTTTTTTTACACATGATAAAAATTAATGCAAATTTGAGAATTCATTAATTATAATTATTCATTTAAAAATATTGACCAGCGAAGCGGGCGTAGCCTGCTAGTATATATATATATATATATATATGTTTTTTTTTTTGTAACAAACAAAAAGTTCAAGTTTTCGTAGACAGAGGGCGCTCATTTCGTATCTAATGAGAAATGTGCAAATCAGAGTTCTATAAACTTCACGGTTTTATGATTAATAGCTCATTTTTTATTTTCCCTCCTACTTGTATACATACCTGAAGCTCTGACTGCGTTGCTGATTTAGTAGATAAAGCGTTATAGGTGAAGATGTTTTATTTCAGCCACTGAGCTGAAGAACAACTGGAGCAAATGCTTCCAATACTTTTACACAGTGTTCGTGCGTGCCAATTTTTCTTCAATCATTTGTCGTACAGAGTCAAACCTTGCACGGCAGGCAACATTTGTCGGGTTGTCTATTACTATTATACTCTTTAAAGAATTAAAATTTTAATTTGTAATATCATGTTTAGCACATGGTTGTTCGAACAGACAACCTTTACACAATTTTACTTTGAAACATAAAGATATCAAATGTTTTCTGTCGTGAAACGCTCGGAAGACAAACCTTCCAAAAACGGCATGCAAAAACCGGTCTAGCATTCCTCCAGTTGTCCTTCAGCTCAGTGATTTCAGCTAAGAATCATCGATTGAAACCGCAGTTAGCGGTATTGTAACTCGTTTGCAAACTATAATTTGTGGTGATAACGTGCAAATACAGTCGACAGCAAAATAGTTCGAGCACTAGCAATAGTTCCTATGTAAAAAAAAGTATGCTTAATACTGTTTTGTTAAATAAATCCTTATCGAATCATGTTCTTAGACTGACTAAGTACATGACTCGAGAAGGATTTATTTAACAAAGCAGTACTAAGTGTACATTTTTAGACAGGGATTATCGCTAGTGCTCGAGTAATTTTGCTGCCGACGGTAGGATACGAAACATAAACTTGTAAACATTTGAGTGCAAAGAAATATAGTTTTTCATGGAAATGTCTGATTCGTCTACTTACAGTACCCTCTATTTTTCTCTATTAATTACTATATTACAGTCTGTAACAAAAGTGTCCGAACACTAGCAAAAATTCCTATGTAAAAAAAGTACACTTCATATGGTTTTGTTAAATAAATCCTTGTCGAATCCTGTTCTTAATCAGTGTCAGAACATGATTCGATAAGGATTTATTTAACAAAACCGTATAAAGAGTACTTTTTTTACATAGGAATTTTCACTAGTGTTCGGACACTTTTGTTACCGACTGTACTTGAAAATTCTACCCCAACCATACATAAAATATATGCAAGATAAAAAGTAAATACACTTTTATTCTTTTTTACGGTCCTAATATCTTTTCTACTTCTATTTACGGATGGTACACTAAAATATTACCTCTCTGAATCTTCATTAATTATTATGATAGGGTGATATAGATAATTTCTAATTGTATATATATTTTAAATTATTTGGCATAGGTGAATACAGCACAGTTCGCCATCCTATATTATTTTCATAAATTTCTACAACTAAGCATTGTGTTCTTGTTAAAATATAAGAATCTGACCGACCATTTGATACGTTGAGGTTGAAATGCTCCACCGTATAGGCTATCGTTTAATTTTATAGATTTATATTATCTTAATTTTTTAATTGATTTTACTTGTGTTAGATTCATATATATTACTTTTCATGCAATTTTTTCACACGATTTCTAACACAATGATCCCCATAATTAAAATTAAATTTATATGAAATATCGCCCAATTCAAGGATATCTTAAATTTCGAATAACTAACGAAATTTCTGAAGTAAAGTATTCGTAATCAATTATGTTAAAGCCACTATCATAAATGATATTTTAAATTTCGTCTGAAATATTTACGATCAAAATAACCTTCAAAATGGATATTTATGCGAAATTTTCCCCTATTCTACCATGTTAAAAAAGTCAGAAATTTCGAATAACTTACGAATTTTGAAATTAGAAAAATGATAGTAATGCTCATGACAGATTGATATAATGTTCATGACAGAATGATACTTTAAGAGTAGTCTATCATCTTTACAATGAAAATATCTCCTAAATTAGATGTCCATACGAAATTCTGTCTTTTAAACAAATTTGTATTTTTCAAATAACTTACAAAGCTTTCAAAGTCGAACTTTTATAGTTAATTATATTCTTGGAAGTATCATATCTGATATTTTAAAGCTGGTCTGATATCTTTAAAATAAAAGTATTCCTTTTAATACACATTTAAGAGAAATTTTGCACTATTCTCCCATGTTAAGAAAATCGTAAGTTTCAAATAACTTACGAAGTTTTTAAATTGGAATGTTGCAAATCAGAGGCTTCAGCGTCATAATCAATTTTTAAAACTAGTCCGACTTCTCTTAGATCAAATTGTGTCTAACGCAATGACACCCCACAAACGGACAATATACCAATTTTGTGATTTACGGACTGTCACACCTAAAAACGTGTAACCCCCCCCCCACACACACACTCACAAATAAATAAATAAATAAATAAATAAATAAAATAAAAAATAATCTATATATATAAAAGAGCAGAGTCTGTCTGTGTGTGTGTGTGTGTGTGTGTGTGTGTTCGCTATAGAATCCTAGGCCATTTCAACGAGCGGGACCAAATTTGGCACGGTTAATGTTTACGACCCGAGAAAGACAACGCCGCAAGCGATTTTACGAAATTCGCCCCCCAAGGGGGTAGGGGGGGGGAAAATGTAATTTCGCAAAATCCTCCATATCTCAAACAAAAAAAACAGATATCCGTAAAATTTTTGCTTTTAAATATAGCTAATACAAATGTCTAAAAATCGGTTTCTGGAATTTTTGAAATTCGGTCCCCAAGGGGGGCGGGGGGGGGCAAAACGTGATTTCACATGCGTAAGGGGGGGCTATGGGGCAAAAACAAATAGAAATACTTTTAGGCCGTACAAAATTGGTACAGATAGGTTTAAGAGGCCTGCAAGTCGAATGGGGATATTTTCGATTGTGTAAAGTTATTAGGAGGGGCGAGTAGGGGGGGGAGGGGAGGGGGGGCAAAAAAATAAAAATAGTGTCAGATTATTCAAAATTGGTACATAGAGGTTTTCGATACTTACAAATCGATTGCGGATATTTTTGAATTTGTAAAATTATTAAGAGGGGCGGGTAAGGGGGTGGGGCAGTAAGGGGGGGGCTATGGGGCAAAAACAAATAGAAATACAGTTAGGTCGTTCAAAATTGGTACAGATAGGTTTAAGAGGCCTGCAAGTCAAATGGGTATATTTTCGATTGTGTAAAGTTATTAGGAGGGGCGAGAAGGGGGGAGGGGAGGGGGGGGGCAAAAAAATAAAAATAGTGTCAGATCGTTGAAAATTGGTACATAGAGTTTTCCGATACTTACAAATCGATTGCGGATGATTTCGAATTTGTAAAATTATTAGGAGGGGCGGGTAGGGGTGTGGGGCGGTAAGGGGGGGCTATGGGGCAAAAACAAATAGAAATACAGTTAGGCCGTTCAAAATTGGTACAGATAGGTTTAAGAGGCTGCAAGTCGAATGGGGATATTTTCGATTGTGTAAAGTTATTAGGAGGGGCGAGTAGAGGGGAGGGGAGGGGGGGGCAAAAAAATAAAAATAGTGTCAGATCGTTCAAAATTGGTACATAGAGGTTTTCGATACTTACAAATCGATTGCGGATATTTTTGAATTTGTAAAATTATTAGGAGGGGTGGGTAAGGGGGTGGGGCAGTAAGGGGGGCTATGGGGCAAAAACAAATAGAAATACAGTTAGGCCGTTCAAAATTGGTACAGATAGGTTTAAGAGGCCTGCAAGTCGAATGGGGATATTTTCGATTGTGAAAAGTTATTAGGAGGGGCGAGGGGGGAGGGGAGGGGGGGGCAAAAAAATAAAATTAGTGTCAGATCGTTCAAAATTGGTACATAGAGGTTTTCGATACTTACAAATCGATTGCGGATGATTTTGAATTTGTAAAATTATTAGGAGGGGCGGGTAGGGGGTGGGGCGGTAAGGGGGGCAATGGGGCAAAAACAAATAGAAATACAGCTAGGCCATTCAAAATTGGTACAGATAGGTTGAAGAGGCCTGCATGTCGAATGGGGATATTTTCGTAAGTGTGAAGTTATTAGTAGGGGCGAGAAAGGGGAGGGGAGAGGGGGACAAAAAAATAAAAATACAGTTAGATCGTTCAAAATTGGTATATAGAGGTTTTCGATACTTACAAATCGATTGCGGATATATTCGAATTTGTAAAATTATTAGGGCGCTCATATATATGCATTCGCGCGTGCGCATCGCGCACGGGTCTACGCTGCCGAAGGCAGTGGGGACCCGGTGCGACATTTTTCCCGATCAGAATTTTTTTTTCTTTTTTTTTTTCACATGATAAAAAATTCATTAATTATAATGATTCATTTAAGAATAGTGACCAGCGAAGCGGGCGTAGCCTGCTAGTAATTTAAAAAAAAATCGAAATTTTTTTATTTTTACCTAACACATATTATTCATACTTATAGTATGATGGAGAACTAAAATACTAAAAAGTAACTAAAAATATTTGTCAAATACATTTATTATTTGTTTCGCTATGCAGAAAATAAGGAATTAAAATCTTGTTGTTTTTATATAGTTAAACATGACACAATAAATTACATGCTTATATTTTTTTACTTACATTTTCCATTATTAAATAACACGAGCTTCTTAATATAGTTGCGACAACTTTAGTAGTCAAGTCCCAGGGAATTTTCTTTAATATTCTTAATCACAAAAAGGATCAGAAAACGTCACGCAATGATGTTTATATATTTTTTAAATGATATATATTTTCTTTACAACAGATGTTTATATTTGAAAGAAAGAAGTTTTGAGGTAATTTATAACAAATTTAGTTTTACCGTAGAGTAAAAGCATTGAGTAACATGTCATTATAACATTAAGGTACTTCCAGAAGATGCTACTGTCTTTGTCCATTAAACAATTATGTGATAAAAATTTGACGCGTTGCCTCAAATCTACAGTCAGTTTTATAAATGACTTATTCATTTATATACATAACTTTAAAAGAAGCATTTATTGGGTACAATTTAAATGTAGTACAAATTTAATGCATTGCATTATGTGGGTATTGCTGTGTATCGATTTCTTAACCTCCAGACTTTCACCTGTGTGAGAAATACTCCAAGGCATCAGTTGTCTTAGAAAAACAAAAATAAATAAATAAATAAATAACTGTTTGACATGTTAAACCCGGTGTTTCCCAAAACATTAGTAATCGAGTGCTTCTCGTTTTACAGCTATATCCCAGTGTTCAGAAAATAAAAAAAAATTCCGGTAGCAGATAACCGGGGAAAATGCCGCCTTCAAGAGAAGATAGCCCATGGTGGTAAAGAGAAATCATCTCTATGTTCTTTCCCCTAGAACCGAGTAGTAATGTTTTATAGAAACATAATGAGAAAAAGTTTTATTCGGTGCTAGTGAAGGGGTCACCAGTACCCGGACCAGGAACGATTTTTTCCCATTACTTCAATCCCAGATCTTAGCTGGACGTTTTAACTGACTAATTATATTTCTCGGATGAAGTCCAATTATAGTCATCGTTAATCTGCAAGTATAGTTGTAGAGCATAATATTAACGGAGCTCATTACAGTTTTATCACATAATTTTTTCAACAAACCTTTAGGTAATCTTCAACAAGTGGGCTGCAAATTATTCCAATTTGTGAACTTTATTTCAAATGAACGTCTCATATAATAAGACTGACTGAATTTATTGTAAATTAGTACTTAATTAATTAAGAAATTATAACCTCGTGATACAGGGTGGTCAGAAAAACATGATAGAAAGTATTTTAAGTTTCTGATTTCAAATGTATTGATGCAAATATAATTCTTGCATATTATAATAGCACATATAGTGACATTTCAGTTAAATGCTTAATTACCGGAAATAAAGAATAAGCAATATAGAATCACAAACCTTTTAAGATCGATTATATATCGTAAGAAAATTTTATGAGAATAACCGATGTAATGTCCCCGTTCGACGGGCATGTCGTTCAGAGTTCAAAAAGTAAAGGACGCTTAGTGAAGAGATAATCGCGCAGTAAGTTATAGCACTCTAAAGTCGCAGTGATTTTTAAGCAATCAGATGACTGATGTAATGGTTCTAATCTCCCACTGATTTTAATTGTTTACATGTTGATGGACAGATATGAATCTTCAGGGAGTGTTTAGGATGCAAAAAGAAAGGTCTCGGGACGAAAATCAGCAGTTGTTACTGACGACATCAGAGAGCCTGCGCGCGCATACTTTGAGGATCAGCCAACCACTTCCACTCGACAGGCGGCCCAACAATTAAGCATATCCAAAACATCATTACAAAGGCTAATGAAAGCAGTAGGATTGTGTCCATACAAGATCCAAATGTGACAGTCGAAAAAGGGGTGGGGGGTACTGTGCAGCGGAGATATTTCGCAAACCACATAATCGAAGAACTTAAAAATGGTTCCATTACTGAATACAAGATCTGGTTCAGTGATGAGACCCATTTTCAGTTGAATGGTTTCGTGAACAAACAAAACTGGCGCTACTGAGGTACGGAAAATCCTCACCTCAGCGCCATCTCTTCACTGCATCCACAAAGGGTCATGGTGTGGTGTGCCATATCGTCGAAGCAGATAATTGGTCCGATATTTATTGATGGTGTGGTCACAGGAGTGAAGGGTCGAAAGATGCTAGAGCGTCACTTTGGCCCTGATGCGGGCCATCTCAACAATATACGCCAGTGCTGGTTCAAGCCAGATGGGGCTCGTCCTCAAAAAACTTCTGACGTCTTCACGTGGCTTGAAATGACGTTTGGTGAGCGTTTGATTGCATTGGATGCAGAGAAATTCACGGGGCACGGGATAGAATGGACCCCATACAGTCCGAACCCAAATCCGTGCGACTTATTCTTATGGGGTTACATCAAGTTTAGAATCTATAGGAATAGCCCTGATTCACTAAAGGACCGAAAATTGGCTGTCAGAAGTGAGATTGATGCAATTGATTACGACACACTCCAGCGCATTTTGACAGAGTTTTGGAACCAGATTTATAACACTATAGTCGGGGACGGTAGACATTTTAAGCATCTTGTATATTAAATGTCATTCATATCTTTATTCAATAAAATATGTTTCATGCTCTTGCATGTTGTCTTTTTTCCACAATGATCGCTTACTTTCTATCATGTTTTTCTGACCACCCTGTAAATAAATTGCTTTTTGTTATTTCACAAACTGAGTTATTATACTGTGTTACAGAAAAAAAAGTAAATTTTAGGTACACTCTTCGATTTTGCATGTTTATTCACTTACACGTATCGCTGAATAAGTGCATATAAGCATTTTTCCCTAACACGTACCATTTTTTATGTACGGTTAAAAAACTGAAATATTGAACTCGCAATATGTACATATTTTAATTATATTAACCCGTTAGTAGTCGCTAAGTTGGTCGATTTGCCGCCCATTTTTCAGTGTTGACAGATTTTTTTATTCAATAGCCACCTAAAATTTTTTAAAGTAGCATTTGATAGACATAAAACGCGAATAAAATCGAAAGAACGTCGATCACATCGCTTCTTAAAATTATTGGTGACCCACATAGCAATTTCAATTTGCAGCGAAATTGCAGGAATCTTGTTTTGTAAGCCAACAAACTTGCAGCAAGTTCAGTGTGACAAGCTGTAAGTTCGTAACAAGATTGAAGCAAGTTAACGCAAACTCCGAAGTCACCATACGCCAAATTAGCAGCAAACTTGTCGTGCAAGTTGCACTTTTACTGTATCAAATTTGCTGCAATTTCGTTGCAAACTAGTAGAAAATTTAGGTATGTTGTATTAAGAATACTGCAAATTCATTGCAATAGGCAAGCTTGTCATGTCACACCAACTGTAAATATATTGCAAACACAGATTCTTATCACGTCACATTATCTACAAATACACATAGAAACATGTAAGTATAGCTTCTATTTCGCATAAGACTTGTAGACACGCTTCTTCACCTAGTAAACAACACGAGCAAGAAACGTTACGAAACCGCTTCAATACCAGTCTTTGGTTGAGTTTCAAATACTTACATAGCAATTTAGTTTGCAACAGAAATGGTGTGAAAGAAAAAAAAAAAAATTAAAACGAAAGATAAATTTATGTTGTGTCTACTTTGAGGCAATTTCACGGCAAATTTATCGTATCAAATTTGTCATAGCAAGATAATGTCAAGAAAAATCAAACTTGCTGCAAATGTGCTTGTTATCTGGGGAGAGTTAAATAAAAAGTACGCAATCTGTAATAGGTGGCGCTGTCTATAGTGACTACTAAAGGGTTAAAGCTATTAAAAGAAAACCGGTAATAAACACTCTTATTATTATATTTTCTAACATGAAAACACTATATAAAACGTTGAAAAGAAATATTGCGCACAAAATATGTAAAATTTGTAACTTATTTTTTTCTGTTGCTTTCATTTGCTTTATCGGTAGTACATGCCTAGTACAGTGATTTACATTTGTAATCCGGCCCACTTTGGAGCTACAGTTTTAAAGGTCTGTAGATTTTTCTTACGTCTTTAGGGTTTTTCCGGTATTAATTCTCCATTTTATTAAGCTCCTGCTTAATCCACATTTCTTATAGTAAATTTTGTTCAGATATATTCAGTTTCTTATTTTTCACAGTATACACACAAAAATTGAAACTACTACTCATATAATATTACACAGTGTTAGAAAAAATATTAAGTACATATTCCATATTTGCCTATTTATTCATCCATACTTATCGATGAATAGGAACATATACGCATATTTTTCTAACACGTCCCATTTTTTTTGTATGTTTATTGCAAGGTAGTCCTTGAAGACATAATCCCGCCCTTTTGATTATTAGAATACAGATTTACTGTTTCAATAATGGCCTATACCTCAAAAACGAGACGTGATAGAAACATAAAATATACACTGCCGACATATTGTAATTATTAGCTATCGATAATAGCTAACAGTTTTATGTGTACCGATATCTGTGAAAAATCTCATGTTTGGTCCTACTGGGTAGGTACTTACACTGCTTAACATTTTATTTATTAATAAAACATGAGTAAACAAGAAATGTGATCATTTACATTTTTATTGATTTTTTGAGTTTACCAATTCATTACATTATAATAATTTAATTCCATAAATCTAGTTTTTTATCCTTTTAATGAAAGTATTATTATATGAAATTTAATAATAAATATTTATAAACTGCGAAATTCTTCTAAAGTACCCTCGGTAACAAAAGTATCCGAACACTAGCAAAAATTCCTATCTAAAAAAAGTACACTTAATACAGTTTTGTTAAATAAACACTTGTCGAATTCTGTTCTTAGTCAGTCTAATAACAGGATTCGACAAGGATTTATTTAAGAAAACTGTATTAAGTGTACTTTTTTTATAAAGGAATTTTTGCTAGTGTTCGGAGACTTTTGTTACCGACTGTAAATTATCTATAAAAAGGTTACTACTTTTTATAATATCGATTGTCTCTTTAGCAAAATTGTTTCAAATAATAATAATAACAATTACGATATTAATATGAAAATAAATAAATAAATAAATAAAAATCCAAGAATGTTTACTTTAAAAGAAATTAATGCAATACCTACAAATTTTTAAATTTTATTGTTTCACAGATTATTAACTTTCACAGTCACATAAAATGCAAAGCCGCTATTTCTTCCGTAATGTTTACAAAAATATTGTCTATATTATATATAACACATATAACACATCTTAATTGATACCAACAAAAAATCTATGGAATAATAACAAAAGATAAAGAAAGAAAGACATGAAAACTCTTTATGTTTTAAGTGGAAGTTGTTGAAAAAACTATTTGCATAGTTCTTGAAAACTATTCTCAGCAGAAAAATATGATAGTGCAATATATTCCCTATGTCATATGGTGGATAAGAAAATTGCTTGTTTGACATATTTCAGCTGCAACAAGATATTTCCGTGTGATTCAGATACTCCATCCATCACTTTTAAAAGGAAAGATCTAGTCATTCCGTTGTCTGGATAGATTAAGTTATGTGTGTATCATGGATGAAATAAGTTTTATATGCAATTTTTATTTTAAATAAATATTTTAATTTCATACGTTTTATTACGTATATTTTTTGCACTTTTAAGTTTATTAGTTTATTAAACTATTTATTACGCAGGTCAGAAAAATAACAAGTGGTATTTTAATCTATTTGATATTACTAAAAATAGCCACAATTTTTTTTCTGGGTGTCAGATACAGATTTTTTTTATTTTTGTGTGTAATATATACATACATGCACACACACACGTATATATATATATATATAATCCTTTTATAGTAAAAGAAAAGAATGAGAACGAAGTATAGTCAGTCAAATAATTCACCGAAGAAACATACACAAGGCAAACAAAATAACTAGATGGTTTTATTGGTTTAATTTTTAAGATTATTAATAGTACTTACTTTAATTTTTAAGTCTACAATACCTGATGAAAATTAAGTAGGACTGTGTAATAATATTCTGAAGAAGAAATGTTGATACTAGGATATTATTTTAAAAGAAAAAAAGAGAACAATGTTATGAAATGAATCTATTAATTTTGAGATGAGGAAAAGAAGATCGGACCAAATCAGAATAAAACTGAAATTGTGCTTAAAAGCTCATAATGGTATAAGACGTTTTCAAGTGCTATCCTCATAGCATTGAGCGAAGAATTGTAGGTTTTCTGTAATTGATATGCATTTTAGCAAAATATCAATTGATAGCACGAACCTACAAGAAAAATTAACCTGAATTGAATTAGATGAAATAATGACAGAATATTTTTCAGAGAAATAAAACAGAATACCTTCCAGATAACTAAAAACATATCATTAACCTTGAATTAATAATGAAATTATAAACTGAATCTTCAAGAAATAATTACCTTGAATCGAAAGGGATGTGATTTAAGCTTTTCCAATTTTGTTTGCATCAATAATATTTTTCGACCTACGGTCTGTATCAGGGTTGCCAAATTTGGCCTTTTTTTATTCAATAGTCATCAATAATTTTTATTGGTAACGTTTGACTAATCACTTCGAAGATTGATAGTCTATTATGTATATCAAATGTCCCTTCTCAAAATTATTGGTGAATATTGAATAAAAAAAGGCCAAATTTGGCAACCCTGGTCTGTATTTGTAATTTATTAGTAATTGCAATACTTATTTCTTTCCTTTCTTAAAACAAAAAATTAGGTTTTTATTTTAAGTCGTTCTAAATAAACAGAAATTATAATAAATGTAAAATCAGATTTGTCACTTTCAAGGATGAATTTTTAATTTCTCTGATGCAATTTTCATAAAGAATATGATATCAATTATGATGATCAATTTATGATAAAATTTTTCAAAGCAAGTTATTTTGCTTTAACAAACCAACATACAGTCAACAGCAAAATAAATCGAGCTCTAGCAATACTTTCTATATAAAAAAGTACACTTAATACTGTTTTGTTAAATAATTCGTTGTCGAATCATATTCTCAGTCAATCTAAGAACATGATTCGACAAGGATTTTTTTAACAAGACAGAATTAAGTGTAATTTTTTTTTTTTTTTTTTTACATAGGAATTATTGCTAGCGCTCGAATAATTTTGCTGCCATCTGTACATCAATATATATGTTTGCATAAATTTATTATCTGTATGGACGATTTAGATATTTTGATTAAAGTAATATCCGTATTTTAGGTCATATCAGTACATTGGTGTTCAAAACTAAAGCAACAACCTGTTTTCTTGTTTTCTTCTATTGCGCACAATTTTTAAACAAATAAACATATAAACACAAAATTTGTATGACATGTTTGTTATTATATCATTAATCAAATTATATATATAACTTTAGAAAAGTAATAATTTTTGAACTTATAATTATTCAACTTTTCTCCAAAGTAAATTTTGGAAGAGATGGAAAATGTCATCAATTTTAGAAAAGAAACTTAATGAAAAATATTGTTAAGGATGCATTACAGATAGATGATAACGCACATACTTTCAAATGTCAAACTAAATCCTAATTTTTCTTTTTGTATTCACTTTTCTTTTACTTTTATAATGGACTCTTAGAAAAAATGTAATTACTAATTTATAAATTATGAGCATCACCAGAATAATAAAAATTTCGATAAATAATATTATAATGAACGTTTTATGCAATTTTCATGTTCGTATGTATAGTTTTTTAAAAAAGTATTCACATGTGAAAAAAAAAAAAAAAAAAAAAAAAAAAGAAGAAAAAAGAAGAAATAAAAAAATAAATACAGGTGGAAAAATCCGTTTTCAATCTAACACATGGATGCATGTGCATCTTCACCTATTAGTAATACATCCTTATGATAATTTTGCATTACGTCTTCTTTTCCAACATTTTTGAAATTGTTCATTTTTTCCAAAGCTTATTTTTGAGAAAAATTGAATAATTACGAGTTTAAAAATCATTACTTATGCTGAAATTATATAAAATTCAATTATTACATAACTTGTAATCATTTGTTTCGCGCATGAATTTTTATTAAGATGTGAGACAACCAACAGGCTGTAAACCAGCCGTTACACAATTGAGTTTAAAAGTTTGTGAGTATACAAAGTAATTTCTGTTAGATTTCGAGGTTCAGTTTCAGATTAAAATTCAAGGTTTAGAATTTTTTAAATCGTGATTTCAAAACTATTACGTTTCATTAAATTTCATTGAAATTTTTCATTTTTTCCAAAGCTTATTTTTGAGAAAAATTGAATAATTATGAGTTTGAAAATCATTACTTATGCTAAATTTATTTGAAATTTAATTATTATATAACTTGTCATCATTTGTATCGTACATACATTTTTTGTTAAGATGTGAGATAACCAACAGGCTGTAAACCAGCCATTACACAATTGAGTTTTAAAGTTTGTGAGTAAACACAGTAATTTATGTTAGATTTCAGGGTTTAGTTTCAGATTAAAATTCAAGGTTCGTAATTTTTAAAATCGTGATTTCAAAACTATTACGTTTCATTATATATGAAAAAAAAAAAAAAAAAAAAACATAATAATTTCTGTTTGAATTGAAGGTTCAGATTCAGATTAAAATTTAAGGAGTCGTAATTTCTTAGTTATTGTGTTTCAGTGTTTCTATTCCATCTTGTTAAATATTTATCCTGTTTGAGGCTAATATATCTTTGGACGTTTAACCATGAAAATTAGGGTAACGAGATATGTGTCGTTCATTGTGAAAGTAATGTAACTTCATATTTTTTACATATGTGTAGTAATAAATATGTGTAGCTTAATTGTAACACATTTATTTAGTTATATCTTCCATTATAAAATTCGATATACTCCAATAATTGTATTAAAATCCCATAAACGGCATTAGTCATTTTTTCAAAGAATTCTGATTATTCATTATAAAAGTGAAGTTTCTAGGTTACTTCAAATTAATTTTCTTATAACTTATAAAATCTTATAACGCTGATTTGTATGAAACAAAAAAAAAAAAAAAAAAATCGATAACACTGACTGAATACTTATAGTTTTATGTTACACACAAAATTTATGAAAATCTCATTATTTTAAAATCCATTTACAAGGCAATAATTCCTTTTTACAATGATCAGCCCGTATATAGAATATTTTAGGTGAAAAGGCCGTATAATTTTGGCAGGTGGTCAGGTCAAGCTTTAAACATAATATTTTTGGTGAATCGTATATCCAACGTATATATATAAACTAACTTTTTTTTTCTATCAAATGAGTATACCAATATATAACCTTTGACAGACTCTCTATTTGCACGCTTGAAAGATGGAAATATTAATTCAGTTTTTCTATCTGAAATGTGTTATATACGTTTTATCGAAGTTAGGCGCATAAATTTATCGTTATCATCGGTTAACAAACATTAGTAAAATAAAATATTCATAAATCGTCAGCGTTACTTTCAGAATAGATGAATATTTTGAATTCTTAAAGTGACGAATTGTGCATACCAGTGAGATATACAGTCCTTCTCATAATTATAAGGACACCCGTTTTTCTATATTAACCAAACACTGAACACTATTATTTAAACAAATATATTTTTTACTAATTTGAATTTCATTAATAGACTATATTTAAAAAGTTTTATCGTTTTTCTATCTTAAAAAACTTTAAATATGGTAAAAAGATGATTTTTCAGGTGTTCACAATTATAATGACAGCTCGAATTTTAGTAATTTATTTCGGTTATTCTTTAAATTAATATTTTATGGGGTCTCTTTTTAGGGTTAAACAGTCAGACATTCTATCTGGTATATATATATATACATTTTTTTTTTAACATTCAGTTTCAATACCATTTCATATAGCATATATGATATTCTTAATACATTTAAACTACTTAAAATTGCTTTCCACTTGCATGCACTTTTCTAATATCATAAGTTAAGGTTTTTTCAACTTTTAGGCCATGGGAAAGGCAATAATACAGAAGTTTCTTTCTTCAAACTATTTCCTATTGCTCTAAAGGTAGAGCAAAAATGTAAGTCTTGTTGAAAAAAATATTATTACCCCTCAAAATCTAACAAAAATCTGATAATTCCACGTTTAAAATTTGCGGACATTCTCTTAATGTTCATAATAATAGAAAAAATTACTAAATTCATTCTGCCTTCAGTAGAAGCAGCTCCCCAGAGCACCATAGATCCACCTTTAAAATGCCCGATTCATATCTGGCTTTAAAAAATCTGCTCTGTCTTTCGCTATCTTCAGATCGTGCCAGTAACTGTTAAAACCATTTGATTAATCAAGAATAAAATGTTTTTCATCCGAAAATGCAACATTTTACCATTTAATATTATCTTTATCCAACTTTAACGAAGACGTTCTTTCCCCCATTAAGTGCTTATTGATTACTACAGGTTTTTTATTCCTTTTAACATATTATAATGTATTTTAAACATGCACAAATGTGGACCCTAACCTTTCGTTAAAAATTACGAGCAAATTCAGCAGCAGTCATTATGAGTAGAACATTAAGAGGAATTTTGAGTCTTCGATCTCTGTAAAACAACTATGGTTTTGCATCAGATCTCTCTCCTATCGAACCAGCAGTTCAGCGTTTGATCACATTTCCTTCAGCAATTTTAGATCTTCGAATTTCATTAGAAATTTGGCGGATTGAAATCATCCTTCCACATAAAAAACACATTTATTTACTTCACTACATGAACGTTCTTTTTTTTTCGAGGAATTATCAGTAATGTCCGTCCAAGAAAAATTGAAGGCTTATATATGAATTAATCTAGCCCAGTAGTTAACGAATTCGCATGTCAACTGTAATTTATCCGCTTGTAAGTTAAATAAAATGAAAAAATCTTGATTGTCCCTATAATTATGAACACCTAAAAACGTGGAGAAAAAAATATTTTGCATTATTTTTTATTAATTTTGTTTCATATGAAAAAAAAAATATAGCAGCTTTGGTTTTTAGAATACTAGATATATTAAGTGCACTTAGCATAATCTTGTTCACAATCATTTTTACTTTGTTATTTCAAAATATAAAGTCTCCTTATAAGTATGAGAAGGAGTGTAGGTCAATTGATAAAAGTTTAGCGCTTTATGGAATAAGTCTCTGTTTTAATACAGCCAATCAGTAAAATGTACAAAAAAATAAATAAATAAATAAATAAAAATAAAAAATAAAATAAAATAAAATAAAATAAAATAAATAAATAAATAAATAAATAAAGTTGAACCAGAATCCAAGTTCGCATCATTTATTGATACTGCCAAAATTAAATAGATTTTTTTCACCAAAATATACTCTATAACAAAAAAAGTGACGCACCAAGAAGGAGTAATGCAAACTGGACTCAAATTGACATACATACAGGTTTCGATGTACTCAAGCTCCAATTCACCATTATCGCCGATCCTACGTGCAACTGGTCTTTCGGTGACTTCAAAGACCTTTAATAGGCGGCTCAGTGAAATGGGGTTGAGCTCAGTCCCCGGATCTCTCTTCCACTGAGGACGCTTAGAGCATCATAAAAAGGGACCTACAACCAGATCGGCATTTTGCCAATCTAACACACCAGTTGGACAGAATTTAGCACGATACTTCACAGGAGCACCTCTGCCAACTCTATCAATTAATACCAAGCCTTATAACGGCGTACATAAGGGCCAGAAGTGGGACCAACGCGTTATTGACTTGTTTATTTGTGAGGCTCTTTCTCTTGATTAAATCATTAAAATTTTCTGAAACAGTAATCAATTGTTTTTCTCCACATACACATCACATCTACCAATTTTTGCCCTATTCGGACCCCCCCATTCCATCCCATCTACCAATTTTTGTCCCCATTCTTCTTGGTGCGCCGCTTTTTTTTTTTTTTTTTTTTTGTTATAGAGTGTATGTTCATTGCAATTTTTGTAAGTAAAAATATTTTAAATGAAGCATCATATATTCGCGAAAAATATCACGCTTTGTATCTCAAAAAAATGCCGCATATTATCAGATTTGCATTTATTGCAACTTTACGAAACCTATATTGCAGTTTTAGATATCGACTTATTTTGTTAATAGAAACTCGAAACGTGTATATGTATTTCATTTTTTTTTTTTTTTAACTTTCCTTTAAAAATACAGGGTGATAGGATATTAATTTTTGAGAGAGAAATAATTACTACGTGTACATCATGCGTATGCCCAAACACTACATATTTAGAACAATTTTACATAATAAGCATATAATTTTAAAGCTCGTTGTTCTAATTAGATTGTAAGAACTATAATTAAAGAAACATTTTTTTTTAATTTATCGTAACAGTTCTTATTAATTTATCTAGAAAATATCAAAATTAGAAAAAAGAAAAAAAAAAAAAAGAAAGGAATAAAGAAATAAAGAAATAAAACATTATAAAAGAGAAGTAAAACATTATAATGAAATTCAGCTCCAGTAAAATTGTTTTGTAAACATGTTTTCAAGGGTGGCGAATTCAAAAAAAACCTCCAGTACAGTCGACCGTTTTGCACGATTTTTTTTTATCGTAAAATATTAAGTGTTTACAATAAAAAAACAATGACTGATTTTAGTACACTGTACTAAACATATTATTTCTCATTATTAAATAAAAAATTCCATCATGATTTATTTAATATTCTACATTTTTTTTTTTTTTTTTAATGACCCTCCGAAGACGATTTTGCTCTCATTCTTCCATCCTCATCCTTCCTTTTTTTCATTTTGCAATCTTATAAATATTGTTTCAAGTGAAAATTAATCATTTAATAGGTTTTTTATAATCAACAATAGAATACCAAATTTGATATTTTAAACAAACTTTTCAGAAAATTCAGTTTTCAAACATTAAGTTTTAAAAAACCTCGAAAGACCTCGAAAGGTCTCTGGAAACGACAGAAGCTGAAGTAAGGCATTTTAAATTAAATAGTTATAGTTTTAAGCTTCTTGATTAAGGAATGTTTCGTAATTAAGTTTTAAGTTCTAATTTCTCAAAATAAAGTCGCTGTTAATTCTGCGAAATACACACACACACACACACACACACACATATATATATATATATATATAGTGACGTGATGTAATGTTTTTACAATGTATTGTTGCGTACTTGGGGGTTCGTGAGTTGTCCGAGAATGAAAGGCCAAGCGTACAAAAATTCAGTAATTTATTCACAGAAAGTTCCAGAAATATACAGGTCTATAAACCAAGTATCAGCTTCAATTCGACCAGTAAACACAGCTTAAACAACAGCTGTCAATAGCAAATCCACAGTACAAACTGTATAGCAATAACACTCAAAGCAAGTCTCTTTCGAAGAGGCTCAATGCAAGCTGACCGACTCTGATCACAGACTGAACTGAACTGACTGCCTTGGCGAGAAAGCGCTTCTTATATACTGTTCCATGGAACCCAGATTTTTCGAGAAAACTCTAGAAAGTGGTCAACCAATCAACTTACAGCTTCCATATTTGGTATATCCCTTATAAGGATTTCCTCGCCAAGGTCGCCAAAAAAATCGCCAAGGAGGGAAAAAGTCGCCAAATTTGACGCCAAATCCATTAACTGCCTTATTGGGGCTTTTTAATGCGTTTTTAAGGGAAACTAAGGTTATTTTAACGCTAAAACGACTAGAAATGCACAAAATTAGCACTTTATCAATTTACTAAGCCTCTTTGAAAGAATTTATACAAAAATAAACACAATTATTTACAATTTTGTAACACTGCCCCCCTCCCAAGGACTGCACGTCCCGGGCAGTGCAACCCTTGGTCAAGAGGAGAAACTAAACAAATTTACACAATCTAAAATACAAGAACTAAGTTGCATATAATGATAAAATAGAAATATAAATCAAGTGAGAAATATTTACAAAATTGACATATGTACAAATATTTATATACAAATATTTACATTACGCATGCGCAAATTTTACCAGTATTTACATTTTACATTTAATATTACCGTTAATTGTGGTACTTGGCTAGCCTGTTATAGTGCACCACCTTTGGTTTTGATGAAGGTGTTTTAGTGATCCGCACCACTACATCATTCAGCCTTTTTAAGACTGTGTATGGTCCGTCCCAGTTGCACTGTAACTTGGGGGAGAGTCCTTTGCGTCGAACAGGATTCTTGTCTCCCTCCTGGAACTGATGTTGTGTAGCCTTTAGATCGTACCTCGTCTTCATTTTCTCCGTTGCCGTGTCAATCCGCTCCCGAGCAAAGTTGTGTACGTCCTCAAATCGTGCCTGGAGATCTTGGATGTACTCCTCGGGCGATAAAGGCGCATCGGGTGGACAACCAAACAGTAGATCACAAGGGAGACGAAGTTCACGTCCAAATAGCATCTGGGCTGGAGTATAGCCGGTGGTTTCATGGACAGCACTTCGATAAGCCAGCAGGAACAATGGCAACTTCAAGTCCCAATCTTGCTGTTTCCTTGATACTAGAACCCTAACAGCACAAAATGTTCCAGAAACGTAACAATCATATAACATTGAAACATTATGATCCTTTTAGAAACGTTCAAAATCGTTCAGATTACTTTTCGATTACTTTCAAAAACGTAGAAATGTCCGCGATCGTAACAAAAAATCAGATACGTAACATAAATATTACAATCATTTAGCAGATAGAAAATGAAAAAGGGTGAATGTTTCAGAAAGGTATCGGAAAGCATACTTAAATTTGTTACGTTTTTGAAAGATTGTAAGATTTTTGAAACGTAACTGAAACATTCTGTGCTGTATGGGAAGAGAGAGGTTATTCAGGATGGTACGATTGAACCTCTCGACTATGCCGTCCGACTGGGGATGTAAGGGTGTTGTCCGGGTTTTGTCTATTCCGAGTAGTTGACACAGTCCTTTGAAAACATCAGAGGTAAAGTTCCTACCTTGGTCGGTATGAAGTTGTAGGGGCGTGCCGTACCTTGACACCCATTGCTGCACTAGGACTTCTGCGACTGTGCATGCCTCTTGATTGGGAATGAGATATGCCTCAGACCACTTGGTGAAATAGTCCATCACGACGAGAATGTATTTATTTCCACTGGAGGTCCGTGGCAAAGGATCCAAGATGTCGATTGCAATCCGTTCAAATGGTGCTCCCACGTTATACCGTTGCAGTCTTCCTCGACTTCGTTTCTGCGGGCCTTTACGTGCCGCACAAGCATCACAGGATTTACACAATTTCTCCACATCCTCCTTTGCCTTGCACCAGTAGAAGCGTTCCCGAACTTTCTGCAGAGTCTTCATTATCCCAAAATGGCCTCCGGTAGAGCTACTATGCAGTTGTTCTAAAACATCTGGAATTCTCGATCTTGGTAAAACAATTTGCCATCTGAAGCTTTTCCCATCATCAGATTCCCACTTTCTGCATAATATGCCGTTTCTGATATGAAGAGAGTCCCAAAGTGCCCAATAACTTTTCGTAATGGGACTGAATCTGGAAATGTCCTGCCAGGTAGGTCTGTTGCTGGTCGTCTCCTTCAGCTGTAATATTGGATTTATGTCAGGATCTTCCAACTGGGCTTGTCTAAGTTCTTCGTCACTCCATGGATCGGGATCTTGTTCTGATGGTGTTGAGACAGTAACTTGACGAGCAACTGGCTGTATTCTTTGGGGCCTATCCTCGGCTTTAGAGCTGTATTTATGATCTTCAGATGGAGGCTTCCGCAAGACGGCATCTGGATTTTCCCGAAGAGCTCCTTCTGAGTGGCATACTTCAGAGACATTCTTAGTTGCTTCTCTAGGTGTTCTTACTGGGCAGCTTCGTTTGATATGCCCGTCTTTTCCACAGCCCCAGCATTTAGTTGTTGGAGTCTTCCCTTCTTTCTTACTCTCAAGAATGCGTAGTCTTCTATTAATTTCTGCAATCATTTTCTGAATCTCTTTAAAATCATCTTGAGAACGGTTCACTTTGTTTACTGTGCTGTTCTGGCGATGTTCATGGGAGGCTTGTTGGGCTGCCTCGATCTTTAGGGCATACACCAAGGCTGACTCCACATCCTTCACGCCGGAGAGTCTGAGGGCTTTTTGAATATCTGGATCTCCGACAGCATCAAAGAAATATTCTAGGGCCAGATCATTGCGTGTTTCAGGATGACAGTCTGAGAAAGCAAAATGTGAAAGCCTCTGGATGTTTGATGCCAGTTCTTGTAAGCTTACCCCTGGCCTCTGGCGACGGGACCTTAGCTGGAGTCGACTATATTCTTTGGACCATTTCGCTCCAAAAACGTAGCTCTAGTGCTCTGGTTACAGCTTCGAAGTCATATCGCTGTTCCTTCGAAAGGGTCTCCAGAATATCTGCGGCGTCGCACCGCAACAACCCTACCAGATGAGCCGTCTTTGCAACAGAGTCCCAGCCGTTAGCTTCAGCTACGATGGAAAACTGCGTCTTATATACATGCCAGGTGGAACTGCCGTCGTAGGTGGGTAGCTTAATCAATTCCTGATTCTGGATTCTTCTCTCTTTCTTTTCAGTTTCCCGAGGCATGGATTCTAACTTTCCTTCGAGATTCCGTATCTTGCTCTGCAGCTCATTCCCTATTACTTCTCCGTTCCACTCTTCTTTCATTTTTCTTTCAAGATCTTCCTCCATCCTCTTAAACTGAGAACCTTCTTTTCAGCTCTTGATCAAAGTTTTCTTTAAATCTCTGCTGTACACTCCGTTCTATCCTCGTAACACTCTCTTCAACCTTCATAAATCTCTCTTCAAAATTCCTTTCTACTTTCATAACATTTTCCTTTATCTTCATAGCTTTCTCTTCAAAAATCTCTTCTATTTTCATAACTTTTTCTTCTATTCCATCTATTCTGTTTTCCACGTCTGATAACTTACACTCTATCACTTCTTTCACGTTTACTAAGTCGTCTCTCACTGATGATAGTTCTTTCTTCATCTCTTCTTGATTAGATTTAATTTCTTCACCCAAACTGTCTTTCATTTCCTTCATTTCTTCAGTCAAGCCGTCTTTCAATTCTTTTTGTCCGGTTTCCATACTTTCTTTCATCTCTCTTTGTCCTTCTTTCATTTCATTCATCTGGGCAGCTAAGCTTTCTAGAAGTTTCTTCATCTCTTGCTCCATAGCTCTCGTTAACACCATTCACAGACAACCCCACTCCTGACACCAGAAATGTTTTGTACTTGGGGGTCCGTGAGTTGTCCGAGAATGAAAGGCCAAGCGTACAAAAATTCAGTAATTTATTCACAGAAAGTTCCAGAAATATACAGGTCTATAAACCAAGTATCAGCTTCAATTCGACCAGTAAACACAGCTTAAACAACAGCTGTCAATAGCAAATCCACAGTACAAACTGTATAGCAATAACACTCAAAGCAAGTCTCTTTCGAAGAGGCTCAATGCAAGCTGACCGACTCTGATCACAGACTGAACTGAACTGACTGCCTTGGCGAGAAAGCGCTTCTTATATACTGTTCCATGGAACCCAGATTTTTCGAGAAAACTCTAGAAAGTGGTCAACCAATCAACTTACAGCTTCCATATTTGGTATATCCCTTATAAGAATTTTCTCGCCAAGGTCGCCAAAAAAATCGCCAAGGTGGGAAAAAGTCGCCAAATTTGGCGCCAAATCCATTACCTGCCTTATTGGGGCTTTTTAATGCGTTTTTAAGGGAAAATAAGGTTTTTTTAACGCTAAAACGACTAGAAATGCACAAAATTAGCACTTTATCAATTTACTAAGCCTCTTTGAAAGAATTTATACAAAAATAAACACAATTATTTACAATTTTGTAACAGTATTTTCGGTTTTAGTGAGTAGTAATGTTTAAGAAACAAACAAACAAAAAAATATTCAGTTTTTTTTAATTACAGACTTGTGTAATTACTGATATAAATTAAATTGTTAAGTTAATAAATAAAATGCAGTATTTAAATATAGTGATGCCATTGAAAATCTGACGAATTTTAATGCATTTTTTAAAACATTATAAGTTTGTTATTTATTATTTCCTAAAAAATCAAGCATTAGTTTTTAAAGTCATTACTTTTTATGGAATACAGGAAACTGTTTGAAGTTAAGAATTCTACCACATTATTAAATAAAATTTTAAATATTTTTAAATATTATTACATAAAAACAATCATGTTGATAAATAAAAAATATATTCCCATTAATTAACGGTTTTAGTAAATTTTACTGCGAACTTAAATTCGCCCTTTGATTTTATTAATCATCATTACATATTTACGAAAACTTTTTAAAATATTATTTAGAACAATATACCCATATATCATAATTTCAGGACTTCTCCAGGGCGTCCATGGAAGGATAGGAAATCTCCAGGACAATTGCATCCCAAACATGTACAATAATTTTGAAAAAATATCTCCACAATAGTTGATTCTCACACTAATACAGAATACACAATTAAATGATCCAGCAATTCGTTCTAGTAAATTTGTTTCAATAACTTTTTCAATATTTTAACTGCAAAGTATGACAAAAAATACATAAAAGTACCATTTTTATAAATTTTATTTAAAATATCTTCTTTAGTGACAAATTTTTAAATTGCAAGGTTTTACTCTTTATGGAAAAACACAGGTCATAAAATTAATACTAAAAACATTTTATTAATGCATTTATGCTTCTCTGATATGCTTTTATTCTTTCTAACGTAGTTGAAGGTTTTGAAATATATGATCATATTTACCACACTGTTTTTCAAAAGTGGGGTAATTATGACCACACTGCAATAAAATAGTAAAAGCAGTAAAGATTTTTCCAATTATTCTGCTTCAGATTGCTTAGATCATATTAAATGAAGAAGTTTCTATTTCCTTTTGCTTAATAAACTTTACAAATATGTCAAAATAACTAAGAAAAATAATCTGATGTGTCCCTCACACGACTTTCTCTTACCCTGAAATTTAATACTATAAATACAGATTGGAAATTAAGGAATAAGATAACAAGTTCAGTTATATAAACCTATCTTAAAACAATTCAAATTAGGCTTTGGAACAGCTTTATTTGACAAATAATTCTAAGTGAGGGGATTACCACCCCCTCAATCTCCTGTTTCATTATTGTACCCAAATTTATATAGAATTCAAATCTGTTATTAAATTCAAAAGTCCGCTTAAAATTATTCAGAAAAAATTCGCATGCAACATTCCTTGAAACTTACCAATCTTGATCAAACTTTTCTAGTAAAAAATGCATTAACTTCAAATACAACATTTGGATCGCCTGAAATTATTTGTTTTTAATTTACTCTAAGATACAGAGAGAAAGATTAAACGTTAAAAACTTGACTTCGGTATTCAAGAAACCTCAAAACGTGCAAATGTACAAAAAATATAAATAAAATAAATAAAATAAAATAAAAAATATTTAACTTATGGCTATGAGAAATTAACTTCAATTTCTGACCAGCTTTTCTGGGCATGCTTAAATATTGTAAAGCACTTCTACTAACAATAGAAAAGAATTTTATGGCTTAAATATTGACAGCCATGCATATTTTTTTAAGGTATGTACACACCACATGGTGCAAAAAAATATAATCCTAAATTAATAACACATGGTGCAACCTGACATACGAGTACACTTCCCTCAATTTTTAAGTATTATAGCACTATAATCTAGTTCTTTTGTGTAGTAAACGAACAGTAAATGATTTTCGTACCATATTCTACATGAAGCATGTTTTTACGTATTCGTTTTATTTGGTTTAGTGCAGTCTATAGATTTTTAATCTACTTACCTGGAATTTCTGCCATAGACGTAATGTATTTGGATTATCTTCGGTATCCCATTTGCTTCATCTCAACTAACCATTTGCTTCATCTAAACGAAAAGTTTAGTGTAGCACCTTATATGATAAGCATTTAGAATACCAAGTTTGGACATTCTGCTATTATTTGTTCTTGATAATAGACATACACGTACACACATACAGAGACAGAAATACAGACAATCAGACACACACACAGACCAACCACTAAAAATATGATTTTTAGATTCAGGAGACCTCAAAACATGTAAATATAACATAAACTCAATTTCTTAAATTTGACTCAAAAACAATACCTTCTCTACCATACATATGGGTAAGAAAAAGTAAAAATTCGAAAAGAATTATAAAATATCAAAATCCATAAAAAAGTGTGAGTCAGTATATCAAAGGGGATTTCATTTTCTGTATACGTTTCCGAAAACCGAATCACAATAAATTATACATTGACAATATAGTTTAAATTTTTTATTTCTATATCTTTCATAATGCTACATTTAAAAATCGTTTTGAAATTAACTATATACACAGTTATATCAATGCAATTAGAATTTTTTAAAACATTTCTGAAATTTCCATTGAATTATATATTATATAGTTGTAGATAAACGTACATAAATAATCGTTGGTAAAGACTGTAAAAAAAAGAACACATTTAATCCTGAGTTATTCAGTAAAAAGAAAAATTCATAAATATGTTAATCTCTTTTCTTACACATATCGATAAGTTTGAAAAATAAAATGCCATTTTTTTCTAGTCAATATTTTAAAAAAGTAATACTTTCTTTACGATTTAACGTATGAAATGCATGTTTCATTTTGTTTTTCTCCATAATTAAATCTCTCATGATTTTGATAACAAGAATGCATTTTATCAATGTGACGTGAAAATCCTTTCGAATTTCTTATTATCTCTAAAAACGTATTAATTACAATCAAAATATATTAGCTCAGGTTAAATGTATTTTGAGGATTTATTTGAAGAACATTTTTATTTAAAAATACTACCTTGAGAATTCTTTAGATTACATTTCGTTATTTTTTATTTACTCTACTGATTCTAAGGAATTACTTATATATATATATATATATATATAATACTAAAATAAATCCTTATAATGTATTTATTGGTTTTTTATTTATTTATTTAACTGGAAAAAAATCTCTGATTAATAACTGCAACTTAAAATTTAAAAGAATTAGTTGAGCAATATAAATTTTCACTTTAAGTAAATTAAAACTTTGATGTAAAGTATAGTATTAAAAAAGAGCATTTGAAATTGTAATTTCTGATTATTGCGGATTAAGAAAGATACCTTACTAAATTTATTTCATAAAACAAATATACATTTAGGTTTGTTATTTCCTGAATAAATTTAATGTAAGGAGTGAATTGAACATAAAGAAAAAAAATTCAAAAGTTATTCACTATAAAAATAGATTATTTCAATGATTCTTGAATACGCCATTGATATTATCATTAAGATTGATTATGCATGCATGTACAGAATGTTTTTTAGCATTTTCGTCCACTTATAATTTTTGATAATCGAATTTTGTGCTTTTTTGTGCGGATGAAATTTTGCAAGCGAATATTTATTTCTCCAAATGTAAGTTCAACTTGTACGTATTTGACATTGTTTTCTCGCATCTCTTTTTTAAACAAAATTCTAAATATTTACAAAATAACTACCGATAACGATTCTAATTAAATTAATTTCAACCCTTTTGAACTTAGAAAGATTGTAAAATCAATTGGGTTTAAACGACATGTCCAATTGAGGTTCAAAGTATGTGCGTTATTATCATTTCCAGATAATGTTATATAAATTTGTTGTAAAATTAGCGGCAGGTAGACATAATAATAAATCATTTTTAAAACATTTTTAACATATATAAAATTGTACCATCGATTGCTCAAAATTATGTAATGGGCTTCATATCTTTCCCAGTCGATTTTGTGGTTTTTACAAATAAATGCTTAAAAAATCAAGTGGTAAAATTCTTCTGTCCACTGCATTCAATATTTTTTTCTCCCTCTCTTTAATAAAAGGGTAAAAAAAGAATTAATAATTTTTTTCAAAACTGTAAAGAATATACTTTTTACATATAAAAATATACATTTTGAATTTTTTTTTTTTTTTTTTTTTTTTTTAAACCTCAATTTTCATAGTAGACTAATCTAAAAAAAAAAGGTAATGTAATAACACTGCACTGCAAAAAAAAAAAAAAAAGAAAAGAAATCTAGCCCTGCTATTATTCTTGTTGATTCTTATGTACAATGACCTTCTGAATCCGAATATGGTCTCCAGTTTGCCAAATCACCCGTTTTTGCGGGACGCCACCCACTCCTACAATGGTTTTCACTGTTCGACAGTTTTATAGCCATGAATTTTATTTAAAGGGTAGAAAAGGATTATTTCAACTGTTAATATATATGTATATATATATAAGGTATAATAAATAATAATAACAATAGATTGATAAAAAATAATAATATAAGGCATATATATATAAGGTATAATAAATAATAATAACAATAGATTGATAAAAATATAACAATTTTAGTGGCCAATCCCCCCACCCTCTAAATTTCCCCCTTGCTACAATTGTTCATGTTTTAGAATTTTTCACCTCTGTAGACCCTCAGAAGATATTTAACAGTTAAAATAATACTTTGTCCCTCGCCATAAAATTGCCGAACAGTGATAAAAAATGGGTGGCGTTTCCAAACTAGTGAAGGTACAAAATCGACGTCATATTCGGATTCAGGAGGTAATTTTACTTAAGGATTTGCATGAATAGTATTGAGGTCTATTTTCCTGCAGAGCAGTGTAATTAACAAAAATGCATTGTCTTGAAGCTATCTTTTGGGAAGAAACTCTATTTCTATCGAAAAATTTAGCACTTCAAACATACGCGTTATAATAATAAAGACATGTGCGAATATTCCTTATAATTTTATGCTGGATATATATATATATATATATATATATTATGTTAGTATAGTCACAAATTTCACGTATACTCGAAGGTTTTTCACTGACAAAAGTGGTTGCATAATTCATTTACATAGATTAATAAAAATAAATAATAATTTTGTTTTTAAAACCATAATAATCTAGATAGACATTTTTAAATTGTATAATGAAAACGATTGTGTGAAATTATACCTTTTCAAAAGTGGAATATCTGGCGAAAGAAAACTTGCGAAATGCTTCATAAAAGAAGTGTATATGAAAAAACTGCAAGAGGAAAATGAAAAAAAATAACAAGCTAGACACAGGAATATTTTTAATAATCATTTGTTAGATAATCATTTGTTGTGTAAATTTGTTGTAAAATTTGTTTTAGGCAGACTTAATAATAAAATAATTTTGAAACATTTTTACTATATATAAAATTGTACTGTCGACTGTTTCAAAATTATGTAATTCGAGACATATTTTTATACAATATAATTAAAATTAATTCCATTATCATACTCTTTGAATCTTGACAGAAAAAATATATAATAGTATTTTGTCGTTTCACGAAAAGAATAAATTATGTGAGTTGCTTCAAATTTTCAATCGAAATCAAGCAAATAAATTTAAACATTAAAATTCATAGAAATTTTTTTATGTAAGAACGTTCAACTATATTTACACACACTCAAGCCAACCAAAAATTCAAAAGACATGCAAAATGTGCAATATTTAATGATAGTAGTATGTGGAAAAACATCAATGGATTAATTAAACAATTAACCGTTTTCCAGTTAACTTTTGTACTTTTTATTTATGAACATTAGATAATTTGAATGCCTATCAACTATGAATTTCTAAAAGATATGTTTTACACGTCTTAAATTGGTATCTGCAAACAATATATATATATATATAAATTATTTACGGTATTTTAGACAAATAATTTGCTATTTTCATGTTATGCTATGGTACAATATTAGTCACGCAATTTAAATAGTATAATTTTTAATTAGTCTAATTTTTTGGTAGGTTTAGTTTTTCCAATACTTTTATAAGATTATCACTTTATATAAATTATGTTTTATTTTTAAAAAATGTCCTTTGTGTCTATTTTTTTTCTCATAGTAAGCTGTAGGAAAACTAAGTTATTTTTGTCTTTACTAGTAATTCTTGAAATATCTCACTCTTTCTACTCTGCATTGAGGGTCTCCTCTGAAGATGGCCTCAAAAATTTTTAAATCTTATCTAGATATTAAAACGCAAACATGAAATTCTTTGTAGGTTTTTTTAGCCTATTATTAATTTTAAAAAAAAGGGACTTAAACGTATTATAATTCAAAAGGTAAGATTAATGTGGATTGCAGAAAAAAAATTATACATATTCCCATAGGAGTCCAGGAAGGCAAGTAAATTTGCTGTTATATGTATAAACTTTTTTTATTTTATAAGCGTGTAAAGTCGCATTTTCGGGCTATTTAAGATGAAAAAATAATGTTTGTTGCTGCTATCTGTTGTTTTAGAGTGAATACGATAATTTATTTTCTATTCGTTGCATTATCTGGGTCACCATAGTGTTGCGACTCTTACTACGTGGTGTAAGAAATATAGAGTAATTAATAAGAACTTTGCTTATAGGGAAGATTAAAATTTTATACATTTCTTATTTAAATCCTTATTTAAAAAATCTGATGTGGGCACCACATGACTTCCTTATACATCTTTAGAAATATATAATGTTAAAAAGCATTGTCATTGGACCCAAGACAAATGGTTAAAAATATTTTAAAAATGCATTACCACCGTGTTCTGGCTTTTCTGAAAGTTTCAAATGTCTAGCTAGTCGGGAAGTTAGTTAAAAATCGATTGCAAGATTTGTACAGGTAACGATGCCGAAGGTAGCAGGGATCCGAAGCAGTTGGCTAAAAGTTTTTAAAAAATGGATTTTCACCGTGTTCTGAACTATTCTGAAAGTTTCAAATGTCTAGCTAGTCGGGAATTTAGTTAAATAAATTTTCTGTTGAACCATATAAGCGCTGCCAAAGGCAGCAGTGACCCGAAACAATTTACTAAAAATATTTAAAAAATGCATTGTCACCATGTTCTGAGCTTTACTGAAAGCTTCAAATGTCTAGCCAGTAGAGAACTGAGTTAAAAATCGATTGCAAGATTCGTCCAGGTAACGCAGCCGAAGGCAGCAGAGATCCGAAACAGTTGGCTAAAAATATTAAAAGAAATGCATTTTCACCATGTTTTGAACTATTTTGAAAGTTTCAAATGTCTAGCTAGTCGGAAAGTTAGTTAAATAAATTTTCTGTTGAACCATATAAACGCTGCCGAAGACAGCAGTGACCCGAAACAATTTGCTAAAAATATTTAAAAAACGCATTGTCACCATGTTCTGAGCTTTACTGAAAGTTTCAAATGTCTAGATAGTCGGAAGTTAGTTAAAAATCGATTGCAAGATTTGTCCAAGTAACGCTGCCGGAGGCAGCAGGAATCCGAAACAGATCGCTAAAAGTATTTCAAAAATGCATTTTCACCGTGTTTTGAAATATTCTGAAAGTTTCAAAAGTCTAGCTAGTCGAGAAGTTAGTTAAATAATTTTTCTGTGGAATCATATAAACGCTGCTGAAAGCAGCAGGTATCCGAAACAGTTGGCTAAAAATATTTTTAAAATGCATTGTCAACGTGTTCTGAGCTTTTCTGAAAGTTTCAAATATCTAGCTAGTCGAGAAGTTAGTTAAATTGCAAGATTTGTCCAAACCGTTTTTGAGTTATTACCGTTTTTTGATACATTTTCGCCATTATGAACCTAATTTTCCTAAATATCTCCAAAACGGAAAATCATACAAAGTCCAAAAAGGGAGGTGCACAAATAGATGTTATAACAAACCTATGTACCAATTCGCAACTTTCTACGTCCAACCGTTTTTGAGTTATGTGACATACTCACACACACACACAGAGACACACATACATACAGACGTCACGAAGAAAGGTGTAAAGTCGCTTATATCTCTAAAACGAGAGCTCGTGTTAAAACGACACTTGCAGGTGTACAACTAGACATCATGACAGTCACACGTACAAATTGGGAACATTCAGTGATCATTCGTTTTTCAGCAATGTGAAATAGAAAATCCATTTCACAAATCGGGATTACTATACTTCCTTATACTTTGTATAAGGAAGTAAAAATCGGTCGAGTTTCAGTTAATGGTAGGCACTAATAACAATTAATAAGCTAAGAAGTAGGAACAGTTCTCATTTGGTACAGATGAATTACTTGCGAAATAATTCATTTGTAGAACATGGCAAAACTCTTAAAAAAGAAAGGTTGTTCTGAGAAAATAGCTTATTTTAGTTATGCAGACAAATAAAATAATTATCTGTAACATTCCTTTTGATATTATATTATAATTTGGAGTTAAGATTACTATTTCTTAATACTTATTTTACCGCTAGTAAATAAAAGGCCCACACAAACACTGTAAAGCGTAGTAGTTTTTTCTAACAAAATGCACGCTTCTCATCGAATGACTTTATAATAAATGACGTCATTTTCAAGTACGATAGTACTTCATTTGGAGATTTTCTGGACGTTATTGTAACATGTTATAAAAATTATTTTTCATTTTACTTATATTTAGATACTACATCATTTGAAGTATTCATACTAAAATTAAATTGCATGCATCAAATGTTGACGAAAGCTTAATTAAAAATGTTCTTTTAATCAATTTACTACTTTTTAAATTCGAATTTTTAAAGATATTTTTAAAGGAGGTTATACACATTAGAAGTAACCTATATATGAATTTTGAAGTTTTACAGTTGATTTATTACTATATATATATATATATGTATATGATTTTCGAGAAGGTTTTTCCATTACGAATGCACTATAGATGTCAAAATGCTACATTATTTCAGCCCTGATTATAAGCAGTAACTGCGTCAAGTTTCGTTGAAATCGGTTAAGTTGTTTAACAAGAGATGTAAGCCATCCATACAATAACGAAATACAAAATTTTTTTCACATTTTATTTTCTTTAAATATGAAATGTTAATTTTAATTTTTCAGCTGAAGATGAAGAGGAAGTTATTTTTCATGTTTCACATTTTGTATAATATAAATATGAAATACTAGGGAACCAAATAATAATAATAATAATAATAATCATTATATCAAAATGATACCTTTTAATGAACTAGGAAGAAAATTATTTAAAATATGTTTCTATTTTTACCCTCTTGACTATTATTTCTTAGAAAACAACATAAAGAATGACCAGAAATAAAAATGGAATTTTTAATTAAAGCTTTGAATTTTGCGGTACAAAAAGAAAAAAAAAAATAATAATCTTTTTTCATAAGAATGATACTAAGTAATTATCATAACATCTATGGTCATATGACCATTGTGTAGAAAAGAAGAAAATGCATAAATGGTGCAATTATTTCTCTCATTTTATTTCCAGAAAAATCCCACTGAAGAATGTTGAAGAGTTAATGAGGAAATTTGCTTTCTAAAATTCCAATTACGCTATACTGTATCTTTCAATCATAAAACTTTATTTTAGTACGGATAATTACGCTCATTATAGGATCAAATAATAAAGTCTTTTTTATTCTCTATTAAAATAAATAAATAAATAAATATTCAAGAATTCTGAATATATTAAAATTTAAATAATTTATCAATGATAAATTCTACAGAATGCAATAATAAAATTTAATATGTTATAGAATATTAGGCAAGTTAGAAGTTATATATATATATATATATATATTCAAAACAATGAGTATTTATATTTAAATCAGAAATTAATAACTATTTTTACTTTCTGTTACCCATAAAGAAAGTATTACGTCTGAGTGAAATTTTCAAAAATACGTTTTTGCCGTATTTACGCATTTTGAAGTTCCCTGAATCTGAAAATCATGTTTTTATCCGGTAATCAATGTGTGTTCTATTATCCACATATCTCAAGAACAAATAATTGCAGGAAGCCCAAATTCGGTAGTCTAAATTTGCTAGGGATGCTATACTAAACTTTCCGTTGAGATCAAGCTAATGGTTCGTGTACAGTCAGTAACAAAAGTCTCCGAACTCTACTAAAAATTCCTATATAAAGAAAGTACACTTAATACAGTTTTGTTAAATAAATCGTTGCCGAATACTTTTCTTAGTCAGTCTAAAAACAGGTTTCGACAAGGATTTATTTAACAAAACTGTATTAAGTGTACTTTTTTTATATAGGAATTTTTGCTAGTGTTCGGAGACTTTTGTTACCGGCTGTACAGGGCCATCGAAAATAATTTATATTACATCACATTTATTGCTGAAATTTTTCGTAGGTAAAGATTAACACCTAAAGACTGCACAAAGCAAATCGAATGAACATTACTTTTTTTATACGCATAAAAGCATGTTTTGAGAAGATTGTGGTACGGAAATCATTTATCATTCGTTTACAGGGCTACACAAAAGAACTAGAATATGACTACACATGAAAATTGTTAGACGTGCATTTCAGATAGCATTAAGTTTTATTAATATAAGATTATATTTAAGTGCACTATGTGGTGCATACATACTTTATAGATGGCATACAGGTCTATTAGTAATTAAGGGAAGACATTGTTTTTTCTATTAATTTTAATAGGAGAAGGTGCATTACTGCATTTTTACTGTCCAGAAAAACTGCTCAGGAATGCAAATTAATTTCTCATACACATACTGTAAACAAAGCATTTTTTGAAGTTCAGATTTCTACTTATTTTTTCTTTTCTTTTCTTTCTTTTTTTTTTTTTTTTTTTTTTTTTTTTTTTTATAATATTACCTTTTGAAGTGCCATGAATACGGAAATAAAATTTTTAGCGATTGATCTGTTTTTAGAGGGGAAGGTGTAAATATGGGCATCCATAATTAGCTATGGAAGGTACTAAAGGCTGACAGCAAGGATTGTAGATGGTGCCACTTGTTGATATAAGGTAGTAGAGAGCAGTTCGAACCGTCCTTTCAAGTAGTGTGAATGCAATGTAAGTTATCATGCGAATTAGTGTTTGTTCTGGACTGAAAACATTTGACAAGCTTCTGAAATCGTTTTGCTTTCATGTTCATATGATTAGCTTAAAATAATTTTACAGTGATATTCGGAAATCAGAGATCCTGAGGTACTTTTAGAAGCACGCCATTACTTGTGCATGCATTTAGATTATATATGATAGACGTAATCCTTTTCCAGTGGGGTTGGTGCAAATATGGGCACCAATTCTTGGTGTAAATATGGAAACTCTTCATTGGTATAAACATGAGTCCCGGGAACTTTAAATGCATTTTCTCTGTTCGATTTATCTCTTCAACATTGAGAAGAGAAATACTACTCGTGGAGGCAAAGCAGCAAGGTTAACCCTCATCAATTGATGACCTTACAAGGGTCAGTTGAATCCATTTGATAAAAGTTCACACAAGAAGACACCATTGAGTTTTCCTGTACACCAGCTAGGATCCGGTAAAGTTAAAGACCAGCCAAGGGTGTAAAGACCAAAGATCCTTCAAAGAAAAAAAATTGGAGTCACGAAATGATGATTCATCATCGGACTTTTCAGACTACACTGACCCTCCTCTTATGGACAGTGATGATGATATCAACCTGGACATCAACAATGGAGATAAACTAAATTCGAACGATGCAACTTGCATCTTTTATGATGGAATGTAACACACTGGCGGAGAAGAGTAGTATAAAGTGTTATGTGCTAAATGTGAGCACACTTAGTTTGTTCCCAGTTTGAAAGAGCCAATTACGTTCGAGATTTCTGTAAATATTTTTTTCCCATAACAAATAAATTCTCAATCTTTTTGTATTATTTTATCAAATTTTAAAGCTTTTTAAACTATATTTTATGACTGGAAAGGGTACGTATTTGCATGCAGTTTTTTCTGGTGCTTTTTTAAAAGCTTTTTGTAAATCTCCGTTTTCGAACTGAAATAATTGATATTAATATTTTTTTGCCTTTTCGCATTTAGTAAATTTGTTATAGTTGCTGATAAATGTAAAAAAAGTAGAAATTTTCACAATTAAAGTAACTTAAAGTAAAAAAAAAAAAGAGGATGCCCATACTTGCACCTTTTCCTCTATATCTTTTATCAGCATAATTAAAAAAAAAAAATACTGCAGGAAATTCAAATTTGGAATTATAAAGTTCGTATGTGTTTGTCACAGGAATAGAGGGATCAAGACTGGCAAGTTTCAAGTCAAATTAATCCCAGCCTGCTTTCCGTCCATTATTAATATTATTTATTTATTTTAATAAATGATCTAGACACTCTGATTGAACCGAAGTGTGTTTAGGGGGATGGCAGTTCTCCTCACACATAGATATATGTCAAATAAAACTGTGTTCCTAATCTTATTTTAGATTAATTTTAAAGTAGATTGAACTTAATCATCTTATTTTATTGGTATTACGTCTTAATGTGCAATCCGTCTTTATAGTATTGAAATGCAGGGTAAGAGACAGTTGTCTGTGTGATACATTAGATAATGTTTTGCTACGTTTATTTATTTATCTATTTTGAATGATAAATCTATAACAATTAAAAAAACAAATAAACAAAAATTTGTAATATAAACATACAATTTCACTTTAAATTATAAGCTTCTACAACTTACTTTAAATTTCATTCAATATAGATTACTTTATAAATTTTAGCAACGGAAAATTGACAGGCTTGAGAGCTTTGCAATTCAAGTAATGCCTGAATTACAAATTTCGTGATCATCTGAAAGATCAAGCGATCTTTCACTACTATTTTTTCCGGATAGAAATATACGCTTTTCTTTTTCTTCTATACTATTTACCAGTAAGTATTTGTACACTTTCGAATTTAGACATTTTGTTAAATATATTGAAAAGTTCTTTAAGAATCACTTTGAAACTTTGGTAGTGTAAAGAACATGTTATACCTCATAATGTTCAGCAAAAGTTGTGTCCTGAAAAGAAAAAGGGGACCAGTAAAAAATTAAACAAAAATCAAAATGCATCAGATCGCCCTGTAAAAAGTAATTCTTTAAATGCATTTTGGCCTGTAGTATGTGATTAAGAAGATTCTTTTCCTTATCTGTATAAAAATTGTTATGAGGCTATCACATATATTCATGGAGATACAACGGTTTGTTTAAAAAATTGCAAAAATAATTTCCACTTTTTAAATTATAACAGGTAGGCTATTAGACCCAGTGCAAAGCCATTTATAGGATATATGGCATACTAAATTAGACATAGCATATAGCAATCGGAATGCAAAAATGTTAAATATCTTACAAAATACGAGCACTTTTACTAAAAAATTTAAACTACGCATTTGCAAGCTTTATAAACTTTTCATCTGTATAATTTAATAGCCAAAGGTATTGAGCAACTTATATGAAAACCATTCATTATTCTATTAATGAAAAAAACATTTATTTAATCAGAAGATTTATTATAAAATCAAATTTTAAATTGATTATTTTAAAAATAAACTTTTCTGCTACAGAATGATATTCTGCCACTATTCTTCTAGAGAATTTGTTTTCGAAACGCACATTTTGTTAAAAGCAATATTTGATGTCTCCTCTTCACTGATATGTCTCGAATAACGCATTACATTTATTTTTCTACTCAAAAAATATGTTGCAATAAGATATAAAGTAAACTATTCACTAAGCTATTTATTTCTAAAAAATAGATTTTTTTTTTCAAACTACACAGATCATCTTAAAGAAAAGGTTTCTGTCACTTTTTAAGACTATATAATGACCTTCTGTTATTTGCATGGTGACAGAAACATGAAGCATTGCTCTGTTATTTTTTTTTTATTCCTTCTGATTATTATTCTTTCCAAGAAAGACTGAGAAATATAATATTAAATATCATTTTAATGTTTCTGAAATAATTCATTGGTGTATTTTAAAAGTATGTCAGTTTTTATGAATGTAAGATAGTATTCCATCATTTTAATGCTGACAGAAACTTATGAGGAAAAAAAAAAAGCATTTTTTGTCGAATCTGAATTTAAATCAATATATATATATTGTAAAGACGTAACTAGTTGGACGTCATTTATTTAAACTTGCAGAAAAAAATACCGTCATTTATTTCAACTGACATAAAACGTCGATTTTATTTTCTTTCCCTGTTACAACTCTTTGTTTATTAGGTAGAAAAGGTTGTTTTCATTTTTTGTTCAGATATTTATTTTTATTTAAAAAATTTTTGCACAAAGAATGAAATATACTAATTTTAATAAATTTCTATTTGGTACTTATTCTAAACGAATCGCATATTCTACAAGAATCGTTATGTAATAACTTCACATTATTAAAATAATACATATACTAGCAGGTTTCGCCCGCTTCGCTGGGTACTATATTTAAAGGATTTCTTTTTAATTGAATAATTCAAACGTTTAAATAAATATTTTCGATTGGTGACTATTTTCTTCACAGTTTCAGTACGGAATCTTCTTGACAATATAAAACATTTTTTGAACTTCTCGAATCTGTGCAACAAAACGGTTATTAAAACGAATATTCTCGAAAACAGTCAAATGGAAATGTTAATTCTTCGAATATTCTGGAAACAGTTGAAGCTGTTACTCGTACAGTAAAAGTCACTATTCGATGAATGCTCGAATCAGAGAACGCACGTAAGTCGTTTTCGCAGCAATCACTATAACGCACGTATATACGCTTCACGCACATTAAAACCAAAAAAAAAAAAAAAAAAAAAAAAAATATATATATATCACTGGACAGCCCTACATTAATGTGCATGAATCTCAGAACACACGAAATTCGGTAACGCGGCAATCACTATCACGGAAGGTAAAAATAAAAAAAAAAAAAATCTGGAGTGACTCCACTCGACTTTCCGAACATTGAGTAATTAACAGTTTTGTAGATAAAGTAAAGAAAGAGGAGTTGTTAAACTAACAACAGAGATAAAACCATAGTAGAGTGTTTGAGTATTTTTCTCCATATATTACTTGATGTTTTATTTAACGCTACTGAACTTTGAGCCCATAGATCATAATGATAAAGAATTTTCGTTGTGTCCCTGTAAAAGACCTACAAATGATAGATTAAAAAAAAATGCTTATAGTTAAAGCAACAGTGATTTATAATATTCATATAAATTTTCAGCTCAATTCAATAAGGCGTTTAGATACTATCGCACTTTTAACAAGCATGTTGTGGCCACCACATGACTTTCTTCTACATTTTCCTACACAAATTCACTCAGTAACAAAAAAAAAAAAAAAAAAAAAAAAATTCCAAGGTTTTTTTTGTTAAAAGTAAAAAAAAAAAATCGATAACTTTGTTTTAAATTATCACAGATTTATAGTTCAACCATTCGTTTTAAAGTTATTGACGAGACCTTTCAAAAGATACCCATCTTGAAAATTTACTCCCCTCGAGGGGGGCCCAGGTGGGGGGGGGAGAGAAGGCGAGGCTCCTACACATACAAAAAATTTCTCCCAGTTGACTATCTCTATTATAAATAATTCTGGTAAATTTCATAATGATTATTAAAAAATAATTCTCTTTATGCACATTTATGCAAAATTTTGTACTATACCACCATATTAAAAATTTAGAAAAAGCGGGATGGCAACGCAACATGTAAGACAATTTTTACCAAAAGTTGATAGGCACTAATTTATGTCAAGGTGCAACTACATACCAATTTGTATGAAATTCTGTGAAGTAGTTCCTGAGATACAGTTGCCACAAAAGTTTGTCAACACACACACAGAGACTGACAGACAAACAGACAGACATTTTCTGAAAATGGTCAAATCGTGTTCTACAGCTCTCAAAACGTGTAAATCCATCAAAAACCCGAGGTCGAAAATTTTTACGAATCTAGCACTTTCTTCTATTGAATATAGAAGAAAGTAAGAATTTGGTCCCACAGGCCATAATGATAAAGAATTTTTCTTTGTGTCCCTGTAAAAAAACTGTTAGTGCTAAATTCTCCAAAATCTATACAGTTCGTGCACCTGTGACCAATAACATGTGTACAACTTTTTTGTTTAGATGAAATAACCGTTTAGACGCTATCGCACTTTTAAAGATTTGGCCCCATAGGCCATAATGATAAAGAATTTTTCTTTGTGCCCCTGTAAAAAAACTGTAAGCGCCAGATTCTCCAAACTCTATATAGATTGAGTAACTGTGACCTATAATATGTGTGTAAATGTTTAGCTTAATTGAATAAGGCGTTTAGATGCTATCGCACTTTTAATATTTTGGTCCCATAGACCATAATGATAAAGAATTTTTCTTTGTGTCCCTGTAAAAAAACTTTAAGTGCTAGATTCACCAAAATCTATAGAGTTCGTACTATAGGGACTTACAATATACGCACCAACTTTCAGCTTATTCGAACAAAGCGTTTAGACGCTAGCGTGTTCACTCAAAGACATACACACACACATACACACATATATACATCATCGTAAAAATAGTGAAAACGGACTCGGGGGACCTCGAAACGTATAGAAACATCAAAATCTCGAATTCGGATTTTTGACATGATTACAATACTTTCCTCACTATAGTGTTCGGAAAGTAAAAAAATATCACTGGACACCCCTACCCTGCTGTGCATGAATCTCAGAACACACGAAACTCGGTTCCGTGGCAATCACTACCACGCATGTTAAAACCAAAAAACATCACTGGACATACCTACTACGCTGTGCATGAATCTGAAAACGCACGAAACTCGCTTTCGCAACAATCATTGTCAAGCATAATAAAACAAAAATACATCACTAGACATCCCTACCTCAAATCAATGAAAATCAAATAAACCAATGAAATCTCTCGTAATTCCTGATAACATAGCTCTAGTTCAACGTAAAATATACTCAAATCAATGAAAATCAAATAAACCAATCAAATCTCTCGTAATTCTTCAAAACGTAGCTCTAGTTCAACGTAAATTATACTCAAATCAATGAAAATCAAATAAACCAATCAAATCTCTGGTAATTCCTCATAACGTAGCTCTAGTTCAACGTAAAATACACTCAAATCAATGAAAATCAAATAAACCAATCAAGTATCTTGTAATTCCTCAAAACATAGCTCTAGTTCAACGTAAAATACACTCAAATCAATGGAAATCAAATAAACCATTAAAATCTTTCGTAATTCCTCATAACGTAGCTCTAGTTCAACGTAAAATACACTCAAATCAATGAAAATCAAATAAACCTATCAAATCTCTTGTAATTCTTCATAACACGTAGCTGTAGTTCAATGATTGAGCAGATATTGCCATTTGACGACTTGACTTTCTGACGATTTTTTTAAATTTAACCTATAGAAGTCTTAATTTAGCCCACAAATAAAGAAGCATAGCCAATCATAGCGCAGATTTTTCCGACAAACAGTTGAAGCTCCGCCTCGTTCTAGTCGTCCTTTCGCTCTCTACCTAAATTAAAGCTCGGTGAGCTCAATGCAAAATACACTATGCTGACCAGATGTCTTCCTTTTCTGAGAAAAGTACGTTTTTGTAAGCCGTTTTTTATGGTTTTAAAACTTTTTACAGGAATATTATTCGTTAATAGTATTAGTAATTTGGTCCCCATTTACAAAAAACTTAAAATTATATTCCTAATCAAGGAATTATGATAAACATTAACGCTTTTAATTTACAAAGGTGGTATAATCTGGTCCCCATTAATTACACTCAAATCAATGAAAATCAAATAAACCAATCAAATCTCTCCTAAGATTTTCCATTCTGCGTCATTATAGAAATGGGAAGTTTTATTTTCATATTTTTATTTATTAAAAGAAAACTACTCAAAAATTCGAAAATCTTACTTCGTGTGCACAATGACCCTTCGGAGTGCACCTTTGTGTTAAATCACGTGACTGTCCGAACTACCGTTTTCGAGAACAGTGAAATATACATATATATATATATATATATATATATATATACAAATATTGCTCACTTAATAGTATAAGATTATAATTTTCTCTATGTACTGTGACTATGAAGTAAGTCTATTTATTTAATTGAGAATTCTTTGATATTTTAATAAAAATAATGTTTTGTTAGCTAAAGGACATTTCATTAATATCATTAATAATTATTACTCGTTATTAATAAATGACACAACTAAAATTTATGTTGTTGATTAACTGCAAATTAGATTTAGATTTTATATTATGGTTCTTATTAGTCGATATAAAATTAAAATATCCATTTATATTTCTTAATAAAACGACAAAACTTAATTTTCTTTCGTAACAAAGAGATAGTTTTATATTTTATAAAATAAAATATGTAAAGTTATGTAAACAACAGTTTTAAACGTTTGATCTTAAATGTTATTATGTACAACACCATTATTAGTAATAATAAATTCATTATTACTAATGCAGATATAGTATTTCTGACTTAAAAAAAAAAAAAAAAAAAAAAAAAAACTAGCGTACTATTTAAATTTGTGTTGTGCTAAAAATATAACGCTCCATATAACACAGATTACAGTTTTGAAAGTTTTATCTTAATTGCTGTTATATACGACATCACGATTAATAATAAATTTATTATTACAAATCAGAATATAATATTTCTAACATTTTTAAACTAGAATATCTTATTAAATCTGCGTTATAATAGAGAGTACAACAAAGGTAAATTTTCGCGAGTTTTATGTTTTATGCTCTTATTTATGACATCATGATTAACCTCTTAATAGATTTTCTGTATAGTGCACAGGTATAATTTGCATATAGTAACACCAGTATTTTAGAGAAGTAGATCTTTTTTTTTTTTTTTTTTTTAACTAAGTAACATGGCAATTCGAGGATTATATAAGATGAATATTATTAGACATAATAGTGTGTACTGAAATGTGAAAATTAAAATAATAGACTCGGTTAAGGGGTTAATAATAATAAATTTAGTAACAATAATTATGATGTTATATTTCTAGAATGGATTTTTATTTTTATTTTATTTAAGTGCTATTGAAATTTTGTGTTATTCTAAAACTATAATGCTTCCTATTATACTTAGTCACTTTTCCCTTTCCTTCAATAGATTTTTCTAGTCTGTTGCAACGCCACCATCTGTCAAAATGTCGTGGTTTATAAATGGATAAACAATAAAGATAAAATTGATTTCTCTACTACGTTTTAATTTGTTAAGTATTATATGCAATAATTCCTGCCTCATTTTTCTACATTGTAAACGAAAACATTAAATCGACAAAAATGTAAACATAATTGAAAAAGTTAACTTATCAGTGAAGTTTCGTACAACATGACGTTTATTTATGTTGACTAGGGAAAAAAAAAAAAAAAAAAAAAAAAAAAAAAAAACATGACATTTTAACATTATATTACAACTTAATGCTCTAAGCAAAAATTGTATATTTTTAATATAGTATGCTATACTTTAGATATTTTGTAGATTATATTATAATTTAAGCTTTTAATCACCCTGTATCAAATATACTTAAATAGGGCATATATAATTCAATCATTCAGTAATATATTGTCTCATGCCTTCCTTTTAAATAATTATTATTTCTAAAATTATATTCCATTCAAAAAAAGAATCTTAAATATATATGACAGAAAATTTTTATAAACGTGTATTTCTAACTTTATGCAAAAACATTTTAATACAAAATTTCTATATCTATTCGGGATAACATACCTCAAGATAACATACGAATTCATTATAAAGCTTGTTTTCATAATAAAATAAAAATCGTTGATTTCAGTAATGGGAATTTTCTCGCCGTCATTTTTCATTATCTCCCATACCATTTTCAATTTGAAAACTGTTATTACTTTCCAAAGTTCTGTTATTAAACGTCTATCATTCGTATTTTTAAAAACAGGAGGCACATTTTAAGAAAAGAAAAAAAGGAAGGATTTTCATCTTTATTTGGAATTGATTTCTCTTATCATAATCTATAATATATTCCTTTCAGAGTACCTAAAAAAAAAAAAAAAAAAAAAAAAAAAAAGATATGAAAATAAATTGTATTTAATCTTGCACTTAGATTTGAAAATGAAACTACATTTTTTAAAATTTGTCTTCGAATATATTTAGAAGATAATGACAAACTGTACGTTTTTAAATTTAAATATAATGTATATTCTCAAACTGAAACAATGAAATCATTTAAAGAAGAGATTACTATTTTGAAACTAATGTGATATATTATTAATAGAAAGTAAAACTGTGATAATAAGATGAATGATAAACGTTTATTTATACTTTAAAATTTATTTTAAATAGCTGTTAAAAAAAAAAAAAAAAAAAAAAAAAAGAAGAATAACAAGAATTTCCCTTACACTTTTTGTAAACAAAATTTAATTTAGAACGACAGGATTTATTTTAATCTATTCTTCAATATAAAGGCATGTAGTAACTGCATTACAATTCTCTACCATCAATTATTACATTCATTTCTTAAAATTACTTTTGTATAGCTTTAGTATAGGAGCCCGTTGACAGTTTTTATATTTTTGTTGTCATTTCGGCGATGAATCAAAATGATGGGTTTCGTAATTGCGTAAGTAAAACCTTTGCCGAGAAAGAAACTTCCCAGTTAAATCGTTGTCAAATGTGAAATTTCATAAAGGGGTTCTACAGTAAAGCTGCTCTATTTCTTTAGCATGAATTTTTTCAATTTTATTTTAATTATTACCGTACATTTTTCGCCAACTATTCGACAAAAAAAAAAAAAAAAAAAAATCTGTGACTGACATCTAGAAACTAAATTGTAGCTCTTGTAAAAATAGTTCCATATCAATAAATTGCAGTTCCCTTTTTTAGCGAGTTCTAAAAACCCTTATTAGATTTCTAGAGCATTTTTCAGTATTATCGTGATCAAAGTATTTAAAAAATCTCTGGAAAGAAATGCGAACACAAGCGGCGAGTTTTAGTAACTATGAACTTGGTTTATGAACCAATTCTAGCAAATGAAGCGAGAATGTTTTGCAATACAAAGGATTCAAAATATTCCTAATATTGTTTTACCTTCTAGAAAGATGTAGACTAGAAATTATCGATCATTTCATGTATCCTGATTATTTGTTTATCATATACGCATAACTCGAAAACTATATTTCTAGTTTAGGGATTTAGAAAATGACTACTTATTTGTTTTAAATGAATAGTATATATATATATATATATATATATATATATATATATATATATATATATATATATTTCTGAGAGTCTGAGTGTACTTTTGAAACAGAAATTTTTTGCGAAGTAGGGCATGAAAAATACAATTAAATTGTTAAATATTGAAAAATAATAATAATAATAATAATAATAAAAACAGAAACAATAATCACATAAATTATCTATTTTGTCCCTCAATATAATTTTATAGGGGGAGCTATAGTAAAACTTTATCCTGTTTCGGTTTCCATACTTATTCATTTATTTTTCCATATACTGACCATATATTTTTCCACATAGTAAACATACAGAATTAAAAATGGAAAATTTAGATAACCACAAAAAAAAAAAAAAAAAAAAAAAAAAAAAAAATTGTTGTCTTATACTGTAAACGATGTAGCGCTCATGGTATATTTTAATATTATATTTGGCGTTAAATTGTAGTCATTTTATGGTCAACCGGATAAATCAAATAACATATAGGAAAAAACGTGAAATTAAAAACTCTACATTGTATGTACAGTGTTATTCATATGTAATTGGAATTCAAATATAACAGGGCTACATGAATTGTTTCTATACTGTCCGTTTTGAAACTGTCATTTGATAAGCACCCAAACTGAAGCCCAGGGGTAAGACATTATCGAAGGGAATAGGGAGACTCGAGATTTTGTGGCTGAAAAACATGCTGCTGAAAGTAACTGGGACCCAAAGTGAGCTTTTGAGTAATTTCAATCGGTTTTCCTTTTATGTTTTGCTTATAAATTGATATGAAAAAGAGTTATTCTGTTCCAATTCCTTTAAATATAGTGACCAGCGAAGTGGACAAAGCCTGCTAGTATATATCTATATCTATATGTATACATATATCTGTATCTGTATCTGTCTACCTATTTACATATTTACGTAAAAATTAAAATGAATGCAGGAAAAAAAATTAGCCTAGCAAAAGACTCGACATTTATATCTAACAGAAAAACATTGAAACCATGGACAGACTAGCCTCTTTCTTAATGAACAGTAGCAAAATTAGTGCTGCTAGAAAATTAAAAAGTAGCTTAGTTCTCTACATATTACTAAAAGTAAAGAACCAATCCACCTTCCGTACAGAAAAGAAAAAAGAAAAAATAGAATGCATAAAAAGAAACATTATTAAAATACACACTATTATATAAAAAATACAGATACTTTTAAAAAGGTAAAAAAAAAAAAAAAAAAAAAAAAAAAAACTTACTTAAAAAGTAAACTAATAAATCCGTGCAAAGAGCACACAAAAACAAACATCTACATAACTGAACAGATACAAATCAGTAATTAGGTGTAGTAGTTAATACGAAGGAGGGGGAACCGTTTAATCTTGGGGTTTAAAACAAATTGCGAAATGTCTCATAAAAATTAATGTTAATTATTGCAAACTTGTCCAATACTGGCAGTTTACATATAAAATATTTTTTAAAGCTTTATTACTTGTACATGACAAACAAATAGTTGAACTAATAACCTGTAAATCAAAATCTAGCTTTTCATCATAAATACTAATAATCCAAGATTCATTAATTTTTAAATTAAAAAATATACATATATATTAAACTTTCATTTATAGTGTGTTTTAAAAATCAATAGAAACATATAACAAATTGTAAAAAATCATCTGAAAATGCAAAGCAAAAATTTTAGCTTATTTTATGCAAATTTACAAGAAATAAAGAATTAATAATAATAAAAAAATACAAAAAGATCACAGTGTTTCAACTAGTTCAACATATTAACTGCAGAAGGTTATTATATCAACCTAGAACATAAGGTGAACCTGCATATGTCATGGAATAATTTATTTTGTAGTTTAAATTTAAATGTGGCGACTATTGGTACAGTGTCCCCCACTGGTACACTTATTTTAAACTGAAAAGTTATCAATATATTTAATATACTGTTCACCAATTAATCACATACTACCATAAGAAAAACAGTAAAAGTTTTCTGTATTAAATTTCAGATATAATTTATCATATTTACGGATTTTTATTAAATTTCAATTCCATGTTGAATGAATTAATCTATCAAACCTTATAATCCAAAACACTAGTCATACTAAAAGCATAGTTAATTCCTATGACATTAAGTATTTCCCGTATACTTGAAACATCAAACGGAATGAGAATTACTTCAGAATTGCGAAAAGATATTACGTTGGATTTATATTTAAATGCGTGATGGCATGTCAGATATAGAAATGCTTTGAAATGTAGCTGGCGAAATGTTGATCCTTTAAAGGCGTGCATTAAGATATCAAAATATTAATTTATATCAGTGACATGCTAATACACACTACATAACATTTGCATTAAATAAGGGTAAAGTTAGAATTTTATGAAGTGGAATTGTACGTTAGACCTAAATTTAAATGTAATGTGGCATATTACACAGCGAGTTTCTGGGGAATACAAATGGTAAAAGGCTGATTTGTTAAAAAGCATGCATTAAGACGCCGAAATATTAATTCACACCAGTCACACGCAAATAATTGTAGCATAAAATTGGAATTATTGAACGTTAAATATCTAGTGTTTGATCTAAGAGTAGATGACATATTTGCGTTAGTCAGTTAAGGAGAAATTTATTTAGTGTACATGGCATTGACTCGTGAGTATTCTTGATATTCTGTTAGGACAAACCATAAACTTTATTCTTAGAATAAATGGAGTATTTATGCTTGAAATATTAGAATTCAAGATGAGAAAACTAAATTATTTAATACTAAATTAATTTGAAAATTTTTCACCGTTGAATGGAAGATTTGAAAATAAATATCATATAAACTATAAAAAATTGAAAGAACATTTAAGATATTTTTTAAACATGTGTTTTATATATGAATAAAATTATATCATTTGTTAACAATACATTAATTAAAACTAAAAATTCACACTAAAGGACCTTGTCACGCAAATTAGCTTCGAAACTGCAGCCGTTCATGGAACACACGGAATTTATGTTGTTTATTTGCCTAGGAAAATACACCAACTAAACTAGCTGATACAAATCACCTTTAAGCAGCTGCCTTAGCGAGTTTCTATATAACAACCCCTTTACTCTGAATTGTAAAAACCCACCAGCCGCCATGGTGAATTTTAATATGACTAATTTTAATTATAAACTATGATTATTTTTAATTATTAAAATTTTTCTTTTTTTAAATAATCTGATTTCAATATTCTTTCCTTGCTGCTCTTAAAAAAATTGAAATTGTATTATTTAAAATCGATATTGTACATATTTGATACGTGACTATTATAGAAAGAAAATGTGCCAATGATCTTTATCAACACACACACACACGAATATATATAGGTGATTTTTAAAAGAAAAATAAACTCACCTTTGTTAAATGCATATGTCTGTAACAATATCCTAATTTTGAGGCATGATTAAGAACCATCTCATGGTTATCGTTCATCACAAAATGAAATGGGCATATACTTATTTGAAATACATTATTGAATAAGAATATTTTATACTTCGTCTGCTTAGGCAGTCTTCGAGTCTGGAGTCCTGTTGCCTGGAGCCAGCTTTCAAATATTGCTATAGGACACAATTGATTCTAAAAATAAAAATAGAAAAACATTATAGTGAGCAACAAAAAATGGTAAAATCAATAAAAAAATAATCTGGCGTGGCACGCTTTCACTTAATCTTACGCTGAAGTTTAATAATATAAATACAGATTGGAGATTAAGGGGTAAGACAGCGAGCATTGTTATGTGAAACTATGTTATAACAATTCAAATTAGGCTTCGGAATAGCTTAATTTGACAAATAATTATGTGTGAGGGGGAATACTGTCCCCATAAATTCCCGGTTACAGTATTGTATCTATATTTATATAGAATTCAAATCTGTTATTAAATACAAAAGTTCATTTAAAATTATACAGAAAAGTTTCACACGCAACATTTCTTGAAACTTATTATTTTTTAACATATTTTTCTAATAACAAACGTATGAACTTCAAAATACAACCTTTCAATCGCCTGAAATAATTTCTTCTTAATTTACTCTAAGAGACACACACAACGATCAAACGTTAAAAACTTGACTTTTGCATTCAGGAAGTCTGAAATCGTGTAAGTATAGAAAAAACTGAGCGATGAGTATTTAGCTTAAAAAGATACATTAGTTACCATCTATACACTCCACATGGTGCACGTAAATATAATCCTATATTAATAATACACTTCAATCAATTTTCATGTATTGTCGCACTAGAATCTAGTTCTTTTGTGTAGCACTGTAAACGAACAGTGAATGATTTCTATACCATATTCTACATGAAACATGTTTTTACGCATATAAAAAATATATATTCGTTTCATTTGGTTTCGTGCAGTCTATAGGTGTTAAACTCTATTTACCCGCAATTTCCCTCATAGACGTAATAGATTTGAATTCTCTTAGGTGTCCTTGTACACGAACCATTTCCTTGATCTCAACGGAAAGTTTAATTCTGCATCCTTATATGATACACATTTAGAATTCCAAGTTTTGACTTTCTGCTATTGTTTGTTCTTGAGATATCCTGGTAACAGACAGACAGACAGACAGACAGACACACACACGCACGCGCACATACGCACGTACGCACGCACACACAGCCACACAGCCCAACTGCTAAAAATATGCTTTTTGTATGCAAGGGACCTCAAAACGCGTAAAAAATAACAAAAACTAAATATCTAAAATTTGACCTAAAATCAATACTTTCTCTACCATATATAGTAAGAGAAAGTAATATCTGCATTAAAAAAATAAAATAAAAATAAAAATAAAATATAAAGCGACTTCAATTTTTTTTTTACACATTTATTACTTACTAGACCTTTAAACAAACTTTAATCAATAATAAATTTGCAAGTAAAAAATATTAAACGCATAATTGTCTGTTTTACTACTACCTCTAAATTTTGTATATTTTTAAAATGAGTCGTAATGTATACATATTCTTTTGTGTATTTTCTAATTCAAGTTTTTTTATTTTTTTTTATTTTTATTTTAACGTCTGGTAAGGACTAAATGCTTGATCAGTTAGAGTCGTTCGAGGCTGCTTTATCTGTCCAAACGTCTATATATTTGTTGTTATTGACATTAAACTTTTGCGTTTGTATCTAATTTTTTTTTTTTCTATAAAAACTTTGGAATGGTTTACTTGCTATAATAATACTTCAGTTCTATAGAAGGCAGCATGTTCCCACATCTAAGCAGGCAAAACCCGACTAGTTAATTTATGTAAAGTCAAAACTAATTGCAAAAATTAAACTCTTTTCGCCGACTATAATAAAACGCAATCACTTGTTGGCGACTGAAAGTATGCTTTTTTTTTTTTTTTTTTTTAATTGACTGTTTTGTGTAGGTTTTAATTGTTAAGTTTGCTGATATTTCAGAGGTTTAATTCAAGATCATCAATGTTTTCGCAGTTTCTATTGTTGCAAACGAGAAATTTTTCAAGATAGTGTTCTGAGAATATCATTTCAAAAGCGAATAAGTAAATGATAGAGCCGTGTTGCATGGCAATGTTTTTATGATGCAGATTTGACAAATTAAAAGGTAAAAAGCCTCCACATTGTTAAAGAAATTCTTGTGAATAATTGAAAGTATCATTCTGACCTTAATTTTTTTTATTAAAGAGAAGAAGAAGAAAATTAACTCACTTAAAAAAAACAAACAAACAAACAACAACAATAACAAAAAAAAAAAAAAAAAAAAAAAAAAAAAATAACGTAAGATACTTAATTAAAAAAAAAAAAAAAGAATAAGAGAGTAAAATAACAATCAATATAAAAATGAGGGGTGTGGGGTTACTAAGCACAGAAACAAATAAATAAAAAATAAAGAATATTAATATTGAAATCAAAGTTTTCTCTATATCTCTATGTATTAAAAAAAAAAGTTACTGCAGCTGGCGTCAATTTCTTTTTCTCTGCGACCGCATATTCTCTCGGAGGGCAGGGACCTTTGCGTCATGAGCGGTATCAATACTCCATTTCAGCTGCTTAGAAATTTCTATCTTTTTAATTAAAGAAGTTATTAACTAAAAACGACGGGTTTATGAAGTTATTCTATTTGCCACATTGAAAGAAGTTTCTCCCAATGACGTTATTCTTCTGTCATGAAGTCATTTCACACCAGAAAATTAAAATATGATCCATGGTTGTAGGTAGGTATGTAGGTTGGGTTTAACGACGCACCAATACTGCGCTATGGGTAATTGGCGACGGTCTTGGATGTAACCCTTGGGATGTTCCGGAGACATGCCATCACAATTTTGATCCTCCACGGAGGGTATGGCTCCGCTTTGGTGAACTCCAGAGGTATAGTTTTGATGGGAACACGGAGGACATTGCGGCCGCGACGGTTTTTATGTGCACCAGCCACCGTTAGTGTACACGATGGTCTTTGGCCGGCTCAAGTATCGAACCGACAATCTTCCAATTATGAACTCGGTGCTTTACCGACTGGAATGCCGAGGCCTGGATCCATGGCTGTATAAAAAAAAAAAAAGTATAATATACTAAAGCAATAATGCAAAATGGTCTAGATGTTACAAATTTCTTACTATTAAAAAAAAAAAAAAAAAAAAAAATGATTTTTAGCATAATTTTTACAAAAGTAAATAAAGATAAATAATGTGGAATTAAATATTATGTATTTCAATTGGACATTGAATGGGGATTTTTCTAACATTTTTCTGTTTTTGTCTTGTGTTATGCACTATTGATACTCCCATTCAGTGAAAAATAAAGCAACGAATACGCGGGTAGAGCTCTAGCTCTGCATGGGTTAACAAAGGGAGTCGGAAGGAGGCGATGCCTCCCTCTGGGGTTAGTGAGCGAAGCGAGAAAAAAAAAATAAATAAATAAAAGTTACTTCCAATGGCGTCATTTTTTTTTTTTTTTTTTTTTTTTTTGTCTGCGACCACATCTCCTCCCAAGAGGGAGGGTCCTTAGCGTCGTGAAAGATATTAATGTTTTCCGAATACTCCGAAGACTCTTAGTTAAAAATTTCTACCACCTTAATTAACGAAGTTATCAATTAAAAACTTCGCGTTAACAAAGGTACTCTATGTGCTTACTTGCAAATAGTTTTCCGTATTGCGTTGCTTTTTATGTCTCTGCCTTTTTAAAAATGATCAATGCTGTAATAGTAATAAATGTCGATGTTGCTATTAGTAACAAATAAATTTATTGTTTGCAAATAAATAAAAAGCATTATTTTGGATATTTTTAGTGAATTTAGAATTATAATTCATCATATTCAGATTTTTTTTTTTTTTTTTTTTTTTTTTTTTTAACTTTTATGGGTTAAAAAAAAAAAAAAAAAAAAAAAAAAAAGGAAGAGAAACCAAAAAACAAAAAACAAAGGGAATTGAAAAAAATGACATCCTCGAGAAGGAAATAATTATTTAGAGTAATGGAAAAAAAAAAAATAAAGAATATTTTTAAAAAATATTGAGCAAAATATTAATCCAGATGAAATGAAAATTAGTTTACATTTTATTAATTTTATTTTAACGGCAGGCGAAAACGATTTAGTAATGAATATCAATGATTATATTAAACAACTATTGCCATAGAGTTTTAACTTAAGCCTGAAATTTTTTCAATGAAATTTAAGAGACAACAGCTTAGTTTAAGTAAATAATCAGTTTTTTAAATCAAAACATATTTAAATGATTGTCTAAATAAGAACATCTTTAGTATGACCAATTTAGGGAATTTTAAGATGCAAAGATGAAGTAACGCGGACGTTATTCGCAAAAAATCTTATTTCCGCAACCACGATAGCCATTTTAACTCTAGCCATACCTTAAATATATATATAAATTAAAACTAGTTGGCATAGGTGGACTCTGCTCAGTTTCCCATCATATTCTAATAACTTACGAAGTTTTTTAATTCGAATATTCCGAATGAATAGGGTTCTTGGCAGTATCGAAAGTAATATTTTAAAACTGATCTGACCTCTCTGCGATCATTTGTTCGTGAGATATCGTGTAAACAGACTAACAAACAAACGGACTAACGCACTAACCCACTAACAGACTAACAGACTAACACACTAACAGACACCCTACAGACAGACACCATACAAATTTTGTCATTTTCGGATTCCTCACACCTGAAAACGTGTAAAAAAGTAAAGAAACCAAGGTCCAAAATTTTCACGATTACCTAAGTTCCCCATACCTATAGTATGATGAGAAACTAAAAGGATGCAATAATAATAATAATAATAAAGAAATGTTTAAAATATTTACGAAAATAGCATAAGTTATTTATTTTCCATGTTTCTTACTAAATCTTATTCCAGCAAAAATGCACTTTATAAAGTTGCCTCTTTATTGGTGGAAGCATCATCTTAAACTTAGGTGTACTAGGAAATAAATATAGATTATTACAATTTGTCCAAAATTAACTAAAAACAATGCAATATTAAAAACTATAGGCATTAGAAAAATTAATTTCCTTATTTATTTAAACAAGCAGTTATACCCAAAAATTCATCGCCAAATAGTGACAAAAATTTAAAAGATCCAAGAGGGTCGTATACTAAAGATGTAACGCTAAATGGTTTATCAATTATGAAATTTTCTCTGTTCTAAAAATAAATAAATAAAAGTTACTGCCATTGTTGTTTATTTTGTGTAACAAGCTGTCTACCATATGCTTCTGCCCAAAATAATGGCAAACTGTTACTAAGTTGCTGAACATTAACACAGATTTTTGACAGATTATAAATGATATAATATTAAATATTGTGTATTTCAAAGGGAATTAAATATGGGGATTTCTATAATATTGTTCTGCTTTTGATTGTGTTACGTATTATTAATATTCCTATTCAATAATAAGAAATGCTGCGAATAGGCTGGTAGAGTCCCACAGGTCTCTAATCTCCCTCACAAATCTCTAGACCTGAAGTCTCCCTCGGGGGTTGGTGAGCGGGATGAACCCCTTAGTATATATAAAAAATACTTAAATGTAGTAAATAGTCAAGATTATTGTAAAAAAGTAAGGCAAAACCACACTTCTGAATTCAGTATATAAAATAAACGCTTCTTAATTATAGAACACCCATACTACAAAACCATTACTAAATCCATAATTCTGGAGCAGTTCACGAAATTCTTTGTACAACAATCCTTCATGAAATTTTTCGGCTGAAGTTAAGTTTTGAAGTCTAAATACAGTTTCTTTTAAAACCATTTGAGAGAGCAATTTGTGCTCTAGTGACAGTAGTAATTCGTATCTCCATTACACCATATATGTCATGCCTATTTGTGCTATCTTCGTCACCAGGTGGTAAACAAATTAGGGCCGACCACATACGGGTGAGAATGTTACCAGTAGTCCATTGACCCACATGTTATGATGGTACTATTCAAAAGCACTCTTAAATAAGGTAATTATTTTATTTTTTGAATACTAAGTAACAGCATAATATGTCGATTAGTTGTTTAATGGTAATGTTCTTCCCAACTATACGCATTGTCTAGGTTCGATTCTACGTTGGACAAACGTGACTATTTTATTTGCAATTTTTTGGGCAAATTTACAACACTTTACGCAGGAATTACGGCACTTTTTACATGATTTTTTTTTCTGATAATGATTATTAAAAATTTAATCATCGTTTATTTACAATACATTTGAAATCTGCCACACAAATAATTGGTAATCTTTTACCGGTACAATGTATTTTTTTTTTCTTTTCCTTTCTTTTCTTTTTTGTTTACTCAGTTTAAGACTCATTTTATCAAAATATTTTAATTTAAATTTGTAAATTTTTATTTTATTTTTTCGAAGTGAACAGAATATTTTGGTTCCTTCATTCACCTCAGAAAAAATCATTAAAAAAGTATAATAGGAAGACACGCGCTGTGGTTCATCCAATCACGGCAAATTTTTTTGTAACATTTCGATTAAGTATCGGAAACGTTCTTGGTGTTTATAAGTTTGGAGAAGGTTCTTGAGAATGACAGATTATTCTTCATGAAACGTTACTAAGTTCAGGAATTAAGTAGAAATTTTCTGATATATTTGAAGGTTATTGACCAATTACAGGAACATTACTGGCAAATAATGGGACACTTATTGCCCCAAATTTCTCAGGAATGTTCCAGCTTTTATCATTATTATTATTTACAGTGTATAAACATCGACCAAAAGGGAAAATAAAATAAAATAAAAGTGTTTTTACCAATAGTAAAATCTGTCAAAATGTAAATTGTTTACCTCCACACACACACACATATAGAGAAAGATATATAAATATAGATATAGATAAGTGCTTGTATGTGTTTTAATTTTAATTCCCAAATTTCTCAGGAATGTTCCAGCTTTTATCATTATTATTATTTACAGTGTATAAACATCGACCAAAAGGGAAAATAAAATAAAATAAAAGTGTTTTTACCAATAGTAAAATCTGTCAAAATGTAAATTGTTTACCTCCACACACACACACATATAGAGAAAGATATATAAATATAGATATAGATAAGTGCTTGTATGTGTTTTAATTTTTTCGTTTCCGAGAAAGTCGATTTTTTTTTTCAGTCTTTAATCAAGCGGTACTTGGTTAGTGGTACTCAAATGGGCACAGCCACCTAATAATTAATGAAATGTAAAAAAGCGAAAATATGCCACTTGACTTTTTTTTTTTTTTTTTTTTTTACAAAATAAAACATAAGCTATTAAAAAACGTACAAAATGTTCTACCACATATGAAAATTACAACTGTAAATTTAAAACATTGAAGAAGAAAAAAGAAAAAAAAAAAAAGAACGTTTTGTAATGCATAAAACTTTTAAACTATTATCAAGAAATTAATATAAAATAAAATCTAAATTTTTATTCCTTAAAAAATATTAAGATGATTGTAAGAAATAAGGTCATTCGAGTCATTAAAGCATTCATTTTTAAATATGATTGATGACTGAGATGCTTTTTTTCTTTTAACTTTTGAATCGAGTGCACAATTTTCAGACAATTTTAATGAAACGGGAATGACAAATGGCATATTCAAGAAATCATTTGTTATTAGTTTTTCTTTTTCGGATAATCATATGATTTAGACATATACTAATGCAATGAATAATGAAGCCTTCTCGATCGTTCCGTTAAATCGAAATATATATCTGACAAATTAAACGATCGATCTCCATTCATTTTTTAATAAACATGCATAAATATTAATCTTTTTTCGTTCAGAAATAATGATACAAGTTATTTGTCACGTTTAAAATTATTCTATTCAACAGTTACAGTGTGCTTTAAATCGATAAAAAGTTTTAAAAAAATACAGATATGTACTTTATAGCTTCAAAAATTTCAATCAAAAAGCATTTAAGTAATTGATATGATAAATGCTTTAATATTATTGATTATGATAGTAATTCTTACTATTTGTGTACTAAGAGGTAAATATGCTACTAAGAATATGAAAATTTTAAATATTATTAGATTGTTATTCATGGTGTAACTAAATCAGAGTGATTTTTTTTTTTTTTTTTCTTGAACAATGATTTTAAAATTGTAATTATTCAGAAAAACAATATTATCTATAGTAATTTATTAGAAACTCTTACTATTGTAAAATTGTGGTTTTATGAAACATATGGTGTAATCACGTTATGTTATCTATACATCTCATAGAAATTATTAGTAACAGATTTTTACTGATTATCTGTCAATTGTATTGTTAAATATTGTTAGAAAATAGTGATGTTTATTCTTTAAAAAAAGAATCTAACATTTGGAGACTATGTATATGTGTAGAGTAGAAATTCTGTATAAAAGAATTAATCTATATGTTGTAGCATAATTAAAAAAAATAAAGAATCATAAATAAGAAATAATTAAGAAAATAAGGACATACTAATTATTTTCTTCTGGAAAAGATCACATTTCTAATTTGATAACATTTATTTATAATGAAATGAAGAAGAATTTTACTATACAAAAATACGTCCTTAACTCTAGCAAATTGTAATTTCAATAAATGATTTAATTTCTTTCCACTCATCTATAATCTGGAAGCTTTCAATGCAATACTTCTTAATTACATCAGCTCGGAAAACTGTGTAACTTAATTAATTTTGGGACGCTTAAATATTAGTGATATTAAATCGGTAACAGGCTAATCTTTGTTTTTAATTTTGTTTTACTTAAGGAACGCCTTGTATTTAATTATACTACTGGATTCAAGTATCGAACTTAATTAGCTTGACAGTTATCAATATTATTGAAATACGATATAATTATCATCAATCAAGAGAAATAATTATTGGTAGTAAATTATTCCTTACTTTATTTAATCAACAGGAGGAAAAAAATGCGACTTAATTCTTAATAGATACAGTCTCGTTTGCTTAAAGAAATATTAAAACAAAATAAACTTGCGGAAAAAAAATAATGTAAAAATAATAATAACCCACACACCAAAAAATCGCCAGACACAGGTAATTTAAAGCAGAGTTATGTTTGAAAACAACGGTTTTGCATCCTCGCCTCCGAAGACTAGAAAAGGAGGAAGATTTTGTGAAATCTCTTTAGAGTGTATGTTGGGTACAGCCGGTAACAAAAGTGTCCGAACACTAAAAAAAATTCCTATGTAAAAAAAGTACGCTTAATTCAGTTATGATAAATAAATCCTTGTCGAATCCGGTTCTTAGTCAGTCTAAGAACGTAATTCGACAATGATTTATTTAACAAAACAGTATCAAGTGTACTTTTATATAGAAATTTTTGCTAGTGTTCGAATACTTTTGTTACCGACTGTACTCATAACCAATCTAAATACGAAAAATCGCGTTTCAGAGAATAACTTGGAGCAGAATTATGCTCAAAAACTTGTTTTTGCCCCACCACTAGTCCCAAAACGAGAAATAGGGAGCTTTGCAAAATTCCTTTATATTGTGTTTTGGATACACATAACTTACCCACACACCCCAAAACTGTCGTTTTGAGATAAATTGGAGAAAATTTATTCAAGCATTTTTAAAAATCATACTTGAATAAATTTGTACTGCACAATTCATAATGAAGTTGACATGTATTATCTATAAGACAAAAAAAAAAAAAAAAAAAAAAAAAAAAAGAATCTATAGAAAATGGTATATTTAGTGTAAGATTTACAGAGTTACATTAAAATAATCATTTGCAATAAGTTCTTCAACTGAAATTGCAATTCCGTTTGTGTTAAACATTTTAAACACTTTTCGACAATGTTTAAGAGCGATTATGAATTTAATTAAACTATTTGTCTGTTTTTTTGTTATTCTGTCTGTCCATTGTGCGATGACGTAGGTACAGTATAATAAAAGTTACGATGAAACGAATACGTAAAGTTAAAAATTGTTTTTAATCTATGTGAACCACATGATTTTTTATTTTTGTTTAAATTATACATTGCTTTTTCCATTTTATATTTTATATTTTTTCGCTCTATATTTTATTGTTCAAGTAGCTTTATTGAGAATTCTTACTATAGCAAATTTCCTCATAGTAGTGCCTGCGGCGCACTACTTTCGTTTCATTATCTGAAACAGTTTGTTAGTTCACTGTGCATGAAAATGAACTGTGCTTGAATGCTTGATCAATGAAAAATCTTACTGTATTAACCCTTTAACTGCCCCGGGCGTATATATAAGTTTTTCCGAAGTACAATTTTTAGTACTGTACTGCTACCAGTGAAACTACTGACACGGTTTGACAGTGCGATAAAATAAACTTAAAAGTGATCTTGACAGTGTTTTTGAAAGATTTACTCATTTCAGAGTTCGAAGAGAATAGTGCCACTTCAAAGCGAATCTCATAAATTTTCTTCCGCAGGTAAAGGGTTAAACTTCCACACGGTAGCGCCTGTGGTGCCTTCTTCCCGTTTTAGAACCTACAACATCTTGCTCGCTCATAGTGCAAATACCTTTGAAAATTCTAATTGTTGCAAATATCCTCTCTGTGGCGAATGCGATGCCCCTTTACGTTTCATGATAAGAAACAATCAATTCGTTCCTCGTGAAAACGACCTTTGAAAATTATGATCGTGACAAACCCAAACCCGGTGGCGACTACGATCTAATCTACCCCATATAATAAATTTAATCATAATTAGAATTGGAGATATTGAAATTTTAAAATATTAAAGCGCCATCTAGTGACAGAGATTGTGATGTCTACTCTCCAAATTTAATTCAAATAAGTTTTAAAATGATATATTACTTTTGAAATTATGCTATTTAGTAGCTAAGATACAAAATTAATATATATACTGTTATAAAAATATTCATGTCGGACTTTTTCGTTTTTTTCTCCGAAACTTGCGTAATTCTGGGCTAAATACTGTTAAAAATCCTTAGTATGAAATGTGAACGGAGTATCAGAATTCGAAACTCTGCAATATATAAAAGAATAAAGGCGTTTTGGGTTTTCCGTTGATTTTCCCGAAACTCTTACGGAATTTGAATGTTTTATGTCAGTTTAAAATTCCGAAATGAAATTACTTTAAAATATCTTTGTAATGATGTATTATAAGCAATTTAATCATAATTAGAACTGGAGATATTGAAATTTTAAAATATGAAAGCGCTATATTGCGATAGATTTGCGACATCTACTCTTTAATTCCAATTCCAATTAGTTTTAAAGTGATATATTACTTTGAAATTATGTAAAATAGAAGCTCTATATATTTTAGCCCCCTTGCCCTCATTTGCTGTCCCTCCTAATAATTTTTCTTTTATACATTTTTGTCCCTTCGCCCCCCTCTCTTTCCGCTCCTCTTAACAATTTTATACTCGAAAATATTCGCAATCGATTTATCTTGCCTTACAACATAATAATACCAATTTTAAACGCTGTAACTCTTTTTTTTTTTGGCCCCTTCAAGTCATTGCTAATAATTCTACACTTTCAAAAATATCCGCAATCGAATTATTGGGCGTTAAAACTAAATATTGCAAAATTTCAACAGCATATCTCAATTTAAAATACTGCAAAATATAAAAGAAAACTTAATCTTACATTGTCTTTTGGTCACTTGAGTCGTGATAGATACAATTCTCAATAAGAATATAACTTTGTTTATTTGTTTATTTTGATGAAAAAATTGAACTGTACCTTTATAAGATGCTGTCTAGGCCGAATATAAATTTCTATGTACATATGTAAAAATTTGAAAAAGTTTGAAAATTGCAATTTTTCTCCCCACTATAAAACACGTGACATCTTAAATGGTTACAATCATTTCTTTTTTCATCGCAGACAATCGTCTGGCAGTGTTTCCACCTAAATTTCATACTTTAGTTAATTAAAAAAATCTAGTGTTGTATCCACAAGTCGTTTGGTCCCCTACATTTAAAAAAAATCATCTGTTTCATTTGGTACCGAATTTGAAACGATTGGAGCAATATTTCTAATTTATTTTCCCTTTTTTCTGTCTTTAACTCAGTTAAAATACCTATTTTTATGCAATTGCGGTGAATTCTCAGTCATTGAAATCGCTTTTTGATTAGACATAGGTCGACGTTTTAATTCATATCTCCGCAACTAATTAAAAGACTTAAATTCTGATTTTACTATACCATCGGGAAGGCTCCTGAGCATCCGTATGTCAATTTTTATAGTTCTACGGGCAATAGGGGCTAAACGTATAGAAGAACAGACAGACAGACAGAAAAACCTTTCCTTTTATTATTATACATTTTGTTACGCAGCTTTTTGTATGGATTGCTAAAAATAACAATATCTTCTTAATATACATTACAATTTTGATCAAATAAGAAACTTATAATCACTTGTTTTAACACGTAAAATTTATAAGGATGCTCTAATTACTACAATTTTAACTTGGTATTACTTTTAAATTTGAAAAATAAGAAATTGTTAGATGTTTGGTTGGTTGGCTTTTACGTCGCACTAGTGTTGCGCAACGGGCAATTGGCGAGGGTCTGGGACTCACCCTAGAGGTGGTCCGAAGACATGCCCCCGAAACTTTGATCATCCACAGAAGCGATGGCTGTCCCGCTTCGGTGACCCCCAGAGGTATAATTTTGATGGGAACAAGAAATTTTTAGAAAACAAATGTTTTCAGAGTCCGACTGACTGCCGGAGAAACTTTTTCCTTTGAACCTCTCTTTACCCCTTATTTTACAACTAAATTCCTTTGTTTACCAAAATATAAAAAATAATCTTCATTTTATACAGATTAAGTATAGTTTTCATAGACAGTACTGAAAGTTTTTGACTGTTTAAAATGTCATATGAAAAGTTTTCTGTCAAAACTGTCAAAAACTTATATATATAGGACATATTGGTAGCACAACAGACCATAACTTTCACACGATGAATTATTCCTGAGCACGTAATCGGTATCGCTACTTTTAGTTGATATGTTTAGTCATAGCCTCCTAAACTAGATGCCTTCCGCATCGTTCGGAAACTTGACGGTAGACAGCGTCACCTGGTACAGATTGCTCGACTTTTTTATTCAACAGCCACCAAAAATTTTTAAAAGTGGGATTTAATATATATAAAAGACGAATATAATGGAAGAATCGTCGATTATATATATATCATATATCACTTCATAAAATTATTGGTGACAGTTCAATAAAAAATCGCTCAATCTGTACCAGATGGCGCTGTCTACCTCTTGAACTGTTACCAAGTTTTCGAGCCACATGGAAGGCATCTAATTTAGGAGACTATGGTTGAGTAAAATACAAATTTTTAAAAATTAATTTATTCTAAATGATATTCCATCCATACTATTCAGGGGCCACCTTGAAATGGGGATCCAGTGCAGCCGCCCCGTTTGCCCTTGCGCTAATCCAGCTCTGGATTGTTTTATATAAAATTAAAATACTATGGAAAAACAATATTGTATACATGTATATATATATATATATATATATATATATATATATATATATATATATAATAGATAACGTAATAAAATTTAATCTTAAAATTTAGCAATTAATAGAACTAAAACAATAACAGCACACTAAAATATAGAACTGAATTTAACATAGAGGAAAGAATGACACAAAAAGTTGCGATATAGATAAGGAACCAATGAGTTACCATATTAACTTAAAATACTTACGGCGACCTGAAGGATAATAAAAAAGGACCATTAAACTTGTGAAAGAGAAAAAATATAATAAACCACATAATCAATTGGATATAAATGCTTAATATATATATATATATATATATATATATATATATATGAATAATTTACTTTATTGTAGTTGATATAACAGAAAATATTCGTCTTTAAATAAGTAAGCAATTTCAAATATATTAATATTTTCTCAAAATTACTTTCGTAAGCATATAACCATTGATTTATCATTTAACTTCAAGGTTTTAAGTAGTTAAAAACTCATGGAATATAACATGACAAGGGAATTTTTTTAGACGGCAAAATTGTTTTTCAGTAAAAAGTAAAAATAAGAATACGTTGAAAAATTAGTTTATAGATAGTTATTATAGTAAAAATAAACATGAAACTTTACTTTCAAAAATTTTAAACTCAAGATTTATCATATCGTATCATTTATCATCTAAACGAAATACCATTTCTTGTGAACCGATAAAAAATAAATGCTTGTATTTCTTTGTCATATTATGGTGATCAGTAATTCACTTACTTTTTGTATAAAATATTAGGGTAAAATATATTTTTGAAATATAGAAAAAAAAAATTACCAGTAAAAAATTAAGAAAAATGTTTTATTTTTTGCAGAAGAAAACTTATGTAGATAATTTATCTTTTTCTTTTTTTTTTTTTTTTTTTTTTTATTGACAATTTATTAAGAATTAAAAAAAACTTGAAACGTTTTATTATGTTATACTGATTTATATATATATATATATATTCAAATACAAAAACTTATTTAAACTAAAAAAAAATATATATATATAACAAAAAATGTTATACTTGATTAATTTTTATAAAACTATAATGTTCATTGAATAGTAATAATTTTTTTGTTTAAATAAATTTTCAATTAAAGCTTTTTTTAAAATTTTTACATTTTCTCATCCATATATAGTAGAGAAAGTATTTGTTTTTAGGTCAAATTTTTGAAATTGTGTTATGTTATAATTAAACGTTTTGAGGACCTTGAATCCGAAAATAATATTTTCAACGGTTGGTCTGTGTGTCTGTTTGTGTCAGGACGTTCAAACTGAGTATTCTATATCTCTATGATATAATGATACTATACTAAACTTTTCGTTGAAATCAAGCAATTGGTTCGTGTACATGGTCATTCAAAAGAATTCAAATTCTTCACGCGAATGAGAAAAAGTTTTGGTAAGTACAGTGTAACATTTATAGACTGCCCTAAATAAAATGAAATGAACATTTTTTTTAAATACATAAAAGCATGTTTTGTGTTAGATTATGGTTTGGAAATCGTTCACAATTCGTTTGCTGGGCTACCCAAAGGATTTGGATATATTCTGGCTATACTTGGAAATTGCTGGAAGTGTATTTTCTTTTGTGTTAGGAGTCCCTTATATAAGACTAAATTTAAATACACAATGTGATGTGCATATAATTTACAGAAAATATACAGGCTATCCAAAATTAATCTAAAAGATCTTTTCTATTCAATGTAATTAATGGAAGTGCTTTGGTATATTTTACTATGTCGTCAAATACTGCTCAGGAAGGAAAATTATTTTTTCATATCAAAACTGTAAACAAAATATTTTTTACAGTATTGTTTTATCTCAAGAACCAATTGCAGTAGAAAGTTCAAACTCATGTTAGTGTTATCTGTCATTTTAATGTTATCAAGACGGAGTCTGCTCTCGCTTTATTTTGATGAAAATATTCATATTATTCATCAAAATATTCATGAAAATATTCATGATTATTTTCTGTGATATGATCTACAAATGGATTAATAGATTAATTATGGATTAATTCTTTTGGGAGATACCGGTAAACACTATCACTTTGATGAAACAATTGTATTATGATGCAGAAGCGAACTGCCTACAAAAACCAAATTTAAGGTAATTCGATGCCTATTCAAAGTATCGATGTGAAGTTACCGATCTATAATGGCGCATGTTCTGAGAACTACTGAGCTAATTTTGCTTGTTAGTTATGCATTGCCGATTTTGCTGAAGGTTTTGGCAAACCATTGTTATTACTAAACTCTTGCACAATTTTTTTTAGTACATTTTCCTCGAATTGAATCACCATATTCATTGAAAATATAATTAGAAAAAGTGGTTTTTGAAAGTATATAGAGATGGTAAATGGAATAGGCAGTGACTAGTAAAGAAATAGGAGAGACACATCTGTTCAATAAAAATAAGACATTGTTGACTGTTTTTAATATTTTAAATATGTACCTGAAAAATTCTCCATTGTCCAAGCATTCTTGCCAGGAAGCAATGAACTGTCGATTGGTAAAATATTTTACGTAATAAATAAGATGTTGCAGAAATGTAAAAGAAGCTGTGCTTTTAATTATTGCTTCTTTTACATAGTCACTGACAAGCTCACTTAAGAGGATCCCCGAATGACCATAAAAACTAAATAAAAGGTTTTACTGCTTTTTATTTGTAGGTCAATTATTTGTTCTACAGCGTTGCAGACAAGAGAATTTTCTGATAAATGTTCTTATAATGGAAATAAGATTAAAAGATTGTTCGTGAAAATTAAGAATTTTAAAATTTTTGGTTACTAAATCAATAGATTACGTTTTCAATAGCAAATACTTCTGTTTGAAAGATTAGTTCTCATCAGATAAAGTCTTGGGCCTTTTACACGTCTCGCTCTCAAATGGCACTGTAAAGAACTCGGGGCAGAGCACGTAAAAGATGTGTACGCACTGACTTGTGCCAGCAACCGATTGTTGTATATTGTCACCAGTGTCCATTTACAGCATTTTTTATAAAGGGAATTTCTCATGTTCCTGGATATCACGTGTCAGAGGTTTACAGTTATTTTATGGCCCATTTTAATTTTGTTCACCCTGTATATGTATAAATATATTGTACAAATATATTATACAAATATAATATATAGATGTATAAATATAATATATATTTGTGTATATGTGTGTATTGCTTAAAATTATTTTACGTAATTCTAACAATTTACTTTTAACATTATATATATATATATATATATATATATATATATATATATATATATATATATATATATAATCCTTTTATAGTTAAAGAAAAGAATGAGAACGAAGCATAGTCAGTCAAATAATTCAACAAAGAAACATACACAAGCAATTTACTGTAGATGACAAAATAATTTGAAGACTTTCGATTTTGCATTTTTTGTTAATAATTAAAGAAATACTTGATATATTCGTTTATAAGAAATGGAATGTGAAGTAGATGTTTGATAATATGTTTTTCAAAGGCATTTTTGACAAAAGGGCATTTAGGGACTCATTAACAATATACAAACACACTATTTATATTATCAAAATTAGCTCTGAGTAGATGTTTGATAACATGTTTTTAAAGGCAATTTTAGCAAAAGGGCATTTAGGGACCCATTAAAAATATACAAACACACTATTATTTTTTCCGTTTTTGATTATTTACTGAAATATCCAATTATTCATATTTCTTTAAAGGCCTGGTAATTACTAAATGTTCAAAAAGTCGAATGGAGTCATCCATTTTTTTTTCTTCTATTTTATGATACACGGGATTTTATTAAAATTTTATGCTCGTTTGCTTATTTCAGGTTAAATGACGAAAAACATTAGAAATAATGTTTTGAATGTGCAATTAGAACATTAACCGATTTTTTAAAAAAGTGTATTTGTATGAAATAATTTGCAGTTACACGTAAGTAATTTAATCGAAATTTCTTTGCAAATTTCAAAAATAAATATGTATAGGGAAGTTTATATGAAAATGCATATGATTATCATCGAAATTAAAAAGTTTTTCGGCGGTTATAGACATCATTTTAGTAATTTTGAAAAAAAGAAAAGAAAAAAAAGTATCTTCCAGAATTTGATATATGTAGACTACTTTCCAACTGTAAAGCGATATCATTTTTGCTTACACTCTTTACGCATAACATGAAAATAAATGGAAATTTAAACTTAAAATGACTCGTTAGTTAACAAATAACTTTTTAATCATAGTGAGTACTTTTAAACTAATATTGGTTATTTTTTTAATTAATAAGGCAAACTTAAACGTCATAAAAAGTAACTAAGAACTGATGTTAAAGTTGAATTATAAATGTCAGAAAGCATAAACAGTTTATTATAATTAGCATTTAAAGCTTATAGAATATATTAGAAAAATTTTTGGCATTGTTAATTTCATCTTATATATATATACATATAGAATAAAGTAATACCATTATAACAATTAGCAACCAAAAGATAAATGAAAATACCACCCCACTAAAAATAATCCGAAGATATTCTTGAGAAAATAGTATTTTCTTAAGATTTTCTTCAAATATTTAAAAATATTTTAAAGATTTGTCTTTTTCTATAAAATATCTTAAGAAATTTTAAAGACATTTTAAAGAAATTTTGTAAATTTTCTTAAGAATGGGCCAAATAACTTAAGATATTCTGTAGATTTTCTTTAAATATACCTGCAGAATATCTTGAGATTATTTTTAGTGGGGCAATATTAAAAAATAAAATTTAAAGAGATTGTATTCCAATTATAACTGTATTCATGGATTTTTTATAGTTTAATTTAATACCAATGAATAGTAAATCATGTTAAATTACTTATATAGAAGTGAAATACCACAACCATAACACATAAGCCTAACAATGAGAGAAATATTTGCAAAATCCATTAAAGTTATGTTATTGAAACTATCAACATTATGCAAAAGGTAAACGGAAATGAGAAAAGGATAAAAAATATTAAAGATATCAGATAAAAAAGGAATTCTTGAATTAAGAATTGGAATAATAAATGCTGAAAAATAGAAATATTCACTCTTCAGGAAACTTGCATTTCTATTAGCAAGAAGTGCAAGATTTCGGAAAACTGTATAGCTAATTCAAGCCAAAATACAATTCAAGTTTCTATCTTGCAACAAAACCAAATGAAAAAGGAATAAATCACCAACACAAACCTTCATTGAAACAAGGAATAAGTATTTTTTAATAAATCCCCATGTCATACGAAACCAAACAGAGATAGTAAAAATTAACAGGTTGTCATTTGAACAATAGTAATAAGAAAATATTAAATAGTAAAGTAACGATTAATCAATTTTGTTGCTACTTAAGAGCAATTATTGAATTCATTAAGCTGTTATTAATCTAATAAAGCTCATAACATTAATTCTATCAAGAAGAATTTTTTAATAACAACATTTAATCGTATTATTTAATGTACATTTTTATTTTAAATTTCAACATATTGTGTGCTAGCGCCACCTAACGTGAAAAAATTGATTTATAATTCAGTAAATAAAGAAAATTTATGATTTAACAGTCGAAGTTTATTTCTGCGTTTATTTTATTTTTTAGACTTAAGCAATCTCATCAAAATGCCCACATGGTATGATTAAACCATTTTGAGTATTGGTGAATTAAAATTTACGAATCAGTTACTTATTCAAAATTGTGATTATTTTCATAACAATATGTATATTCCAATAGTTCTATAAAGAAGTCTGTGATGCCCACATCAGAATTTTTTATTATAACACGTGAGCATTAAACCCAATGCAAAGCCATTTTTAGGAAATGTGGCATACTACATTAGTCACAGCAAACTGCATTCAAAATGCAAAAATATATTAAATATCTTACAAAGTATGAGAATTTTTACTAAATAATTTTTAACATTGCATGCGCAAGCTTAAAATTTCATTTGCATAATTTAATATCCAAAGGTATCGGCTACTTACATGAAAATCCAAAAGAAATAGCGTGAAAATTTAAGAAGTTATGAGTAATAAAAGGAACAGAATTTCAGTTCTCTCTATCTCTCAAAAGTAAAGAAAGAAAGAAAGAAAAGAAAAGAAAATGATTGGGGGTTTTATCAATATTTATTTATAATTAGCAAACACTTTATTACCACTGGGCATTCATTGAATCTAAATAAAAATGTGAGTAAAACCCCTTATAGTTTTGCTTTTAGTTTGAGAGGAACTGAAATTCTGTCCATTCTATCTCTCATAACTTTTTGAATTTACATGATATTTGTTTGGGGTTTTCATTTCAGCAATTTTGCATTCTTATGGACGTATACTGTGTCTAATGTTACAAAAGCCATTTTTAGGACATGCCAAGTGTCCTAAAAATGGCTTTGCATTGGGTCTAATATCCTACGTGTTGTAATGAAAACAGTAGCTTTTTTTTTTTTTTTTTTCCAATATTTTAAAGAAACTGCTATATCTCCATGAATATATGTGGTAGCCTTATAAAAATGTATACAGATAATTAGAACAATTCTCAAAGTCACAAGCTGCAGCAAAAAATCATTTCAAGAATTACGTTTTACAGGGTGATCCAAAACATATTGAATTAGTTTAGTTTTTACTGATCTCCTTTTACTCTTCCGGACAAAACGTTTTCAGAAATCTATGAGGTAAAACAGGTACTTTATACGCCCGAAGTTTTAAGTTAATTCCTTAAGAATTTTTCTAGATATTTAAAAAAACATCTAAATTCTAAAATGTTCAAATACTTATTGGTTAGACAGTATATAATAAATTTATATAAGATTGAGTTTAAAACCAAAGTAATTTTAGTACATATCTCCAGATAAACTAGCACAAATGATTGATTATACAAAGTAAATAAAAAATAAATTCAGCTCATATTGTCATTTATTAGTGCTAGAGGCCTATTTCAGTCGGTACAGTTGTCGAATTTTTATACGTCACTCTTAATTAGTGCTAGAGGCCTATTTCAGTCGGTTTATTGAATGGGGATTTATTGAATGAAGTCCCCCCAAGGCCCAACTTTGACATGAGTCCCCCCAAAGGTGCCCCTATTTCAGTCGGTACAGCGTTGTCGAATTTTTATAATAAACTCTTAATTAGTGCTAGAGGCCTATTTCAGTCGGTTTATTGAATGGGGATTTATTGAATGAAGTCCCCCCCAAGGCCCAACTTTGACATGAGTCCCCCCCAGGCCCAACTTTGACATGAGTCCCCCCAAGGTACCCCTATTTCAGTCGGTACAACGTTGTCGAATTTTTATAATACACTCTTAATTAGTGCTAGAGGCCTATTTCAGTCAGTTTATTGAATGGGGATTTATTGAATGAAGTCCCCCCAAGTCACAACTTTGACATGAGTCCCCCCCCCAGGCCCAACTTTGACATGAGTCCCTCCCAAGGTACCCCTATTTCAGTCGGTAAAGCGTTGTCGAATTTTTATAATACACTCTTAATAGTGCTAAGGGCCTATTTCAGTCGGTTTATTGAATGGGGATTTATTGAATGAAGTCCCCCCAAGGCCCAACTTTGACATGAGTCCCCCCCAGGCCCAACTTTGACATGAGTCCCCCCCAAGGTACAACTTTGACATGAGTCCCCCCAAGGCCCAACTTTGACATGAGTCCCCCCCCAGGCCCAACTTTGACATGGGTCCCCCCAAGGCCCAACTTTGACATGAGTCCCCCCCAAGGTACAACTTTGACATGATTCCCCCCCCCCCGAAGGCACACCTTTGACATGAGTCCCCCCAAGGCCCAACTTTGACATGAGTCCCCCCCTAGGCCCAACTTTGACATGAGTCCCCCCCAAGGCCCAACTTTGACATGAGTCCCCCCCAAGGTACCCCTAGTTCAGTCGGTACAGCGTTGTCGAATTTTTATAATAAACTCTTAATTAGTGCTAGAGGCCTATTTCAGTCGGTTTATTGAATGGGGATTTATTGAATGAAGTCCCCCCAAGGCACAACTTTGACATGAGTCCCCCCCAGGCACAACTTTGACATGAGTCCCCCCCAAGATACCCCTATTTCAGTCGGTACAGCGTTGTCGAATTTTTATAATACACTCTTAATTAGTGCTAGAGGCCTATTTCAGTCGGTTTATTGAATGGGGATTTATTGAATGAAGTCCCCCCCAAGGCACAACTTTGACATGAGTCCCCCCCCCAGGCCCAACTTTGACATGAGTCCCTCCCAAGGTACCCCTATTTCAGTCGGTACAGCGTTGTCGAATTTTTATAATACACTCTTAATAATGCTAAGGGCCTATTTCAGTCGGTTTATTGAATGGGGATTTATTGGAATGAAGTCCCCCCAAGGCCCAACTTTGACATGAGTCCCCCCCAAGGTACAACTTTGACATGAGTCCCGCCCCCAGGCACACCTTTGACATGAGTCCCCCCCCAAGGCACACCTCCCCCTCATTGGGAAAAAGAGAAAAAACGTTGTTTTGCGGCTATAAGACAGTTTAGACTTCCAACGTTATTTGTTATAGTATCTGCAGCTGAAACACATTGGTTTGATTTAATGAAAACTTTATGATGGAATTTAGATCGTCACGAATTAACTAAAGAAGAATTTGTCGATATTAACAAGTTTAGCAGTAGTCCTCTGGCACTAAATTAAAATCTGTCAATGTCAGATTTTCATGATTTAAATAATGAAATAATGTCGTGTCTGTATATATATATATTTTTTTAAATAATTTAGTCTTATTAAAGTTTAATCTTAACTAAAGATTTTCCTTGGGATAAACAGGCTATCTCTAGACAATATTATGCAAATCCTTATTTAAAAATCCATAAACAAGTAAAAATATATCGCTCAGGTCACCGTTTAAGTATATTTGTGAGCTCGCATGAGTTGGACTAAAATAATAGTTTCAACTTAGAACATGAATCATATCACCATCAAAAATAATTAATTTTGCTTTAATATTAGTGCATGTGGCTTTAGATAAACTTATGTTTTCAGTGTGCACCCCATCGTATTTGGGTATTATACCTGATAAGTGGAATGTAGCTCAGCTTAAAAATGCCTCCTGGGTTAAAAAATTGTTTTATGATAAATGTTTACCAAATACTCATACATTCTCTTTTATTCCCTTATTATTTTAAAAATTATAATTAATTCTGGAAGTCCTATTCTTGCTTGGAGGCCGGTCGTTAATGAATGCCATATTCTGTAATCCTCTATTTTATTTTATTGTAATTAATTAATGAATTTTTATTTATTTGGGGGAGGAAGTGTATGGAATTATTAGAAATCATTTCCTAAAATGTATGAGTCCCGTATATTTTCGTGCGTGATGCCATCAACTTTTAACAATACGTTTTCTCATAGGAATAATAGTGGCCTCCTATTTGTCATTTTATATAAATTTTCTGTCTATAGGTAATATATTTTATAGTACTTTGCTTTTTACAAGCTGTGTGTCTAAAAGTATGATTTTTTATACAGGTTGTGTTTGAATAAAAAAAACTACATCAAAGTAAAACTAAATTTTCCATTTCAATTATGCCTTTTATTAAACATATGTTAAGTATTTTTAAAAGTTACTGCTATGTAATAAAAATGTAAATATATAAATTTAAAATTCATGCTATTTCTACATCTGGTTATTTCTATAAACATTAAAAGAGACAGAAACTGAAGTACAATTAATTTGTTGTTAAATAGAACCAGAATTTTTTTTTTTTTTTTTTTTTTTCAAAAGTTCAATTAACTAACTAATTTAGCGTAACTGGTATACACGAAATTTTTTGGAACTCATTTTATCATCGCACTCAAAAACACTTAATTGAGTCCCTTTCACGTAATTACAGCATTTAAAAATTTATTTGCGTTTACTGCGTTAGTGAAAAGAGCGTTTTACTAAACAACAACAACAACAATGACAACACCGATTAAAAAAAAAAAAAAAAAGCATTTCTAATTAACCAAAAATAAATTGTTTTTAGAAGACTATAAAAGGGCTTTTTTTTTTTTTTTTTTTTTTTTTTCTATTTGAAATGCTGATTGAAAGAAGCGCTTCGAGTATCTAAATTATTCAATCGTAAAATTATGTAATCACAATTTACTTAATAATGCAAACTAACTATAAATGAGTCGAAAACAAAAAAATCAAATGACAGCGATTTGTTTGAGAATTCGTTAAAAAGCAGTTATTGAATAGCATTATCTTGATTGAACTAAATATAATCAGTCAAATTTCGTTTCTACGTTATTTGTTCTATAACAGTTCTAAATGCAGTTTTAGGAACTGTTTCTAAATGTATGTTTCAATATTTCAATATGTGCTAAATATGATTAATAAGCTATAAAAGCCAAAAAGCTGAAAGTTTATTAACTACAGATGAGGGATTATTTTTCAGGGAAAATAAAATTGTATATCATGATTTTCTTTAATGGAAACAAAAATTATATTCATATCAAATAACGTTGATGATACACTGTATTCGCGATTATTAATAGATGATAATTGAAAAAAAATATATGTATCAAACAAATGAATAATAATGGATTACTATGAATATAATTTCTTTTTTTTCATGCACATTTATCCTCTTTATTTAATATTTAAATAATATAGTAAATATTCAACAGATAATTAGTTAAAATTAATCATACATTTTATTCATCTGGCGTGTGTAAACATTCAAATATTTACTTTATGAAAAGTATTAATTTAAATTGAATAAACATGGAAGATTGAATTTTACTTTTTTGTAAAAGGTAAAAACACTGGAATTATAAATGGAAGTCTATGAGTAATGTTAAAACAAAGGAAAATATTTTTCTTCATTGAAAAGAAAATTAAAAAGTCGCTGCTGAAACTTTTATTAAATAAAATAAAAATTTTAATGCTATTTTATTGCATGTATTTTGATGTGTTTTATTCCTACACTTACAATTGAGTTAATCATGCGACTTGTTACACACGCACACACACGTGTGTGTGTATGTATGTGTGTCATGTGGATCTCGGAAACGGTTGAAACGACTTTGATGAAAGTTTGGGGTTAGAAGCTTCTGGGGCAAAGGAAGAAAAAAAAATACTGAGGTTAGCCTCACCTTCAGAAAAATTCGCCTTCGTTGTTGGCCCTTTATCGGCCACTTGCAATGTATGGCAGATATTTGGTTTGCTCGGAAATAGATATAACAGTTCGTATGAAACTTTTCAGTTAAGGACTTTTGGGGTTAAGAAAAGCGATTAGGCTTTTCTTCATCTTCAGGAAATTTGGCGTTTGCTGTTAACCATTTATCGGTTATTTGCAACATTTGGGTTTACCTGGAAAATTGATATAATGGTTTTGAGAAAATTTTTCGGTTTAAATATTCTTTGGGGCACTAAATCAATTGGACATATACTCATCATGAGGAAAAGTCGCGTTCGATAATAACCGTTTAATCGACTGTTGTACCGTATGGCAGAAATTTGGTTTATTCTGAAATGGATATAACGATTTTTACGAAATTTCGGTTTAAGTGTATTTGGGGTGCTAAATTGACTAAACTTATCTTCATCATTGAATATATATATAACCCTTTGTCGGTCTCTTTTATAAACAATCTTTCTTCAAAACTTATAAGATCTTATTTTTACATAATTGTACATATAATTACATATATACATATTTTGGCCTATTTTGGCTTTACCATTAATTAAAAAAATTACATACACTTTTCATACAGCTGCATAATGCGCTTAAACGTTTGTGTATTATTTCAATTTTTAATTAAATTAATAATTACTTTTATTATGTATATATATCAATTAGACTTAACCTTATATTCAGGAAATTTCATGTTTGCAAAAAATGCTGAAATTGGATTTTCTGGAAAATGGCTATCACAATTTTGATTAACATATGGGGTTAAGTTTTTATGCAGTAAAATTCGATTAGACGTTTCTTCATATTTGTGAAAGTTGAAGTTTCTGGTAACCCTTTATCTGTTAGTTACTAAATATGGCAGAAATTGAGTTTACTTTGAAATGGATATAAGGATTTTGATAAACATTTAGGATTAAGAGCTGTTTGGGAAGAAACATTAGTTAGACTTATGCTCATTTTTAGGAAATCTTACATTCGCTGTTAAACCTTTATCCACTGGTTTCAAAATATGGCAAAAAATGGGTTTATTCGGAAATAAATATAACGATTTTGATGAAAATTTGAAGTTTAGAGTGTTTTTGAAGTGAAAAATGGATTAGATTCATTTTCATATTAGTAAAATTCTCGTTTATTGCTAACCCTTTATCCCCGTATTACAAAATATGACAAAAAATGAGTTTACTGGGAAATTGATATAATGACTTACGGGAAAATTTGGGGTTCAGGGTTTTATGGGAGGGAAAAACGGATTGGAGTTATCTTTATCTTAAGGAAAATTCGCATCTCTGCTAACCTATCAGCCATTGGTTGTAAAATATTTCAGAATTAGATTTTTACTAGGAAATAAATAAGACGATTTAGATAAAATCATAGAGTTAAATAATTTTTGAGAAGATAAATTAATTTGACTTATCCTCTTCACGAAAATTATCGTTCACTGTTAACTATTGCAAAATATGGCAGTTTTTTTTTTTTTTTTCCTATAAATCGAACAGTAAAAAAAAAAAAAAAAAAAAAAAAACATAGAACTGAGGTTTTTTTTTTTTTTTTTTTTTTCTTTCAAGGGAAACTTGTCTGAAATATGTTCATCATCTCTAAGAAAGTTAGCATTTTCTGTTGTGTTAACACTTACTCCACCGTGCAAAATATAACTGGAATTCGGTTTACTGGTGAACTGCTCGAAATGCTTTGATAAATATTTAAGATTTGGGGTTTTATTAGATGACACTTCAAACTGAATTTTTCTCATCGCAACGAAAGTTAACGTTCACAGTTAACCTTCCTTCGCCCGTTGCAAATCTGGGGCAGATACTTTGCTTTCTAAGAAATAGCTCTAACGATTTTGATAAAAACTTAGCATTAAGGGTTTTTTGAGATGTGAAACCCATTTGATTTATCCTCATCTTCATGAAAATTAGCGTTCTCTAATAACCCTCATTTTGCACGTGACAAAATATAGAGAGACATGGTTTTTCTTAGAAACTATTTGAATAATTTTGATAAAAATTTAGATTTAGAAAATTTTTGAGTTTAATATTGAATTGTAAACACACAAATCTGAGACATTCTCTTTAAAATACTTAGCGTTCGTAACCCACGTTTCCCCCCAAAAAATATGGCAGAAACTTCGTTTTCTTTCAAAATACTCGAATGATTTTGATAAATATTTAAAGTTCGTATGTTTTTGATTTGAAATACTCTCATCTTCAGTATCATTAGAACTCACTGGTAACTCACACAGCATACGGGTGAAATACGGCATAACATTTTTTTCTTGGAAATTGTTAGAATAATAATAATAATAATAATAATAATAATAACATTTTTTTTTTTAAATAAAAGGCCGGTTTTACTTATCTTCTTCTTCAGAAAAATTAGCTGCCGCTGGTCTTTGCCTGAGTCACTGTATAGTAGAATTCTGGTCTTTTAGGAAACTACTTGAACGATTTTGATAAGAAAATATATTTAGAGATTTGATGTAATAATTCGATTTGGATTTTTCTTACCACCAAGAAAATTAGCTTTCAGTGCTAACTTGCGCTCCGCTGTAGGCAAACAAATAAAAAATATAATTATTTCAAAAGCAATCACTGTGTCTACACTACGACTGACTTTTTACAATGAAATCCAATGAACTTGGTCATCGAAATACTATAGTTAATTAATTAATATCGAGTATTTGGTACATTAATAAATAATTTATTTTTTCGTGTATTTTGCATACCTGTGCAATTTGTATGTGTATTTTGCATCATTACTCTGGAACAGGATAAGATACAGAAAAAATATCGGTCTGCACTACAATGTCTCTTTACTTCTTTCTATATGCTAAATTTTATATCTATCTGTAAGATACTTAAAAATCTGGGGCGTTTTATCTCACGAAACAAAAGACGGATCTACAAAACCTTATATTTAGTAAGACAGTGGCATTAACTGGTGTTGGTTAGGTTTTAGTATATAAATCCTGAAAGGTGGTACTGATAAGTTTCGACTTCGTCCATTTACAGAAAGATCATGTATCAGTTTTTATAGTGTATAAATTTACAAAACTTATACTATATGAGAGGATCATCATGTTAATCTTTGCTGATTCAATTTTGGGTGGATATTAAACGAAAGGTGGTGCTGCTATACCGGAATGTTCCCCGTACATTTTAGCTTCTATAGAGCAAAATTGCACCAAGCGTTATTTTTTAAATGGCCATTACGAAAAGCTATGCTGATTTCATTGAAGTGCATATTGGCCAACAGTTTAGGCTGTTACCTATTTTCTGTGATTTAACACATGGTTATATCTCAGCATCTATTGGTTAAAACTAAACCAAACTGTATCAAAAAAAAAAAAAAAAATACTTTATTGGGAGATGCCGTTTGATTAAATTTGTATGACTTTTAACCAGAAATTGGCTTTATTTTATAGAATGATACAGAAGCAAATAATTTTATAAAAGCCGCTTTATACTAGATTATAATATCTAAAACAACTGAAACTTTTACTTTTTTTTATGTAATAATAAATAGTAAATAAAAGATAAGGTTTATTTTTTTTTTAAACACTAAAAGGTTAGTTTGTAAATTTTTATTAATGATTTTTAATAATTAATATATATATATATTTTTTTAATTTTGAATAATTAATTAATTGTTCTTCCATTTTTTTTTTTTTTTTTTAAAGCCAAATTTATTTCTCATATGCCTCGAATAAAAACATAAATAGAAACAAAAATCCACTAAATAATTAACATATTTTATGAACCATTTTTACATATGTCTTTATTATATTATCATAGAAATTTAATTAAATAAAGTTATTAATAAAATATTTTCAACTTGTTAACAGAGTGATATGTTATAAAAAATTGCACGCAATCGCTAAAAAGAAATTTTAATGTATTTGTTTAAGAAAAAAAAAAAATTGGTTTTCAGCAATAAATCCTACTTTGGAAGTAATGGCAGTATTACACAACTTGTAATTTCACAAAAAAAAAAGAGCCATAAAATTATTTTTTTCTTTTATTAGATCCATTAATATAATGTGCATAATATAATCGTTGATATTAAACCTATAAAAAAAATATCTAAAAAAAAGTTAAAAGGCAATATACCAAAATAAATGAACGAAATAAAGTAAAAGTAAAAAATCTGTAGCTTAATTTAAGATTTAAGTGATAAATCTTGCTTTGGTTGCAATAATGGCAGTACATATAAATTTCACTAAATATCTTTACATAGGAAAATTCATTAAAAAAAAATGAAAGATTATAAATTATCAATATTATAAAAGTAATGTTTAATGGATAGATTATCACACACGATGAGAAAAATACGATCGAGTGATTAAATAATAATGCAAGGGCTTTTAATTAATTTTTTTTAGGAATTTAATTAAAACTAATGTATTTTATTTAACATAGTATTTTTATTGGTAGGTAAACCACAGTAAAAAAATGGAAACTAATAAAATCGTTAAAGTTAATCTTACACTGCTGTATAAATGCATGGCTGCACGAAGTAAAAAAGAAAAGATATATATACATATATATATTTAATTCAGTGACTTTTAATGATAAAAAGTATAAATCAAAAACATAAAGTTTAAAAAAAAAAAAATTTCTTTTTCAATACTAAATCGAAATATTTTATGCAGTTATTTTACTGCGTCATTTTTAATTAAATGAAAAAAAAAAAAAAATACTGTCGCGAAATATCAATTTAAAATAGTTTTTATTATTTTTAATTATTACGCTTTTTAATTGCATTAGAAAAAGGTGAAAAATAAATGAGTAAATTTAAATATGTATCTATAAATTTTATTAGTCTGAGCAGTAATGAAATTGCTCCAAAACTTGACATCTGATCGTTGATTATAAATGAGGGAGAACAATTTTCTACAGAGATGTTTGTGCGTTAATGGTTTTTAAATGTAGTTTTCCTTAATTGAATGTTAATGAATATTTGTTTAAAAAGACATGTTCGATAGTGATTAAATCTCTGATGAAAGGGGGTTTAATGCAAACTGCCCATTTATATAAATTAAGAAGAAAGTGATGATTCACGATATAATTTTTTCGATACTGGAGACATGTTTTTCCGAAAAATGTGTTTTAATTTTAATTGTATAGTTATAAAAATTCAAACGGTCTTTATAACGATTGTAATAGAATTATATCGCTATATTTTAAGTATAAATCGCATTACAAACACTTAAAAAAATGTATGTTATCATAAATTTTATCATGTCGTTTACTTAATATTTATCTACATTTTGCAAAATTCATTTCTTTTTAATTTTTGTGCTGGGAGTTATTTTTTAAATTGATTAAATAGTTTAAATTGTAATCTATGTTCTACATTGAAATTTTAAATATTACATAAATAGAGAATTTCACAGTACCTGTATCAACATTATTAAGATATATATATATATATATATATATATATATATATATATATATATAATTATAAATGGAAGTATTTGGCTGCAATTTACCTTTAATTCTTAAACTTTTGACAATCATTTTTCTATCAAACACTTTTTTTTGTATATTTCAGCGCTATGTATATGTTAAAAAAAAAAAAAAAAAAAAATCAAAAATATTATCCAAAATAATAATAATAATAATAATAATAATAATAATAATAATAAATAAAATAAATAAATATAAAGTTGGATTTTGCTTAATTTTTTTTTTATCCTGTTTAAAGAAATAATTAACCCATATCATACCAAGCATTGAAAAAATAATTTTTTCCTTTATAAAATCTTAAATATATGTTTCTTTAAGCCTATGTACACACACAAAAGCAAAAAATTTACCAACCTTTCATTAGCTTAATCGGTACAGGCTGTTCTAAAAAATCGGACAGTGGTTTAGGACAGTCGGAAATATAAGGAAAACAGACCATCTAGATATATTTTTTCTATAGTTGTTTTACCGGTACATAAGTATAGAATATTACCTCAATAAATTTATATGTCTGTTATTCTTGAACGTAAAACATTTTTAAGTAATGTGTTGAAAATGTAATGAATAAATCTTCAAGAAGCGTCATTAAAAAAAAAAAAAAAAAAAAAAAAAAGTTAAACATTAATTTAAATTAACGATGAAGACACATACGTATTTATTGAACTTTTTAATAATACTAGCTGACTTCACCAGCTAGCTCACCAGAGACCCATGAAAATGTTTACCAAAAAACATGCTCTCGGGCGCCTGCGGCGCCAATCGTAATTTGTCTTTTGTAAAAGTCGTATAATATTAAAATATTAAAAATACAAATATTTTTAAATAAAATCTTAACGTAGCTCTAGTTCAACGTAAAGAAACTCAAATCAATGAAAATCAAATAAACCAATCAAATCTCTCGTAATTCCTCATAACGTAGCTCTAGTTCAACGTAAAATGCACTCAAATCAATGGAAATCAAATAAAACAATCAAATCTCTCGCAATTCCTCATAACGTAGCTCTAGTTCAACGTAAAATACACTCAAATCAATGAAAACCAAATAAACCAATCAAATATCTCGTACTTCCTGATAACGTAGCTCTAGTTCAACGTAAAATACGCTCAAATCAATGAAAATCAAATAAACCAATAAAATATCTCGTAATTCCTCATAACGTAGCTCTAGTTCAGTGTAAAATACGTTCAATCCAAGGAAAATCAAATAAACCATTCAAATCTTTCCTAATTCCTCATAACGTAGCTCTAGTTCAACGTAAAATACACTCAAATCAATGAAAATCAAACAAACCATTCAAATCTCTAGTAATTCCTCATAACGTAGCTGTAGTTCAATGTAAAATACACTCAAATCAATGAAAATCAAATAAACCAATTAAATCTCTCCTAGGATCCTCCATTCTGCGTCATTATAGAAATGGGAAGTTTTATTTTCATATTTTTATTAATTAAAAGAAAACTAATCAAAAATCCGAAAATCTGACGTCGATGTGCCCAGTGACCCTATGGATGGCGCCTTTGCATTAAATCACGTGACTGTCCGAGCTACCGTTTTCGAGAATAGTGAAATATATATATATATATATATATACAAATATTGCTCACTTAATAGTATAAGATATCGCCTTCAATTTGAATTAAAATATCCAAAAGAATTTATATGAATACCACTTATGCATGGTGTCCTATTTTTAGGACGATGGTGAAATATAGGTTAAAATGCATATTAATATATATTTTATTGTTTCATCAATTCAATTAGTCATGCCATAAAAAATGAATCTGTTTTTCTACAGAAATTTCGAAAATTTTCTGCAGATACTGGATAACTATTGGTAACTATTAAGGTAGAAAACATAACAAAAATTAATTTAAAAAATTTGGTGTTTATTAACCACACGACTTCCATTACCCACTACTACACACATTATGTACTTTTTTTATAAACAGTGTGGTCAGAAGGCATAAAATTAATTTAACTAAACTAACAATTTCGCTTTATGAGATAACTGATATATACGTTGTGAAGATATATAAAAGTGAGTTTATATAGCGTGTTTAAAAAATTCATCACAGCCTTTTTTTTTTTTTTTTTTTTTTTTTACACCCTTTTCCGAGATACATAACTGACCTACCTAAGCAGGGCGCCTATCAACTTTCCTGTCGTACAAATTAATACATGATAAAAGATATATAAAAATAGGCTTATGTAATAAATTTGAAGAAAATTCTTTGACCCTTTCAGGATATCTAGTTTTCGGTCCCACTGCCGATTTCCCCCAAAATTTGGTAACTAATCTGTTTATTCGTAAGGCCGCTTTTAAAAGAAAACACTTGCAAAACCTAAAATTGGCGTATTTATACCAGATGTCTATAAATTTTTCTGATATTACAAACTAATACATGTGAAAGGACATCTAAACTGTTAAAAATTTCAATAAAAAACTCTGTGTAACCTATTATCTTAAGTCTTATCTAAAATTACAGAGGAAAATAAACGGAGATGTTAAAAAACTTATTTTATACATTCATTTTAATAACTAATATTAATTTAATTAATTATTGTTGAGAATATATTTCGGACTTAGAATGCTTTTTCTAAAGCAGAAAAAGTCATTTTAAATTTTAATTAAATAATAAAATAATAAAATTAGGTAAAAATACAGAATAAAGATTGAGAATCTCGATTATTCACTTTACACTAAGAACTACTGTAAATTTACAGAGACTCTGAATAAATATTTACAAAAATGTTTAACAGTGTAAAAGGGTGTGTATATAGGAGCTTTCAAGAAAATTGTTAGAGTCGTTTTTGAGATATGGACCTAGGGTCCCAATTCCTGCTTTCTGATTTTCACCTGTCCTAATTGTGAAATTTCGTAGCTATACTTGTACCTCATGAGGAAAAGAACCTATGTCCATTTTGTGAAAAGAATTAGCCCCGTGTCCCTTATGTGCATTTTCTGATTTATATAGAGGCATTAAGCACTAACGTCCAGTTAGTGTAAAGAAGAAAGGACAGTAGAAAATAAAACCCTATTCTTTTTCTTTATTGATGACAATTGTATTTTATTGTAGCACATCGAAGACATGGTGGTAACTTATTTCACAAAATGGACAGGATGTCCTTTACCTCCGAGAAACAGTTATCTTTATTAGTTTCCCAGATATTATCGTAAGAAGATTCTCGACAAACATACATACGCACACACATACTGACCAATTACCGAAATTCCCCTTTTTTGGACTTAAGGAACCTTAAAGAATGTAAATCAGGTGAAAGCTCGATATGGAAATTTTTAACCGAAAACAATACTTCCATTACGTATGGTAGTCGGGTAATGGAAGTAAAAAACAATAGCTTCCAATACCTACGATATTCGGGTGATGGAAGTAATAAATCGAGTGGAAACTCGATATTGAAATTGTTGACTGAAAACAATACTTCATTTACCTACAGTAGTCGAGTATTGGAAATAAAAAGAGAGTGTCAATCTGTTTAAGAAGATTGAGAGATACAACAAAGGAATGTGTGCTACGATAATTCGAGTGTAGGATAAAAATATCTAAAAACGTATTAAGTACATGATGATTATGATTATAAATATTCAAATCTATACCATTTTATATCATGTTCTACTTTATCGAACTTTGATGAAACGCGATATACAGGGTGTTTCAAAACTCATGGGCAAAGTTTGAGGGGTGGTAGAAAAATTTAAACAAGTCATTTTCATCATACAATGCATGTTCGGAGAGAAAGCGGTGACTGCTAGAGGGCGCTGTAATGGAAAGTATAAAGCACGCGTTTTCTTACACATCGTCATTTCTACCGTGGATTTCAGCAGGCATGGTGACATGCAGTATTTAGGAAAAGACGGCCATGCATTTTATGTACGGTCTGACGAATGGGAATGCTTTGGAAGCAGTAAGACTGTACAGACGGCGTTTCCCGAGAAGAGATGTGCCAGACCGAAAAATACCACAACAGTCTTGCGTGTTCCAGAGCATTCCCATTGCAATTCTTACTGACAATTTCTTATGGGTTTTATAAATTTTTATACGATCTATTCTAGAGAATAATGAATCCCATTATCCATTACAGATAAGCATTTAATTTGGCAATACATTGGTAACTATTTGTATTATATTACGTTTCGGTATAGAGAACATCACCATTCATAAACTGGATAGCTTCAGAATATTTGTTGGTAATATCTTCTGAATAAGTATTGGTTATGGCTTCTAAATAATTGTAGGCGAAATCTTCATGATATATATTGGTGATCACGTCTTGGCGATATCTTTTGAATACGTATTAATGACGGCTTCGGAATACTTGTTGGCTGCTTATTCTGGATATATATTAATGATTACTTCTGAATATTTATTGACTGTTTCTTCTGGGTATAACCAACAAAGAATAATCGAAATTTGAAATTTTCCACCGAAATAATTCTATCGTATCTCGCCAAGATGTTTGCATATGCAGTTGCAATACTCATTTTAATTCATCGCCAAAATGAAATAAAAGTAAAATAAAAATAAAATCTATAAAAACCTTCAAGGGGCTTCTATGTAAAAGCTATACCAAAATAATTTTAAGAAATGAATATAGTAACCGATGCTAGGGAGGGAAATGCAGTTACTGCATGCCTTTATGTGAAAGAACAGATTAAAATAATACTTATTTAAAAAAAAAAAAAAAAAAGCCCTTTTCTTAATGCACTAAAACGAACAAAATAACTTTTTCAGCTCAGTACGGCCGATCCAATAAAATTGCTCCTCAAACGAAGAGAAGGGCGGCTCAAACCATTTTATACCAAAATTTCCAATCTGGCTAATTTCAGCTCATATTTTCGTAAATCCATAATAATTTAAAAATTTTCACGAAATTTTGGTATAAAAGGGTTTGAGCCGCCCTTTTCTTCATTTGTGGAGCAATTTTATTGGAATAGTAGTAAAATGCAAGTATTCAAATCGGCGGAACTGTGTTGAAAAAGTTATTTTGTCCTTTTTAGTGCATTAAGAAAAGGGCATTTTATTTTTTTTAAATAAGTGTTTTTTTTTTTTTTTTTTTTTTTTTTTTTTTTGTAATATTTTAAAATTTTTATATTTTTGATGCGCTTCGCTACCTAGATTAAAATCGTTGTTGCTAAATTAAACTTCTTGGCGAAAAATATTCGGTGTATTTCAACGCAAAATTTTTAAAAAATAGCGCAGTAGGATCTATAAATAAAACTGATTTTGGTATCGTAAACTATATTAGCGTTTTATCAATGTGTAAAAAAAATTTTTAAGTGATAATGACGCCAATTTTTGTGAGATGCATAATTTATTTTTTTATAATTTTTTATTGATCGCGTATAGATAAATGTATTCATTTTCCAGTCGGGAAAAAAATGAACTCGTAAATTATTTTGGCAACAATTAAATTATGGATAAAATTTAAATGGCTAATTTTTTCCTATTATTAGCTTATTATTTTCATATCTTTATTAATTAAAAGAAAGCTAATCAAAAATTCAAAAATCTGACTGTGTTAAATTGTAGTGTCAGACATGACTAATATTTTAGTGACAACCCGAAGTCTTTAGGTGGTCTGATTGCTGAGACATAAGCAAAAAGATGGGAGACATTTGGACAAACGCCGGTGACAGACAGAGCGGGTATAAGAAAAGGTCCTAATAAGCCTTTCGTGCTAAATTAAATTCTGTGCAAAAAAATGTAAGTGGAATTTAATTTTTCTTCCTTTCTTTTTTTCTTTCTTTTTTTACCATGTTTTTATTAACTTCGATTCTTGTGTGTTTGTGTGTTTGTCAGGGACAAATCTTGCAATCGATTTTTAACTAACTTCCCGACTAGCTAGATATTTGAAATTTTCAGGACAGCTCACAACACGGTGACAATACATTTTTCTAATAAATTTAGTCAACTGCTTCAGGTTCCGCTGCCTTCGGGAGCGTTTATATGATTCGGCAGAAAATTTATTTAACTAACTTCCCGACTAGCTAGACATTTGAAACTTTCAGAATAGTTCAGAATAACGTTTAAATGCATATTTTTAATACCTTTAGCCAACTGTTTCGGGTTCCCGCTGCCTTCGGCAGCGTTATCAGTACATGTATTGCAATCGATTTTTTCCTAACTTTCGACTAGCTAGACATTTGAAACTTTCAGGATAGCTCAAAACACGGTGACAATACATTTTTTAATACTTTTAGTCAACTGTTTCAGGTCCCCACTGCCTTCGGCAGCGTTTATATGATTCAACAGAAAATTTATTTAACTAACTTCCCGACTAGCTAGACATTGGAAACTTTCAGAATAGTTCAGAACACGGTGAAAATGCATTTTTTTAAATATTTTTAACCAACTACTCCGGGTTCCTGCTGCCTTCGGCAGCGTTACCAGTACAAAGCTTGTAATCGATTTTTCACTAACTTCTCGACTAGCTAGACATTTGAAACTTTCAGAATAGTTCAGAACACGGTGACAATACATTTTTCTAATAAATTTAGTCAACTGCTTCAGGTTCCGCTGCCTTCGGCAGCGTTTATATGATTCGGCAGAAAATTTATTTAACTAACTTCCCGACTAGCTAGACATTTGAAACTTTCAGAATAGGTCAGAACACGGTTAAAATGCATTTTTTAAACACCTTTAGCCAAATGTTTCGGGTTCCTGCTGCCTTCGGCAGCGTTATCAGTACAAAGATTGCAATCGATTTTTCCCTAACTTCTCGACTAGCTAGACATTTGAAACTTTCAGGATAGCTCAGACTACAGTGACAATACATTTTTTTTTATACTTTTAGTCAACTGTTTCTAGTCCCTACTGCCTTCAGCAGCGTTTATATGATTCAACAGAAAATTTATTTAACTAACTTCCCGACTAGCTAGACATTTGAAACTTTCAGAATAGTTCAGAATACGGTGAAAATGCATTTTAAAAATATTTTTAACCAAATGTTTCGGGTTCCTGCTGCCTCCGGAAGCGTTACCAGTACAAAGCTTGTAATCGAATTTTCACTAACTTCCCGACTAGCTAGACATTTGAAACTTTTATAATATCTCAAAACACGAGAGCAATGAATTTTTTAAAAAAATTATCCAATTGCTCTGGGTTCCCGCTGCCTTCGGTAGCGTTTATATGATTGAACAGAAAATTTAAAAACATGGTATATAAAAAGATCTTTTTATCTTATAATTATTTGGCACAGCTTTAATATAGAATCTCCTTGGCGATTCCTTTTTTTTTTTTTTTTTTTTTTAATCCTTTTAATGATAAATTGAAATTGTTAATGCAGCTACGTAAGTAAAGACCTTGGCATTATTAATTTTTCTTCCTTTCTTTTTTTCTTTCTTTCTTTTTTTTTAATGAGCAATTTTACCAAAAAAAATTCATCGCTAAATAGTGACAAAAATTAAAAGTCGCTAGGACATCCTATACTAAAGTTCTAATGCAAAATGATCTAGGTATTACAAATTTCTTTCTATCCTAAAAAAATTACTGATTTTAAGTATAATATTTCATTTAAAAAAAAGTGTTATTAAATATTATGTATACCAATTTGACATTAAATATGGGGATTCCCATAACATATTTCTATTTGTGTCTTGTGTTATTCTCTATTAACATTTCTATTTAGTGAAAGGTAAAGCAACGAATAGGCAGGTAGAGCCTTGCAGGGGTTAATAAGTAAAGCCAGCCGGCGATTGATGAGCGAAGCGAGCAGGGAGCAGAGCCCTCTCGTTCATTATAAAAATGTGCAATTATAAATCAGTGTGTTAGAATGATAATACTTATAAATGAAAAATATAAAGAAGATAAAAAGTGTACATAAATCACGCTTTTTATGAAGACTAAACTGAAATATTTACCACGAATAAATATTTTACTATGTCATTTTTTATAATTAAATTATAAAAAAAATTGCCATCGAAAAATCAATTTAAAACAATTTATTATTATTGTTATTAATTATAATGAGCATTAATACGAATAAAAAAGAGGAAGATTAGATATAGTAAATTAAAATCCGTAATTCATTATTCTGAAGGATAATTAAAGGGATCCAATGCATGATATTTGATCGTTGATAATAAATGAGGGAAAATAATTTTCCTAAAGAGATGTTTGTGCATTAATGGTTTTTAAATCTAATTTTGTCTTTAATAACATATTAATGAATATTTGCTTTAAAAGTCGTGTTCGTTAGTGATCAAATCTCTTGTGAAATTAGTTTTTTTTTTTTTTTTTTTTTTAAACTGCGCATTTATATAAATAAAGAAGAATTTGAAAATCATTATTCTTAATAAAATGGCTTTCGATAGAGAACACGTATTTTCAAAAATGTCCTTTGACGTTAACTCCACCTACATAAAAATGAAAAAGGAGCTTGAAATGATTATGATAGAAATATATTACATTATTTTTCTTACAATTTGCATTATATAAAATTTAAAAAATATCTGTTGGTGCAAAATTATCAAAATATTTGTTTATTACTTTTCCTTATTCTGCAAAATAAGTTAAGCATGTTTTAATAAAAATTGTAATATGTGATAATAACATTTTCTTTGTTTTAGTTTTTACTTTTAAATTAATTACATAATAAAAAATTCCTTTTCGGCAATCTTAAAGGCAAAGGTAGATTCCTTTCCGTTAATTTTACAAAAGTAAAGAAGTATTACATATGCATTAACACATACTTAGCCACTGGCTTTGTTCCCACACATTGCATTATTTACGTCGCTATTCTATTTTCAAGAAATTTAGTTTTTACCTACAAAAGGGTTTTATTCATTCTATTAAAATTTTAGGCTAGATTTATTGGTCAGTAAATGCTTCAATTTTTAAAAATCCAAGCTCATAATCATTCAACAAATAGAAGCATTGAATAAAGTGCGTGTATCGATAGGTTGTATTTGAATCTAGGACCATCATGATAGAAAAATAGATTGATAGATATTGGTTGTAGTAATAAATTTTAAAACGTGTTTTATAGAAATGAATACGTAATTGAGAGCTAATAATAGTATTGTTATTTATAAAAATATCATCCTTCATTATCTTTAGCGGTCGAGAGTTTCTGTCCTCAAAGCTGGAAGACGTGAGTATCAAGTTCGATCTCTGGTCGCGATCATCAGTCTAGCTGTTCGGAGTTTTCCATAGTTTTTTTCGAAATTGTGTAAATACGGGTTAAGATCCCTTTGAAATACCTTCCCCGAGGGCACTCCCCACTCAATCCTAGGACCCAAGAGAAGTTAATCAGCTTTAATCACAATACCATTATTTATCTTCATACTTTCATTACACAACATTTTCCTGTAAAGGTCGGGCAACTGACGAATGCCATGAGTATAATACAATTCATTTTACAGAACGGAAAATCCGTCTAACCGTTTTCTTACGTCGTTCACTGTCCAGAAGTGTACACTTAGAAGATGTAGAAGAAGAAGACGTTTATGGACTAAAACAAATGGTAGTTCGAAGAGGTTGTGCAGGGGATATACGCCGATTGTTCTCAAATTGCTCAGCTAAGCGTTGAAAAAGTATTCTTGACAGGTTTTTCATCATGAGGTCTTGCGTCATCAAGGAGCAATTTCACAATGCACAAACCGTTGCTAGTAAATACACGTTTTCGTTTGACTTACTGGTTTAATCACAGGAATTGTTCCGTGTAATGTTCAACAATTACATTAGTTATCGACCGTTCGTAATGGAACACACATCATATTACACCAGACGCATAAGAGAATTATTTTGCTGTGAATGGCTCGTTTCAGCGTCGATATGGTTGTTTCACCTGCATTCATATAACGAGTTTTGCGTTCAAGATTGCCTCAATATATTCCTTTTTTATCTACCGTTACGATTATGTACAAGAAAGACAGTTTGTGTTGACTATTTAGCAGATTCTTTCACCCCAAGCCACATTCCTCGTTGTTCTTTTGGCTTGATTCATGTTGCACTTATGCTGCTTTCTGTATCTTTCCTACTGCATGCAGACTATTAAAAATCGTTTTTGTGATACTTATATTTATATGAAGTTACATCTCATATAGAGATGTTTAGAAACCACGAGTAATTGTGAAAAACTACTAATTTGATAAAAATTACACTTTAAAACACGTACAAAAAAAAAGACAAATTTAATTAAAAATCATTAAAAATTACAAAAATTCATGTTGTCCAAGCTTTTCTCCCTGTTTATCAAGGCATCATCAGAACAAATTCAAACCATGTTTAATTATAAGTGCAGCAACACTCCAATTATATACCAATAAAAACATATGACAGTTACAGTTAATTTTGGTAAAACAGTCTGAAATCGTAAATTTGGAAATTTAGCTGAGCTTCACTGGGTCACCATGGAGCCACTTACAGTCTGGAGGTAAAGTAACGTATTTGTTTGAAGCTTTATAGGAAACTACAACGTTTGAGACTTTACTGGGCTTAAATTTAGTTGAGCTCTACTGCGTCACTATGGAGCCACTTACAGTCTGGAGGTAAAATAACTTGTATTTATTTGAAACTTTACAGGAAACATGGAGAAACTTTGAAAATGCAATGATTAAGGCTCTTTTATGGAGATTTCATTGGGTAGAGTTGGAGAGGCATGCTGGAAATAACAGGGCAAATGACAGACGACAAAAGTCAGCTTGGAATTAAAATTCTGAAGTTAGTTGGTGTTTGGGGTGCCCTGTAGCCACCTTGAGACCTTGAATGACTGTAGAAGTTTCTGGAGCATTGTATTAAAATTAGGAGAGGCTGGACCAGCAGTAAATGGAAACCAGGACTGGTTAAAATCTTTCGCTGTTAACACCTATTGAGACATACATTCCACTGAAAAGAAATTCAAATTAGGTATGTGGTTGTATTAGGAAATGCAATAGTTTGGAAGTAAAGCAGCCTCTTCAGAATTAATGGAATTATATTTAATTATATTGATTGCTTCGGAAACTATTAATTCTGAAATAATAGGTGGTGATGAGATAATTTCTGCTTGATCCCAAAGAGATGTAGCTGAGTTTTCATTAATAAAGTTGACTAAGACTCTTTCCTTCCTTCACTTTGCGAATATGTTCATGAATTATTTTGATTATGTTTCTTTTGATTTTACCAATATAGATGCTGCGTTCCTTCCAAAAATATGGCATTTCCTAATACAACCACATATCTAATTGAAATTTCCTTTCAGCGAAATGTATGTCTGAGTAGGTGTTAACAGCGAAAGATTTTAACCAGTTTTGGTTTCCTGTTACTACCGGTCCAGCCTCACGCAATTTTAATGCAAATGCTCCAAGAAACTTCTACAGTCATTCAAGGTCTCAAGGTGGATCCAGGTCACCCCAAACACCAACTAACTTTAGAATTCTAACTCCAACCTGACTTTTTGTCGTCTGTCATCTTCCCTGTTGTTGCCAGTATGCCTCTTCAACTATACCCAATGAAATCTCAATAAAATAGCCTCAACCGTTGCAGTTTCAAAGTTTTTCCATGCTTCTTGTAAAGCTCCAAATAAATACAAGTTCCTTTGCCTCCAGACTCTAAGTGGCTTCATAGTGACCCAGCAAAGCTCAACTAAATTTCAGCACAATAAAGCCTGAACCGTTGCAGCTTCAAATTTAATCCATGTTTCCTATAAAGCTATAACCAAATACAAGTTCATTTACCTCCAGACTGTAACTGGCTCCATGGTGACCCAGTGAAGCTCAGCTAAATTTCCGAATTTACGATTTCAGACTGTTTTACCAAAATTAACTGTAACTGTCATATGTTTTTATTATTATATAATTGAACTGTTGCTGCACTTGTAATTAAACATGGCTTGAATTTGTCCGGATGATGCCCTGATAAGCAGGGCGAAAAGCTTTGACAGCATGAATTATTTTAATTTTAAATGATTTTAATTAAATTTGTCTTTTTTTTTTTTTTGTACGTGCTTTAAAGCGTAATTTTTATCAAAAAAGATACTTATATTTGTTTTGCAATTTCCTTTTGTGTTTGAGATACATTTTCATCGAAAATTTCTTGCAAATCCCCATGCTTAACATTTAGTTTCATGCCACTGTGTTCTCTATCGGTAAAAGTTAAAACGTCAAAACTGAAATTCGAGAGTGCTTTTCGATATCTTCCCCGAGGACAGAATAGATTCATACTTTTCAGCATTTTTCTTTAATGACATTCGTAATAAATGCAGATACGAATAAATAGCTTATATATATAAATGTATACGTTTTATACATACGTAAATAACACAGGGTGGCCAAACGTTCCTGACACTTTTAAAGGGTTAATATACAATTCAGTTATTGGTATAAATGGCTTGCGATTTGTGCTACAACGCTTTTTTGGTGGAAAAGTTTTGTTAAGGCAAATAAAAATGTTAATTTCCATATATATATATATATATATACATATAATGTTCTACCTTAAAAACAGTAAATTAACAACAACAACAATAATAATCATAATCATAAATGCATCGAAAACGCAAGTCAAGTACAGTCAGTAACAAAAGTTTCCGAACACTAGCAAAAATTCCTATGTAAAAAACGTAGAGTTAATACTGTTTTGTTAAATAAATCCTTGAGGAATCATGTTCTTAGAGAACACTTTTGTTACCGACTGTAAATTAAAGAGCATTCTTTTTGAGAAATTCGCTTCAATATTTCAACATACGCACCCTTTGTAGCTCGAACCACATCCAAACGGTAATCAAATTCCATCCACGTGATAACTGTAAAAGTTTCTGAATTATATGCGCTCTTCCTGCCTTTAATACTTTAAATTCAGCCTCAGCAGAAACATGCACTCGGGTTTTAACATACACCTTTCTTTTATACAGATGTACAAGAAGAAATCAAGAGTGAATAAGACCGAAATCGAGGTGCCCATAGCAAAACTACGAGATACAAAGAAAAACACAGAGACATGAATCGTCATCTATAAGTGGACATTTTGGAACTTTTTTTTTCTTTACTTGCTTAAACAAAATTTTCTACCGTAAGAAGGACAGTCCGACGAAACTCACTCTCGTTATTATTTATTTGTTGATATATAATATAAGTTTCAGCAACTTTGGATAAGTCAATACGTTATTTCATATGTAACTAATAAGAATTTCTATAGTTTGAAATCACTTTCCTAACTGTAGTTGGATATTTCTTTTTTTTTTTTTTTAAGACTACATTAAAAACAATTATTTTTAAAACAATATTAATCAATAAAATCCATTTTATTTTATTATTATTATTATTTTATGTAGTAGTGTTTAATACCTTTGCCTTGAAGCAGTTACAATATATACGGTTAGTAAAATAGTCGGATGAGTCTTTGATACCTTGAGGTAATACTTTAGCTATTCCAGTTAACAAATAAATCCATAATGTTTTAGAAGATATCTGTTTCAGCAATACTTTTTTTTTATTATTATTCTTTGTTAAACTATAAAACTAGTATCAAAAATAATTTTTTAAACTCTGAAACTTTTCATCAATTATCGTTACATGATTTATTTTGGATCTTTTACAGTATCAAAAGTTTAGTAAACATAACTTTGCTATTTGTTTTTCTAAAAGCTGCCCTAAGGAGATCTTTCGGGAAACAAAAGTAAGTTAGGATGAAGAGGAAGTAACATATTGATGAAATTTGATATGTACTTTCACCTACGGCTTGATGCCTTTAAGGATATATCGATCTATTGTACGAAATCCTCTACAAAATTGATTTATTGATCATCTCTTTAAATAATTTCTTCATATACTGTATATATATATATATATATATATATATATATATATATATATATATATAAAGGATGTCTCAGAATTACAGAGACAAACTTTAAGAAGACACTAGCGAGCTTCGCCAGCTAGCGGGTCAGTATTTTCAAACGAATCACTAAAATTAATGAATCACTAACAGTAACTTTTAGTGTTAAGAAAAGAAATAATAATAATAATAATAATAAATCATTTCTGATTGGGTAAAAAGTCGGCCCGGGTCCCCACTGCCTTCGGCAGCGCTGCCTCGTGCGCGCTACGCGCGCGTATTCGTTCCCTGACCCTTCGTGCCCCCCCCCCCCCTCAAAAAAAAAAAATTCTGATCGGGTAAAAACTCACACCGGGTCCCCACTGCCTTCGGGAGTGCAGACCCAAGCGCGATGCGCGCGCACGTGTGAGGGTATACGTGCGCTGCGCGCACATATTCCTTCTCAAATCGAATTTTTATTCTTAAGAAAAGAAAATTAAAAAAATCATTTCTCATCGGGTACAAAGTCGGACCGGGTCCTCACTGCCTACGGCAGCTCAGTCCCGTGCGCGCTGCGCGCGTTTAAGTTGAGGAATACACGCGCTGCGCGCGCGTATTCCTTCCCTGACCCTTCGTACCCCCTAAAAAAATCATTTCTGATCGTGTAAAAACTCACACCGTGTCCCCACTGCCTTCGGCAGCGCAGACCCATGCGCGCTGTGCGCGCACGTGTGAAGGTATACGCGAGCTACGCGCACATATTCCTTCTCAAATGAAATTTTTTTCTTAAGAAAAGAAAATGAAAAAAAAATCATTTCTCATCGGTTAAAAAGTCGGACCGGGTCCCCACTGCCTTCGGCAGCGCTGTCCCGTGCGCGCGGTGCACGCCTATATCTTCCCCACCTTTTCAGCCCTTCCTAATTAACCTACATATATCAATTTTGAACGGACTAACTGAATTAGCTGAGATGCAAAAGAAAACCTAATCAGGGGACCTCAAAACATGCAAATCTGGTTAAAACTTTCGATAATATAAAAGAACTTTAAAATATCTTTCGAATGATGTATTAAAAATAATTTAATCATAATTAGAAATTGAAATATTGAAATTTTAAAATATTACAGCGCCATCAGGCGGTAGAATTTTCTGTAATCTACTGTTCGATTCCAAATCAACAAAGCTATCTAATGATGGATTACTTATGAAATTATTTTAATTAGTAGCTGAGGTACAAAAAAAAAAAAAAGATTCAGGAGACCTCAAAACGTGTAAATGAAGCGAAATCTTGAATCCCACTTTCGATAATATAAAAGTACTTTAAAATATCTTTCGAATGGTGTATTAAAAATAATTTAATCATAGTTAGAATTTGAAATACGCGTATTAGAATAAAATTTAATTTGCAATTAAATTATACATTTTATATTTATTCTCGAAACCCGATGAAATTTGAACTGCAACTTCGTCTTGTGATGTTAAAAGTGTGTAGCAAGTTTGAAATAATTTCGAAGAAAATTGAAGCATTTTGAAATTTGCAATTTTTATTTCCAGTACAAAATCAGTAAAGCAGGAAGTAAAATCTATTTATTATTTCGCCCGGCGCCATGATAACCGAAATTGCGAAATTAATAAAACTTTTGTGATTTGTTGCCACCTTTTTTTCATACTTTAGTTAATTTTTAAAAATCTAATTGTCCGATCGATAAGCCGTTTAAACCATCGGATTAAGAAAGAAAAAGCCCTTTCCAATGGTATCTTATTTGTAACGATACGACTGATATTTCTAATTTATGTTCCACTTTTTCTGTAAAAATGTCACTTTTTAAGCATTTAATCATGAATTCTGGGTCATATTTCGGTAGATATGGGTCGACGTTTTAATTAGTATCTCTGCTAATTAGGGTTGCATTGCTTAGCGAATTATCGCGATGTCGAGATGAAGAAATTCTGCGTCTGTCGACACCGGTTTCGAGACGCTGCGACCATTAGCGCCGGAGCTTTAGCGGTCACAAGGCATTTCTCACAGACAGACAGACAGATAGATGCGCACAGATTTTAATAATATAAGGAAATAGAGACACATCATAGGGATTCAGAATTGCACAGGAACCCATGTCCGCAAATGTCATTTTAACCCTTTAAGAACCGAGGGTTTAGGGGTATTTTATAACAAATGTGGGAGTGGCTCTTAAATTTTGAATTTTTACTAAACAATTTTTTTTTTTGTGCAAAGGGTTATATAAAAAGATATACATCACAATAATGATGTTGTGTCTGATTGATGTAGTTAAAGCTTATGAATTTAATTAGTTTATCTGTCAGCTGAATCTTACATTATGTGACGGAGTTGGAAAATGTTAATAATCAATGAGTATCACATGCTTTTTTTTTGTCATTTCGTCACTCTTTTTCAAGTTGGAACTATTTACAATAATATTTGTGTACATATTTTTCTATTTTAATGAATTTACTTTTTACTAAACTTTTCTGATAAGAGGGGAGGGGGAGGGGTTCTTGCACTATAGCTTAAACACCCTGCGACCTGTCCATATCCGGCTTTTAAAACCCAGCAAATTTAACTTGATAAAAATGAATAATTAAGATTTGTAACTCTAATAAAATGTAAATAACATACATTACACGGAAAGGATAAATTGATTCTAACAAGAGCAGAGAAAGAATGAGCGCTGTAATCGAACCCTAGTCCTATACTAAAAATATATTAGTGAAGTCTTTATCATTAAAATTTGCTTAGATTTTAAAATTTTGACGCTATTAATTTTGTTAACGTGACTATGAACAATTAACAGGCATTGCCCGCTTCGCTGAGCACTATACTTAAATGAGTTGTCAAAATTCCATATCATTATTAATAACCTAAGTTAAAGTTTCCTCTGTATTCCGCAGAGGTTTTCCCCCGCTCGGAACGTGAGGATTCTGGGTCTACACTGTCTTCGGCATCAACTTATCCGCTTCTTACTTCCCCTTCCCCAGCGGCTAAGTTAGAAGTTTTGCGAATTCTCACCAAAGTACATAATGCATACACCTAATCAACATCCACACACCAAAACTCCTCATTCTGAGATAATGTAAAGCGAATTTAAACAGAATAACGTATTTTTACGCGTGTTTATCGCCCCACCCCCGACCCCAAGGGGCGAATTTAGTAAAATCTCGTTACAATAAGTGTCGGATATGTATAAACAATTTGCGCACCAAATTTCGTGACCGCAGATCCCATAGATTTCCCAAGACAAATTTAGCGGTAAAAGGGGGGGGGCTTGAATTTGCAACTCCCCCCCCTCTCAAAAAAAAAATCGAAAATCACAAAAAAAAACAAAACAAAAAACGAAAATGTGTTTTTGAAAATATTCTAAAGAAGACACATGGCTATTTTCAATATCTTTGTAACACCTTTAGTAGAGCTCTACTAAAAAATCCGGAATTTCTGAAATTTTCCTCTCGAAAAACGATTTTTCCCCTCTCTCCTTTAAGATACAGGAATTCTAAAATCGTACATAATGTTTATTTATACTCAAGTGTAGTCTCATCATGTGCAATTTCTTCACCATGAAGTAATTTGGGGCTGAGTTATGCTTACAAAGGTTTTTTTTTTTTTTTTTTTTTGCTTGGGTAAGGGGGTATTTTGATAAATCCCGTTTCTTTAGGTGCCGGATGCATATAAACAATCCAAGCACCAAACTTCGTGACCGCAGCTGTCATAAATTTCCCAGGACAAATTTAGTGTTAATAAGGGTGTCTCGAATTTGCCCTTTGGAACACTCTCCCCCCCCCCACACACACACACCTCCACCACCAAAGAAAAAAAATGGCATATCACAAAAAATCAAAAATGTGTTTTAGGAAATATTATAAGAAAGTCGCATAGCTGTCAAGGAAACAGTCAGTAATATTTTAGCATTAATATAACACCCACGCAGGAGCGAAGGATTTGTATTGATTCAGACTTGTAGGAGCCGACAAAAGGCTGTAACTGGAAGTTGTTGGAAATGCATTTTCGTTCTAATAAGCATATTTAACACTTTTTAACAATGTTCACAGTAATTATGATTTCAATTATCTATTTTGATTTCAATTATCTATATAGAGATTTCAAAATAAGTTATTGATAGAGCCCGTAATGATATTATTATGAAAGTTGTCAACATTTTTGCGTGTAAAAGTAATTTGTAAAGACATAAGCAGGTTCTAGTCGACGAAGCCATTTTATTTAATGAATATTCAGCCTGTAAATAGAGCCTGTAATGATATTTTTTAAAAGTTGCCGACATTTTTGCGTGTAGAAAGTAATTCTTAAAGACATAAACAAGTTCTAATCGAGGAATGCACTTTAATGAATATTCAGCACGTACAGTCGGTAACAAAAGTATCCGACCACTAGCAAAAATTCCTATATAAAAAGGTAGAGTTAATACTGTTTTGTTAAATAAATCCTTGTCGAATCATGTTCTTAGTCAGTCTAAGAACATGATTCGACAAGGATTTATTTAACAAAACAGTATTAACTCTACTTTTTTTATATAGGAATTTTTGCTAGTGTTCCGATACTTTTGTTACCGACTGAGAGCACGTAATGATATTGTTATGAAAGTTGCCGACATCTTTGAGTGTAGAAAATAATTCTTGATATATAAGCCTCATTCTCATTGGCTATGTATTTGCCAATGAGAAATTCTGTAATAAGCCATTTCTAAAAAAACAAGTATATTTGTTAGGCGGTATATATAATCCTATTATCATGACTTTTGTGGCTCGAGTAGCAATTTTTTTTTCTTTTGTGGTTAGAACCTGTCTGTTTATTTACGAATCAGTTACCTCACACAGAAATGTCACTGTTTTCATAACACTATATATATTCCAATAGGTGTATAAGGAGGTCATGTGGTGTCCACATCAGATTTTTTTCCCCTGATTTTGTGATCCACAAGTGTAGCTTGAACCCAGCTTTAACATGGGTCCTAATTTTTAATCTTGGCGACTTTATTTATTTTTTGACATTTTGACGATGAATAATGCCAAGGTCTTTACTTACGTAACTGCATTAACAATTTCAATTTATCATTAAAAGGATTTAAAAAAAAAAAAAAAAGGAATCGCCAAGGGGATTCTATATTAAAGCTGTGCCAAAAATAGTCACCTATAGAAATATATTTATTTAAACGTTTCAATTATTCAATTTGATAAATCATTTAAACTAACGTCTTAACAGCTTCCTTTTTTAAAATTATTACTTTAATTATTATTTACTTAATTTTTCAATTAATCGAATTTGCTTTTTTTTTTTTTTTTTTTTTTTTTTTTTTTTTTTGGGGGGGGGGGGGGGGTATTTGTGGAAAGCCAGTTTCTATACTAATAAAAAAACGTATTTGTCTGCCTCTTTGCCTGTGGACGACGAAAGAAAAAAGACGACATGTATAGTTCTGAAGATTTCCTTTTTCTAGATAAAGGAATGTGTGCAGATTCGCAATATACTTTTAAATTTTCGATATTTCTGTTCGATTTTAAAATAAGCGCTTTTTTGCGTTTTTTTTGTACATTTTTCTTACAGTTGTAATTTCAAGCTGATGCCAATAATATAAAAAGCTTACACCTTTTTATTTAATTTATTTTTTAACATAAAAAGATACTCTTCATTATACACGAATGCTAAATTTAAAAATTATACTTTTATAAACAAAAATATTTGACAAACTGACTTTATAATAATTTAAAAATTTTATTTATATTTATTCATTTTCAATTAATTTAAATTAATCGAATACTCTTATAAGTTTTATTTTCCTTGATTTTATCGTCCGCAAATAAAATGAGCACAGTTTTAAGATAGAACACCTTTGGCGACTTTTATAATTTTTTCCCAGTTTGGCGATGAATTGTAATTGCTATTGCAATTGAAAAAAAAAAAAAAAAAAAAAAAAGAAGACCTTGTTGAAAACTACCCGAGCTACTTTGGCACCAATTTTCAAGTTTGTCAAGGGGTCTTATATTAATGCTGCTTTTTAATGTAATAGCATATTTAGCTTAATTTAAATTACCCGTGTTTCTAATCAACATAATGAACCTCAATGTCATTTATATTTCCTTAACGGCTGCATACCACGGTACTTGGCCATGGCTATGATTTGCTGAAAATAGGGCATAGATGAAATATGGGACTCCCTTGGAGAAATTTGAAAATTTGTATCGGATTAGCTCGGACGTTTCTCGCCAAGATCTTAGCGAGACCATTTGCGACAGCCATTTCCGTTGTTCGCAAAATGGCAAAAATGTTTGAGATTGCTATAGAGGTCCCATACTAATGCTCTGAAGAAATAAATCGCCATTCGAAATACATTTTTTTAAATGTTTGAATTATTCAATTAAAAAAAATCATTTAATTAGAAGCAACACCTGCTAGTATTTAAATAACAATGTACTGCATAAATCATAGTTAAATTTATATTTATTATTCACATTCTAAAAAAATATTTTCTATAGAGGATAGTATATTTAGCATTAATATTTACAGGGCTACACTAAAATATGTAACATTTTTATGGCCTCGTCATTGCTCTAGGAAATTATTAGAATTCATTTCGGTTTGTTTTTTGAACTTTAATATTTTGCATAAATCTAGAAATAATGAATTTATTTCGTCTTTCCTCCTGCCTTTCTGCCTTTTTGTTTCACAGTGATGATTTACGCAAAGTACATTTAAGTTTAAACGATGAAACGAGTAGGTACAGTTAAAAAGTGTTAATAACCTATGCGAACCATATGAATATTTGTTCTTATTGTGCAATTGAAAAAAAAAAAAATATATATATATATATATATACACTACACTCTCAGAAATAATATACTCAATTTTGACGATTCAGACACCCCCGGGCTTAATTTCATTGTTTTTGATAACCATTTCGTCAAGCGATCACGTGATTTTTGAGGAAACGTGAACTCTCAAATACTTGACGAAACTGTTTACTCACAATAGCATGTGATAGATTTCATTACCGCCATATTGGTTTTTTCCTGCGCTGTTTCGACTTTAGTTACAAGAACTTTTATTTGCCTGCCTGGTGGTTCGGTCGGTAGGGCGCAGCCTTCTGGATTCCCAGGACTCGATTTCAAATCCCGCTGCGGGCATGGATGTTCTGTGTTTACAAAATATTGTGTGCGCGTGTTTCTGTGAATTTCTGTAAAAATATGGATCAATTGAGACATAAGTCATTGTAACTATAGGTCTGAAAGCTGTCAAATAAATGTCCAAATGACTTTTAATTGTTTGCTCTGTTTTATTTATATTTTCATTAGATATAATTAGGATTTAATGTCTAAAGCAACGAACTTACAGGTAACTTTATTATTCTATAATTTGTATTTTATTCTGTATCACGAAACTGGGATGAAAAAATGTATCTTTACTTTTGACGAAATTCGTATGTTCAAACAAGCGACGAAAGTAATTTTCTCAATTTGACGAAATATTCTCTCGGAGTATTTCTCTGGAAACGGTTTCATGAAAATTAAAGAAAATTTCGTAAAATTTGAGTATCCATTTCTGAGATTATATATATATACTAGCAGGCGACGCCCGCTTCGCTGGTCCCTATTTTTAAACGAATCACTATAATTACTGAATTCTCAGAATTGCATTAATTTTTATCACGTGAAAAAAAAAAAAAAAGAGAAACAAAATCTGATTAGGCAAAATGTCGCACTGGGTTCTCACTGTCTTCGGAAAAAATTCCCAACATGCTCTAACTCTTATTTCTATTATTTCCCCCCCTTCGCCCCCCCTCTCGTCTATCCTAATAATTTTACAAATTCGAAAATATCCGCAATCGATTTGTAAGTATCAAAAACCTCTATGCACCAGTTTTGAACTATCTATCTCTATTTTATTTTTTTTTTTGCCCCTCCCAATAATTAAAAAAATTCAAAAATATCCGCAATCGATTTGTAGGTATCGAAAACCTCTATGTACCAATTTTGAATGATCTAACTCTATTTTATTTTGTTTGCCCCTCCGCCCCCCCTTCCCGGCCCTTCTAATAACTTTACACTTTCGAAAATATCCCCATTCGACTTGCAGGCCTCTAAAACATATCTGCACCAATTTTGAACGGCCTAACTGTACTTCTATTTGTTTTTGCCCATAGCCCCCCCCTTCCCGCGCCTCCTAATAATTTTACAAATTTGAAAATATCCCCAATCGATTTGTAAGTATCGAAAACCTCTAAATACCAATTTTGAACGATCTAACTCTATTTTTATTTTTTTGCCCCCCTCTCCCCTCCCCCTTCTCGCCCCTCCTAATAACTTTACACTTTCGAAAATATCCTCATTCGACTTGCAGGCCTTTAAAACCTGACTGTACCAATTTTGAACGAGCTAACTGTATTTCTATTTGTTTTTGTCCATAGCCCCCCTTACCGCCCCACCCCCCTTACCGCCCCTCCTAATAATTTTACAAATTCGAAAATATCCCCAATCGATTTCTAAGTATCGAAAACCTCTATATACCAATTTTGGCCGATCTAGCTCTATTTTTATTTTTTTTTGCCCCCCCACTCTCCCCTCCCCCCCTTCTCGCCCCTCCTAATAACTTTACACTTTCGAAAATATCCCCATTCGACTTGCAAGCTTCTTAAACCTACCTGTACCAATTTTGAACGGCCTAACTGTATTTCTGTTTGTTTTTGCCCCATAGCCCCCCCTTACCGCCCCACCCCCTACCCGCCTCTCCTAATAATTTTACAAATTCAAAAATATCCGCAATCGATTTGTAAGTATCAAAAACCTCTATGTACCATTTTTGAACGATCTAGCTCTATTTTGTTTTTGCCCCCCACTCTGCTCTCCCCCTTCTTGCCCCTCCTAATAACTTTACACAATCGAAAATATCCCCATTCGACTTGCAGGCCTTTAAAACCTATCTGTACCAATTTTGAAATGCCTAACTGTATTTCTATTTGTTTTTGCTCCATAGCCCCCCCCCCTTGCTGCCCCACCTGGGGTCTGAATTTCTAAAATTCCAGAAATTGGTTTTTAGATAGTTACATTAGCTATATTTTAGGGCAAAAATTTGACGTATATCTATTATTATTATTATTTTTTTTTTTTGAGATATATAGGATTATGCGAAATCAGGTTTTACGCATGTGAAATCACCTTTCCCCCCCCCCCCCCCCCCGCCGCCCTTGAGGACCGAATTTCAAAAATTCCAGATACCGATTTTTAGACATTTGTATAAGCTATATTTTAAAGCAAAAATTTTACGGATATCTGTTTTTTTGTTTGGGATATGAAGGATTTTGTGAAATTACGTTTTGCCCCCCCCCCTCCTCCCCTTGGGGGACGAATTTTGTAAAATCGCTTGCGGTCGGTTAATGTTTCTCGGGTCGTAAACATTAACCGTGCCGAATTTTGTCCCGGTCGGTGAAACGGCCTCGGTTTCTATAGCGGACAGACAGACAGACACACACACGCAGTCTCTGCTCTTTTATATATATAGATATACTAATGTTTTTCTAGTATATGCTTAAAAAAATCCAACTATCAAAATATGTTAGTAGTTCATGGAATTTTAAAATACATTCTGCAAATTAAATTAAGATATAGGAAACAGGAATTTAATTTTGCGTGTGACTGTTTATTTGATTTCCTGATTAATATTCACACAACGCTTTGTCCTTTCCTGTATCTTATTACTTTTTGTTCATGAATTCAGCATAAATAAACAAAATTCTACTAAGAAGGAATATCGAATAATAAACAAGCTGATAAAGTAATTGTTTCACATATCAGTTTACTGTAAAATGGAAAGGAAAACTTACCAGAAATATTTCAAAGAAAATCACGATGCAAAAATAATTAATTTACGCATTTATCATTTTCTTCTCAGTGCATTAATATGATTTATTACTTTCCAAATTTACTATTTCGTAACATAAATAGTTCTTTAAAAATGAGTAATATGCCACGTGTTATGCATACTTCTAGTTTCCCTGAATTTAGTGTAATTTTATTACAAGAAAAACAAGAAGGAAATTTTATTCAGCTCACATAAATTGCAATCATTTTCAACAGTTAAATAATATGGTAGCTGAATTGCTGCGTATAGAAAAGGTTTCAATCCTTAAAACCACTTTATAAGAAAAACTGAAAAAAAAAAAAAAAGAAAGAAACTGTTTCTCTTTTTCTGTAAAAGCAAGAAATCTGAAAAAAAAAAAAAATAAATAAATAAAATAAAAAAATAAAAAAATAAATACACTTATGGTGTAATGCATATGTAAGTCTTCAGAGACTTTTTTTTTTTAAATGTTAATGCAAAAAATTTAGGCTTTACAGAAATTAAGACCCTGGTCTGAAGCCCTTTCTTCTCACATTTAGTAAAGATATGAATTTTTCTCAACTTTTTATTATTGCTTAAGAAATAATCTTAACTATTCGTCTTTATATGTGTATGGATGATGTATTTCAAAAATTGAAACATTTCTTTAACATATTTAGGCCACATAGAAAAACATTAGGACCCCGTACTGAAGCTTTTTCTGCATGCATGTTAAAAATATGTGCATTTCTTTCAATATTCAATTGTCTTATAAGAAATAATCTTAAATACAAATTATTCTTATAAGAGATAATCTTAAATAATCTTAAGACCATTAATAAGTTTAAATGAACCGAATTTATAGGAGTAAATATTTAAAGTGAAAACTTCATTTATAGGATTTAATGATTAATAGTTTTTGTAGTATAAACTGTATTTTATTATTTGAATTACTTTTAAAAAGAATTTACTGGTAACAGTTTAAATGAAACAAAAAGAAGAATGAAATGCAAAATTTATATTTTTTACTTATGTCTATTGTGTGTTCGATTTGCTATGTTCTTAATTTTAACTAAGGAAATTAAAATTCCATTTATAATTACAGCAATGGTTTCATAATATACTTTTATTTTTTCGATTACAAAAAAATTAAGAAGAAAGAAAGAAATCTCGATGAGACTGTTCATTTAATATATATCTCACCTCTTTATAAGAATAGTTCTTACTCAATAAAATATACACTGATTTCCAATTTGTATACCACAACATATTTTTGTTTTCTTTCTTGGCCTATTACTTTTAATAAAATAAAGGAACGAATAAAATATTTTTGATTATATTATGTGTTTTTCATAGAATAATTAATTGAATTTTACATTATCTCACGTTGGGAATCATTTTTTAATCTAGTATTAACTCAATCGCACACGTATGGTCTTAAAAAGATGCAAAATAATAATTTAAGCGATAAGCTTGTCTTTTTCCGTCATGCATAGTCGAAATAAAAGTCTCGATTGATTAAATTTTGTGATACATGTTGCTTTTTTCACGAAAATAAGATTCATAAATATCTGTAGTATACAGTACCAAATTCTCATAGTTATACTATGTATAGTATTAATTTTACAATTTATTAAACACATGTATTCAAAAATGGCTAACGTTGAAAAGGTTAATGATTTTAGATAAAGAAAACTAAATTTATTTCATTTATTTAAAACACTGACTTGTTTCGTTTCTAACAGCTCCAAAACTATATATGCAGTAGGAAAGTTGCACAATCTACGATTGTACAAATTTAATATTGCTTATATGAAAAAAAGTACCAAAATTTCCCCTATTGACGGTTTACTTTTTTCTTTGCGGAAATCCATTTCTCAAAAGCACTTTTCCTAAAAGCTTGCAATTATTCCAATCAACAGAAGTGCGGGGTTAGCTGTCATGTCCCCCGGCGGCATATTTACTACCTTTACTTGAGCTCAAACGGGGATGCAGTTCAACGTTGTTGATTGGTTTTTGTTTTGCATGTCATATCTGACTTTACGCTTTCCTTCAAAAGTTTAATGGAAAATTCTATCCTATAAAGTTTTAATGATACTATTTTATTGTATTTGACTTTATTTGTAAAATGTCTGTATTTTCGGAGTAAAAATTTCCTTCCTCATTATTTCATGAAATTGAATCAATTTCTGATAATATAATTACAATTCGCAGTAATATAAAAATTTAGAAGAGTGTGAAAAATAGATACAAGAGTTTGGCGAGTTGATAAACACCAAGTGGAAATCAAGATCTTTAAAGCCACCAGCTCAAAATTTGCTTGCTCTTAGTATTAATATAAGGGCTTTTTTTTCCCGCTCCATTTTAATTTTATATGTATCGTAGTTATCGTACAGCAATTTTAAAGAAAAAGTTGTAATGTAAATAATAATAATAAATAGATAGATAAAATAGTACGTTTCCTATTCGGTTTTCAATTTTAATTTTAATTATTTTTTATTTATTTATTTATTTATTTATTTATTTAATATCTTGTCTGCAATACGCAAATTTTTTTTTAAATATGTTTAAATGTGGCGCCATCTGTATAATCGGATTTTAGTTAATGCACCTAAAATATTATTATTTATTTATTTTAATTTATTTTATCTAAGTATTTTATATTAATAGATTTTACAAAATATTTTAATTATAATTTATAAGGATACAAATGAAATTTATATGCAGCTGAGCTCTACGTTACTTTCTTTTTATATAATAAGCATTTATTTTTGAATTTTTGAATTTTCTTAACTATTTTATGTTACTATTATTTATTTATTTATTTATTTTTTAATGTCAGACAATATCTTTTTAAATCGATTAACTTTTAACAGAAGCAATGATTTTCAATAGTATGAATATTTTACATTTTATAACTGGAATCGTATTTAGAGTATCTAAAAAATTAGTGCATGAATGTTTTTATAGTATTTTACTATAAATAAAAAGAAATTTTTTTAATTTAGCTTTACAAAAGAGGAATATTTTATTTTTTTATTTACTTTTCAATTAGTTATAGCATTTTGTTTTAACCCTTTCGCTACCAACATTTTAAAAATAAAATAAAAATTATAACAATAAATAAGTTTAAAAATGAAACTAAACGGTCTAGTGCTGCCATCTATTAGCGTTACTTTAAAATATCAGTGCTTTTAGTAAGAAAATAACTAAAAATGCAGACAAACTTTTGAAATTAGTTTTAAAAGGTCTTAAAAAAAAAAAAAATCTAAAAATCTAAAAATCGTGTCCTTGATCATAGACATCAGTAGTGAAAGGGTTAATCTTCATCTCAGAGATAAATCATGAGAATAACAACAGAAAAATTATTTTTCATGAAATGTTTGAAGTAAAATTTGCCATCTGTATATTTCAATATTTCTTAGCACATTGTATTCTCTTAGTGCACAATATATTTTTTATTCTACTATATGAGTAAGAAATGTTGCAACATGAAGTATAAAAACTATTTTTACCACAAAAAGGATAAATAATGCAAGAGAAAGAGAAAAAAATCATATTAATTTTCTTAAAAAGAAAAAATAAAATAAAATAAAATAAAATAAAGAAAAAGACTTATATATTTTCAAGCATACAAGAATTTAAAATATATTACTATGACTTTAATGGATGAGCCATATTCCTTAAACGGTAATAAATTGTTTATTTATTTTTTCAAAAGTACAATAAATTAATAAGGCATTTAGTACGTGTAATTATTTATTTTTCAAATAAGATTCCCAGGAAGTGTTTTTATTTTTTCATTAATTTAATATTTTTAAATTTGTCATTTCGATGCTTATAATGTTATTTTCCCTGAGGTTCGGGAAAAAAAAAATACTTAAAAAAAAAAAAATTAATAAAGTATTTAGAATACTAACAAGGTATTTAGTATTATATATACTTATTTAGTTTTGAAATCAGATTTCATGTGTGTATATATATATATATATTGTGGAGTTTGCGTTCCTGCAAACTCCATCTTAACTTACTTAAATAGATTACTAAGAGAACACAAGACTTTAAATAACAATAACTAAAGTTTATTTGAGCAGATTAATGGGAGGGCGGCCTGGTAAATTTATATAGCTCAGCCAGCGTTTTACTTAATCAAAATATATGAATCAACAATTTAAGTAGATAATCTTAAATATCTCACCACAGCAGATAGTCGAAAGTGTAGAGACGATTGCACTCGTACTTCACTAATACGGCTTCACTATGGGACAGAGGATTCCCTTCTCTCCCAGCTTGAACTTTCGAAAACTAGTAGACACTCACGAACGCTCAACACTACCTAACTTCACACAACTAAATCTCCTCTACTCTACTTTCGATATTCACCAAAATAAGAATCACCACATTCGCTGTAATATCCTCCAACATCCGCCATACGATTTTCCAACATCCACTATCGACCCTCCAACATCCACTATCGATCTACTAAAACCATCTCTATTTTTATACTTCTTCCTACACCCTCCTTTCACTACATTTCAATCCGTACTTTTAAAAATCACTTCTAATTTAACTAATATTCCAAATCTAAGTCTTTTAATGCAGCACCCTGCCGACACAAAACTAGCTCGACCTCAACCGTCACCGAGCCACTGGCGACGGAGTGATTTTAACCGTCCCCACTTCCTACTTTGCTGGATCCAGCTTAATTGAAACAACTGTGGTGACGTTCTAACGTCTCAACCTCACAATATATATATTGTATATTTTTAAATCTGTTATTTTGATGATTATAAAAGAATAAAAGTAAAAAATATTTTTTGTTGGTAAAAATAAAAGCATAAATAAATAAAAATGATAATTATTTAATAAAATTGTTGTTAAAGAATTGTTTAAAAATGTGTTTAAGGCGTAAAATTAATTTTGTGTGAAAGCTATACGAACTTCTTTCATAAATTAAGAAAATAAGAGGAATTAAAAAATAAAATAAAATGAAAATATTACATAATAATTGAAAATCAATGAAAAATACAGATGGCGCCACTATTTTTCATTTTCAGAATTATTTTATTAAAGTAATTTTATCTGCCACAAATTTAATTTGGTAAAATTTAAATTTCTCGGAAGAAAACATTGTTTTTCAAATATAGTTAGAAAATTCTTTCAAGTATTCATATTCATTCATTCGCATAAAACGAGAGGAATATTGTAGATTATTACTGATTTTGGCTAAGTATTATAATCAGTGGAGAATCATTGCGTCATAAAAGGTAGCAACCAATCAACAAAGTCAAACTGCATCCCCGTTTGAACTCGAGTAAAGGTAGTAAATATGCTCCCCGGCGTGAGTTCGCATAATGCGATAGGCATAGAGACAGTAGACAAAACAAAGCAGTTTTCGAAATTTTTGATAAAGTAAATCATTTTACACCATTCTTTTTTTTTTTTACTTCTAATGCTTTAATTAAGGGATATTACTCATTTAAATAAGTTCAAAGGTTTATATATAATTATTGTTATTAATAAATATTAATGTTATTAAATTATTTATATTAATATTATAAATTATTGATATAATCTAATTAATATTATCAAATTGGATTTCCTTAAAAATAATAATGAGAACTATTTGAAATATACCAACCGTTTTTTAGAAGTATTGGATTCTTTTCCACATTACATGAAATTTTTAGCTGTGGTCTGTAAAAAAATAAGAAAATTGTCGTTTTTATTATTTTCTGTACTATTCTCAATTAATGATAGAAACGTAACTTCTATTCTAAAAAATCAAGTGATCTTTTAACTATATCTAAAAATTTTATCAAGTCAATATTGCTGAAAATCAACTTTTAAGTTGAAAATAAATTAAGTTAAAATAAATTTTTAAGTTGATATTCCCAGTTGAAAACATTAAATTTAATTTTTGCACAGCTTTTACTATAGTCGCACAAAACTGAATGATCCTCGCCTGGACATATCCAGTTTTTTTCCCTTTTTATGACTACTGTGGACACGAAAATATTATTGCTGTGGGTTTTGACATACTTTCTACTTAAGGTATGTAGGGATGGGAGGAACAGCGGTTGCCTAGTGAGGAGAGCACTCAGTTCGTAATTGAAGATTACGGTTTGATATTCCAGCCGTCCGAAGACCATTCATTCAATATAGCTGGAGCACGTAAAATCCTCTGTGGCTGCAATTTCCTCCAAGTTTCAAAATTAATACATCTTGGACTTATGAAACTGAAGAGGTTGAACTTTTCGCAGAGGATCGGGATTGCGATGACATGTCTCCAGACCACCTCTAGGGTTGAATCCCAGACTTTCGCGAAGTACCTATTGTGCAGCATTTCCAGGTGAAATTCATCAACTCATTGTTATTACTCACTCTCCTAACTCCTTTCCACCCTCTCCTCTACTTCTTTAAGAGAGAAAGAATAAAATGAGAAAACAGGTTATTGCCTAACGTTTGGTAACAGTGTTTTATCTTCTGATTTTAAAATGGAATTTTAGATTAGTTTGCGTAGTATTTGTATGCTACATATAAATTATCTTATATATTAAAACACAAAGCTATTTCTTTAAGACCAAAATCGCACGATCTGAGCATGCGCGAAGGCTGTTCCTTTCCTTAAACGCAATCGGAGACCAACAGCTGAAACGTACACGTTTCGCTTTGAACCAATAGGAAGCAACCGAAGCAGGGTCTATTCCTTTCCTTAAGCGTAAAGACCATCGTTTTCGTTCGTGTTTATTTTAATGGCGTCGTCGTGCAGTGACTATCGTCGCATTGTTGTTATTGATTTTGTTCTTCAATTTGATTGTAAGTATTAGCTTATAAAGCTCACAATTTCGCAATTAAAAAGACAGCAAGGTGTGTATAGATTCTTTTGTTTTATTTCATCCACTTCGTATAAAGTTTACTCTTTTGCATGTGTCCTATGTTATTGCGTATAGTTCCGTATCTTTTAGCACAGAAAACTGCATTTTTTACTTTTTCTTCTGCGTTGTGTAAATTATTCCGTTTATTTAAAATATTCCAATATGCATTTTGACATTTCTTCTGCATTGTAACTATATGTTTATTTCAATGATTGATGGTATTTATTTACTTTGTCCAGTTATTAAATTCGATTAATCAAAACTTTAAAAGTTCACGTCGTGCTAAAAATTAACAAAACACTCGATTTTGTATATAAAGAAGTGTTTTAATGTTTTTAAAGTGGATTATATAATACTAGAGCCCCTAAATAAAATAACAGGCCGGCGCATCACCGCCATTATTTTGCCTCCGAAGAGGACAGCATTCCCGCTTGGCGTCCTTATCGCTTCCCAAATGATTTTAAGAAATCTTGATCTGAAGCTAATCCAGTCAAGATAAGAGCAATAAACAACAATAATATTCCTAAAAACACATTTTTTTTCACAGTACATTCTCAGGATGTCATTTTATTCTGAGGATATCCTATGGATGAACTGGGGTAAGATGTGTTGTTAGGGCAGTTTCTGTTTCTTTCACAAAATGTCTCCAAAACTCAAATACACAGTCTGCGAACACTTTATATTCACTTCTTGAATGATTATAGCAGTTTATCGCTAAACAAACTTCCATATCATCGTTTACTTAGCTAAAATTATGAAATATAATAAAACAAGTTACTTTGAAGGAACGTAAGACGATAAAAAAAATGTTTGTTGTTTGTTTATCAGAGAAACACGCTGGGTACACGTGGCAACACTAAGGCAACAAAATGCCTGATGCGCCAGCTCGTATACATAGGAGCCTTATATAATACGAAAAGAAGATAATGTTGCATTTACGGTTTTTGCATTAATACTTATTTATCACACTTTTTTTTTTTTTTTTTAATCTATGGCAAGTTGATGATTCGAATCACTTACGCGAGTATTCATGCTTTCAAAAGAAGCATTAATTAAAACAAAAATAAATAAAAAATAAATTGTTCTGTAAACGCAAAAATTGATTGCTTGATAATTATAAATGTGTTATGTACTAAGTTTTTCATGTTAAATATGTATTGCAAAGGAGTTTTTTTTTATCAATTACCCCCTTATTTATTTGGTTTAGCTTTAAACATTTATTATAATGGCATGAATAAACTAAAAATTGATGGAAAATTAAGTTGTTAGTATTACATTTAAAAGGCCAGTTTGAAGTAACAAAATCAGGTAAACTATTAATTGTTACTGAATAGTAGTTCTAAAAATTTTATTCGTTTTTTGTCTATTTGAATTAGGCAAATTTTATTTCAATAAGAAATAAAAATTTAACCAGAAGAAAGATTTAAAAGTAAAAAATTAAAATTAAAAGCATAATTTCCAATGCTAACTAGTATGTTGTGGCCACCACAAGACTTTCTTCTATATTTTCCTATACATATTCAATCAGTAACAATATTAAAAAAAAAAAAAAAAAAAAAAAAAAAAAAAAAAAAAAGATTTTTTTTTTCTTTTTCTTTTTTTTTTTTTTTTTTTTTTTTTTTTTTTTTTTGTGAAAATTAATACATATTCAATCACTAACAATAATTAAAAAAAAAAAAAAATCGATTTTTTTTTTTTTTTTTTTTTGTTAAAAGTAAAAAAAATCGATAACTTTGTTTTAAATTATCACAGATTTATGGTTCAACCATTCGTTTTAAAGGTATTGACGAGATCTTTCGAATGATACCCATCTTCAAAATTTAACCCCCCCGGGGGGGTACTTCCCCCCAGGGGGGGAACCGATGCCCCCCTATGCACAATTTTTTTTCCTAGTTAACTACTACTATCACCAATAATTCAAATTAATTTTACAATCACGAGTTTAAGATAACTCTCATTATGCCCATTTATACGGAATTTTGTCCTATGCTGCCATGTTAAAAATTTGCATAAAATGCGATTACAGCGCCACCTGTTGAGCTATTGATCCCCAAATCTAATGGGCACCAGTTCATGTCAGGGTGCAACTAAATACCAAGTTTGGTTAAATTTCATTCATATGTTCGTGAGATACAGCGTCCACAAAAAATGATACAGACACACAGACAGACAGACAGACAGACAGACAGACAGACAGACACACAGACAGATATTTTCTAAAAACTATCAATTCATGTTCAGGACATCCCAAAACGTGTAGATCCGTCAAAAAACGGAGGTCGAAAATTTTCGCGAATCCAATACTTTCTCTATATTACATATAGAAGAAAGTAAAAAAAAGATGAATTATACATAATATTGTAGAACTCATGCAAAAGTGTATACTTTACACAAAGTGAAAGAAAAAGGAAAAAAAAAATGTATATATTACACACATTGCTGTTTTCCAAAAAAGGAAATTATGAATCTTTAAGCCAATACTTTCGGCCAAATTGGAAAACATTGTCGTAATTCATTTATACGTTAGTTGCTTTTTCACATATTTCCTTACATATAAATTTTTTATGTAATTTATATGTTTTAAAGTCTCCTTAGTCCTCTTTTTCAAAGACTGGATAATATGTATGTATTGGTTGAAAAAGGGGGGGGGGATTTTCTGTCTGTCACATCACAAAAAAATATTATAACTGCGAAAAGTCAATTTCGTTTGGCTATTCCGATGTAGTTATAAATATAGGAAATATTTCAAATACACGGCTAGCACTAAATACTAGATTTGCATGCAAATACTTCTAAAAAAAATAAACAATATATTTGACAAAAATTATTGTGTGTGTGTGTTAATTTTATGAATTGAGAAATATTTCAAAACACACGGCTAGCACATAAGCTTGATTTACATGCAAATATTTCTAAAAAATAATTGATTTTTTTGATAAAAAGTATTGTGTGTGTGCGTGTGTGTGTGTGTTATTTTATGAATTGAGAAATATTTCAAAAAACATGGCTAGCACATAATACGTCTTTACAATTGGTTATTAATGTTGCAAGTTTTTAAATAATACTGCATTTGAATTAAAATGATAAATTATATGCTGAAAATGTGTGTGTGAAGTGCACCTACGTGCATTATAACTGAAAGTGACCATATAGCAAGTCTGGGATCACCAGATTTACATGCTATCACTCTCAAAAAAATAAATAAATAGTGTATTAAAAAAATACGTGTTATCTCTCATTTTTTTTTTTTTTTTTTTTTTTTTTTTAAACAGCTACCAATTTTAAACTGGCACATTATGTAAATTAAGCAGGTTCAAGAATATGTGTGTATACCTTTATGAATTTGTGTATAAATATGAAATTAAATGAGAAAATACAAATTTATGCATTTGTTGTAAATATATTATAATTACACAATTTTAAGAAAAAAATTTGTTCGGCAACAATAATGTAAAAATGAGTTTTAAATTTAAGCAAATATTAAATTAACAATTGCAAAATTTATCCAACAGGCCTTCTTTATAAAAATGTATGAGTAATGTTTAAACCCATTGAGAAATTCCAATAAAAATTATTTATATAAATTCCAAATTTTATAATCAACATTCTGCACAAAATAATAGAAAAAAAATGTGACAAGGACTCTTATTTCAAACCCATGTCATTAAATATGTTTCCTTGAACATGCAAAAATCCTAATATTATTATTATTATTATTATTATTTTTAGTTTTAATCTTATATATTATCTTAATTAATTTACTGTTATTATTACATTTAAAGAAGTTTCATCAAAAAGAATTTATTCTAGCAAAAGAAAATTTTGAACTAATTGATTGTAAACATTTGTCAAAATAAGTTATAATGTTCCACAAAAATAATGTTCCGCCATTCACCGTCCTTAAATTAAAAAAATATCGGTCTAGCCGAAGTAATTGTCCAGACAATAAATAGCAAAACACCAAAAAAAGAGAAAAAAAAAAAAAAAAAAAAAAAACTCATGCACTGCAGAACGCTCAAGGAAGTGAATAAGTTCTCCCTCTGCAAAATATTACATAATTTTGACGACAAAAAAATTGTATATTAAATTTTGACTAACATAAACGAAGTGCATGAATTAAAAATTAAGAATTTATAAGCAAATTGAATAATTCAATCCATAATAACAAGGAAACCATTAGCAGATTAATTAAAAAGAATAAAACATGTCTATGATAAATTTATAAATGTGTAATATCTGCCAACGGACTTAAAAAAACTCATAAAAAAAACATTAATAATCACTACTTCATTTCAATGACAACAAACTACGTTTATACCGAGAAGGAATTGTGTTATTTATCCATCAAATAAACAAAAGGAAATGTAAATAAAATTCTCTCCTCTTTTCAAAAAAAGGAATATATTTCTTATTTATTAGAAACTGTTTTCATAGAATATATATAAATTTTTAAAAAAATTAAAAAAAATCACAATATGCAATTATAAAAATTATTATTCTGCAATTAAAGAAAATTTATACCCAAAACAAAAAAATGTTTAATGACAATATCTATGTATCGATTTTTTTTTTTTAAAATTCTCGCCAAACACATATTTATATGAAATATTATGTATCTCAAAAATGTCATTATTGTTCTAGAAACGCTATTTCCACAAAATACATATCATAAACACACGAAAAAAATTATGAAAGGATTAATGCACAGATATATTGCCTATATCTATTTTCATTTATTTATTCTAAAAAAAATTTATTCCCAAATTAAATTATCATCTTAATAAAATATTTCAATATTTAATTAATTACAAATATATATGTGCATTACCTTAATTATAAATAATACATTTAAAATTATAAAATGTATGCAAAATAACTATAAAAAGAAAATGAAAAGATTATCTTATCTGTTGTTATATCCAGTTCCTTTGAAAGTTGGATGCCAAATGCAGTAAACATCTTCGATGAACCGCGATTAATGTTCGTTTTAATTTTTATATAGTCAACTAAAACCATTAAAGTTTCTACTAATTGAGTCAAAACAGCTAGATAGATAAGTCTCAGTCTTACAAAAATTTTCCTTTGCAGGAAATGTAGCATCTAACATCTGACATACAATCCAGTATTTATATCATTAACCACAGGAGAAGAACGTCGATTTCTGGTTATCAGTAGATCTTCCGATGAAAACACACCCTGGCAAAGAAAGATAAGAAACCGGGGGAAGGCAAGCCATTCTCGTCAGTTCGCAGCCACGGTCAATAGAAACCTCGTCATGTTCATTTTCTTGAACGAATGTCAGGCGAAGAAAAACTTTATTTACTCTCCTTCCACAGACAATCAGCGGGGAGAATATTACTACACAATTAAACTATATCAGCGTGTAGCAGTACAAGAATTTACGCAAACATTTCCTCTGCATCCAACAGAGGCATGTAGGAGCATCAATTTTCCAAAAAAGGTCGATATACGAAAAATCATTTTTCTTTTATATGAAGTCAAATGAATCCTTCTAGTATAATAAGAAACATCTGTTGTACTTCAAATTCTTCTATCTGTCATCGAAATTTTTAAGTAATAGTAGACAGTCACTTTTATATTTTGACAAAATCTTGAATATACAATCCCAGTTGTGATTCATCTCTTGCAGGTGGTTCCAAAGTTGAAAAAAAGAATATCAGTCTTTTAAAATAACGACCCTCTCTCCCACAGAACGAATTTCCGACCTGAACGGTGACCAATTTTGTGTACACTAGATTTTATGTACACTAGATTTATGTACAATTAGAAAATGTACAATTAGAGAGAATCCATATAGAAAAGTAATTTATTTTTCAAAGTTCTATTGACGAATATTTTGTACATTGCGAAATAAAATATACTCTTTTTAAAATAACACAAAGTCTAATTCCTCTTGAACTATAGAATATTTTATTGAAATTTATTTTAAACAAACATTCTCAAGATATTATTAAATTCAAAGGCAATAACTCAGGTTTTAAATTTTGATGGAAACCGTTATAAATTTGCAGGAGAGAGAGCAAAGCGATTACATCTTTATTACGCGATAATCTTAGTCGAAGTGTCCGGAATCAAATCCGACAGCACACTTGAAAACCGCTAGATTGTAGTAATATCATTACATTCATAAGCCAACGGCGCCAACACATTTTTCTTTGTGTTAATGATATTTTAATGGGAATTTTAAATCTCAAGCGACGGTTGTAAATATGGCAACCCTACCTTGGCATATATCACTTGTGCCAAAAGACGGTTGGAAACATGTGCAAGTAATCATGAAATATTACGAAATTCTTGCGACATGATGTCTAAATTATGGGTCATTAGTTTATTTATAGCCGCAATTAAATACATTATCTGTATATAAAATAAAACAAAACAAATAAAAATTATAACGGAAATTTTCTAATAGAACATTTACTGCTATAAATATAAATAGATTTATTGAGAAACGCATTGAAATAGAAATAAAGAAAATAATTACTTTCAGGGTGAATAAAATTAAATTGTGTATTAGATCCCTAAATATATATTGCATTATGCTAAAAAGGAGATCAGTGGATTTAATACTGAATTCGTTCTTAAAACTAGAAAAGGTTATGTATTTTAATTTCCAATAAAGAATTTAATAAATTTGAAATAAGTTTGACATATCTAAAGAGGATTATTAATAAATTTAATTGTGAATAAATAAACATTTAATTAGAATAGAATAAATTTGATGAAATAAAAGCATATGTGAGCAACTCCCTCACAACACCCTCCCCCAATAAATGGTTATTTGCCTCAAGCCATGCATAAACACACACACAATCACATATACACGTATATAATATAGGGTAACTGCACTAAACTGAGAAAAAAATACACCGCTTTCATCTAGAACGAATAAGTGGTTGCTAAAAATCGTCTCTTGTATACATATCTGTTTGCAGAGATTTTTAAATAAGTTTGACCTCGATAATATAGGCAAACGCTTTAGAAGTCTAATAGGGGTTTCCAGAACTCGCTTTCATAGGGGACTAGAATGTATAAGTATGACATGGAACTATTTTTATTAGAGCCACAAACTAGATTCTAGATGTCAGTTACAGAATTTTTTCTCAGTGTAGTACTTGTCATTTTAAGAAATAACTGTAACTATAACTATTTTCTACATAGTAGTACTACAGATGGTAGTAGTTGAATGATTTTTATACTCGAAAAATTATCTTTTCGAATAGCTTAAAAAAATGTGCCAATAGTGGACACTTCAAAACCCAGCATTGAACAATTTTTCTATTCCAGTAGTGAACCAGTAGTAGTACCATTGAATTTCTTCAGAAGGAGCAATATTAAATGCAAACTGGTTTAAAATGTATATTGAAATAACAAAAGGTAGTTTTGTTTCGTAATTGCATTCAATAAACAGAAAAATATTATACATTTCTGTCGTAAATTGAATACAATTTAACTCTGAAAAACTTAGTGTCTTCAAGTACACATTGTTTTATTTAAAACGACTTAATTTGTAAAAAAAAAAAAAAAAAAAAAAAAAATTATCCTTTCGTGTGATAAGCCTATAAATATCAAGGCTAAAAGAGCATTTCTTTAGTTATTTTCTCGAATTTTCTGCTTCATTTTCATAAAAATGCTAATGTTATATAAAAATCTGGAAAGAGAAAATTCTGATGAATATATTGTATTATCCCTATCACATTTCGCGTGAAGGGAATTGATATTCGTTCATATTCTGAATTTAGGAGAATACTAAGCTATGCTCACTGCTGGATCTGGCCATAAATATTATGTGATCTCGTATTGAAAGTACTGTCCACTACTAGTCATAATAACATTTTCTGTTACCTGTAATGAACACGCATAAAAATATTATATGTTAATTCCAAACTAAAAATTTAGCTCAGTAAATTGAGCATATTTATTTTTAGTCCAATGAATACGAAGAGTACATGGATCCAGTTAAACATAAATAGAGATAAAACAAACAAAATTGTGTTTCCTCATTCAAAACTCTAAGAAAATACATCAGGATGAAAGAAAGTGCAATTATTTCAGTTAAACTAGCGTTATTCTGAAACTAATGGCTAGCAATATTTCAGTTCAAGACATTAATAATAAAGGCTTGTATAACCAACTCCGAATATTTCTCGAACCTATAAAAGAATTAAGAAACTCGTTTCCATGGTTAAAATTTAAAAGAATCCACTACTGGCACAGAATCCACTAGTGCTTTTACACTATATAATTTTAATTAGAAATTTATTGACAAATCATTATGTGCTTCAGTTTTGGTTAATAAGCCTTTTTGAACATTTTAAAAATATAAATTGAGTAATGGAATATTTTTAATATTCCCATTTATTCTTTCTCAATTTTAAAATTTTATACTTGTTCTCAAAGGAATAACAATGCAATACTTCCATTACCTACGGCAGTCGAGTAATGGAAATAAAAATGTTTTTAAGTTGTATCCTTTACTTCCGTTAATAAAATAGTTCTACTAATAAGTTTAACTTTTGAGAATCATTAAATAACTAAATCCAGTACTTAATTAGCTGTAATTTAAGTAAATAAACGGCGAATATGTTTTTAATTACTGAAAAGAATAAAATAAAGTAACCTTTATGGAATTAATTCCTACTAAATCTTTAACCACTAAATTTGACACTCACATGGTTTAGTTGTATTTCAATACTTTAAAAGTCTCTATGGATTTTAATATAAAACTGTAGGCGTAATGTGGTTTAAGAAATGCAACCATTTCCAACTTTTGACATGTGGCAAAGCTAATTCGACGAATGTTGCCTTTTAATTGAAAACTGTTATTGTACTTTGTTTGTGTGTTTTCAGATTTTATGTAATTTAAAATTAATTACTTTTGTTTTATATGTGAATTTTCAAAATGAGAATATAAATTAAAATGAATATGGCTTAATTAGAAGTTAATGAACATCAACAAAATTCTTTAAAATTTTCATTTCCCAATACCATACAGAGAAACAATGAATGAAATATATTTAAATTATTAAGGTTAAATAAATATTAAGCTTTATAATTAATTAAATTTAAAAAATAATTCATTTTAATTTATTTAATTCCTGCTGGACATCTTATGTTTTTAGTAAAATTTCTTGATTTTCGATTATCTGAGAATAGTTTGAACATGTATCTAGAAAAGTTATACATAATATACATACAGTTTAATATTTATTATGTATGGGTATTTTTATTTCAGAGTTTTCACGTAAAAAAAAAAAAAAAAAAAAAAAAAACTGTTGTAACTAAACAAAATATGTATAACATTTTTATGTTGACTTTTTTCATGTATTATTATTATTATTACAGGGTGCAGCAGCTATTTGAGAACAAAATATCGTCCGTAGACAATAATATCGTCCGTTACAATAACTTCCATATCATCGTTTACTTAGCTAAAATTATGAAATATAATAAAACAAGTTACTTTGAAGGAACGTAAGACGATAAAAAAAAATGTTTGTTGTTTGTTTATCAGAGAAACACGCTGGGTACACGTGGCAACACTAAGGCAACAAAATGCCTGATGCGCCAGCTCGTATACATAGGAGCCTTATATAATACGAAAAGAAGATAATGTTGCATTTACGGTTTTTGCATTAATACTTATTTATCACACTTTTTTTTTTTTTTTTTAATCTATGGCAAGTTGATGATTCGAATCACTTACGCGAGTATTCATGCTTTCAAAAGAAGCATTAATTAAAACAAAAATAAATAAAAAATAAATTGTTCTGTAAACGCAAAAATTGATTGCTTGATAATTATAAATGTGTTATGTACTAAGTTTTTCATGTTAAATATGTATTGCAAAGGAGTTTTTTTTTTATCAATTACCCCCTTATTTATTTGGTTTAGCTTTAAACATTTATTATAATGGCATGAATAAACTAAAAATTGATGGAAAATTAAGTTGTTAGTATTACATTTAAAAGGCCAGTTTGAAGTAACAAAATCAGGTAAACTATTAATTGTTACTGAATAGTAGTTCTAAAAATTTTATTCGTTTTTTGTCTATTTGAATTAGGCAAATTTTATTTCAATAAGAAATAAAAATTTAACCAGAAGAAAGATTTAAAAGTAAAAAATTAAAATTAAAAGCATAATTTCCAATGCTAACTAGTATGTTGTGGCCACCACAAGACTTTCTTCTATATTTTCCTATACATATTCAATCAGTAACAATATTAAAAAAAAAAAAAAAAAAAAAAAAAAAAAAAAGATTTTTTTTTTCTTTTTCTTTTTTTTTTTTTTTTTTTTGTGAAAATTAATACATATTCAATCACTAACAATAATTAAAAAAAAAAAAAATCGATTTTTTTTTTTTTTTTTTTTTTTTTGTTAAAAGTAAAAAAAATCGATAACTTTGTTTTAAATTATCACAGATTTATGGTTCAACCATTCGTTTTAAAGGTATTGACGAGATCTTTCGAATGATACCCATCTTCAAAATTTAACCCCCCCGGGGGGGTACTTCCCCCCAGGGGGGGAACCGATGCCCCCCTATGCACAATTTTTTTTCCTAGTTAACTACTACTATCATCAATAATTCAAATTAATTTTACAATCACAAGTTTAAGATAACTATCATTATGCCCATTTATACGGAATTTTGTCCTATGCTGCCATGTTAAAAATTTGCATAAAATGCGATTACAGCGCCACCTGTTGAGCTATTGATCCCCAAATCTAATGGGCACCAGTTCATGTCAGGGTGCAACTAAATACCAAGTTTGGTTAAATTTCATTCATATGTTCGTGAGATACAGCGTCCACAAAAAATGATACAGACACACAGACAGACAGACAGACAGACAGACAGACAGACACACAGACAGACAGACAGACAGACACACAGACAGATATTTTCTAAAAACTATCAATTCATGTTCAGGACATCCCAAAACGTGTAGATCCGTCAAAAAACGGAGGTCGAAAATTTTCGCGAATCCAATACTTTCTCTATATTACATATAGAAGAAAGTAAAAAAAAGATGAATTATACATAATATTGTAGAACTCATGCAAAAGTGTATACTTTACACAAAGTGAAAGAAAAAGGAAAAAAAAAAATGTATATATTACACACATTGCTGTTTTCCAAAAAAGGAAATTATGAATCTTTAAGCCAATACTTTCGGCCAAATTGGAAAACATTGTCGTAATTCATTTATACGTTAGTTGCTTTTTCACATATTTCCTTACATATAAATTTTTATGTAATTTATATGTTTTAAAGTCTCCTTAGTCCTCTTTTTCAAAGACTGGATAATATGTATGTATTGGTTGAAAAAGGGGGGGGGGGGGATTTTCTGTCTGTCACATCACAAAAAAATATTATAACTGCGAAAAGTCAATTTCGTTTGGCTATTCCGATGTAGTTATAAATATAGGAAATATTTCAAATACACGGCTAGCACTAAATACTAGATTTGCATGCAAATACTTCTAAAAAAAATAAACATTAATATATTTGACAAAAATTATTGTGTGTGTGTGTTAATTTTATGAATTGAGAAATATTTCAAAACACACGGCTAGCACATAAGCTTGATTTACATGCAAATATTTCTAAAAAATAATTGATTTTTTTGATAAAAAGTATTGTGTGTGTGCGTGTGTGTGTGTGTTATTTTATGAATTGAGAAATATTTCAAAAAACATGGCTAGCACATAATACGTCTTTACAATTGGTTATTAATGTTGCAAGTTTTTAAATAATACTGCATTTGAATTAAAATGATAAATTATATGCTGAAAATGTGTGTGTGAAGTGCACCTACGTGCATTATAACTGAAAGTGACCATATAGCAAGTCTGGGATCACCAGATTTACATGCTATCACTCTCAAAAAAATAAATAAATAGTGTATTAAAAAAATACGTGTTATCTCTCATTTTTTTTTTTTTTTTTTTTTTTTTTTTAAACAGCTACCAATTTTAAAGTGGCACATTATGTAAATTAAGCAGGTTCAAGAATATGTGTGTATACCTTTATGAATTTGTGTATAAATATGAAATTAAATGAGAAAATACAAATTTATGCATTTGTTGTAAATATATTATAATTACACAATTTTAAGAAAAAAATTTGTTCGGCAACAATAATGTAAAAATGAGTTTTAAATTTAAGCAAATATTAAATTAACAATTGCAAAATTTATCCAACAGGCCTTCTTTATAAAAATGTATGAGTAATGTTTAAACCCATTGAGAAATTCCAATAAAAATTATTTATATAAATTCCAAATTTTATAATCAACATTCTGCACAAAATAATAGAAAAAAAATGTGACAAGGACTCTTATTTCAAACCCATGTCATTAAATATGTTTCCTTGAACATGCAAAAATCCTAATATTATTATTATTATTATTATTATTTTTAGTTTTAATCTTATATATTATCTTAATTAATTTACTGTTATTATTACATTTAAAGAAGTTTCATCAAAAAGAATTTATTCTAGCAAAAGAAAATTTTGAACTAATTGATTGTAAACATTTGTCAAAATAAGTTATAATGTTCCACAAAAATAATGTTCCGCCATTCACCGTCCTTAAATTAAAAAAATATCGGTCTAGCCGAAGTAATTGTCCAGACAATAAATAGCAAAACACCAAAAAAAGAGAAAAAAAAAAAAAAAAAAAAAACTCATGCACTGCAGAACGCTCAAGGAAGTGAATAAGTTCTCCCTCTGCAAAATATTACATAATTTTGACGACAAAAAAATTGTATATTAAATTTTGACTAACATAAACGAAGTGCATGAATTAAAAATTAAGAATTTATAAGCAAATTGAATAATTCAATCCATAATAACAAGGAAACCATTAGCAGATTAATTAAAAAGAATAAAACATGTCTATGATAAATTTATAAATGTGTAATATCTGCCAACGGACTTAAAAAAACTCATAAAAAAAACATTAATAATCACTACTTCATTTCAATGACAACAAACTACGTTTATACCGAGAAGGAATTGTGTTATTTATCCATCAAATAAACAAAAGGAAATGTAAATAAAATTCTCTCCTCTTTTCAAAAAAAGGAATATATTTCTTATTTATTAGAAACTGTTTTCATAGAATATATATAAATTTTTAAAAAAATTAAAAAAAATCACAATATGCAATTATAAAAATTATTATTCTGCAATTAAAGAAAATTTATACCCAAAACAAAAAAATGTTTAATGACAATATCTATGTATCGATTTTTTTTTTTTTAAATTCTCGCCAAACACATATTTATATGAAATATTATGTATCTCAAAAATGTCATTATTGTTCTAGAAACGCTATTTCCACAAAATACATATCATAAACACACGAAAAAAATTATGAAAGGATTAATGCACAGATATATTGCCTATATCTATTTTCATTTATTTATTCTAAAAAAAATTTATTCCCAAATTAAATTATCATCTTAATAAAATATTTCAATATTTAATTAATTACAAATATATATGTGCATTACCTTAATTATAAATAATACATTTAAAATTATAAAATGTATGCAAAATAACTATAAAAAGAAAATGAAAAGATTATCTTATCTGTTGTTATATCCAGTTCCTTTGAAAGTTGGATGCCAAATGCAGTAAACATCTTCGATGAACCGCGATTAATGTTCGTTTTAATTTTTATATAGTCAACTAAAACCATTAAAGTTTCTACTAATTGAGTCAAAACAGCTAGATAGATAAGTCTCAGTCTTACAAAAATTTTCCTTTGCAGGAAATGTAGCATCTAACATCTGACATACAATCCAGTATTTATATCATTAACCCCTTCCGCTCCAGGCTAGCTGTAGTATGAATGTCTGAAATACCAGATTATAATTTTGAAATAGTATCGTATATTTTCTTTGGACGTATGCACGTACGTCCATGGTATTAAAGGCCATTAACACTAGGACGTACGCACGTACGTCCCTGGAGTGGAAGGGGTTAACCACAGGAGAAGAACGTCGATTTCTGGTTATCAGTAGATCTTCCGATGAAAACACACCCTGGCAAAGAAAGATAAGAAACCGGGGGAAGGCAAGCCATTCTCGTCAGTTCGCAGCCACGGTCAATAGAAACCTCGTCATGTTCATTTTCTTGAACGAATGTCAGGCGAAGAAAAACTTTATTTACTCTCCTTCCACAGACAATCAGCGGGGAGAATATTACTACACAATTAAACTATATCAGCGTGTAGCAGTACAAGAATTTACGCAAACATTTCCTCTGCATCCAACAGAGGCATGTAGGAGCATCAATTTTCCAAAAAAGGTCGATATACGAAAAATCATTTTTCTTTTATATGAAGTCAAATGAATCCTTCTAGTATAATAAGAAACATCTGTTGTACTTCAAATTCTTCTATCTGTCATCGAAATTTTTAAGTAATAGTAGACAGTCACTTTTATATTTTGACAAAATCTTGAATATACAATCCCAGTTGTGATTCATCTCTTGCAGGTGGTTCCAAAGTTGAAAAAAAGAATATCAGTCTTTTAAAATAACGACCCTCTCTCCCACAGAACGAATTTCCGACCTGAACGGTGACCAATTTTGTGTACACTAGATTTTATGTACACTAGATTTATGTACAATTAGAAAATGTACAATTAGAGAGAATCCATATAGAAAAGTAATTTATTTTTCAAAGTTCTATTGACGAATATTTTGTACATTGCGAAATAAAATATACTCTTTTTAAAATAACACAAAGTCTAATTCCTCTTGAACTATAGAATATTTTATTGAAATTTATTTTAAACAAACATTCTCAAGATATTATTAAATTCAAAGGCAATAACTCAGGTTTTAAATTTTGATGGAAACCGTTATAAATTTGCAGGAGAGAGAGCAAAGCGATTACATCTTTATTACGCGATAATCTTAGTCGAAGTGTCCGGAATCAAATCCGACAGCACACTTGAAAACCGCTAGATTGTAGTAATATCATTACATTCATAAGCCAACGGCGCCAACACATTTTTCTTTGTGTTAATGATATTTTAATGGGAATTTTAAATCTCAAGCGACGGTTGTAAATATGGCAACCCTACCTTGGCATATATCACTTGTGCCAAAAGACGGTTGGAAACATGTGCAAGTAATCATGAAATATTACGAAATTCTTGCGACATGATGTCTAAATTATGGGTCATTAGTTTATTTATAGCCGCAATTAAATACATTATCTGTATATAAAATAAAACAAAACAAATAAAAATTATAACGGAAATTTTCTAATAGAACATTTACTGCTATAAATATAAATAGATTTATTGAGAAACGCATTGAAATAGAAATAAAGAAAATAATTACTTTCAGGGTGAATAAAATTAAATTGTGTATTAGATCCCTAAATATATATTGCATTATGCTAAAAAGGAGATCAGTGGATTTAATACTGAATTCGTTCTTAAAACTAGAAAAGGTTATGTATTTTAATTTCCAATAAAGAATTTAATAAATTTGAAATAAGTTTGACATATCTAAAGAGGATTATTAATAAATTTAATTGTGAATAAATAAACATTTAATTAGAATAGAATAAATTTGATGAAATAAAAGCATATGTGAGCAACTCCCTCACAACACCCTCCCCCAATAAATGGTTATTTGCCTCAAGCCATGCATAAACACACACACAATCACATATACACGTATATAATATAGGGTAACTGCACTAAACTGAGAAAAAAATACACCGCTTTCATCTAGAACGAATAAGTGGTTGCTAAAAATCGTCTCTTGTATACATATCTGTTTGCAGAGATTTTTAAATAAGTTTGACCTCGATAATATAGGCAAACGCTTTAGAAGTCTAATAGGGGTTTCCAGAACTCGCTTTCATAGGGGACTAGAATGTATAAGTATGACATGGAACTATTTTTATTAGAGCCACAAACTAGATTCTAGATGTCAGTTACAGAATTTTTTCTCAGTGTAGTACTTGTCATTTTAAGAAATAACTGTAACTATAACTATTTTCTACATAGTAGTACTACAGATGGTAGTAGTTGAATGATTTTTATACTCGAAAAATTATCTTTTCGAATAGCTTAAAAAAATGTGCCAATAGTGGACACTTCAAAACCCAGCATTGAACAATTTTTCTATTCCAGTAGTGAACCAGTAGTAGTACCATTGAATTTCTTCAGAAGGAGCAATATTAAATGCAAACTGGTTTAAAATGTATATTGAAATAACAAAAGGTAGTTTTGTTTCGTAATTGCATTCAATAAACAGAAAAATATTATACATTTCTGTCGTAAATTGAATACAATTTAACTCTGAAAAACTTAGTGTCTTCAAGTACACATTGTTTTATTTAAAACGACTTAATTTGTAAAAAAAAAAAAAAAAAAAAAAAAATTATCCTTTCGTGTGATAAGCCTATAAATATCAAGGCTAAAAGAGCATTTCTTTAGTTATTTTCTCGAATTTTCTGCTTCATTTTCATAAAAATGCTAATGTTATATAAAAATCTGGAAAGAGAAAATTCTGATGAATATATTGTATTATCCCTATCACATTTCGCGTGAAGGGAATTGATATTCGTTCATATTCTGAATTTAGGAGAATACTAAGCTATGCTCACTGCTGGATCTGGCCATAAATATTATGTGATCTCGTATTGAAAGTACTGTCCACTACTAGTCATAATAACATTTTCTGTTACCTGTAATGAACACGCATAAAAATATTATATGTTAATTCCAAACTAAAAATTTAGCTCAGTAAATTGAGCATATTTATTTTTAGTCCAATGAATACGAAGAGTACATGGATCCAGTTAAACATAAATAGAGATAAAACAAACAAAATTGTGTTTCCTCATTCAAAACTCTAAGAAAATACATCAGGATGAAAGAAAGTGCAATTATTTCAGTTAAACTAGCGTTATTCTGAAACTAATGGCTAGCAATATTTCAGTTCAAGACATTAATAATAAAGGCTTGTATAACCAACTCCGAATATTTCTCGAACCTATAAAAGAATTAAGAAACTCGTTTCCATGGTTAAAATTTAAAAGAATCCACTACTGGCACAGAATCCACTAGTGCTTTTACACTATATAATTTTAATTAGAAATTTATTGACAAATCATTATGTGCTTCAGTTTTGGTTAATAAGCCTTTTTGAACATTTTAAAAATATAAATTGAGTAATGGAATATTTTTAATATTCCCATTTATTCTTTCTCAATTTTAAAATTTTATACTTGTTCTCAAAGGAATAACAATGCAATACTTCCATTACCTACGGCAGTCGAGTAATGGAAATAAAAATGTTTTTAAGTTGTATCCTTTACTTCCGTTAATAAAATAGTTCTACTAATAAGTTTAACTTTTGAGAATCATTAAATAACTAAATCCAGTACTTAATTAGCTGTAATTTAAGTAAATAAACGGCGAATATGTTTTTAATTACTGAAAAGAATAAAATAAAGTAACCTTTATGGAATTAATTCCTACTAAATCTTTAACCACTAAATTTGACACTCACATGGTTTAGTTGTATTTCAATACTTTAAAAGTCTCTATGGATTTTAATATAAAACTGTAGGCGTAATGTGGTTTAAGAAATGCAACCATTTCCAACTTTTGACATGTGGCAAAGCTAATTCGACGAATGTTGCCTTTTAATTGAAAACTGTTATTGTACTTTGTTTGTGTGTTTTCAGATTTTATGTAATTTAAAATTAATTACTTTTGTTTTATATGTGAATTTTCAAAATGAGAATATAAATTAAAATGAATATGGCTTAATTAGAAGTTAATGAACATCAACAAAATTCTTTAAAATTTTCATTTCCCAATACCATACAGAGAAACAATGAATGAAATATATTTAAATTATTAAGGTTAAATAAATATTAAGCTTTATAATTAATTAAATTTAAAAAATAATTCATTTTAATTTATTTAATTCCTGCTGGACATCTTATGTTTTTAGTAAAATTTCTTGATTTTCGATTATCTGAGAATAGTTTGAACATGTATCTAGAAAAGTTATACATAATATACATACAGTTTAATATTTATTATGTATGGGTATTTTTATTTCAGAGTTTTCACGTAAAAAAAAAAAAAAAAAAAAAAAAAAAACTGTTGTAACTAAACAAAATATGTATAACATTTTTATGTTGACTTTTTTCATGTATTATTATTATTATTACAGGGTGCAGCAGCTATTTGAGAACAAAATATCGTCCGTAGAAAAAGGGAGCAAACACTGTAGATATATCATTTAATGAACATGGAACGGTGTGTACACAAGAAGTCGGACCTAACGCACGACACCATTCAATAAATCCAACATCAGCTGCAATAACAACATCGACACGCTGTTGAAACCGTCCGCAGGCAGAAATGAGGTGGACCCTGGGAATATTTGTCATGGCATCTACAAAAGCTGTCTGGAGACACCAACGGTGTTACGTGGGTACTTATTATAGACCCTTTCAACAACGCCCCAAGCGTAATAGTCCAAAGAGTTAACATCAGGTGAGCTAGGGGGCCACATGCGTGGAATGATGTGATCATGAAAATTGTTTATCATCCACTCCTGTGTTAAATGGGCCGTATCGGCTGGTGCAAAGTCCTGCTGAAACACATATGGCCTGCTACGTGCTAGAGCAATAATCCAGCGCTTCACAACCGTGTTCAACACATCGGTATAAGTAACTGCGTTGATTCTTGCACGTTGTAAAAAGAAATGTGGAGGCATGACATCACCTTCATTCCTCACGATCCCTAAGACCATAACAGACGCAGGAAATTTAGTGTGCATGACAGTGGGAATTTCCTCTTGTCTTTTACACAGCCAAAGATGATTTATCCGGTTGATCTTCTGGTCCTGGGCGAAGTTTTTCTTGTCTGAAAAAATCAGAGCGTTCCTGTCTGTTCCTGATGTTTCAGCTTCTTTAAGAGGCGCTTTGCTCTGACTACTCTATTCTCTCTGGTTTTCTCGGACATGAACTGTCGTCTCCGCATTACATACGACTTGTAACAGAGGTCTTCATTAACCACATGTGGAATTGTGACCTCGCTAACCCGCAGATTGCAGCTGAGTACCCCTATGGACTTCCCACGGTCTTCTTCGATAGCAGCTTGAACAGAATTGATGAATTCAGGTGTCCTAGTAATGTCCGAGACCTAGCAATGATGTTTCCTGTGCAAAACAGTTGTCACATTAGCATTGGCAACCCTCAGTTCTCTCTCAACTCTGAAAACGAATGATTGGGCGACTTTCAGAAATGCAGCTATTTCAGAAACGGAGTATCCTGCATCCAAGGAGGCGTGAACAGCGTGCTTTTTCCTTTCCTGGGTTAGAATAGGTTCTGCCATGTTTATCTGTAACAAAAATGGTTGTTTAAAGATGATATACAGGGCATTGTATCACTTATAACGTGTGTTCTCAAATAGCTGCCGCACCCTGTATATTGTACTGGCAACTAATAATTAAGTACCCTGAATGCATCTTTTTTCAACAGATAGAAGGCGTTAGGCTTAGTTAGTATGGTGCATAAACAAATTTTTACGATATACAGAGCTACACAAAACCAAAATTTCTAATGCTTTCTCTTTAGGAATAAAGCTATAAAACGTGTTTGTTAGATTTCTTTTTTCTTTCTTTCTTTCCTATTTATTTATTTTTATTTTTGTCGATTTCGATAGTTGGACATTTGTCGAAATCTAAAATTTATCGAAAATATAATTGAATAATTTGAAAGCGATGTTATAATTTGGAAAAAAAAAAAAAAAAAAACTAATAGTCCTCCGTCCTAAACTAAATTCTGCTTTTGCTAGAATTTCATCAAAATCTTTATTATTATTATTATTATTATTATTGAAAGAAAAAGAAAAGAAAATTAATAATAATCAGTATCGTTACAAGCGATATCGAAAAAGTTTTTTTTAATAATTTTGAATTAGGAAATAAAAAGTGCGCGTGAAATAATATGAAATAAAAATAAGTAAAAAAATGAATTTAATGATTTAATGTTTTTGTTTTTCGGGGGCTGCTCATGCATATAAAAAATGCGTATTAAAACGAGTCGAAGAAGGAAGCGAAATAAGTATTGAGTTATATTACGATAAATACGATACATAATATGATACGATATATTAGACCTATCGTCCAGGGTTAGTAAGCATTTTCGTTGAAAGAAATAGTTTGTTCGTTCGGTGCAACTTGCACATTAGTCACGTGAGGTACAACTTTCACATTAGTCCCCTTTAAATATAGTGATTTATATATTTTATTGTTATATTTATTTTAATTTCTTCATAGTTAAAAACAAAATATATTTTGTAACCTTGCTGCTTTTGCATACTATACAGAGCTGCACAAAGTCAATTTATTATATGTTTCTTCATTAAAAAAAAAAAAAAAAAAAAAACAGTAAAAAGATATTTTTTGAGAGTTTCCGTCCCTCTAATTGACTCTATCGGTTTATTGAGTTGGAATTAAAATCATTAATTGATTTCTAATTCATTCGATTTTACATTTCACATGTCCTTGTGAATCCCATAGAATTCCCACATTTCCTTCAAAATATAAGAATTTTCAGAGTACATATAAAAACATGACAATATTGCAGATTTCTTTACAGTGGCAACGGGCAATGATATCACATCGATTAAGTCAGTGGAAAACAAAATGCATTTTAAGAAGCCATCCCAGAGGAAGACTACATTGAAAATTAAACGATGTAGCAGTTAAGTACGCAAAAAATAGCATAATTTTTAACACTTTCCAACAAAGTTGAAAAGTGTTTAGGATTTCGGTTTCTCTGTCTTTCTGTCCGCACGCTAACTTCCGTAAATATTCATGAAAAGCTTGAAACTGATATATGTAATTAAAGTTCAGTATGGGATTTGCCCTATCGGTGAATATCACTAGTGGTTTTTCTACAGGAACACCCGAAAGAATTTCAAAGCATTGCGTCCGAAGAGGGAAAATTGTATAAATCATATTGTAACTTTTTTATTTCATGTAAATCATATTGATATTGACATTAACAATACATATGCTCAAGAAAATGCTTTCTATAGAATGTGCTATGATTAACATTAAGATTTATAGGGCCACACAAAAATATTAAGCTACTTTAATAGCTATAATTGAAAATAGCTGGAATTGCATTTTTGTTTGCATTAATCATTTTCAACAATTCTAACGATGTTTAAGAATTATTATGATAAGATTTTGTCAAAATGTCTGTCTTTCTGTCCGCCTGTCTTTTCGCTCTCTAACATCCGTAAATATTTGCGAAATTTCTCGAAACTGATATACATTATTCAAGTTCACAACGAAATGTTCCCGATTTAAAATGAGAGTAAATGGAACCAGTATGTGAAGCACGTGATTTTTCGTTCCTGTTTTACTTTTAATAATTAGATTTTTTACGTGGTCACTAAAGTTGGTAACGTAGTCACTAAATGTTTTGTGTATTTGCTACTTTGCTTATTGGTACTTTTTTTACATTAAAAACGTTATATTATTTTGAAAAAAAAAATCAAAAATTTTTTTATTTATTTATTAATTTATCAAGGGAGAGAAGCTACTTCTAAACATACGTGGATCACTGACACTGCTCTTCCAGAATTGAAAAGCATGACGGGATTTGGGATGAAAATCCACAAACGGAGAAATTATATACCGCGCGCAACAACTTGGTACTTTTCGAAATAGTTTTGACAGACCTCCGCTTAATGCGTTGCGTTACACGGAGGCAGGTAAGAAAATGCTGAGACCACAAGTAACCCCACAGAGAGCAAAAAGCATCTTTCCCACCGAAGTGTGGCTTAACGTAGCAGTGTATAATTGAAGAGTACAAACAGGAGATACAGAATAAAAAACTGAAAAAGATAAATTATTGCAACATTTCCCAAAGCCAGCGTATGTTCCCGTCCAAATTATACCTTTGAGGTTCACCAAACAGGGGGAGACATCTCCTCCGTGAAAGATCCAAAATTATGATGGCATGACTCCGGACACTATAAGGGATGAGTCTATCAACCAACCTAAATCTAGCAATGAGTAAGAGCAGAAGTGTATAACAATATATCCCGATGATTTCGGCTTTCCAAAATGATCTGCTACCAAGCACGTGTCAGGGAATTGAGAATTTTTATCTTAAACAAAATAGATAAGGCGCTGAAAACGTAAATTATTGATATTCTAGGTTTAGATTTTGAAGATTGCTGTTAGTTCAAATTGTAGAAAGCAAAAAGTTTTAATTTTACGATAAAGGCAATTTACGTTAAAGAAGATTATTTTTTTTTTTTTTTTTTTTCCGTTTGATGACTATGTGTTCAATCGCCTTATAGACACTTGATATTTAAAGATTTTTTAATACTTTCATTTTTATTATGCACACTCATATTTTAGTCAGAGTCCATTTTTAAAGGTTTTTTTTTTCTTTTGTAATAAATGCAATTTGCCTTTTGTATGAACGTTCTATGATGTATCTTTATGGCGAATAAATCCTTCTGTTGCTTGTAATAGCCGATATCGGCTGTATTCATCAATAACTTCAACTCCAGGTTGAATACGAAAACTTAAAAAGCGCATAAAGTCAGAGTGTACCTTTTCAGTAAAGTTTGCCTAGAGACCCTACATGATAAGAGACTGGACATTGGCCTGCCAGCCGATTCGCCATGTTTGTTCAATATGTTATATCCAATACCATTGCGCTTTGCAAAATTTTAAATAACTCTTCTCGCCAAGGCTTTCTAAAGATAAATAAACGTGTTTTATTGATATTTTAATTTTTAAAAAAATGTTGGAAGATGATAAAAATAAATGACGTACTACGGTGATTGAGTAGTTTTCGAACGAACAACTGCCATATTTGTTCATTGTCCAGTTTCTCTCGATTCAGGCTCCCTAAGTTCGCCCGGTTGCTTCTGCTATCTAGTGGCATTGTTCAATTTTTTAGCAAAAAATAACCAATCAAAGATTATATGAAATATTTGACGCTAGAGTGCAGAAGTAGCCAGCCAAATTTTATTGAAAAGCTGCACCCTGCCTTTAAATGCTTTTCAAATTTTTGCTTTGAATCAGGATTTGAAGTTATTGATGAATAGCGCCATAAGACAACTCCTGAATACTTGCAGAAAATATTTTTCTTGGTTACATCAGGGTCTGATAAATTTTATGTATTTATGAATACATAATAGAAATTCAGCAAGAGAAATAAATTTCAAACATATGTACGTAATAGGTGACAAATATAAAAAGGCCTACTTTCGCGAGTCGTTTCTTCATAATTTAAGTTGTAAGATATGAGATATTATGTGGTCTCTTTGGGTTGGAAGAGTAAAGACCACCAGTCGAATCCAGCGTTAGATAGTGCATGGTCTCGGTGAAAGTGTCAAGTTGAGCATGGAAGTGTTAGGTTGCAGGGTCACTAGCCGGATCCAGTGTTGGATGATGATGGTTTCGGTGAAAATTTCAGTACTGGGTTAAAGTAAAAGAAAGTTGGAGTAGAAAATTACCAGCTATTTAAAGGTAATTTGTCATTCAGTTGCAGTGGAGATATGAACGAGTTTAAGACAAGTTGCGAAGGTTGATGTTCAGTTTAATATATGTAATTTTAGGATGAATACTTTACGAAAAATGATGTGAATCGTTCCATATCTATTTACTTTAAATTGAGACTTTCGAATTAAAAAAGCTTTTTACTGCTTTTGATACGATGCACTTTAGATATGTGCCTAGACTCGTGGTTTGGTTCGTGATTTTTGAAGGAGCGTGTTAATAATGAGACTAAAACAATTTAGCCTGACTCCACGAGTAACTCCAAGTGATGAAATGAGTTTAATTATAGTCTTAGTGATAATATAAATTTGATCTAAGTTAATTAAGTCTATACCTGTGATTAGTTTTAGAGTTCTCCGTCATCCTTCTAAGTAAAATAAAGAAGAGTAATTTTTAATAAGTTTGTCTTCATTAATTCTTTTGCACTACTTTTGAATTATCACGGGAGAGAATAATACAGAGGCTATAAACCAGCCGTTACAAAGCTTATTTATTAAAGCCTTCTTTCAACAGATCTCTTGATATGGAGATGAGCCTCTTCTACTACCAGTTTAGGTATCGAGTTTTTAGGTATCGTTTTTCCATTCAGAAATAATAAGTTGAATTTCAGCGTAATCAAATTTATTTATTTATTTATTTCGGAAAAATTCCAGCTTCAATGTACAGGTTCATTGAGAACTATTGTTTAAAATTGTACATGTAGGGGAGGGATACGAGAATAAACAAGAATCATATAGTAATATATAGCCGCAAATGGAAGGTAGTGGTGTTAGATGTCCAAAAATTCAGAGACCGAAAGGGGCGAAAAAGGTTGCAAATGATGATAATATATTATAGAAAGACGAATTTGCAGAAAATTTTTGTTTACAAAGGAGCTTTAAATCAGGAGTTTAAAGTCACAACTCGCAGTTGTAATAAACGCTTTGCAACGATTGACGCATTGATAGATGAAAGTTCGCAAAAATTCTTGGTGCGTCGGTAATAACTCTACATACAGTACAGTAACGATTCGTGCCAACAAACCATTTCTGAATCCGCAGGAGGTATACACCGTACCCAATTCATCTTCTGAAGAATTTAGTCTTCATATGTTAGCAGAAAATTCAGGAAAAAGGCATTGCAGTTCCGCCATATTGAAACCGCATGCTCTGCTTTATATGGAGCGTTACGTTGCAGCAATTCCAACAATTCCAGTAAGAAGGGGCCGATTATTCTAGTTCCGTAGTTTCTGTTCCACTGCTACCCCGTAAACGAGGCGAACATCCACCATTTCTTTATTCGTGTAACTATTCATTCTTCCTTACGCACATGCACTAAAATTACGCTTTTCATCGCTTCATCCTTCGAGACCTCTAGCGCCCTCGTGCGCGTCTGGGTTGCGCATGGAATCATATCTTTCTGTATGATTCTTGCTTATTATCGTGTTTTTAACATCTATACACATTTTTGAACAATATTTCTGTATCATCCTGTTTATAGGAGAAAACAACGCGCATAATAGAATCTGAAAGACGGTGTAACATTAAATATGTAATTAAAATAAAAATAAAAATAATAAAAATAGTTTCAGTTTTTGACAAATGGAAGAAAACATAACAAATCAGAAAACCTGATTAGAAGCAATTTTCTTTTTCTGTATAATACATTTATAAGATGTATTATATAGATGTATTGTGTGTCAATTAGTTTTCCATTTCATTGTCTGATAACAAGAATATTAATTTTTTATTTGCAAATTACAAATAGATTTTATAAACGAAGAATTCTCACTATTTTTTTTCAACTCGGAATTATTTGCATCATTCAATTTTGAAAGACAAAATAGCTTCGAAAACAAAATGAATGTTATTGGTAACAAAGTAGATTGGATATGGTATAGATTGGAAGGCTCTGTCGAATGAGGAAAACAGTAAGATTTTTTTCCTACTCTAATGCGAGAGAAATAAACTGATATCTATCATTAAACACACACACATACACTAAAAAAAAAAAAAATCAACTTTAAATTGAAAACATGGTTTTAATATAACATCACCGAATTTTATATTTTATAATGGCATATATACAGACAGAAACGATTCAAATAAAAGAAATTAAAAATTAACATTTAAGAAGATGCATCTACACTGTATTTGAATCTCAGACTTGCCATTTAGATCGATTTTAGAGGTAACTTACATTAGTCTTATAAATTTCACTGTGATTAACAGCATCCAACAACAGTATTTTATTTCAAACGCAAAGTCAAAATGCTTTTGATAGAAATGAAACTCAAAAAACTCAATAATGTGCATATCTTAGAAACGTTTCCAACTTTCTCTGATACCTGAAACAATTAATTCTTGACGTTAAAATTTTAGATTTAAATAATGTTCAAGCATAGCCTCCTTAACTAGATGCCAGTCGCGGAGCTCGGATTCTTACCAACAGTTGAAGCAGTAGACAGCGCCACCTGGTACAGATTGCGTGACATTTTTATTCAACTGTAACCAATAATTTTAAGAAGTGATATATGATATACACTGATGAAAAAAAAAATCCCAACACCAAGAAAAAATTATTGTACAGTAATGAAATTTCAGCAATACATTTGTCTAGGTAACATATTTAATTGATTAAAGTTTCAAGATCACAGGTAGAGCCATTGGCGAGAAGAGCCATTTCAAATGTGAAATGTTGGTACATTAGTAACCGGTGTAACCACCAGAATTTTGAATGCAAGCATGCAAACTTGCATGCATTGTGTCGTACAGGTGTCGGATATCAGTTTGTGGGATGGAGTTCCATGCCTGTTGCACTTGGGCGGTCAATGCAGGGACGGTTAATGCTGGTTGTGGATGACGCTGGAGTAATCGTCCAATGATGTCCCATACGTGCTCGATTGGAGAAAGATATGGTGATCTAGCTGGCCAAGGCAACACGTCGACACTCTGTAGAGCATGTTGGGTTATAACAGCGGTATGAGGGCGAGCGTTATCCTGTTGGAAAACACCCCCTTGAATGCTGTTCATGAATGGCAGCACAACAGGTTGTATCACTAGACTGACGTACAAATTTGCAGTCAGGGTGCGTGGGATAACCACGAGAGTGCTCCTGCTGTCATACGAAATTGCTCCCCAAACCATAACTCCAGGAGTAGGCCCTGTGTGTCTAGGCCGCAGACAGGTCGCTAGCAGGCGTTCACCTGGCCTCCTTCTAACCAACACACGGCTATCACTGCGACCAAGGCAGAACCGGCTTTCATCAGAAAACACAACAGATCTCCACTCCGTCCTCCAATGAGCTCTAGCTTGACACCATGTCCTTGAAGTAACCGATTTGTAACAGTTCGTTGTGTCACTGTGGTGCCAACTGCAGCTCGAATTTCAGCTGCAGACGCAGTACGATTAGCCACAGCCATACGCCGAACACGGCGGTCTTCCCTCTCAGTAGTGCCACGTGGCCGCCCGGAACCCGGTCTTCTTGAGGCAGTACCTTCCCTTGACCACTGCTGCCAACACTCATGCACAGTGGATACATTCCTGCCAAGTCTTTCTGGAATATCGCGGAAAGAAAACCCACCTTCTCATAGCCCTACTACACGACCTCGTTCAAACTCAGTGAGCTGTTGATAATGTCTTCTTCGTCTTCTTAGAGGCATCCTTGACTAACATTAACCCACTACGTCAAATCTCAACTGTAAATAACGATCACGAACCTTACAGCGCTTATTTAAAGCAAACCTCATTTGCATGTTCATAGTGTCGCTACTAGCGCCACACTTATGCGCGTAGCTCGAAATTTGAATCGACGTCATCTTTCAGAGGTATAAATACGCCTACCAAATTTCGTTTATCTAGCACAGCTCCTTCCTGGTGTTGGGATTTTTTTTTCCATCAGTGTATATAATCGACGTTTATGTATATCCTATCCCACTTTTAAAATTGTTTGGTGGCTGTTGAATAAAAATGTCGCACAATCTGTACGGAGTGGTGCTGTCTACTGCTTCAACTGTTGCCAAGCTTCCGAGCCACTCGACAGGCCTCTAGTTTAAGAGGCTATGGTTCAAGAAACTATGATAATTTTACTGTGCAGAATGTCGAATACTTCCCAAGTACTTTGCCTAATTTATTTAGTATTTATTTATACTCATATGTATTGATTTTAAATATTCAGTACTTAAGAAGTTATGCAGATTTGTGTAATATGGAAAAAATTCCTATTTGAAATTTTTAACTTTGTTTCATTAATAAAATTTCTTCATGGATGGAAGAGATGCACGAATTTTGTTTATCATTTTTGTTTGTATTTGTAAGTATTTTTCGTTTATTTACTATTTCATTTAACCTATTAATTAATTCATTTACTTTGAAACTTGGAGTAGTCTTAAATTTTGAAAAACTGAAAGAATATAACAAAATAGTCTTTTTTAAATTTTCGACATTAAAAATGTAAAGTTCTTTATTATAAATCAAAGAGTGAAGCTTAAAAATTAACACAAAAGTATTTAGATAAAATTTTTCACTTAAACGAGGTTTTAACACTTTTAAATCTTTATTTGAATGTTTAAGAATTCATTTGCATATTAAAGTAGTTTTTGTTCCCTGGATGAAGAATTTTAGAATGTAATATTATAAAAACAATCGTGACTTTTATGAAAAAAGAATTACGAAAAATGTTTTAATAAAGATTCTTTTCATAAGATTGTTGAAGTCGCTAGAAAAAATCTTCTTTTCTAAATTTGCAATTTAGAACTATTTTGCATACTTTTCTTTCATGTTTAAATCTTGGACAAGATTTAGATTTTATTTTTATTCCTTTTTCTTTTTCTCTCTTTCTTTATTTTTTTTTAAGAATAAAAGTAGTTTTAAAGGGTTTGAAATTAAAACGCATAAATTTACAGACATAAACTATTACAAGTATTAAATAAACTTAAGATATTAATAATCTTTAAAACAATTACAACGATATGCTTTGTTATTATATAATTTGTGCTGAAAAATGTTAATTTCGAGAATCTGTACAAAGAATTAGTTGGCATAGGAGGAATCTGCTCAGTTCCCCATCATATATATTGTCTCAGAAATTTCTAATACAGTACGTACTAAATTCATGACTGTTAAATAAAATGAATTTGACCGACCACTTCATACGGTGAGATTGTAATGCCTCACCTAATAAGCTGTTCTCTGCTTGGATTAATACATTTATTTTATCCTAATTTGTTAATTTATTTTATTAGGATCAGTTTCATAGTTTGTTTTCATGCAATTTCTTATTATTTCCAATGCAACGATCTTAATAATGGAAAATTATATGAAAAGTTGCTCTATTCCGATATATTGAGAAAAATCTTAAATTTCCAATAACTTAGAAAATTTCCAATTAGAATTTTTTGTTGTCAATGATGTTCAAGTCATTACCACAAAGGATATTATAAAAGTAGTCTGACACTTTACATTGAAAATTTCTTTCAAATGGACGTTTATGTGAAAATTTATTGTATTCTGTAATGTAAGAAATTCGTAAATTTCAAATAACTTACAAAATTTCAAGGTTGAAGTTTCATAGTCTATTATGTTCATGCATGCAGCATAACAGATATTTTAAAGCTAGTCTGACATAGAAAAAATTTTCCTTTTAATTCACATTTTATACGAAAATTTGCTCTGTACTCCCATGTTAAGAAAATCGTAAAGTTCAAATAACTTACGAAGTTTCTATGATGTGATGTTCCAAATCAAAAGGGTTCTTGCTCTGCGATAATTTTTTCTTGAGTTACCCTATGCAGAGACACACAAACTAACAAACCAACATACTAACAAACCGAACCCTTCAGACGGACGTCATATAAATTTGTTATTTTCAGACTCCTCACAACTGAAAATGCATAAAATAGTCAAATATTCGATGCCTAAAATTTCCACGATTATCTAAGTTCTCCATACCTATATGAATGAGGAACTAATAATGCAATCTTTATTGATTAAAAATTCCTGCTATAAATATCTCTATCAATAATTTAATTAACAAATTAAATATTTAATTGTAATACATTCTGCATTTCAAAATAAATAAATAAATAAATAAATAAATAAATAAATAAAGAATGAAACAAAGATTTTTTAAATGTGATTTTTTAGATTTGTATATTATCATGGTTGAAAAAATTGTATACACTACTTTTCCATACATGTCCTGACACTTTCGATTTTAGATTTTTTGTCAAATATCTCAAAAAGTACAAAAGACGTATCAATTGGAAATTACAGAAGTGTAAAGCCCATGCTATATCTTATGTATTTCAAAGAAAGTTTTGTCAAAATGAAAGTAAAATGGGGAGCAGCAAAAAAATTAAATAAAAATCTGTTGGATCACCCTATGAAAAGTAACATTTCACATGCAATCTGACTGTAGGATGTGATAATAAGTTTCCTTCTTATTATCTGTATAAATTTTTTATGAGGCTGCCACTTGTATTCATGGAGATATAACAGTTACTTTAAAAACACTGCGCTGAAAGAGAAAAACAAATCGAGCCCTGATACCATTTCTTCTGTTTCTTATGTAAAATGACCTCCTGAATCCGAATATGACCCCAATTTTGTCCAATCACCCACCGTTTTTTCGGGACGCCACCCTCTTCACCAATTTTTATCACTATTTGGTGATTTTATGTCATGAATTTGATATGGAGAATGAAAAAGTATTATTTTAACACTTTAAAACAGAAAAAATATAATGTATTATAAATAGTAATTATAATTGATTTATAAAATATAATAAATGTAATTTATAATTTCAATGACAAAGCCTCTCTCACCCCCCAAATTTTCCTCGTGTGTCAAATGTTTATATTTAAAAAAAAAATCACTTCTGTAGCCAATCAGAAGATAAAAGGATTAAATATCGTGTACATTCAAAAAGTTGTACACGATAGAATGAACTGAATTTCAATAATTCTCAAAAATAAGGAGAATGATTAGAGGATTTTATCATTATTTATTTACATTCAACGAATACTGTATTACCACTGATTGAATCAAAATAAAAATGTGAGTAAAACAACTCGTAGTTTAGCTTTTTTGAGAGAGAGAGAGAAACTAAATAACAGCCTATTCTATCACATACAATATTTTGAATTTGCACGATACTTGTTTGGGAATTTCATCTATGTAACTCAATACATTTGACTATTAAATTATACAAATAAAATTTCGCTAAAGCTTACACAGGCTTAGAAAAAAAATATTTAATAAAGATGCTCTTATTTCATTAGATATTCAATATTTTTTCATTCTGATTGCAGTATGCTGTGTGCAATATTGTATGTCAACGTTCCTGAAAATGGCTTTGCACTCAGTTTAATACCTTGCGTGTTATAGTTAAAAAAGTGACAATTTTTTTCCTTGTTTTTTGCAATTTTTTAAAGAAACCATTATACTTCTATGAATATATGTGCTAGCCTCATAAAAATTTATACAGATAATAAGAATTGGCCTCAAAATCACATCCTTTAACTAAGTTGCATTTCAAACATTACTTTTTACAGAGTGATCCCAAACATTTAAATTTTTATTTAATTTTTACTAGTCCCTTTTTTTTCTCCAGAGTAAAACTTTCTCTGGTTATGAGGTATAATATACTTCTCACAGTCCCGAAATTGCAAGATGATTCGTCTAGTATTTCTTAAGAAATCTGAAAAACATCTGAAATCGAAAATGTCCGGAACATTTATTTAAATGTAGCATATTAAAAAGAATACATATATATTATTATGTATAAATTTAACAATTTTGATGTAAAGATATTTAACCCATAGCAAATTTTATTGATAATAAAATTTGAGTTATATTTCTTATATTCAATTTAAAAATTTTGTTATCGGAAAAAAATTGCTTTTTTTAAGACTCTGCAAGATGAGGAAAGTACAAGTTGATGACATATTTATAAAATGAAAAATGTTGTTTGGTCATACATATGAAACAAATATGCTTTTCTAATAATTCTTTTCATAAGTATATTTTTGTAATGAGTTATTTCGACAAAATTATCTTCTACAGTATGAACAATATCTAATATTTAATTATTTTTTAAATTCGCCAAATGGGCTAGTCTTTCTACACACATGTTTGTGAAAATTGCAACACCAAGAAGGATTGTGAATATCAGAATGATATTTATTGGGCACATACATTATAGTAGAAAGAAAAATTTATAAAATTTTCAGGAAATTTGGAGTAATATGTACTTTGAAAACAGTACATAAAGCAGTGACCTCTGTGAGCAATGACAGGAGAACGCGCTGGCCAGAGCAGCAGTCGAACACATTCTGCATCAAGGAAGGCCCGGACAATACAGACAACTTGCGATCGTACATTGTTCTGCTTAAGTATTGTGCTTCGGAGGCCTTGAATATAGGGCAGAGCGACGGGCGTTAACTCGTCAGAAATGTAATGGTTGGTATTCAGAGTGGCAAGAATGAAAACAAGAGGTGATCGAGACGTGTATCCAATGGTATAGCATAATATGACTCCAGGTGGTGACCCAGTATGCGGCTACCAAAATTTTGATTACCCTCAAAACTGCATCACTGATATAAGCACCTTTAATGTGTGATCAACGACAAACCTGGACGCAGGAAGGGCGTAAATTCGCCTTTCAGACAAATCACAATCCTGTTTACAGCATCAGGATTGCTTTATCCATAGTTGATGGCGTTGTGAATAATTCACATTGCCAGCCAGCTGGGATTCGACTTCGTCACACTGTCCATCATCTGCAATGATGGTATGGGGTCCATTTGGATACACGTCTCGATTATTTCTTGTTCGCATTCCTGGCACTTTGAATAGCGGCCATTACATTTCTTGTGAGTTAAGGCCCGCCCATCTGCTCTATATTCAAGGTCTCCGTAGCGCAATATTTAAGCAGGAAAGTGCACGAACGCAAGTTTTCTGTATTGTCTGGACCTTCCTTGATAGAGAGTGTGTTGAACCGTTGCTCCGGCCAGCGCGTTCTTCTGATCTCACACCAATGAAAATGACTGTTTAATCACTGAAAAGCGACAACTGAGCGACTCACCAACAACTGAGATCGATGAATTGTAGTATCGTGTTGAACCTTCGTGAAGTGCTATACCCGAATATGTCATCCAATTGATGTTCGATTCAATGCCTAAGCAGATAACTGTAGTTATTCATCCTAGAGGTCGCTGTTTTATGTAATCTTTTCTCAGGATGTATTACTCAAAACTTCCTGAAAATGTAACCTATTATTCTTCCTACAATAATGTATGTGCCCAATAAATATCATTTTTATATTCGCATTTTTTTCTTGGTGTTGCAATTTTCACAAATATGTGTGGATAACCAGATATTTTTTTTTGGCACTCAAAAGTGTATTTTTATTTCGACAGCCTTTTCCATAAGCTAAATAACATTTAATTGTTTTCGTTAGGATTTGGTGATATGGCATAAGATCCAATGAATATTTAATAACAGAATTTTTTAATACTATAAATTAATATTCTATAATTTTGTGTACATACACATATACATTTGAAAAGTTTGCATTTCAGGGTATGCATTATTTTACAATGAATCGAAAACTTAGTACTATTTACAGAACGTTTTTAAAAATCAATAACTAAAATTACGTTCCATACTACTGTGTGAATTATGCACATTGTTTTATTTATTTCTTATTACTATTATTATTATTATTTAGTTTACGCTATGAATCTAAGAAATATGTTTTTCCATGAAATTACTATCGTATCGTTTCAACAAAATTTAATCGTAACTTGTCGACGTTAGAGAAATATGATATATAGATTTTGTAATAAGTAATCTTTAACTTCTGTCTTTAGAAAATTTTTGGATACCCTTAGTAATTTGTAAAAGCATGAATTAAATAATCAATCAATGGAAACAGAAACAATAAATTAAAATAACTTATTACTGCATAACTTAAAATGTTCAGGGAGAGTTTATAAATGTGGCACCAGAATATAACTCATTATTTTGGACTAACGAAGGAGTTACATTCTTGACATTTTATCATTGAATGTAAGTGACGAAAATATTTTCCGAAAGCCCCGGTAATGTTTTAATGGATTTTTAATCAAATTTAATTAATTATAAGTAAATAAATTTTCATTCACGAACACTTTATGAATTATTGAGGAAATGACTTCTACAATAAATTTTGATTAAAATGCTCATCTATATAAATTTAAAAGAAATAGATAAGTCATTAATCTTAGTAACATTAAATATAAATCTTATTATTTGTGCAGTAAATTATAGCAGAGTGATTAGGAAAGCATAGACGATTAAATTATATTTAGATTATTAAACTTAATTATTAACTTTTTTATTTTCTTCTATATATAAAAGAAAAAACTATTGAATTCGCGAAAAATTTCCAGCCCTAGTTTTCGATGGATATATACGTATTAGGATGATTGCTTTTAAAAAATGTATGTGTGTGTGTATCAAAAATTTTGTAAACTCTGTATCTCACGAACCAAGGAACTAAATTTAACTAAGCTTGCTATTTTGTTCGACCATGACCTAAAATGGTGCTTATTAGATTATGGAATCAATTGCTCAACAGGTGGTGATGCGATCCCATTTTTTCTAAATTTTTAACATGGCAGTATAGGACAGAATTTCGTATAAATGTACATAATGAGAGTTATTTTTAACGTGCGGGTCTAGAATTAATATGAATTATTGGTAATAGTAGTAGTAAATTAGAAAAAGAAAAGTTTATCCGAGTTATTTTTTACAGTGTTTTTATTAACTCGCTTCCTTGATTGTTTCTTTGTCCAGTACAAATCTTGCAATCGACTTTTAACCAACTTTCCGACTAGCTAGAAATTTGAAACCTTTAGAACAGCTCAGAACACGATCGCAATACATTTTTTTATACTTTTATTCAGTTAATAAATTTTGAAAATTTCTTATAATTGCTCTCTTTATTATGCATTTGATGATTTTCTTTCAAGTTGATGGGATAATTCATCAAAATTAAATAAATATATATACAGGGTGTTTCAAAAAAACGTTGACAAAATGACATGGTAGATCAGTCATACAACAAGGATCAAAAATCGCATAGGAACTGGGGGTCGCAACAGCGATCCGGAGCCGCTACAGGGTGTCTAAAATAATACATAACACAAAGAGAAGAAACAAAACCATTTGAGATGATTTTATTGATAATTACTCACTCACATGCGACTAATGCAAGCCAAATGTTGAGCCTACAGGAGATACTCAAAGTTTCTGCCAGATGCATCGAAACACGCTTGGCATCTACGTTTCATAGAACGCCGCACCTTCTCAAAGATACCAGGTGTATCCCGAACACATCCTGCTGCCACTACGATTCTTCCTACCAAGTCTTACGGCGTTGCAACAGGTGTTTCATAGACGAGTCCTTTTAAATAACCCCATAAGAAAAGTCCAAGGGAAACAGGTCTGGTGATCGTGTTGGCCATGCGATTGGTCCACCACGAGCACGACCAATCCAGCCGCCAGGAAAAGTAGCCTGCAGATCTGCTCTGACGTCTGTGCTGAAATGTACAGGAGCTCTGTCGTGTTGAAATTGAATGTGTTGACGAATAGGCATCGGAACATCATTCAGAATTTCTGGCAGAACCTCTTGCAAGAATGTTAGATAAATGGGACCGTTAAGTCTTTCTGAGAGAATGTACGGACCAAGTAAACAATCTCCTACAATGTCAGCCCGCATGTGAACGGAAATATTTCGTTGTGCGCCGTGAGGACGTGTAGCATGCGGGTTTCCTTTCCCCCACGTATGTAGGATGTGAAAGTTCATCACACCATGTAATGCAAACACAACCTCGTCCGTGAAAAGAACACTTGTTGCAAAGTTTCTGTCTGCAGCACTTTCTTGCAAAAATCACCACGCAAAATCCATACGATTGTTGTAGTCTCCTGGTTCGAGTGCCTGGACGTGTTTTAAATGATAAGGATGTAGTCCTTCGTCGTGTACAATGCGCCAGACGGTAGGTTGGGGGATATGGGTCTTTCGGGATACAACTTGTGTACTCGTTGAAGGATTACGCTGGAGATTTTGGACAACTCTTTCTTAAGCATCCACTGTTCGAGTTATTCGTTGGCGACCAGCATTCGACTTGTGCACGTCGCCATTACGCGGTTCGTGTAACTAGCCATGTTACGCCAACGGATCCACGTCTCGAATGAAGACAATCTCCGTTTGCTCAGCTCGTGTTTGTATTGCAAAGCCCTCTCGTGGCTCTAGCGCCCTTTACAGGCGTTTGCGACCCCCTGTTGCTATGCGATTTTTGATCCTTGTTGTATGACTGATCTACCATGTCATTTTGTCAACGTTTTTTTTGAAACACCCTGTATATATTAATACATAGAATTTAGAAAGATGATAGAAAATTATATGAATCAATAGGAAATTTAAAAAATATGGCGTATAAAAAGTTCTTTTTATCTTGTAATTATTAATATTGTTTCCACCAGGATCCTAATCTTTAATTGGTTTATTTGCAGTTCGCTTATAATTTATCATATTAATCTTTTGAATTAAGCTTTTTCTACCTCATCCATTCGATGTAAAATTGCATGATATATATATATATACACACTTCAGAAGCATAAATAAACAAAAAAAAAAAAAAAAAAAAAAAAAAAGAAAGAAAGAAAGGAAAATTGATAAACGTCGAGTCGGATTCGACAAAGGAGCTTCTGAGATAAAAATTGATTTCTATTTACAGTCAACAAAGTATTGCAATATATTAATCTAAGGCTCCTATATTTAATCGAGCTGGCACATCTGACAATTTTTTGCCTTAGTTTTGTCACTTTTATCCAGCAAGTATGTAAATTATCAAGCAGTAGCATTGTTTCGGTCATCCTGTGCCACCGTTTTTTATAATTTTGGCTTAAGAAAATGTGATATGAGGTTGTTCAGCAATAATTTGGCTCAAATCACTCTAGCAAAGGACATAAAATGTTTATATTTCCCTCAGATCTTACGAAATGAAGAATACAGCTGCAATAAATGAGCCAAGTGGAAGTTCGTCTTCCAAGGCAAAGAGATGGTGGCTGATGCTTCGACCTCTATTATTATAAGGGCTTTAGGTTAACCCAAATCGTATCAAATGATTAACTGTAGTTGCATGAAATTGCTGTGTGTTTAATTCAGAGGGATACGCAACCATCCAGCATGCCGAGCTCAACTCGCAAATGAAAGTTATGCACGCAAAATTTCGGCCATTTATCCTTACTGGTTGATTTTATGTCATTTTTGAATTTATCATGCTTATTATCACTGGCTTTACTGGAATCTAATTTTCCATGAACCAATAAGGTATTTAAACATGATGTCACTGGGTTAATTTTATGTCCCAATAAACATTATTTAAATTTAAGATTTCATTACATTCTAAATTTAAATCATTTTAAAAATATAAAGGAAAGAATAAATAAAAATAAATAAAAGAGTAAAAAACAAAAAAGTTATTTTTGCCTTTCCTTTGTAATTACTTGGATAACACTAACACAAAATGTCTTTTGGAAATGTAAACATTTTTAAAAAAATGAATTTAATAAAATTACCGTAATGAATATAATATTTATTTCGTAAATACATAAAAAATAAAAAATAATAATAAAATAAAACTTTAAAAGCGATATTTAAAAAATTACGACAAATGCATAGATAAAACTGTGATTACTGAATAAAATTTTTTTTTATCTAGTTTTCTTTAAATCAGCTTACTATTTATTTAATTAAAAGTGTGTTTTTTTATATGCTTGGATAGGTCTGAGAATTACACTTTATAATGCATTTCCTGCCCTATATTATTAATTTTATTTATGCCTTTTGGTTATTAAATTATTAATTACGTGAATAAATTATTTTAACTGAAGAAAAATGAAATTATGTAACTTGTGCTTATATTATAATTGAAAAATGTAATCTGTATTTTCACTTGTACTTAAGGAATAATTAAGGAAAAGAATCAACGAGAAATTCTTTTGGACATTTATTAATTTTTTTTTTTTTTTTTTTTTAGGTATATTATTTTTGTTTATCTAATAATTCAGAGTATAATAGAAGTTTATTTCCACATTTAACAATTGTTTAGTAGATAAAGAGATTCAGTTTTATTAGTACATATAATTTTCATGAAAGGGTGTAATTAAGTTTTGTAAAAGTGAAAAGTTTCCAAATAAGAATTTGAATATGGATCTCTCGCCATAATTTATCAGTGTTCTAATGACTAATTTACCCAGTCCACATCTGACTAGTACTTATTGTTCATATCAAAAATAAAATTTTGAATTATTATTAATGCAATGTTACTTATTCTATTTGGATATATGTTTCTAAATGTTTATTGCAAAAATATTATTAAAATATGTATAATTAATTCCTCATATTTTTTAATTAAAAACTGATGAAGAAAATTAAATAAATATCCAGTGTCAAAATAATTTTTTGATTAATTTAATTATACAAATCATAACTTGGTTAGTTATCATAAACGGAGTGTTTTCTGCATTTTTTTTTTTTTTTTTTTTTTTTTTTTTTTTTATGTTATTGAAAGACGTTTATAGCAAAGGCATTTTTAAGATGTACATAATTTTTTTTAATTAAAACTAATGAAGAAAATTAAATAGACATACAGCGTGAAATTATTTTTCTTGATTAATTTAATTATTATACATATCCCAATTTACAATCTATAGGAAAAAAAAAAGACGAAGAAGGAGTCATCCGAATGGGACGAAAATTAGTATATGTGATGTACAGGTGGAGAAAAACAATTTATTACAGTTTCAGAAAATTTGGATGATTTAATCAAGAGAAAGGGACTCACAATTTAAACAAGTCAATAACGCGTTGGTCCACATCTGATAATTATGTAAGCAGTTATTCGGCTTGGTATTAACTGATAGAGTTGGCATTTGTGCTCCTGTGCCATATCGTGCCAAATTCTGTCCAATTGCTGCGTTAGATTGGCAAAATCCCGAGCTGGTTGTAGGACCCTTTTCATGACGCTCCAAATGGACAGATTCCGGAGACTTTACTGGACAAAATAATGTTACACAAGCATGAAAACAAGCAGTAGAAACTCTGTCTGTGCACGGGCGGGCATTATCATGCTGAAATATACGATCAGGATTGCGTGATATGAAGGGAAACACAACGGGACGTAGAATGTTGTCGACGTACCGCTGTGATGTTGAGATGCCATGGATGACAAGCAAAGCTTGCTATGAAATGAAATGACACTCCAGACATCATTCCTGGTTGTCAGGCCGTATGACTGGCAACAATCAGGTTGGAATTTCCCCTTTTCTCCGGGGCGTCTCCAGACGCGTCTTCGCTGGTCATCAGGAATCAAATCGGAGTGGAACTCATCACTGAAGACAATTCTACTCCATTCAATAAAATTTCAGTTCAAACGATCCAGATATCACTACAAACGTGCTTTTCGGTATACAAAGTTTAATAGCAGTCCGCACAAGGGTCTCTGTCAGCTCAACCCCATTTCTCTGAGTCGCATATTAATAGTCTTTGAAGTCAGTGAAGTACCAGTTGCACGTGGGATCGATGATAATAAAGATTTGGAGCTTTGAGTATCGCTCAGACGATTTATTGGTTCTCACGTTGGCCAAGGCCAACCGCTTCCTCCTTGACGCTGTGTTCTGCCATGGTTCATCTATTACTGTCAATATCATCTAACAGTGGCATCACTCCCATCTAATTATCAAACAATTTGAAAATAAGATAAGCCGGCTTCTTTGAACTGAAATACACACCTTACTGAAATGCTGACATTTGCGCATATTGCTTGCGCACCTGCATGCGAGACATAGTTACTGTCTTTATGAGTAGACGGAATAAAATTCTCTAAGAATTTATGACCTGGAATCAAAAATTCCCATTTTTAATATTCGGCCAATTGCGCAGTTAAGATGCGCTGCATCGTTGCATGCTCATTCGATGGCAGCCAAACTTTTAAATTTCGCATTTTTATTCGAAACCTGTTTGCATGTCAATTTGTGTCCAGTTTGCATTACTCCTTCTTGGGGCGTCGTCATTTATGTATATATATTTATTTATTTTTGTTATAGAGTGTAGTTAGTTGCCATAAACGTTGTGCTTTCTGGAAATATATTTTATCAAAATACCCCTTTCATTATTACACGTACAATTATATAGAATTTAATTCGGTTTTTAAAAAATAATTCTGTTATAAAAAATAATTTATTAAAATTATTATTTAAAAAATTCTCTTTTATGATAATGCAGATGATTTCTATATTAGAGAAGTAGTATGTTGAATCTATTCTCAATATTACATTAAAAAAAAAAAATGAAAATAATATTATAGTTTTAAAAAATTAAAGAACACGCTTTAATTTACTTTCCTTATTTTAAATAAATGTAATTTTTATTGTTCACGTTTTTTTTTTTTTTTTTTTTTTTCTGTCGAAAAAATAATGATAATTTTTTTGGCAACAATTAAATTAAGGAATAATATTAAATATTTTAAATAAATGTAATTTTTATTGTTCACATTTTTTTTTTTTTTTTTTTTTTCTGTCCAAAAAATAATGATAATTTTTTTTGGCAACAATTAAATTAAGGATTAAAATTAAATGGCCAATTTATCAGTAATTAGAAGGTTTTTATTTTAACATTTTAATTAATTAAAAGAAAACTAAAACAAAATTCGAAAATCGGGCTTCGAGGTGCATCAGGAGAGGTCATTACGAACCACCATGCAAATTTTTGTAGCTCAGCCATCAGCCGTTTTCTTAAAAAGCTCTGGAAACCATACACAATGGTTTTTTGTTTGAGATATGAAGGATTTTGTGCAATCACGTTTTGCTCCCAGAGAAGTTACAAACATACATACATACAGGTGAAGCTAATATAAGCGTGTTAAAAATCGATAAATTTATTTTAAATTATCGCAGATCGATGGTTCCACCATTCGTTTTAAAGGTATTGGCGAGCTCTTTTGAAAAATACCCATCATGAAAATTTACTCCCTTCGAGGGGGGACTTCCCTACCAGGGGGGGGGGGGAGCAAGGCTCCTATATACACAAAATTTTTTTCCCAGTTGACTATCTGTATTGCAAAAAATATATATTCCTTTCATTTGGTTTAGTGCAGTCTATAGATGTTAAACTCTACGTACCTGCAACTTCCCCAATGGACGTAATGTATTTGAATACTTTTGAGTGTCTCTGTACACGAACGATTTGCTTCATCTCAACAAAAAGCTTACTGTAGCATCCCTATACTATACACATTTAGAATACCCCCCCCCCCCCCCTCGAGAGTAGTAAAATTTCATGATGGGTATCTTTCAAAAGAGTTCGCCAATATCTTTAAAACGAACAGTTGAATCATCGATGTGCGATAATTTAAAATAAAGTTATCGATTTTTTTCATTAAAAAGAAAAAAAAAAATTAAAATGTATTATTGAGAATAAATTCAACTTTTTTTTATTATATACTAGCAGACCCGGCCACGCGTTGCTGTGACTAAGTTATACGTTGAATTATACGGCTGTAAAGCCGATGTAAAAACCCACAGGGTTGAGATTTGAAACTTAGGTCAAAATTTGGAAGCGATTGATAAAAATTTTCGTAGTGTTGATATTAAGCACAAATTAATTTTATTGTAGGGTCCTATAAATTTTAATGGAGAAGTGATATATATTATTTCTAATGCTACTTTGGATAAAATTGCTAAAGTGACTAATATATAAATTAAATTCTATTAAAATTCTATTAAAATAAAAGTATAAAAGAAACAGACGATTTTAAAATCAATTTTTATGGAGGAGTGAAATATAATATATGCTATAATGGATAATTTTACTATAAAATGACCTCATCATTTTAAATATTTTAAAGAAGGCAACAGCTGTAGTTATAAAAAGGAAAACAATAAGGCTAAACCAGAAAAATAAGTAAATTTGATAAATATTTTAAAACTTTAAAATTGGAAATCTTGATGATGATGAGAAGTTTTTGAGTATGTTAAAATTTTAATAGTAAATTCAAGTTAATAAAGATGGGAAACATTGAGGATTAAGATAAGAATAATTATAAAAAAAAAAAAAAAAAAAAAAAAAAAAAAACTTTTTATATACCACGCTTTTAAATTTTAATATACTAATAATATACTAATTAAAAGGAAAATGATAAATATTCTATCATAGTTTGAAGTCAAATTTGTTTTCAAATGTCTAAATAAAATATCTGATGTAAGATACTAATATTTTGCAGCGGAATAGATTTCATTTCTGTCATCCTTGGCGAAAAAAAAAAGAATATCGCCAAATTATCTGGCGAAAATATTTAATTCCTTTCAAAAATCATGGTTATTTTAACAACTTATATTAAAAGAGTAATGAATAATATGAAACAATATTTCGTACAATACATATTACATGTCATACATACGTACAATGAATAATACATATTACATTTCGTACAATGTATACATCTGGCATGTATATTTTCGTGTTATGCTTTTGATCGCCAAATAATAATAATAATAATAATAAAAGCCAAGGGCGACAGAGTTTTGAAATTTAAAATTAAAATTTTGTCAATTTGACAGCAAAATAATTCAATCTAACACCCGCGATAACTAATACATATCTATACCCAAATATAAGGATTAAAATCGGGAAATAAATTTCCTCGATTTTTAATAATTTCTTACAAAAAAATCCAGTGGGCAATTAACATAGGAAATCTTTTTCTTGGCTGCACAGACGGTCAGTGAGTCACACTTCGCTTGCGTATAGAACTCATAGATATAGTATAGCATATATAGAATAGAGTGATCATTGGGGAGAAAAAAGTTATTCCTTTTCATTTGGGAAAAGACGACGTTTTTACCAAAATATGGCCGTCTTTCCCCGAGTGAATACACACGGGAATACATACTAATATTTTAGCAAATAAAATTTATGAATAAATTATTTGCTAAAGGGGAATGGAAGACTCCAGATACAGTTTCAAATTCATATTTCTTTCTTTCTTTTCTTTTCTTTTCTTTTTTTTTTTTTTTTTTTTTTTCAATACCACTTAATGGCTGGTTCCAAAGCTTTTATTTATTTTTTTTTTTTCGGCATCAAAAATCTTTGTACGATAACATGGGGATGAGAGATCTATATATATTACTATATCTATGATAGAACTACATTAGCACTTTATCAATGTGTATAAAATCTTTAAATTGATTATGACGTCAATTTTCGTGAGATGCATAATTTAACTTTTTATAATTTTTTAACGTTCACGTTTGATTAAATGTATTTATTTTTATGTCGAAAGAAAATAAACTCGTATTTTTTTTTTTTTTTTTTTTTTTTTTTTTTGGCAACAATTAAATTAATGGAACTCACAGATATTTTGGAGCAACTTTAATAAAGGTCTGTAATTAACAAATAATTGCAATAAAACAATATTGTGACAATAAATTGAGATAAAAACTATCCTATCTCTCAAGTTGGACCAAACTGAACACTGTGTGCAAAATTTCATTAAAATCGGTTCCTTAGTTTAGGAGTTTACCCCGGAGAAACATCGTGACACGTAATTTATATATATATACAGATTTAGTGTTATACTACTTCTATAATATGGAAATCGTCTGCATTATCATAAATGATAATTTTTTTAACAATAATTTTAATAAATTATTTTTTAAAAACAGAATAATTTTTTAATAACCGAATTAAATTTTATATACATGTAGGTGCATTAATGAAACGAGGGGTTGAGGGGGGCGATAGCCCCCTTCACACAGAACGAAATATCATATAAAACTCTTCCGAAGCCTAATTTGAATCGTGTAACACAGGTTTACATAACAGCACTCGTTATCTTACCTCTTAATCTCCAACCTGTATTTATAGTATTAAATTTCATAGTAAGACAAAGTCGTGTGAGTGACACACCAGATTATTTATTTTATTTTATTTATTTATTTATTTTTCGAAATAATAGGGGTTTATAATAAAGAAAAAAATTATAATTTTATAACATGAATCTAATTATATTATTTTTCATAATTAAACATATGATCACTTCATGATATGTTTAACAATCTTTGTTAACTCATTTTGCCTGTAAATCCGTTTTTTCTTCTTTTTGATGCCTTGCGAAAAACCCAGTATCTTTTACCTTTTTGAAAAAATACCTAATGGTATAGAAACATATGTTGATATATTACCTTTTTTAGTTTTAAACTGCACTTTTAGAAAACAAAACAGTGCATTCTTGGATTTCTATTTTTAAAAGTAAAGAAAAATATATTGACGTCAAAGTGCTTATTGAGTTAATCTGCAATAAAAATGCCATCTCCCTTTAAAACGGAGCATTTAGGATAAGAATAGATGCTTGTATTTTAATGACACTGAATAATTAAAGAATGTTTTATAGAAGAAAAAATGCAAAAACTATCTCCTTTAGTCGACTGAAATAAAGAAAGAAAAACCCTAAACCTACTTTTGTTTTCTAAGTAGTAGATATAAAATTCTGCACAAAACAGAACTTAAAGAACTGTAAAAGCATACAGTAACTGTGTTTCTCTAGCATCGGTTGCAGTAATTATTTCTTAAAAATTTTTTGGTATAGGTTTAGCGTAGGAGCTCCTTGGCGGCTTTTAAATTTTTGTTGTCATTTTGGCATTGAATTAAAAGGACTATCGCAATTGCGTAAGCATGTTGGCGAGAAACGCTCAAGGTACTTTGGTGCCAAATTTTTAATTTAGCTAAAGAGGTCCTATACTGGAGCTGTTTTATTTCTTTAGCCCGATTTTTCTAAATTTTCTTTTATTTATCTTTTTTTTTTTTTTTTTTTTTTTTTTAACATACAATATATATATATTTACTCATTTATTTATTTATTTTTGCCCTTAATTAATTTTTTCTTTTTAATGATTTTAATGTTAAAATAGGGTTTTTCAATTAATATATTTTGAACGAATTTTGCGATTTAATAAAAATATGCGGCTAGATTTTGTCCAGATTAATAAGCGTACCGATTTTTGATAAAATCTGACAATCCAGAGTAAAAATTAGAACAGATACCATGACAAACAGTTACATCTATCTATCTATCTATCTATATGTAAGCTTTCACAACCATTCAAGGTGATAGATAAAAACTGGTAACGACATGACGCCGAAATCACTGTCTGAAAAAATAGTACGATTTATCCTACGAAAAATATGATGTGATAAATAAAATATTTTGTAAAATGTTTGTTTTAGATTCATTTACTTAAATAATATTCTGAGAATTCATATAAATCGCCCAACGATATCTTTAAAAATGTATTTATGACATTGTAATCACTTAAAAAAAACAATATAGCGAAATTCAGTTGACATTTTTACTTTCTTCTATATGTAATATAGAGAAAGTATTGGATTCGCGAAAATTTTCGACCTCCGTTTTTTGACGGATCTACACGTTTTGGGATGTCCTGAACACGAATTGATAGTTTTTAAAAAATGTCTGTCTGTGTGTCTGTCTGTCTGTCTGTCTGTCTGTGTGTCTGTCTGTCTGTCTGTCTGTGTGTCTGTATCATTTTTTTGTGGACGCTGTATCTCACGAACCAATGAATGAAATTTAACCAAACTTGGTATTTAGTTGCACCCTGACATGAACTGGTGCCCATTAGATTTGGGGATCAATAGCTCAACAGGTGGCGCTGTGATCGCATTTTATAGGACAAAATTCCGTATAAATGGGCATAATGAGAGTTATTTTAAACTTGTGATTGTAAAATTAATATGAATTATTGATAATAGTAGTAGTTAACTAGGAAAAAAAAAATTGTGCATGGGGGGGCATCGGTTCCCCCCCTGGGGGGGGGGAAGTACCCCCCCGGGGGGGTTAAATTTTGAAGATGGGTATCATTCGAAAGATCTCGTCAATACCTTTAAAACGAATGGTTGAACCATAAATCTGTGATAATTTAAAACAAAGTTATCGATTTTTTTTACTTTTAACAAAAAAAAAAACTTAGAAAAAAAAATCGTTTTTTTTTTTTTTTTTTTTTTTTTTTTTAATATTGTTACTGATTGAATATGTATAGGAAAATATAGAAGAAAGTCTTGTGGTGGCCACAACATACTAGTTTTTTTTTTTTTTTTTAAATCTTTATTTTTTTGAAAACACTAGAGAACAGAGACTCGTGAACTAAGTAGGTAACCCGTTTTACTGTCTACTAAAAGATTGCAAAATGATAATTATTTTCTTGGTTTAACTCTATTTATAACCATCACGTTTAAAAAAATTATTCTTTGACAGTCAGGACAAAACGAATTATTTTTTTGTATGTCTGGAAAGCTGAGAGATATAACTTTTCGTTTTTTGAGACATTTCAAAATAAAATAAGGCTAAAACGGAAATCGTAAATCATTTCTTAATCTCTAAATCATTAGTTATTAGATAATTGTATAAAATATATTTTCTTCTCTTTTTTCTAATAAAAGATTATCAAAATATTCTATCTAAGATTTAATGAAATTTTAGTTTTAAAATTTATTAAAAAATGTAAATATAAAATATTTACAGATTATTTAATGTAGAATTATAATGGAAATATTAAGCTTAAATAATAATAATAATTATTATTATTATAATTATATAAATAAATAAACTTTTCAAAATTTACTGACGGCATGCAATAACTAGTTGGCATAGGTGGACTCTGCTCAGTTCCCCATCATATTTATGTTCTGATAAGTTTCTAGTGCGAGACGTATTATAATCATGTTAAAAGAAATGAATTTGACCAAAGCTTGATACAGTAACAGAATAAAATCCCCGCTTAATAGGCTATCCACCGTTCACTTCGATATATTTATCTTATTCAAATCTATTAATTTATTTTATCAGGATCAATTGTTTAGTTTTCATGCTACTATTTCCAATGCAATAATCCTCAAAATTCATACTTATATGAAAAATTTACAATTTCGCTATGTTGATAAAATCGTAAATTACGAATAATTTACGAAATTTTCCTATTAGAAAATATGTATTCAATCATATTAAAACAGGAATAAACTACTACGTCAGAAACGCCAAAGAAAAATTATTGAGGTGCATACAGCTGTTTCGGTAGCCTAAAGCGTACCGTCATCAGTGCAAAAAAATAATTCTGAATCTGGAGAAGTACTCGTATATATAGGAGAGGGGCCGGATTTAGTTCAACCAATAGGATTACGGAAGAGGTGGGGAGTGTGGCCAATAGGAATTAAGGAATGTGTAGCTGTGTAAACAGTAGAAAAATTAAGGAAATGTGGACTGAATGTAAAATTTCCAACAATCAGACAAATAGGGAACAGCGAAATCACAATTTACAAGGTTTTTAAAATTTTTATAAATATGAAAAGCTTCAAAGAAATCGAGTTCATGAATGGATTTAGGTCTGCAAATTATTTTAGCTGAATTAAATTTAAAATTATGATTTTCCTCCCAGCAATGTTTAGAAATAGCCGATTTATTGGTTTCTTGTTTGCGGACGTAATTCATATGTTCTTTTAGACGAAATTTAAGACTGCGTTTAGTTTGGCCAATATATGATAAACCACACTGACAGGATATACTATAAATGCCCCAAGAATTATGCATATCAATAGGATCTTTTAACTGAGAAAAGGTGAGTTTATTGGAAGGCGAAAATATTATTTTAAAATCATATTGTTTGAGAATTTTAGCTATGGTTTGACTGGTTTTAGAAAAATAGGGTAAAACAATACTGATATTAGAAGTGACTGATTTAGTAGACGAAATACGAGGGAGTTGTAATTTTTGGATAGCTTTGTCTATAATGGAAGGGTCATAACCTCTGTCAATTGCGATGGCTTTCAGGTATTTAATTTCAGATTTAAATAAAATAGGATTTGAACAAATATTAAGGGCACGGTTTACAAAAGTATAGAAAGCAGCCATTTTTTGGTTAGGTGGGTGACATGAACGCGCATGGGGAGGAAGGGAGACTGCAAAATTTTTACGATAGACAGTGGTTGAAAATCCATTTACAGTGCGAGAGACGAGGGTGTCAAGAAATGGAAGGGAGCCATTGTTTTCTATTTCATATGTAAACTGGATATTACTGTCAATTGAATTTAAGGTTTCTAAGACATGGTCAATATTGTGAAGAGATGTGTCAATAAGCGTGAAGGTGTCGTCAACATAACGGGTCCAAAAAGGAAAAGATATTTTCTTAAAAAGCTTGCTTTCGAAATAGTGCATGTAAATGTCTGCGAGAATTGGGGAGAGAGGGGAACCCATGGCTAAACCTTCAGACTGACGATAGAATTTATTTTGGAAAGAAAAAGTGGTTTGTGATAAACAAATGCGGGTAAGAGAAATTAATTCTTGTATTTCAAAAGAGGTGAAATGAAACTCTTTTAATCTATTTTCGAGACAACAGAGGGCGCCACTTATTGGAACATTAGTGAAAAGAGATTTTACATCAAAAGAAACCATAGTGAGATTAGTGTGAGGGCAATTTTGAATATTTTTTGCAAAATTGCCCTCACTCTAATCTCACTATGGTTTCTTTTGATGTAAAATCTCTTTTCACTAATGTTCCAATAAGTGGCGCCCTCTGTTGTCTCGAAAATAGATTAAAAGAGTTTCATTTCACCTCTTTTGAAATACAAGAATTAATTTCTCTTACCCGCATTTGTTTATCACAAACCACTTTTTCTTTCCAAAATAAATTCTATCGTCAGTCTGAAGGTTTAGCCATGGGTTCCCCTCTCTCCCCAATTCTCGCAGACATTTACATGCACTATTTCGAAAGCAAGCTTTTTAAGAAAATATCTTTTCCTTTTTGGACCCGTTATGTTGACGACACCTTCACGCTTATTGACACATCTCTTCACAATATTGACCATGTCTTAGAAACCTTAAATTCAATTGACAGTAATATCCAGTTTACATATGAAATAGAAAACAATGGCTCCCTTCCATTTCTTGACACCCTCGTCTCTCGCACTGTAAATGGATTTTCAACCACTGTCTATCGTAAAAATTTTGCAGTCTCCCTTCCTCCCCATGCGCGTTCATGTCACCCACCTAACCAAAAAATGGCTGCTTTCTATACTTTTGTAAACCGTGCCCTTAATATTTGTTCAAATCCTATTTTATTTAAATCTGAAATTAAATACCTGAAAGCCATCGCAATTGACAGAGGTTATGACCCTTCCATTATAGACAAAGCTATCCAAAAATTACAACTCCCTCGTATTTCGTCTACTAAATCAGTCACTTCTAATATCAGTATTGTTTTACCCTATTTTTCTAAAACCAGTCAAACCATAGCTAAAATTCTCAAACAATATGATTTTAAAATAATATTTTCGCCTTCCAATAAACTCACCTTTTCTCAGTTAAAAGATCCTATTGATATGCATAATTCTTGGGGCATTTATAGTATATCCTGTCAGTGTGGTTTATCATATATTGGCCAAACTAAACGCAGTCTTAAATTTCGTCTAAAAGAACATATGAATTACGTCCGCAAACAAGAAACCAATAAATCGGCTATTTCTAAACATTGCTGGGAGGAAAATCATAATTTTAAATTTAATTCAGCTAAAATAATTTGCAGACCTAAATCCATTCATGAACTCGATTTCTTTGAAGCTTTTCATATTTATAAAAATTTTAAAAACCTTGTAAATTGTGATTTCGCTGTTCCCTATTTGTCTGATTGTTGGAAATTTTACATTCAGTCCACATTTCCTTAATTTTTCTACTGTTTACACAGCTACACATTCCTTAATTCCTATTGGCCACACTCCCCACCTCTTCCGTAATCCTATTGGTTGAACTAAATCCGGCCCCTCTCCTATATATACGAGTACTTCTCCAGATTCAGAATTATTTTTTTGCACTGATGACGGTACGCTTTAGGCTACCGAAACAGCTGTATGCACCTCAATAATTTTTCTTTGGCGTTTCTGACGTAGTAGTTTATTCCTGTTTTAATATTCCAACGCCAAGTCTTCTGATATTATATGTATTCAATCATGTTCAAATAAATATCATAAATGTAATTTTGAAGTTGTCTAATGTATCTATGATCCTCAAAATGGAAGTTTATGCTCAATTTTGCCTTATTCTCACATATTAAGTAAATCGTAAATTCCAAATAACTTACGAATTTTTTAAATTGGAAAAACCATAGTCTATGATATTCATGCCAGTATCCTAAATAATATTTAGAAAGTGGTTTGACATCATTAGGATGAAAATATTCCTCAAGATTGACGTTTATGTGAAATTTTGCTCTATTCTGCCATGTTAAGAAATTCGTAAATTTCCAATAACTTACGAAATTTTTATATTGGAAAATTCATAGTCATTAGTATTCATGCCAGTGTCCTAAGTAACATTTCAAAAGTAGTCTGACATGTTTACGATGAAAATATCTCTCAAAATTGACGTTTATGTGAAATTTTGCCTTATACTGCCATGTTAAGAAATCCGTAAATTTTAAGTAACTTGCGAAATTTTCAAAGTAGCATATTTTTAGTTATTGATGTTCATTCCGGCATCAAAACTGATATTTTAAATCTAGTCTGACATTTTTAGTTCCCCATCATACTATGGGTATGGGGAACTTAGTTAATCGTGAAAAATTTCGACCTCGGTTTTTTGACTTTTTTACACGTTTTTAGGTGTGAGGAATCCGAAAAGGACAAAATTTGTATGGTGTCTGTCTGTAGGGTGTCTGTTAGTGTGTCAGTCCGTTAGTGTGTTACTCCGGTAGTTTGTTAGTCTGTTTACACGATATCTCGCTAACAAATGATCGCAGAGAGGTCAGATCAGTTTTAAAATATTACTTTCGATACTGGCAAGAACCCTATTCATTTGCAACATTCGAATTTAAAAACTTCGTAAGTTATCAGAAATTTACGATTTTCTTAACATGGGAGAATAGGACAAAAATTCCCTTATACGTGCATTAAATGGAAACTTTTTACTGTAAAAAATGTCAAACCAGTTTTAAAATATCAGTTTTGATGCCGGAATGAACATCAGTAACTATAAATAAGCTACTTTGAAAATTTCGCAAGTGATTGGAAATTTACGAATTTCTTAACATGGCAGTAAATAGCAAAATTTCACATAAACGTCAATTTTTAGAGATATTTTCATAGTAAAGATGTCAGACTATTTTTGAAAAAAGATTTTTTAGGACACCGGCATGAATATTAATGACTATGAATTTCCCATTATAAAAATTTCGTAAGTTATTGGAAATTTACGAATTTCTTAACATGGCAGAATAGAGCAAAATTTCACATAAACGTCAATCTTGAGCGATATTTTTATCGTAAAGATGTCAAACCACTTTCGAAATATTATTTAGGATACTGGCATTAATAGCGTAGACTATAATTTTTCCAATTTAAAAAATTCGTAAGTTATTTGGAATTTACGATTTACTTAACATGTCAGAATAAGGCAAAATTTAGCATAAACTTCCATTTTGAGGATCATAAATGCATTAGACAACTTCAAAATTACATTTATGATGTTTGTTTGAACATGATTGAATTCAAATATTTCAATAGGAAAATTTCGTAAATTATTCGTAATTTACGATTTTATCAACATAGCGAAATTGTAAATTTTTCATATAAATATGAATTTGGAGGATTATTGCATTGGAAATAGTAGCTTGAAAACTAAACAACGGAATTGATTCTGCCAAAATAAATTAATAGATTAGAATAAGATAAATATATCGAAGTGAACGGTGGATAGCCAATTAGGCGGAGATTTCATTCTGTCACTGTATCAAGCTTTGGTCAAATTCATTTCTTTTAACATGATTATAATATGTCTCGCACTAGAAATTTATGAGAACATAAATATGATGGGGAACTGAGCAGAGTCCACCTATGCCAACTAGTTACAGTAAAAAAGTTTCCATTTAATGCACGTTTAAGTGAATTTTTGTCCTATTTTCCCATGTTAAGAAAATCGTAAATTTCTAATAACTTACGAAGTTTTTTAATTCGAATGTTGCAAATGAATAAAGTTCTTGCCAGTGTCGAAAGTAATATTTTAAAACTGATTTGACCTCTCTGCGACAATTTGTTCTTGAGATATCGTGTACACAGACTAACAAACTAACACACTAACACACTAACAGACGCCATACAAATTTTGTCATTTTCGGATTCCTCTCACCTGAAAACGTGCAAAAAAAAAAAAAATAAAAAAAAACGAGGTCAAAAATTTTCACAATTACCTAAGTTCCCCATACCTATAGTATTATGCGTAACTAAAAAAAAAAAAAAAAAAAAAAAAAAAAATTGAAATTTCCATTGGTAAAATGTCTTTTTTGAGAATCCATAATATTTACTTTTTCTTTCTTTCTTTCTTTTTTTTTTTTTTTTACATTAAGAAATGAGGATTTATGCTGTAGTTAATTTATGGTTTATCATCATCTTGTAGAAGTTTTGCAAGTAAGCTGACTTATAGAAGCTTAATTTCGAACAGTTTGATATTTCCGTATACAATTGAGATGAGTAAAAAATTTTACTAATAAAAGTTTCAGTAATTTAATTTAATCTTTCTTTTTTTTCTTCAAGCAGTTTTTTAAACGACGCTTATTTCGATTACAATTTATGTTTAAATATACAGAAACTGGGTTGCTGAAATATCGTATGGGTAGAAGAAATTAGAGAATACTGTTTTAATACTAACCTGTTTTGCCCGCTTCACTGGTTATTATAACTGTACCCCGGAGGTAAAAGACACACTGTCACAAAAATGCATTTTTTTTTGGAAGAATGTTATAATGAATTTAATTAAAGACATGTATCATGAATTAAGAAAATGGACATGGTTTTTGTTCTTCTGTTTTACCTCCTTTATAGTAACTGGGCATAATGGTTAATGCCTCAATATAAAGTAAAAAATACAGATTAAGAACATGGTGTACTTTACATCTGGGGTACAGCAATTTAGAGGAATTTTTAAGAATAAATCACTTTTTTTTTATATCACTATATAAATAAAAGCTTAAAAAATTTCATTGCAGTTTCTCAAAACTTTACTTCGGGACCCCACTAACAACAAACTCGATATTATTAATCAGTATTTTCATGTTATTTGAAACTTACATTGAGATCAGACAAACGGTTCATGTACACGGACATATACAGGGCCCGCTTTACCCTTTTGGCGGCCCTAGGCAATAGACATTTGGCGGCCCCCTCTACGCCAGGGCAGCTTATATATTTCATGTGACCACACGCAAATTTTCTGAGGCCTTGGTCTTCATCCCCCCCCTCTCTCCAGAAAAAAGAAATCACACTAGAAAAAAGTCTTAATTATGAGTTACTACATAGAAGACTTAACTTATAATAAAAATGAAAATGAACATAAATAGAAAACATTCACAGTTTTTGTAAAAATTCGGTTGGACGGATTCGGGATATTTATGAATAACAAAAATAAACAGGCTGAATCAAACTTAAAATTTTCCACCTGTAAGTGCTACGCGATTGATTTGGAACCCTAACAGAACATCTTCTACCCAGGATTTCTTCGTGATATCTTCAGGATAAAAAGACATCCCTGAAATATCCCGAAGATGTACTGTGGATAAGTGTGCTGTTAGGGAAATTGACTGAAAATTTCCATATATACAAACCCACATTCTCTACAAGACATTGCATCACAGGTAGTTTTGCGGAAGTTTTAGCCCAGAGGTGCAGGTGCAGTATATTTTCGGACGCACGAACGAAGTTCGGGTGAAATTTTGGCCGATTGGGGAAATTTTGAATGTATACTAAGAGACACACACACAAAAAAAAAAAGCCGCATTTGGAGATTTTCCTTTTCGCCTTCTACAACCGCTAATTTTATCGTTTAAAAAGCAAAATTTCAAGCAGATTTTATTATGTTGTCCTCCACATACCCTTTAACTTTGAGTCCAGTGTTAAAAAAAATGCAATTGTCAGGAAAATTGTAATTTTAGAAATTATTTCAAAAATGGTAAGAATAAGGCAGTTAACGATGCCACAAAAGTATTAATTTTTGAAGGAAAATCAAAAAATATTTTAATAAGTGAGATGGCAAAATGAATAAATGTTAACGGAATATAGGGCAGTTCCTTGTTTGTAAACAAACATCTCAACTTTTATGAGTGGTTGGCAAAAAGGCTTGGGAAAAGCATAGCGATGGCGGATCACCAACGGAAAATCAATGGTGGGCGGGGCGCGGGAAAGTCGAGCGCGCTTTTTTGCCAACCACCAGACGTCACGAGGAAATGCTCTATTGGTACAAGGATTTTTAGCAAGATATAAAATTTTTTAGCAGTTTAAACTGAAAATTTGGTTTTAAGCGGCCATATTGCTCATAAGCTCATAAGCGAGATGACCGTAAGTTAAAAAGCCATTGCTTATGAAATCGGTTTAGTATTACATTTAGAACATAAAAGAGATTCAGGAAAAGTGCTTAGTAGCATAATTTCTTTAACTACAGTACAGCAACTATTAAACAAAGCAGGTTTAAATGGCAGAAAAATTGAAAAAATTTCATTCTTAGTAAAGAGAATTAGGAAAGCAAGACCTCAGATGGCTAAAAATTTTAAAAATGATTAGTTAATTATTGGGCTGAACTGTTTCTCTTTAGTGAGTCAAGTTTAACTTATTTCTAGCTAAAGAAAACAAGCAGATCTGACAATGAAAATATGACTGACTTAATGAAAATTGCACTTTTAAAACAGTGACACGTTCTCCGCACATTATGGTATGGAGGTGCATAACTTTTCAAACAGTCGGGGAAATTTTTATGCTCAAGGGATCGATTAACTAGAAATAAAACACAATCTTCATAAAAGTGGTGCCTGACCGACTATTTTGTAGGTATCTTGGACATTTACGCAAACAGCATTTCTAGATGATAATGCACCTTACTACACGGCGTCTGTGGTAATAGTGTATTCACTTCAAATTGTCAAAATTTCCTATCCATTCCCATGAGAACCTATAATTCTGTAAGTAATCATATCTTTTTTCACTTTAAGTTGTTAAATAACACAAAGGATTTAACTTAAAGTGAAAAAAGATTTCTTCTTTACCAGACGTGTAAATAGTCCAAATCGGGATCAGCTCGAAAATGCTTCATCTATAAAAAGGTGGGGGTGAGGATTAGAAATTTGCAGCCTATAACTCTGCTAGAACTGGAAAAAATTATTTGTGATATCTGGCACATTAAAATTTCTGAGATTTATATTAAAACACTGTATAAAACTATGCCATTGTTCATTAAAGCAGTAATTCCATATAAAGACGGAATTAACACAATGCAGAATACATATTTTTAATAAAAAATTGCTTAGATCTAACAAATAAATATTTTTATTTCATATATTAAAATATAACTTGTTTATTTCATATAATAAATCATAATAGAATACAAAGTGTATGGTTATTACATTATGTTCCAAAAGAAAATTTTATGCAGATTTTTAAAAAGTACTTCGTAGAGTGCAATAAAGCGAATTATTAAATCGAAAATGTACATAGGTATCATTTCACACCTTTGGTATTATGCAAACAAGACAGTTTTATTTGTTTCAAACATTAATTTTAAAGTTATTACAAATAAAAAGGGTATAAGTCATTTTTTCTGAAGTGCAGCTTTTTTTTTTTTTTTTTTTCTTTTTTTGTCGCGTAGTGTATATTTTCTCAGGAGAAAATAATATGAAAACGGAAATAACAAATCTACTGAAACAATAAACTAAGAGCTGTTTCTATAGATTTGTGATTTCCATTTTATAAGAGCTGTATTACATAAAAAAGCACCATAGAACTCGCATTTAAAAGTAATAAGCACATAACTTTGAATAAACACCATTAAGTGGAAGAACTCGCATCAATCATGCTTTGTTTGCAGCACTCGTGCCTACTTTGTTCACCTGACGAAGGGTCGTGTGTTCTTTCTAACCGAAACAATTGTTCAGAGTTTATTGTATTTTATGGTGTTTATTCAAAGTTTTGTAATTATTACTTGTGCATACTTGTTCGCCTGACGAAGGGTCGGGTCTTCTTTCGACCTGAAACAATTGTTGCGAGTTCTTGAGTTTTATATTGTTAGTTCCCCATCATGCTACAGGTATGGTGAACTTAGGTAACTGTTTAAATTTTGCACCTCGGTTTTTTGATTTTTTTTTTTTACACGTTTTCTGTTGTGAGGGACACGAAAATGACAAAATTTTCATGGCGTCTGTTAGTTTATTAGTCCGTTAGTATGTTAGTCTGTGTACACGATATCTCAGAGATGATGATCGCAGAGAGGCCGCATATGATCGCACAATGATCGCAGCATGATGATCGCAAAGAGGTCAGACAAGTTTTGAAATATTAATTATGACACTGGCAAGAACCCTATTCATTTGCAACGTTCGGATTGAAAAACTTCGTAAGTTATTAGAAATTTACGATTTTCTTAACATGGGCAAACAGGTTAAAATTTCACTTATACGTGCATTAAATGGAAAATTTTTACTGTAAAATTATAAGACTAGTTTTAAAATATCAGTTTTGATGCCGGAATGGACATCATCAACTATAAACATGCTACTTTGAAACTTTCGCTAGTTCTTGGAAATTTACGAATTTCTTAACATGGCAAATTAAGGCAAAATTTCACATACACTTCCATCTCGAGGGATATTTTCAACGTAAAGATGTCAGACTACATTTGAAGTATTATTTAGAATACTGGCATGAATAACATAGACTATGAATTTTTTTATTTAAAAAAATCGTAAGTTATTAGTAATTTACGATTTACTTAACATGGTAGAATAGGACAAAATTGAGCATAAACGTCTATTTTGAGGATCATAAATATATCAGGCAATTTCAAAATAACATTTTTAATAATAATTTATTTTTTCACTTTTTTACTTCAGGCGCCAATAAAGGATTGCCTTAGCACTGAAAGATTTATAAATGTATCTGTCTGTGTTTATTAACATCATCATTAAATCGTAATCGAAGGGCGCCATTTTATTATCATGTTGCAATTTCAAATTACTTCCTCCCCTCCCTCCTCCTCTTTTCCACGTAATTTAAAAAAGATCTGGTCTTCATTCATTATCACAATACAATTCAAAGCGTATATTTATTAAAAGTCAATATTTTACTACTTTATGGTACTTTTATTCTGTGTTAAAATCATCAAAGAATGCTACTTTTAATTTACAATTTAATATGCATATATGCCTTAAAAAAGAGAAAGCCAAAAATCAGTTTATGATTTACGCTTTTTTTTTTTTTTTTTTTTTATGTTTTTGTGCAGTGTTTTAAATTTTTTGGCGGCCCTACTTTTTCGGCGGCCCTAAGCAACCGCTTAGGTTCGCCTAATGGTAAAGCGGGCCCTGGACATATAAGAAAACATAAGTTGCGTATATAGGCGAAATTGTAGGTAGTAAACATCTTTAGACTGTACTACACAACATGAATTAAACATTTATATACATATATACTATATATATATATATATATATATATATACAAGGCAAGTTTCTCCTCGTATATGTTATGAAGGGCATTTTTCCTTTGTTTTCAGGGATATACAATATATTTATGATATAAAAGTGTAATGTTTAGACATGGTTCAAAATGAATTTGAAATGTGTTGTAAATTATTTATTTATTTATTTATTTTTAAGAATTTGAATTTTTAAAAAAGAACAATAGTCTTAAAATCTTTATGATTGTATCTACAATATTAAAATGGTGGATTGAGGAAGCAATTGCCTATTTACACAGAAATAACTGTTATTTAAAGAACAAATATTTTAAATAGATTTTATTTGAAGAACGTTAAAATGCTCAGATACAGATCTCTTATCTTCCACTTTAAACTGTGCTTATATGTCTATTGTAATAGTATAGGGCATGAGAAAATAGCGTAAATGCTACAGAGAATTATTCTTATTAAAAATGTGGCATACTGTAATTAGTACATTACGGATATTTAAAGTAACTTAATTACATTTTCTGAGATCTAGACAAAAATATTTTGCCATGTTTACCTCATAAAAATAATCTGGACGTTTGTTTAATTTTTACTTTCCGAACACTATAGTGAGGAAAGTATTGTAATCATGTCAAAAATCCGAATTCGAGATTTTGATGTTTCTATACGTTTCGAGGTCCAACGAGTCCGTTTTCACTATTTTTACGATGATATATGTATGTGTGTGTGTATGTATGTGTGTATGTATGTGTGTATGTATGTGTGTATGTCTGTGAGTGAACACGCTAGCGTCTAAACGCTTTGTTCGAATAAGCTGAAAGTTGGTACGTATATTGTAAGTCACCATAGTACGAACCCTATAGATTTTGGTGAATCTAGCACTTATAGTTTTTTTACAGGGACACAAAGAAAAATTCTTTATCATTATGGCCAAGGGACCAAAATCTTAAAAGTGCGATAGCATCTAAACGCCTTATTCAATTGAGCAAAAACTTTATACACATATTATAGGTCACAGATACTCAATCTGTATAGATTTTGGAGAATCTAGCACTTATAGTTTTTTTACAGGGACACAAAGAAAAATTCTTTGCCAAATTTTTAAAAGTGTGATAGCGTCTAAACGCCTTATTAATCTGAGCAAAGAATTTGTACACATGTTATAGGTCACATTTGAACCAACTGTATAGATTTTGGTGAATCTTGCACTTACAGTTTTTTTACAGGGACACAAAGAAAAATTCTTTATCATTGTGGCCTATGAGACCAAATTTTTAAAAGTGCAATAGCATCTAAACGCCTTATTCAATTGAGCTGAAAATTTGTATGAATATTATAAATCACTGTTGCACTAACTATAAGCATTTTGGTAAATTGTGGCCACCACGAGACTTTCTTCTATATTTTCCTATACAAATTCACTCAGTAACAATAATTAAAAAAAAAAAAAAGTGGGACTTTGACAAAATTGTGGGTAAAATATGAAAATTTGTTTACGTTTGTCAGAATTTATAGATTTTTACAGGGACACAACGAAAAATTCTTTATCATTATGATCTAAGGGCTCAAAGTTCAGTAGCGTTAAATAAAACCTCGTGTGATATATGGAGAAAAATACTCAAACACTCTGTTATGGTTTTCTCTCTTTTGTTTGTTTAGCAACTCCTCTTTCTTTATTTTATCTACAAAACTGTTAGTTACTCAATGTTTGGAAAGTCGAGTGGAGTCACTCCAGATTTTTCTTATTCTTGTAGCAAATCCCATTCCACTGGAATCAATATCATCAGATATTCCCCGGAAAGAAAATATGTTTTCAAACTTTCAGGAATGATTGTTCGTTCTGGTTTAGAAAGTGTCTCTCATAATGCTTTTTGAAAAATTCCTTTTTTAGCAAAAAAGAAACTGCAAAATCCTTTAGAAAAATACATTTTAAAAATTACAGAAAGATTTTTATCTCTGTCTGGTCCATTTTTTGAACGATTTTTGATCACAAAACGAACACAATTTGTGATTTTTTGTAACTGTAATGCGTTGCTGTTTTCGATAAACATTTCATTTATATCATAAATATCATATTACATTGTTTCTTTTTTTTTTCAGAATAATTTTTGTAATTCCTTTCTAGATTGTGTCGTTTCAAGATACTGAATTGAGACATAGATTCAATTTCAATTAAAAACGAACAATCACAAAAAAAAAAAAAAAAAAAAAAAGTCTGTATATTGAATCTGTATAAGGAAATTTCAGACTAGATTTGGAGAAATGTAATTTGGAGAAGAGCTACGAAAGTTTAATTTTAAAAATTTCTACACTGTTAAAAGTGAAGTGCTCAAGAATGAGTAAAACAGACATACTCATTTCGAAATGAATAATTTTGTTTCAAAAATGAAAACACGGCTATCTCAATATTGCATATTTTCAAACTACCTTCTGTTTACTTCATAATTTATCATAATTATGCTGAACAAAAAGAAGTTCTTAAGTAGAATTTTTATATATCTAAACAGAAAGAGATCCAGAACAATTTTATTATTCTCTCAAACCTTTGGAACTGTATTTCATAGCGATTTTATAATAGCGTGCGGAAAAAGAAAGTAATGAAAACCTATGTTTGGGATAATGGGAATTAAGATGATCGACGTCATTTTTCAGCATGTCAATATACTCAATAAAGAGAGCATAGAATTTTAAAATTTGAGTACATTTATTTCAGAGCTAATTTGGCATGAGACATACTAAAATTGACAAATTTTGCTAATTTTTTAGAAATCATTTTTTTTCCGATGTATGTATTATATCCTTATACGTTAGTTTGGATAATAATAATGGTACACAATTTCTTATGATTAACTGTGCCTTATGTGAATAAAAATTATACTAAAAAAATAATAACTAAGTTATGTATAAGAAAACTCCAAAATTGTACTAAATATGAATCATCTAAATAGAAGCAAATGTATGCATAAAATGTTCTGAAAATAAAGTAATACTGACTCATTCTTTAACAAATTTCTTTTTACCCACTTGAGAAAAAAACAGTTTTTAGAGTAAAGTACAATATTTTCATTATTTGAATAATCTGGTGTGTCACTCACACGACTTTCTCTTACCCTGAAATTTAATACTATGCAGATTAATAGGTAAGATAACGAGTACTGTTATGTAAACCAATGATAAACAATTCATATTAGGCTTCTGAAGAGTTTTATATGATAATTAATTCTGTGTGAGGGGGCTATCTCCCCCCTCAACCCCCCGTTTCATTAATGCACCTACATTTATATAGAATTTAAATCGGTTATTAAAAAATAATTCTGTTTTTAAAAAAATAATTTATTAAAATTATTATTAAAAAAATTATCTTTTATGATAATGCGGACGATTTCCATATTAGAGAAGTAGTGTAACACTAAATATCCAAAAAAAGTCCATTTTACTCTCAGTATTAAAAAAAATATATACGATTTTTTTTTCTAAGTTCTTTTTCGTTAAAAGTAAAAAAAAAAAAAAAAAAAAAAACTATAACTTTGTTTTAAATTATCACAGATTTATAGTTCAAACATTCATTTTAAAGGTACTGGCAAGCTCTTTTGAATGATATCCATCATGGAAATGTACTCCCCTCGACGGGGGACTTCTCCCAGGGGGGGGGGGGAGGCGAAGTTCCTACATACACAATTTTTTTTCCAGTTGACTATCTCTATTACAAAAAATATATAGTCGTTTCATTTGGTTTAGTGCAGTCTATAGCTGTTAAACTTTACTTACCTGAAATTTACCCCATAGACGTAATGTATTTGAATACTTTTGAGTATTCTCAAACCATTTGCTTCATCTCAACGAAAAGCTTACTGTAGCTCCCCTATATGATACACATTTAGAAAACCAAGTTTGAACTTTCTGCCATAACTTGTTTTTGAGATATGCTGATAACAGACAGACACACAGACACACACACACACCATTAGCTAAAAACATGATTTTCGTATTCAGGGTCCTCAAAACGTGTAAATATAACAAAATCTCGCGTTCGAAAATTTGACCCAAAAACAATACTTTTTCTATCTTATGGGTAAGAGAAAGTAAAAATCTAAAATAAAAATTTTTGTTATAGAAACATTTGCTGTTTAGAAGTTTTAGAATAGATGTCGACCTAAATCAACTGCTTCTAACAGATAATCATTATTTATTTTAATATGTATTTCAACTACGTTCCATTCAAGAATAATTATTAACGGGTTACATGGGTTTCAAAGGCTAAAAAATAAAATAAAATAAAAAATAAAAATATTTTTATCTATTTTTAAATATAAAAATAAATTCTTTAATCAAAATTTGAGCATATAACAGAACAACCTATAAACGATATTTTATACAATTTTCGTTAAAACTTTTTGTAAAAATCAGCCGTAAGTTCTAATTGGTTTCCGGAGACCCTTCAGAATAGCAGTGGACGCGATTTCTCAGAACTTAATTCAATGATCTTATTGAAGGTTTGCACATTTCTTTAAAACAGAATTTATTAGTTCTGGAACGAAGGATTTTAATTTTTTTCGATTACAACTAATTTCACAAGGCTATACGTGGAGTAAAATGTACCGAAAATTGTAATGTTTTTTTGCACACAACTCTGCCAAAAATTCAATTTTTATTTATTTATTTATTTATTTATTATGCAAATCCTTTATTAAAGTGCTAGTAAATTCTATTTTGAAGAAGTGTTCCAAATTTAAATATTTTCTGCGAATTAGTTTTTGAGAAATCATGTCCCATACAGCTCAGAATGTTTCAGTTATGTTGCAAAAAGCTTACAATCTTTCAAAAACGTAACACGTTTTAGTATGATCTCTGATACCTTTCTGAAACATTCGCCCTTTTTGATTTTCTATCTGTTAAGTGATTGTAACGTTTCTGTTACGTATCTGATTTTTTGTTACGATCGCGGACATTTCTACGTTTTTGAAACTAATCGGAAAGTAATCTGAACGGTTTTAAACGTTTCGGAAGATTTCATAATGTTTCAATGTTATATGATTGTTACGTTTCTGGAATATTTTGTGCTGTTAGGGGTACAACGCTTTTATGAAAGGCCTTCCGAAACCAGGACTCACTGGGTGAATTTTCCGAAGATTTTAATGAAAATATTATAAAACATTGTTCAAATTTTGCTCTTTTATATGCACAAAATTCAGAAAAAAAAAATTTATGCATTATATTATAACTAGTTTTGGAACTAGTTATAAAAAGAAATTTTTATATGCCACGTTTTTAATTTTTCTGTTGAATCATATAAACGCTACTGAAGACAGTGGGGAGCCAAAATAATTCGCCAAACGTATTTTAAAAAAAATTCATTGTTACCGTGTTCTGAGCTCTAGTCGGGAAGTTATATGATTGTTGAATCATACGCTACCGTAGGCAGCGTTGATCCGAAACAATTGACTAAAAGTGTTTAAAAAATGTTGTCATCGTGTGCTGATTTATTCTAAAAGTTTCAAATGTCCAGCTAATCGAGAATTTACGTAATTGTTGCATCATTGTTGATATCATTATCTTCTAATATTTTGAAATTTCATTCAATTTTTCCCTCTTTAACCCTTTAACGTTCACTACTTAATTTATTTTAAAAATTACTAATCTAAATTTTAAAATGGCTTCTAGACACGTAGCTGATCATAAATATTAAAAAAAAAAAAAAAAAAAAAAAAAATAGCATTGTTCCTTTTCGAGAAATTTTGGTTTGAAACATCTATAAGTTAACCTTATTAAATTCAAATAATATTTATTTTAATTAATAAAACACTTTATTAGTAAACATTATCGACTACAAAAACTCATAAAAGTTGTTTCAGGTAAAAATGATAGTTCAGCTCTTCATTAAATGAAAAATACTAGACATGAGTGCATCATCAAACCAGCAATTCGCACTCACGCACACTAAGAAACTTCAAGTGACTTATACATTTAGCTTCCGTTGAAGCATTATTTGTTAAATTTTGGATTAGTGCTGTTGTCTACCGAACAGAAAAGGAACAAAACTTTAAAACCTGATTAAAACAAGGGGGAAATGTTAAAACACTGCTCCATAAAAATTGTTAAATTATGTAAAATGTTTGGTTTCGCTGCGAAACCAATGAACGTTAAAGGGTTAAAGACTAAAACTCAGCAATTAAATAAGAAAAAGTAAGTATTCCGAAATAGTAGTATTTAAAAATCAAGAGAGTTTGAAACTATGCTGTATTGAAAGATAAAGCAACGCTGTTATAAAGAATAGAACATGAATGTCAGTGTGCAACTTCGCATTATGAGCTTTCCATAAATTGTAGAGCAATTTCAGTATTTACTAAATTTCTTAAAACATTGTTTCTTTACTTTTCCTATAAACTGTCCATTTTGAAAAGGCTATTATTACATGATAAGATGAGTGCATTCAAAATGTTTGCATTAAAGATCGTTGTTTACTGTCCCATCTGGTTGCGGAATTGTCAGTAATCTGACCTTTGGTTCAACACTGTAAAAAAAAATAAAAAAATAAAATAAAATAAAATAAAATAAAATAAAATACGTAAAAATTTGTAAGATATTTGGGTAAAGCAATTTTCTAAATTGGAAAGTTCTGTTTATAACCCAAAATTTCAACCTAAATTGGATATGAGACCAATTTTGGAGAGAATTGTTTTGGGGTTTATTTTTTGCAGTGTACATACGTATACATATGAAATGTTTACATTTTGTTTAGATCATCTACGCATGTTAAGAGGTGAGCGATACAATATTTTCTACAACGTCTTTATTTATTATAAGCAAAAATATAAAATAAGATAGTGAACCATACATAACAAATTTATAAACTCAAAATAGAGAGATTTTCTGACCCATTTTGGGTGATAAACAGAACTTTCCAATTTGGAACATTGCTTTACCCAAATATCTTAAAAATTTATACCTTTTTTTTTTTTTTTTTTGACAGTTAATTGCGCTACATTCGAGTCCTGGTTTTGGTATTGATGATCGTAGGAGAAGTCTACTTTAAGTCATAAACCCCAGTCTAAAATACTTTAACTTACAGAAAATTACTATAAAGCGATAACCGAAAACGGAATCTTGTTTATTGCGACATGATCAACAAGGGATATTCTACTAATGAACAAGAGCAACTTTGTCATAAAAAAGTTTTGAAAAAAAAAAAAAAAAAAAAAAAAAGAACGTATGTGTGATTAAAAATATCCACATTCGTGTCTACAAATTCTGCCGTACTCTTGTAAAGTTTTTATGAAATTTGCGTGGTTTTTATTCCGTGTTTATTTTGACGATGTGTTTTCATCTGGTTTGTTACATTCAAAAGCAAAAAAAATTAATTTATTAGAGAACGGAAGTAAATCTGAGTACTTTTATTTTTTTTTTTAATAAAAGGAAATTTCAACGGTATTAACAACAATTAAATTTACTTTAGAGATATTTTTGTTTGAAGATTATTATTATTATTATTATTATTATTATTTTGAAGTATTGCACTTAATGATTCATATTATATATTTTCTCTAATACGTAGAAATTTATTTAGGCAGGACATTTCTATTTGAATAATCAAAATTTAAAGAGGATTTATATATGTAAGTACATGTAGCATGCCATGATTTATTACACCACTTATACATACAACGATTTCTCATCATTTATTCACAAAAAATTAACCGTGATATTCAGGCACTTCTGGTAATCAATTTTGCGTTTAGAATCATTTCACTGGAAATATTTATTCTTTCTTTCTTTTTGTAGAGTCAAGTATGGACTGCTGCTCTATAAATCTTTGAAATTTACGATACAATATTGTTTATAGTCAATTTAAAATGAAAAGAAAATCATACTTTTTGACGAAAACATAGAGTATGATGCTTCATTTTTTACATGCTTCAAAATAACCTTTATAGGAATGTCAGACTAACTGAGTAATGTATCTAACATTGAATTTCTTGTCTAAAATTTCAAAAATGAAATAAAATTTATGATTTTTGTACTTTTTTTCTTATGCATTCATACTATTTTGCTTCATGTTTATTAAAGTAAATGAACAGTGAATTGAAATCACACTTACAGGTAAGATATAAGAATAATCTTTTCAATAACAAATCTATTGCATTAAATAATAAAACTTTTTAATTTTGAGAAGTTTTTAATACTGAAAAAAAATCTAAATAATTATAAAACATTTCATCTGTAGCAAAATAAAGCAAATTCCTGAATCGTGCTTTTCATAAGTGTAAAAACTACAATTGTGATTTAACTGTGATTGATAATATTTTAAATCAAAGAAATTATTTACTAGGTCATTGTTCATGTGAAATAACAGATAATTACTATAACGAAGAAATCGTAAGATACATATCGAGTTTATGAAAAGAAAATGAAAATAAATAATCTGTTGTGTCACTCACACGACTTTCTCTTACCCTGAAATTTAATACTATAAATACAGGTTGCAGATTAAGAGGTAAGATAACGAGAACTGTCATGTAAACCAATGCTAAACAATTCGAATTAGGCTTCAGAAGAGTTTTATACGATAATTAGTTCTGTGTGAGAGGGGGGGGGGCTACCGCCACCCTCAACCCTGAGTTTCATTAATGCACCTACGTTTATATAGAATTTAATTCGGTTATCAAAAAATAATTCTGTTTTTAAAAAGTAATTTATTAAAATTATTATTTAAAAAAATTATCTTTTATGATAATGCAGAACGATTCCCATATTAGAGAAGTAGTGTAACACTAAATATCCAAAAAAAAAAGTCCATTTTACTCTCAATATTAAAAAAAAAAAAAAAAAAAAAAAAAAATACGATTTTTTTTTTCTAAGTTCATTTTCGTTAAAAATAAAAAAAAATCCATAACTTTGTTTTCAATTATCACAGCTTTATAGTTCAAACATTCATTTTAAAGGTATTGGCAAGCTCGTTTGAATGATACCCATCATGGAAATTTACTCCCCTCGAGGGGGGACCTCCCCCCCACAGGGGGAGAGGCGAAGCTCCTACATACACAATTTTTTTTCCAGTTAACTATCTCTATTACAAAAAATATATATTCGTTTCATTTGGTTTAGTGCAGTCTATAGCTGCTAAACTTTACTTACCTGAAATTTCCCCCATAGACGTAATGTATTTGAATATTTTTGAGTGTTCCTGTACACAAACCATTTGCTTCATCTCAACGATTAGCTTACTGTAGCATCCCTATATGGTACACATTTAGAATACCGAGTTTGAACTTTCTGCCATAATTTGTTTTTGAGGTATGGTGATAACAGACACACACACAGACACACAGACATACACGCAGACCATTTGCTAAAAACATGATTTTCGTATTCAGGGGGCCGCAGAACACGTAAAAAAACAATACTTTCTCTACCTTATGGGTAAGAGAAAGTATAAAAATGCCTTTCATTGCAAATTTGATTATTTAAAAATATTTAATATTTTATTTATAAAAAAAATAAAAAAATAAACTTTTGGATAGCTGGAAGATTTACCAAAGTTATGTTTTTCAATCTATTAAATAAACATTATGATAGTAATTTTTTATTTATTTCTCTTTGATGTCGCTTGTTAAGAAATTTGGTTTAAATATAAAACCTTTCTATGATGCAAATCTATTTGAAGAACACAAATGTTTTTTTACTAGCATTTATGGCACTTCATAAATCTTTTCTATCGTTGAGTCTTGGGAAAAAAAAAAAAAAAAAAAAAAAAAAAAAAAAAAACTTTTTAAAAGCCATTTAAAGTAATAAAAATTGTGATTTGTGAGTAATAAAACACGTTATTTCGTCTCACGCATGCAGAACATAAATGTGTGTATTTTTATTTTTTTTTCTTACTTTTAATTTTCTTTTAGAGGATAACGATCATAGCAAAAACAGCTTCGATCTATCGTTAGCTCTCTTTGCAATAATTATTTTTCATAGTTTATGATTCTTAACTGAACAAGTATTTAATTATTTTTATAAGGGATCATCAATGGTGCACAAACAGTATTATTGTTATTGCGCTGCCCATACTGTGTAGGTCTCCGGACCACCTCCAGGGGTGAGTCCCAGACCGTCACCAATTGCCCATCTGCGCAGTACTAGTGCGACGTAAAACCCAACCAATCAATCAATCAACCCATACTGTGTAGTGGTTAGCGTCCTTGACTCCCACATGGTAGGGTTCTGGTTCGAATCCCGAACACTACATGGATGTGTTCTTTCTGTTAGTGGTAGCGATGGGTAGGATGCTTATACAAAAAATTATCTCTCTTACCATCATAACTTCTAATAAAATTAATTAATGACAAGCTCAGGTAACAATAAAAGTTTCACGAAACGTAACAAAATTTTAAAATTAAAAATTCCCAGAATAAATATGTATTTAAATCCTTGAAAATATTTTATATAAAATTAAAACATATTTTTAAAGTAACATTAGCTGCATGATGTATCGTCGGTTTTATGTTCTTATTTTTATAACATTTAACTATAAGAAATACGTATCAGTTAATATTATTTATAGAAAAACTAAATTAATTATGAAACCTTTGAATATTTTCATACATATATATCACAGTTTAATATATTTCACAAATATTTACCGAAATTTTAATTTAATGATTTTAAAAATGACTGTGCCCAACATTGTTCTATTGGAAATTAATATTATATTTAACAGATTTGTACCCAAGAGTGTGAAAGTTTTCGAAATTTATTTTATTATTTTCTTTATTATATATAAATAAATTATATCAAACATGTAACTTAAAATTATTACCACGATTATTTTGAATTTATGTTTTTTTTTTTTTTTTTTTTTGCTATCAAAATGTTCATTTTTTTTTTCTTCTTCTCTCTAATGACTTAGCGATTAGTAAAAAATTTTCAATTATTTTTCTGATGTTAACAGTACACATGGAAACACATGCACAAAATAAATACAGTAAAAGTTGGCACTATTTCATATCCATATTCGATAAATAAATTAAATATATCCGTGTAACGTAAATTATGTTCATAAGATTTAAATTTCATTTACAAACTTCACACTACAGATATTAAAAATTTCCAGAAAATCATAAATAAACTTTACTAAAATGTCTTTTACATTTTATTTTTATTTGTTTATTTATTTTTATTTATTTATTTATTTATTTTTTATGGAAGAACGTAAACATAAACTTTTCTCTAAATTATATTAATTCCGTTTAGTTTTTTTTTTTTTTTGCATAAACACGGCTTTACGTTAAATGAAAAACATCAGAACAGCCTTATAAGTTACCTTGTAAAAGAGAAAATAATAATGGCACTAATGCTGATAAAATAAAATATGTAGATTTATTTGTTTTAAGATAATTATTTGTTTTATGTTTTAGACCAAACATTACATTTTTTTTTTTTTTTATTTTATTTTTTTTAACGACGAATCATGTTACAAAAGCTCAATACTATCAAAATTATTCAACATTTTACTAAACCCCCGACACTGTAGCTGGGAAAATGCTAATTTCAAAAGTAACAATTTCTCCAAACTATATGTTTGAATTAAAATGCTTTTTTTAATCATACTATTACTTTTTTAATAATTTTCTACTACATATATATATATATATATATATATATATAAATTATATTGTTACATTTAGAAGGAATTTCTCAATGATAAAATAATGTATGCTTCATATGAATTATAAAAACATGCTAAATATATATGTTTTACTATTAATTAAACAAAATATTTAGAAATTAATGTACTAGTGTCATTTTCTTGATAAATGTCAATATGAGTGTGAAACATTTTACTCCAGAATTTTTTACTTTCAAGATTTTATAAATAAACAAAATAATTTTACACGAGATAAAATTTTTCATAAGTTATTATTGACATTAATAAGATTGTATTATAATCTTATTATGCAAGGTAGGCCTATAGTCTGTATCACATTTTAAATTTTAATATAAAATCAAATAAGGGGTATACGAGAATGTATTTTGTACTACAATTCTTTTTATGTTTCAAAAGTTTATTTTAAGCAAATAAAAAATAGTTCCAAAATATTCTGTCAGATGGCGCTACATGTCTTCATGTTTTCTTTATAGTTCTTGTTTCGTTTCTTGTAGTTTGGCTATGGCTGTCACGATTTCTTAAAAGAAAGAATATCTATATTTATTCTTGTAGGACTTTGTGAAAAACAATGTGTATGATTCCGCTATGACTAACATTAAAATATTGAAGATTTGAATAATGCATGTAATCCAGACTGGATTACATGCATTATCCAGTCATTTATGCAATTAATACTAGCAAATACGCGAAGTAATTTGGATTACCGTTTTGATATATCATTCGAGCTGTAAAGGACGCACATAGTTAAATATTATACTGAATATTTCAAAATAAATGTTATTGAAATATTTTGCTTGTATTTTTTATGCTTTATTTTGCTGTTTATATTAAGTACAGCAACATCCACGATCAAAATGAATTAATTTCATTTATCTGCATGAACAATACAAATCGGACTCTCGTAAATCAATTACTTATTTATCTATCAAAGTTTAAAATGGGTCAGAGATTTTTTGCTTACCCCATGTAAAACTACAAAATAAAGCTACTTAGACTCAAATGAATTTCCCAACTGTTCTTGTTTTTCTTAACAGTGGAGACACATTATTTAATTATGATCATTATGCCTCAGAAAAGAGAAGAAACGCACCGAAATACTGTTGACTAGTAAAAAATGAAAACTCTTTAAGAAAATAAATACAATAAAATTTCCAATTTATGGTGTCCGTTGTATGCTGGAAATGGGTATTCATTCTGTTTCCACCATCGAGTTTCTTTCTATTTATGAATGAATCTTACTTTTCTAGTGAAAGTATATTAACCAGTACAATTCCGGTGGAGACGCGACAGCCCACAAAATATGAATAGTCATGCTGCCCAAGAATAGCTCATGAATGGAATGAATGAATGGGCAGGTATTATTGGTACTCAGGTCCTATGGGATAATCCTCAACTGGGTGGCCAAAATATAGCTTTTTTTGGGGGAGGAAGTAATACCTACATTACTTGAAATTGTTTCTTTCTCTGTTAAGCGTAGAACGTAATGCTAACATATAAACAAACTTAAGCTATCAATATGTTTCCGCCTCGTTGGATTGAGTATAATAGACCTGCCATATAGCCACCAGATGGCGCAATTTATCTAGTCTACATTTCATCTTGGAGAGGACCCTGTAATCCATAAACTAGGTGAACCCATTAACTCTGCACAGAGTTCGTTGCAAAAGCATACATCCTGGCAGGAAATGCCTGGTACTTTCAAAATATATTTGATGATGCATGCGTCACTTTTACGACACGTATAAAACTATTCATGGTGAGAACTTTCGAACATTTAGTACATTTTCAAGCTCAATGATTACATTTACTATCTGAATGTAAAATATCATTAAATAAGATATATTTCCAATCATCGCCTTGTCTTTATCTATCTTCGTTCATTCTGCTATTAATCTATATAGGATTTTAGATTGTATATTCTTAAGTGATTCTATTTTACTTTTGTGTTTTCTACCATCTCTAAAAAGTGGGAGATTTGAAACGCCTTGTAGAAAAAATGCTATATTATTTTTTTTTCTTTAGTAACAAATGTGAAACACCTTACATATGACAATATTATACACTTGCATTTAATCACTACTTCATTCAATCTAAACAAATATAAATAATAAAAAAAAAATTATACTGCAAATAACCCAATTAATAACTAAACATTTCGAAGTTATCTTCCTAGTAAATAGTTTATAAAATGTTCTGCTTCAAATATGGTAAATTTTAAATTAATTTAGGTATAATGATGAAGATGTTTGCAGAATTCTTTCATTTTATTCTTTAAATAGTGCCGTGATACTGAATAATCGCAGTTAATAAATATTTTGTGAATTGTGCAGATACTATCTAATAAGATCTTTAGAAAATTAAGGATAATAATGAGATTTTCTACAGAAGATATATTTGGAATATTGGAAGGAGATAAAATCCATTAATCGTCGATAACTTCAAGAATTCTCTGATAAAATATATTTTCTAAAGGAGTTAACTAGTTTGAGAATTTTGTTTTAATGATATTAATATTAATTTGATTCAAGCTTTGACATTTTCTATGTTTTATTCCAACAATGAAATTAATAACTTATGTATCTTTGTAACTAAATTTATTTTGCATCAAATATTTGGAAACAGAAACGACAGTTTGTATTCTTCCCTTAAATTATTTCAAACGGTAAGAATTTAAATCATTAAATGTATTCTTAATTCATTTACAGGGAAAACTTTTTAAAGGATATTTCTGAAGATATACATTCAGATATCAGAATTTTTATTAGACATAATTATTAGCAGGTGTTGTATATTCCACCTTATTTTTCAGAACATTTCCAGGGATGAGAAAGTTCCTCCTTTTCTGTTACCACTATTTTCATACAGAAATATTTGTCGTGTTTTTATAGTAATGCGTTGTAATTAAATACATTAGTTTATTGTATAAAAATAATGGTAGCAAAATTAGTAGTACCGAGAATTTCTCATTCCAAGCAACATCCTGGAAAAATTCCAGGCTGTACGACCCCTGTTGTTAGCGCATTTGTAAAACAACGACACTCAAATTTATCGCCATTTTAAATGAATTTTATTTTGATGTTATATAATATATCATATAATTTCTTTCACGAACAATAAAAGAAAATATTCGGAAGGTAAGGACATAATATGCATATAATAAGTTTGTAAAGAAATATTTTACCAATAAAACAAAGAAATATTTAAAGTCATATAAGGGTAGGCAGTTTAAAAAAAGGTGTCTCCAAATGTATGTTGTAGCTATATAAATTATGCACATCCATATTTGGCTAAATATGAAATTTATCTGGTGCATCTAATACAATATTTTTTAATTAAATGATTAATTATAACTAATTAAGCCCAAATAAATAAAAACAAGATAAGGAATATATATATATATATATATATATATATATAAATGCTTTAATTTAATTTAAAGTACGTTATTAACATATTTAAGTTATTATTTTAAAAGTTTTAAATATTGGAAATGAGATTTTTTCCCCCTTGAAACTTCTGCTTTCAATAAAAAAAAGGAGTTTCTTTTCAGGTAGAACCCTTTTCTAAATGTACGATAGAAATTAAATGGGTTGGTCTTAAAATGACTATTCCTTTTTGTATTAAACATTTAAAGACATCAAATTCAAATCTAGATAGTATCTGACTTGATATGCCTCGAAATAGGTGTGCATTTAGAAACAGATCTACTTAAAATGCTATTTTCTTGTAAAAGTTAATGTTTTATTCTGTATGTACTAGGTAGAAACAAAATTTGTTTCAAATTTTCTTTGTGATATATCTTTATTGGAATGGGCCTCACCAGTGGCCGAGCGGTTCTGCGCTTAAAGCTAATACATGGGAAGTGCCGGATTCGATCCCAAGTCACGCTCATCGACCTAGTCGTTAGGAATTTTTCGGGGTTTTCTCCAAAACTCGCAGAAATACTGGCTAGGATACCTTGGAAAAACCTACAGATAGGGCAGTCTACCTGTAAGCCAAAGACCCTTGAGTTGCCGATTGGCCTTAAGCCCAACAACCAATGAACCAACTTTATTGCAATGGATAGTAATTATATAGACATGAATATTAGTTTTCTACATTTTCAGGTAAAAATTTCATTTATTATATAATACACTATAAATTTCTATATTCATTATTAATTAAATCACTTAAAGTTAATTTTGAAATCTAGTTTTTACCCGACTTTTATGTTGTAAGGTCTTCTGAGTAAAAAAGATAATTTTTTTAGAAATTGATTAGTGTCTGTGTTTGTGTGTGTATTGGAGAATCTTTTGAGTATCACATCTCTGAAACAAAAAAATGACAGAACAATGAAACTTCATATATAAACCAGGCTCGGTGTACAGATAGATGCGTTTGTCAACTTTTGGAAAACATTAAAAAACCGTTAGTGGAACCTTAAGTTCATATAGAAACGGTTCAAATAATGTTTTAAAAGTTTTACTGTAAACCCTTTTCAAAGTATCGTTTCGTATGTATTAGTTGTTACTTCAGGAAAATTGATAAGTGCCTTGAATAAATAAAACAATCTTAAGTCTTGCAAGTGGTTTGCTCATGATCTCTGTTCGACTTTTTTTAAACTCGACATACTGACCACCTTTTTGTATGTATTAATATTTTTCACCCGAACAGATGAGTTTGTAAACTATTGGTGAAAAGCAAATATGGGACTGAAAGTCAATATCTAAAAATTAACTCTGACGATCTTTTTTCGAATTTGCTACATAAAACTCGTTTCAGTTTCCTTTTCGCATCTATTAATTGATTACTACTCGAAAATTTATAGATGTCCTGATTAGGTAGGAAAGATTTAGTTTCCCGAAATAGGTGTGTGTCAAAAACAGCTCTACCGATTATTAATTTTTTTAATCGCTGTACAGGTCAATCTTATTATATCTTCTGACCACACTATCTCCAAAATAGAGTTTATAGTATGTGCAGTAGTGGGTAATAGAAGTCGTGTAATTGTCACACGCATTTTTTTTTTTTTTTTTTTTTTACTGTGAATTTTTAAACCCTTTTTATACCCTATTTCTGTTTTGTTAAAATCAGTAAAAAATTCTTGAGTATAAATAAATAAATAAAAGTTTTTATATTGAAAATTTTAAAATTTCAATTCGAAGTGTTTTAAAATGTTCAGATTTTAATAAATTTAAAATAGATTTTCTTTAATCATATCTGAAAAAATCTTAATTAAATCAGATTAAAAAAAAATAAAAAATAAAAATAAACATTGAAATTGGTTTATTGAAAAGCGATGTCGTCAGAAAATTTATTTAAAAAAAATCATTTTAATTTTAATCTTTTTAATTTTTTGTTATTTAAGCTGAAATCTTTCTTTTACAAAAATTACATAGCTTGTTTGACACCAAACAGAATTCGAAAAACTTACTATCAAGTCGACTCGAACCCTACTTTCGGTAAAAGGTTGCAGTTGTATGTCTTGCTCAAAAAATCGCTAATTTGATCCGCGAGTCCTTTCAGTTTGTCTCCAACTGTCTCTGTCGAATAAATTTTATTTGGAAATTTAATTATTCAATGAGACTCTAACGGTATAGCTTTAAAGCTTTAAATATAATTAATTTTTACCGATTAAAATTTTCTAGAAGGAGCATTTGCCCCCTTTGCCCATTTATTTAGACTCTATTCTATCGAAATAAAAATTGCATTATCACAGTAAAACACACATACACAGACAAATAAAGACTTCAAACTTATAACACATTTCTTTTTCTTTTCTTTTTTTTTTTTTTTTTTTTTTTTTACTGATTATTAGAAATAAATATATAGTGCTTTACTTTTTTTTCTCTGTATAGATATTAAATAACAGAAGGAAAAAAAATTTAAAAGTTCTTTTTGACAGTATCATGAAGTGGGCTCAGAAGCTCAAAATTCAATATTCAGAAGCTCAAAATTTTATTGAAAAGAAAATACAATAAGCTTTTTATTTACTTCAAATTTTAACAAATAAAACATTAAGATGAAAAATATACGTTCTAGAATTTGAAATAAATTACACATATATATTATTTAGCAACTTCCATATATGTGTATGTTCTTCAATAAATATTGTATATTACAATGGAATTTATTCTCTTATTAAATAACAGAAAAAGAAAAAATTGAAGTGAAATACAAGATTAAAAGCAATTTATTTTGAATTGAATTTTAAATTTATTGTTAAAGCAATGTATTGCCAGAGAATAAAATTTCGATTTCCTCGTATTATGGACAAATGCAATTTTATTTAAAGTTTTGTCACTTTTATCGTAAGAGCAAGAAAGAAATTACGAAATACATTTGAAACTAATATAATACGTAAGTTTTAAAATTCAGTGAAAAGAATATTAAACTTTGATAAGCGTTATTTTATTTATATCCGTATTTCCTATAGTTGAAACACTGAAGTATATATCTTTTGTTAAAAGACGTACTGCTCTTTATAATATGTAATGTATTTTATCATCTTGATTTCTTTTTATAGAAAACGATTCACTAAGATGGCTGATATTACTGATATTTTTAAATTACTTTTCTCATAACATTCTGATTCTTAATACTTTTTTTTCGAAACTGGTAAATAGATCTGAAAAAAAAAAAAAAAAAAAAAAAAAAAAAAAAAAAAAATCCTTACATGTTGGAAGTGTTCTATGATTGTAAAGTAGTTTTTATTTTATTATTTTCAAATGCATTACTAAAAGGTCATTGTTGTTTATTTAAAAAGTTTCTATTCATAAAAAAAAGCCAACAAATACTAGTTTTAAGTGTGTAGTAAGAAATATGGATATTGCGTAAGCATTTTATTTTTATTTTTATTTTTTATTTTTTTTAACTTAGTTTATTTGTTAAAATAAACAATCTATTAAAACTGAAAATTACATTTTAAAACTATTAAGTCCTATGTTTTTCTAAAAAAAATTCCCTTCTTCAATTATTCATTACCTATTATCATTATACAAATCATACATCATTATTCAAATTTCCCCGTAGAATAACATGGTTATTGGCAGTCGTTGAGATTAGGTATTGTAGGCTCTTATTTTGCTTCCGTGTTCCATAAATAGCTGCGAGAACAGAATTACTTCAATTTATATAAAGGATAAACTAGTACTTTACATCTAAAAACGAACATTTTTTAATCCAAAAGAGAAATACTTTGAGCGTAATAAGCAGTTTTTTAGAGATACGCAAGTGCTCTAAAAATAATATGTACAAACAATATTTTAAAAATTTTGTTTCTTAGTATATATATTCGATTATTGATTTAGAACAATACATTAGTTCAATAATTCTCCTATGCTGATAAATATAAGTGAAATAAAAAAAGTCACAAAATATGAATAATTTTGAATTTAATGTTTTTAGAAATCATTGTAATTTATGCTAATTGCGAAGATTTGTATAAGTTTTAAGAATAGAAATCGTAAGTAAAATTTTGATCATACTTCTCTATACTGCTATTTGGATAATTGTATCCAATGTCTCAGCAACTTTCATCTGGAATAGCGTTCAATACACAAGAAGATACAGGGTTTGTCCTTTTTCAGGTCGGGTTCCCTTGATGCCGGGGAATCTGTTTTAATGTTAAAAGGGAACTTGGCGCTGGATTATAAATCAAGTAAAAACTACAACGTTAGGAACGCCAAAGAGAAAACAATATTGGGAAGCAGACAGCTGTTTTGGTAGCCGTCAGCGTACCGTCTTCAGTGCATAAAGAAATCAGAGAGAAGTTCTCCTATATATAGAAAAGGGACCGGATTATGTTCAACCAATATAAATACGTGGAAGGTGGGGGGAGGGCCAATAGGAATTTTGGAAACAGTAGTTTTGAAAATTGTAGAAAAAATAAGAAAATAAAGACTGGATGTAAAATTTCCAACAATCAGACAAATAGGGAACAGCGAATTCATAATTAACGATATTTTAAAGATTTTTATAAATATAGAAAGCTTCAAAGGAGTCGAGCTAATGAATGGATTTAGGCCTGCAAACTATTTCAGCTGAATCAAATTTAAAATTATGATTTTCCTCCCAGCAATGCTTAGAAATAGCTGATTTATTGGTTTCTTGCTTGCGAACGTAATTAATATGTTCTTTTAGACGGAATCTAAGACTGCGTTTAGTTTTGCCAATGTATAATAAACCACACTGGTAGAAAATTCTATAGATACCCCAAGAATTATGCATATATATACAGGATCGTTTAGCTGAGAAAAGGTGAGTTTATTGTAAGGCGAAAAAATTATTTTAAAATCATGTTGTTTGTGAATTTTAGCTATGGTATGACTGGATTTAGGAAAATAGGGTGAAACAATGCTGATATTAGAAGAGACTGATTTAGTACACGAAGTACGAGGGAGTTGTAATTTTCAGATAGCTTTGTCAATAATGGAAGAGAAATAACCTCTGTCAATATCTATGGCTTTCAGATATTTGATTTCAGAGTTTATTAAATCAGGATTATAACAAATATTAAGAGCACGGTTAACGAAAGTATAGAAAAAAACCATTTAAGGGTAGGTGGATGACATGAACACGCATGGGGAGGTAGAGAGACTACAAAACTTTTACGATAAACGGTAGTGGAAAATCCATTTACAGAGCGAGAGACAAGTGTATCAAATCGACTATTTCTAAGCATTGCTGGGAGGAAAATCGTAATTTTAAATTTGATTCACGTAAAATAGTTTGCAAGCCTAAATCCATTCATGAGCTCGATTTCTTTGAAGCTTCCTATCTTTATAAAAATCTTAAAAATATTGTTAATTGTGATTTCGCTGTTCCCTGTTTGTCTGATTGTTGAAAATTTTACATTTGGTCCACTTTTTCTTAATGTTTTTACAGTTTTCACTACGACTGTTTCCAAAATTCCTGTTGGCCACTCATCCCACCTTCCACGGATTTCTATTGGTTGAACAGAATCTGGCCCCTTTTCTATATATAGGGACACTTCTCTCTGATTTCTTTATGCACTGAAGGCGGTACGCTAAAGGCTACCGAAACAGCTGTCTGCTTCCCAATATTTATTTTTCTTTGGCGTTCCTAACGTTGCAGTTTTTACTTGATTTATAGTCTGTTTTAATATTGAATTCTGAAAGTTCTGAGAATTCATGCTTAGATTTATTTGACAGTTTCCATTTTATTTTTTCTGGAATTTCGTTTTTATATTATTCTTCAAACTACAAATTATGATTTACTATATTCTCTTGCCGCTTGCCTGGTTTAGTCACGATAAATTGATTCTTATTTTGTGTAGAAGCTTAAACTTTTCGATATCGATTTTTAGTGCCTCAGTTGTTTTTCGATTATCGATTGTGATGAACCTGCAGTATTCGAACATACTTGAAGTTGTTCAGTCAAAGTAAATTTATTGGTTAATGATTCCACTTGAAGTATTCAGGTAGAGATATATTCCTAATCATTAGTGTTTTTCATTTGTAACAAAGAACGGAAAAAGGTTTTCCAGAATTACAAATTTATTGAGAGGGTAAATTCTAGTTTTCCGAATAATTTGTTAAACCGCTGCCCTTAAATATACATATCATATGCAGCTCTAAAAAAATTTCTCTTTTGTTATATTCCTCTAAAGTGATGCTTTACTTTAAAAAAGGAATTCTGCATGGTTGTGTTTAACATTTTATATTAGGGGTGAGAATCGATTAACAATTTTAACTGGATTAATCGTAGTTCATTTATCGATTAATCGGCCGAATAATCGAATTATTAATCGAATTTCATTTTTCTTTGTATAATTTCATTTGCACGATATTCTTTTTTTTTTTTCTCTTCAGATAGTACACAACAGACAATAAGGATGATACAGATGTTAATTTAACTAGTTCCTTAAACTATAAATAATAATAATAAACATACAAATAAATAAAGTAAAAAGAAAACCTCTTATTTTTTTCTAACAAGTGAAAAACTATTTTAAATGCGGAGACAATACAACACTTCGTAAAGCAACTGCAAATACTTGTACGAATATTTGCATAAGTCCCACACTAGGCGAGACATATTAAATCCTCGACGATAGCTTCGGGCTCCGAGCCGGATACTTCCTTGTCAATTTTGTCCTTTTATTTCTTCTGATGTTACCGTTTTTTTTTTTTCCTTACACACTTGACATTGCGAGTTTTCTTCGCCTTCGTCCCACGCTTTTTTCCATGAATTTTTTATTCTTTTTCCTCGATTTTTACATTATAAAGTGCGGTGGATTTATTTTATGAAATACATTTCCTATTACACTTAGATTTAATTGTGAAGATATTTAATTAGGATATTTAGCGCTGTTGTCTCTTAATTTAATATATATATATATATAATAATAATAATAAAAACATAATTAAAAATACTTTATAAATACTAAATATTTAAATTATACTTACTCATGTGTAATGAAAGATCAGAATGAAACACACATACATGTGTATTTCCAAATATTACATAACATGTCATAAAAAAGATACCAATTTAATTAATCCCTTGAACACACAAGCACATTGACATTTTCGTGATCTAAGCTTGATCTTATGTGATATATATATATATATATATATATATATATATATATATATCAATACAAAAACCCTTAACGGGTTAAAAGTTTGTGACGCAGCTACTTTATGGCTATAAGAATTTTTGAAATATGGGTCTTAAAAATAATGATATCAAATTTTCAGTGACGCTTTTGGTATTAGTTAAAATATACATACATTTGCTTTTATTTGATCATTTGCCTTTTTCTTCTATTTATATTTACAATGCAAACATAATATTTTTAACTTTAACATAAATAATAAAATATACTCAATGATGCTTTGTCATTTGCACTTAAAATTCAAAATAAGTGTTTTAAAAGGAATGATATTAAAATTCCAGTGACGCCTTGGTATTACTTTAAAAGATTTGTTTTTAGATTGCATTAAAATTACTTTTATTTTGTCTAATGAAGTATATTTACACATTAAAACAATGCTTTTAATTTTCAGATATATTGTCATATAGTCACACTTTCACCAAATTTGCATTATAAATTGAAATTATTTTTTTTTCGATAAATTGATTTGTCTTTGCGTCACGCTATCCAAAGCTGTAAGTAAAATTTATGCAAATGTTCTTTGCATCACACTCTCTCTTTGCACACATTTTCACATAGTTGGATACTATGATACAAAGTAACATTTACATAAATTTTACTTATAGCTTTGGATAGCATGACGCAAAGACAAATCAATTTATCGAAAAAAAAATAATTTCAATTTATAATGCAAATTTGGTGAAAGTGTGACTATATGACAATATATCTGAAAATTAAAAGCATTGTTTTAATGTGTAAATATACTTCATTAGACAAAATAAAAGTAATTTTAATGCAATCTAAAAACAAATCTTTTAAAGTAATACCAAGGCGTCACTGGAATTTTAATATCATTCCTTTTAAAACACTTATTTTGAATTTTAAGTGCAAATGACAAAGCATCATTGAGTATATTTTATTATTTATGTTAAAGTTAAAAATATTATGTTTGCATTGTAAATATAAATAGAAGAAAAAGGCAAATGATCAAATAAAAGCAAATGTATGTATATTTTAACTAATACCAAAAGCGTCACTGAAAATTTGATATCATTATTTTTAAGACCCATATTTCAAAAATTCTTATAGCCATAAAGTAGCTGCGTCACAAACTTTTAACCCGTTAAGGGTTTTTGTATTGATATCATTACTTTTTAAGGGTTAATGATTAAAAGATCACAGAAATGAGTTTATAGTACTATATAAAAAGTATTTTTGTATTAAATTTAACTTGGATCTAAATTTCAAAATTTTACAGGAAGCAATAAAACTTTAAAGAAAACAGAACAATACAAAAAGATACTATTTTGAAAGGGAGAGGGGGAAGAAGCTATTATACAATAAAATTATATAAGCATGTAACTATTAGAAATAAACTTTATAAACATTTTCACAAGAAAAATAAAATTATTTTAACTGATACTAAAAAAGTATTATTAAAATAAAAAAAGATTTTAACAATATATATATTTTTTGTCACTGGCAGTTCCATATTACTACAGAAATATATCAAATATATAACATTTATTTTTTTATATAATGAACATCTGAACATTCAATTGGTAATGTGGGTCCCCGGGAGAAAAAAAAAAAATATATATGTATTATATATATATATATATATATATTAAAAAAAAATACTCCCTATTATCCACAAAACAAGGTGGGGGTATCACCGTTACCAATGAAACGGCTCATTGTTGCCCACTTTTGTTCAGGCATTATAAATATATATACCTATGTACATAAAAAAAAAAAAAAAGAAAGAAAGAAAAAAGAAACCATTATAAATATTAACAATTATACAACAAATGACAATTTTTTACTCACAACTCCTGCCTAATAAGTTCTTAGTAGTTTTCAAATGAATAACAATAAATTTTCTAAATAAAAAAGATTATTCTGTTTTTTCATAAAATAAAATGTAAATGTTTTTGCTGTTTCTAGGCCATGAACACTTCGAAATTGTACTATCATCTGCTTTAAACCAATGTTTGTTTTTTCGAACTATAGCTGTATAATGACCGCTTGATGCACTTTTACCATGATGAAATATTGCGCCTGATAATACGTAATTTTTATCACTAAATGTTATTTTACTCTTTGTAACTCCTGACAGTAACAAGTTTGTATTTTTCTGCATGCTTGAATTTATTAATTGCAATGAAAAAATTAAAACATTTTGTGTATTTTCAATGTTAGTTTTAGTAATTAAAACATTAACGTTATTACAATTAGGGCATTTTGCTTCTTTACATAAATTTGAATTCCAGGCATTAAAATTATAGTCAAGTAACTCTTGAAATTGAAATTTGTTTTTTGTTATTGGTATTATTAATTTTCCTATTTGAGTTTCTATCGCTTCTTGGTTTTCATATTCACAATTTTGACATCTATAATAATTTTTAGTATCAAATGACATAAGAAATTTTAAATATCTATATTTATCAAGAAGTAACTGTAAAAATTCTGTGCTATCCTGCTGCTGTTTAATATCAAACATATCATCATCATGAAACTCTAATTGTAATTTATGTGAATCTAAAGCAGTACTGGATATGGAACTTGAAAAATCTAAACATAGTTTTTTTAATTCTGAATGAGTGGATAACATTATTGCAGAGTTTATACACTCTATATTAAAAAGACATTGTAAGACAGAGTTAACGTAACAAGAAACACCATATGGATTATTAAAACCATGAAAATTACTTAATGATTCTATTATGTCTTCTCCGTGTTTCTTAATTTGTGCGTTTTCTATATCAATTAATGGATGTATATGCAAGTGTGTTAAGTAATTGTTTTTATCAGGCACATTCTTATTAACAGTTTTGTCTAATGAGAACAGTCTCATATCTGGTTTAAATGTAGATTTCAATCTATTATACTCTAAAATTGCACTAGTCTGAGCTTGAATTTTATTTGGATTTAAATTAATTATGTGTAGACCATCTAAACATTTAACTCTGGATAAAGCAACGTACACCTGACCAGATGAAAATATCGAGCTACCTATATCTACTACACAAGTGTCTAAAGTTAAGCCTTGGCTTTTATGGATAGTTATTCCATATGCTAAACAAATCGGAAACTGCTTTCGAAAAACAAATATGTTTGTAAATAACTGAAATTTTGAGGTTACAGGTTCTATGTCAAATTCTCCAGTTTCAAATTTTATTCTAAGTTTATTAATATTTTCGGTTGCAAAATTATCTTTATAAATTTTAATTATAAAACCTATTGCTCCATTTACTAAGCCATTAGTTATATCTATATTTCTTAATAACATAACTTTTGCCCCTAATTTAATTTCTATTTCATCTTCTAACCCTGCAGTTCGACTATTATCTTCTTTAATCTTATTTAAGGATTTCCGTGCTTTATCTTTTTGTGCATTAGTTTTTGCTTCAATTATATCAATAGCTTTGAGAATAACTTTTGGTTCATTTGAATATTCTAGCATTGCTGCATTAAAAAGATTACACTGCTTCTTTGTTGGGAATAAACAAATAGTTTTATATTCTAATTTTTTTACATATTCAACTAGTTCTTTCATACAGTCCGATGGATTATTGGATTTTAAAACAATTTCTCTTTCACGTAAAATTAACTCATCAGCATCAGTTAATATACCTACACGGATTGAATCTAAAATGGATGCATATACTTTATCTGTCTGTTGCCTCATGTTAATAGACAACTCATCATAAGTAAGCAATTCTTGCCAAATATTTATAAAATGTAATCCAGAAAAATGTGTAGCACTGACTTCTTTAGAAATATTCACAAATGGAGAATGTCCCATTACAGGTGGAAGTTGCAATAAATCACCAAAAAACAAAATGTTTATACGCCCGAACCAACCATCATTTTCATCTATAGTATCAAAAAATTCCGATAACCTCATGTGAATATGCATTAACATTACATTAGAAACCATGGACACTTCATCTAAAATAAGCAAAACCAGATTATTTAATTCAGCACGAATAGAATTTAATTTATCATCAGATAATTTACTGTATTTTGGTATAGTCCCATGTTCAACTGGTAATTGCAATAAGCGATGAATAGTTAAGCCATTTATATTAAAAGCAGCAATGCCAGTTGGTGCTGTTACAGCAACTTTATTAAATTTATTTGAAACATAACATCGGATAGCTTTAATTAAATATGATTTTCCTGTTCCTCCTATTCCAGACACAAATTTTCTCAAAATTGAATTTGGAATCAATCTTTTGTTACGATTACTTGATGTACAAGCATTCATTTCTTTAATATATTGTTCTAAACAACCTACAACTTCATTGAAAACACGTTTTTGATCTACATTTAAATGTTCAATCATACTATCAATATCTTCCTTAGACAATAACTTCTCAAAGTCTTCTATTTCATTCCCTATTGGTTCAACAAAATTAATAATATTAAAGTTATCACCACCATCATGGTTATTTGAAAGCATTTGTTTTTCTATATTTTCTATGTCTGAATTCAAATCACTTTTAGCGTGCTGTATTTCCTCTAAACGCTCATGATACTTCATTGCCTCCAGTAAATTTTCCTTGCAATCAGCAAAAGACTCACTATATGTATTAAAATCACCTCTTAGTTCAGAAACAGCTCTCCATGGCTTAAACAAGATTAACAGACAGAAATAATAATTTTCTGGTTCTTGTTTACAATTGAAATTATAATGGTTAATTAAATATGGAATTTTTCTTTTGCGTAAATGTTTTTCTTCATACTCATAAGAAATTACTTTTTCAGAAGGTTTTTTATCTACAATATCATACCATCTGGAAAAATCAAACAAAGAAAGATTCTCAAGTTGGATTGGCCTACGTGGGTAATGGGTATCAATCCAACTTGAACAGTATATATCAGTTGCATCGCCACTTAATTTCTGTAGTTCATTCTGTTTTTTTAATTTACGAGATCTATGAATTTTTACGTCTAACCACCTGATAACCGTACCAGAATCTGTTCCAAATAATGAGTGTGATAATAAAGTGTCAGCGGCTTCTAAAGCCCCACATTCCCGATTTGATAATGTTCGTAAACCGAAATTCCATAAACGATTATATAAAGGTTTTGTGGAATAAAAATCACTGAAATCATCAGATGCAAATGATTTTTCAGCTTTAGTTTGATATTTTGTTATGTATGTAGTTAAAGACGCTGACTTTTCACCAATAAACTGAATATCTACATTACCACACCAGGCTAGCATTATAACTGCATTATAATCATTAATGTATAACTCATCTTTATTTCGCGGCAAATTATACAAACGAGTTTTTGTCAACTTTCTTCGACCTATTACTGCATCAGCAACTTCATTAATGTGTAAATATTCAGAGATTTCCCGTGGAAAGCTAAACCTACAAACTCTAATTGTTTTATTCTTAACCTTTTTAGCCCGCATACAATATGAATTATGTTTATGGATTTGATATTTCATAACACGATCATGAAGTAGTGGAAAATTACTTTTACTGGGAATTCTGCAGGTTATATATTTATTTATAAATTCAGCAATGGAATCTAAACTAGCTTTTCCTAATATTGGGGCATCCTTGATCCATAGCAATAAATGAAAATGTTGTAATCCACGTGACTGATACTCACGGCGCCAAGCATAATGTTCAACTACACCTAACGGTCCATTACTAGAAGTTATAAAATCTAACATAGCTCGAAATTTATTTTCTATAAAGCGTGATGTATTTACTGGGTCTAAAGCTATTAAATGTGATAAAGGTTTATCTTTGTATTTTGTATTTGTTTGTCCTAGATACATATGCAAATCTTCCCAATGATATTCACTTGGACTCAAAGTTAAAAAGAACGTAGCAGGGCCATAGTTCTTCACCATACAGTTTAAATCATTGCGTGGTTTTGACCAAAACTGTTCTGTATTTCGTAATCTACTAAAAATTGTGGATAAATTACCCTCTAATTCTTTGCTCGCAATCATATCTAAGCATTTTTTTGCAGTAAGATTTGATGTAGAATTTGTAATATTTAATTTATGAAAAATTCCAGCTTTTAACTGTCTGATATTAGCATTGTTTAGTAAATAAAACAAATATTGTAAATTTAGTCGAAACTGTGAATGAGAAGATTTTAATAAACATTTAATAAAATCGGCTACTGGCAAATTAATCAGTCGTATTTCAGAATTACCATTTTCACCATAACAAAATAAGTCTGGAAAGCATTTTAAATCTAACTGTACATCACGGTCATCCAAATGTTTTTCCATAATTTGTAAAAACTGATATATTGTGCTAGAATCCATGTTAATCCTTTTTTCAAATAATGGATGTATTGTCATGTTATTGTAATAACAATCTGTCATGTCTTTTTGAGTTAACATAGCACCCGCTACTTCTGGAATTTCATCATTATCGCAATCTAGCTTAATATCACAATTTTTTACATTTTCTAGCAATTTATCAGCTGAAGTTGGTATAATGATATGGTGATACAAAGGATTATTATTTTTTAACCAATGTAATGCTTCAAAAATTTTATTGATGTTAATTAATGATTGCCAAATGTGATTTTGTTTAGATGGTACACTACGAGCTAACACATAAAATTCCTGATCTGCCATTAGTGCATCGGATGGATTGGGTAATTTTTTAAGCGTCTGTTCTAATGGCAATGGCAAATGAAAAACTCTACCTGTCATTTTCTTAACAAGACCCACTAGTGGTTTTTTAGTACTTCCCTGAACTGTACCCATCCTAGTGATAACTTGAAAAGCTTTTGCACGTTGAATTAAAATTTTTTCAAATTCATTTAAAGTAGAAATACATTTTGGAACTGGTTTGAATGTCAAATTATTTAATATACATGTGGGTGGCATTTGATTAGCTTTAAATTTATTTACACAATACAAACAAATATAATTTAAATCGCCAAATTTTCCTTTGTAATAATTTACTAATTTTTCCCACTCTGTGCCTGTATTAAGAGGCAAACTAGAAATTAAACGAACATTCCGTTTATGACAAAGCTGTAAGCAAGAAACACAAGTATTAACTGGCCAATCTGTATCTTTTACCTTGAATTTATGAAAAGCTTTCTGAAAATGATCGAAAATTTCTCCTTCTTCCTTAAACGGAAACGAATCAACAATAAAAGAGCAACTTTTAATACTAATTTTGTCACAGATATCTGTTAAACATTCTAAATTCAAATTGAAAAGAGAGAATTCATAGTAATTTATACTTTTTTCAGCATGCAAAATTTTATAGATTAATCTCACAATTTGACGAATATCTGGAAAATGTGGGGCAATTGAACGAAAAAATAGTAAAACAGAATCGCAGTTGTCATTGACATAACAGAAAGATGGATGACCTAGCTTACATTAATCATAATTATGTGAATCACTTTCATTGCATTCATTAGAAATGTTCCCAGTGCCAAATGTTTTCTTTAATGCATAATTCCTACAATTATCGATATTTTGAAAAAACTGTAAGATTTGTGAACACTGTAAATTTAGAATAACATTTATAACAGTTAGAAGACGATCAAATATTTTTTGTTTGTTGAGTAAACATATATTAGGGTTGCAAATCCAAGTAGTGCATCTGTCACCATATTTAAATAAATTCATAACTTGGCCGTTAATGTTACATTCTAAATTTGTTTCATAATTTATAGAAAGATTAGTATAAGTTGAATCAGTAAAAAAATTTTCTGATGTTGAAGTATGAAGAGAATTTCCGACTAATGCATTAAAGTTGTGTTCTAAATCAGAAACTGGCTTAACTTTTAATTTGCTACATTTAAATTTTTCTTTTAAGAAGATAAATGTCCTACAAAATGTATTTATTAAACTCTCTCGATAATGATATATTTTACTTACAATTTTTTCTGCCTGTAATCGCCTATCAACATTTTTGTTATTTCCCAAGATTCTTAGAATTATACATTCTTTATTTTCAGACAATTTAAACAAGTTTTTAATTGCAGTAAATTCATTATTTAAATTGCTACTCTGATTCGTTCCTGCTAAAGAAATTTTTCTGTGAATTTTTTTTCCTGTCAATCTGGTTTGTCGCTGAATTGGTGTTTCTAAATTAATCAATTGCTTCCTTCGAATCTTTTTTTTATTTAAGTGTATTTTACGTTGGGTTTGTGTCTGTGAATCTCTAGATAATTTCTCATATGCACTAAGTTTTCTTAACCTTTTTTCTCGTTTATCTTGTGTTTCTGAACTAATGTGTTTCTTTGTTTGAATATTTCTTTTACTTAAGTAAATTTGACGTTGGATTTGTGTCTGTGAATTTCTGTATCTATATAATTTCATGTAGGCTCTACATTTGGAACTTTTTACTTGTTTATCTCGTATTTCTAAACAGAATTTTCTTTTTCGCTGTATTTTACTTTTAACTACTTTTGTCTGTGTTAAATTTTGTGTATGTTTGGTTAATCTTACTTCTGTGCTTTGTTTTTCGACACTTTGATTATGTGTTACACAGACAGACATTAAACTAAATGGAGATATTTTTGTAACAGTATAATCATGATCGCTTTTATCAACCAAACAACAATTGCTTAGTAATTGGTTAGCTAAACATTCAAGTGATCTCATGCAACATAAGACAGCCGCACCATTTTCATCAGAAGTTGGATAACCTTGAGAGTTTCGTTTGTGTGAATCAAAAAAATAATACTTAGATTTAAATTTCATAATGGCAAATGTATAGCTGTTGCATGTAAAAAGTCCTGTTGTGTACTTATTTATTTCAAAAAAAGAAGTTAACGATGTAATCAAATTATTGAATGTACAAATGTCCTCTTCTATATGTTTTATATTTCCATTACTGTGCATTTCAATGTTTTCATAAAAGCTAAATGTATCGCCATGAAAATTAACTGTGTTAAAAACTTCATCAAATGAAAGGTAATCTGAATTAGCATTAATTTCTTGATTAATTGTGTTTTTAGAAGTTCTGTATAATTGATCTCCAATATGTAATATATAGTTAATATCATTTGAATTCCATGTGTCAATATTTTTTTTATAGAAATAAGTTACAGCAACACAAGACATAGGTGTACATTGTTTACCACGAGTGTCAAAAAATATTTCATCTCCTTGATCAATACTACCCATTATTATTGTGAATTCATTTTCCAAAATAATTTCGTCTTTACTCATGACATTATTTTCATCTGCTCTATTTCTTAAATTTTTGCTAATACGTTTACGAGGCCGACCTCCACCACATAATTTCAAGTTTTTAATGTTAGACAGTGTATTAGAATCTGAAACAAAATGGCGAAATGAATGAGATTTAAAGGGGCAAGCAAACCGAAAACCCACAAAAGTCAGTGAATTTAGTGTTCTATCTACTACAGTATCAACAACTGAATTTATTCCAACCCCAAGCACATAATGATTCACTTGTTTAAAGTTTACATTACAGAATGAAATATTACTTGACAATTTATTATTTAAAAATAATGCAACCCCCCAAAAAATTGAAGTGATACTTAATAGAATAAAACAAACAAAATTTCTAATTTGAAAGAAGTGTTTATAAAGGGGAAAATAGCTACAAGGCAATGGATGAGAGGAAGGTGAATCGCAAGACACTGAGTAACAGGAAGGGGCTATGCTAGATGGTAGTTTCAAACATGGGGAACCATGGGGCAGCTGTTTAGAGCCAGGAGGAGCATGACGCACCAGAGAACGAGCAGGGTGCAAGGAGGGAGAAGCATGACGCAGCAGAGGACGGGCAGGGCGTGAGGAGGGAGAAGCACGACGCAGCAGAGGACGAGAAAGGTGCAAGGGAGGAGGAGAACCGAGCAGCGGGGAACGAGCAGGATGCAAGGGAGGAGAACAGAGCAGCGGGGAATGAGCAGGACACAAGGGGGGAGGAGAACAGAGCAGCGGTGATCGAGCAGGACGCAAGGGGGAAGGAGCACGGAGCAGCGGGGAACGAGCAGGACGCAAGGAGGGAGAAGCACGGCCAGGATGCAAGGGAGGAGGACCACGGAGCAGCGGTGATCGAGCAGGACGCAAGGGGGGAGGAGCATGGAGCAGCGGTGAACGAGCAGGACGCAAGGGAGGAGGAGCATGGAGCAGCGGGGAACGAGCAAGACACAAGGGAGGAGGAGCACGGAGCAGCGGGGAACGAGCAGGACGCAAGGGGGGAGGAGAACAGAGCAGCGAGGAACGAGCAGGACGCAAGGAGGGAGGAGAACAGAGCAGCGGGGAACGAGCAGGACGCAAGGAGGGAGAAGCACGACGCAGCAGAGGACGAGCAGGGCGCAAGGAGGGAGAAGCACGACGTAGCAGAGGACGAGCAGGATGCAAGGGATGAGGAGCACGGAGCAGCGGTGATCGAGCAGGACGCAAGGGGGGAGGAGCACGGAGCAGCGGGGAACGAGCAGGACGCAAGAGAGGAGGAGCACGGAGCAGCGGGGAACGAGCAGGACGCAAGGGAGAAGGAGCACAAAGCAGCGGGGAACGAGCAGGACGCAAAGGGGGAGGAGCACGGAGCAGCGAGGAACGGGCAGAACGCAAGGGGGAAGGAGCACGGAGCAGCGGGGAACGAGCAGGACGCAAGGGGGGAGGAGGGCGACCGGCAGCGGCAGCAGAGGGCAGTGGCAGAGAGACAGGCAGCAACAACAGAGGCGGGGGCAGACAGACCAGCAGCAGCGGTGGCAAAAGCAGACAGACAGGCAGCAGTGGAGCAGATGGACAGACAGCGACAGCAGCGGAGGGGGCAGATGGACGGGCAGCAGCAGGGACAAATGGACGGGCAACAGCAGCAACAGAGGCAGGCGCACAAGCAGCTGCAACAGACGGACAAGCGGAAGGAGAGGGGGCAGACAGACAGACAACAGGAGCAGACAAACCGGCAGATGGAGGAGCAGCTGCTGACGGACAAGCAGCAGAAACAGACCGACAGGCAGCAGCAACGGAAGAGGACCGAGCAGCCAGAGGGCAAGCCCCAGAGGCAGCGGATGGAGAAGCAGCAGGAACAGACCGACAGGCGGCGACAGCAGCGGCAGGGGCAGATGGACGGGCAACAGCAGCAACAGAGGCAGACGCACAAGCAGCTGCGACAGACGGACAAGCGGAAGCAGAGGGGGCAGACAGTCGGGCAGCAACGGCAGGGGCAGACAAACCGGCTGCGGCAGAGGCGGATGAAGAAGCAGCAGCAACAGAAGAGGACCGAGCAGCCAGAGGGCAAGCCCGAGAGGCAGCGGATGGAGAAGCAGCAGGAACAGATCGACAGACGGCGACAGCAGCGGCAGGGGCAGATGGACGGGCAACAGAGGCAGGTGCACAAGCAGCTGCGACAGACGGACAAGCGGAAGCAGAGGGGGCAGACAGTCGGGCAGCAACGGCAGGGGCAGACAAACCGGCAGATGGAGCGGCCGCGGCAGAGGCGGATGGGGAAGCAGCAGCAGCGGCTGACGGACGAGCAGTAGCAGCAGACCAACAGGCAGCAGCAACGGAAGAGGACCGAGCAGCCAGAGGGCAAGCCCCAGAGGCAGCGGATAGAGAAGCAGCAGGAACAGACCGACAGACGGCGACAGCAGCAGCAGGGGCAGATGGACGGGCAACAGCAGCAACAGAGGCAGGCGCACAAGCAGCTGCGACAGACGGACAAGCGGAAGCAGAGGGGGCAGACAAACCGGCAGATGGAGAAGCAGCAGCAGCGGCTGACGGACGAGCAGCAGACCGACAGGCAGCAGCAAAGGAAGAGGACCGAGCAGCCGGAGGGCAAACCCCAGAGGCAGCGGATGAAGAAGCAGCAGCAACAGGAGCAGATGCTGCAACAGACTGACGAGCAGCAGCAGCAGATGAGGACCGAGCAGCCGGAGGGCAAGCACCAGAGGCAGCTGATGAAGAAGCAGCAGCAACAGACCAACGAGCAGCAGGAACAGACCGACGGGCAGCAGCTGGAGAAGCAGCAGCAGCAGAAGAGGATCGAGCAGCCGGAGGGCGAGCACTAGACAGTGGTGGAAAATCGCTAGGCAGAAAAGAGAAAGTGTTTGAGTGAGGAGCGGAAGGGGAAACCTGAAGCTTAACCGGAGGGGCACACCCTTGCACAAAAAAAGAAGCAGCTTTAACTGGAGAACCTACTGCAACTCCCACAGAGACTGGTACCAGTGATTTAGGTGTTAGAACTGACTCAACAGTTTCTGTTGCTGGCTTAAACACACGAAAGGTGAAAGCCCAACGTCCACTGTTAGACGATTCAACACCATCAATCCCATGGTAAAACATTCTCTGGTCCCTGAACACATAAAAATCCCCACCTCCCAGCCATTCCCGTGCAACCTCCTGCCTTCTATTGTTCTCCAACACAAGAGTGGCTCCAGCACCATAACACAAAGTAACAACCTGTTCTGAGTCATGTGCAGGTTCATCATCCTTATGAGTGCTAAGTCCTGAAGTCCCACTTGGATAGTAGACCACTAGACAAGCATTTGGTTTACCCAGCCGCAAATCCCTAACAACCCCTGCACACAGATGCTCTACTTCTGAGAAGGCCCCAAATGGCTTAATTTTTCTACATAAATCTTTCCCATACTCATACTGCCTATCAGCAAAAAGCCACTCAAATCGATTCCCTTTACGACCCCTTGCAATTAAGCCATCATTAAGATTAAAGTTAAGCTTCCTAACAAATTTCTGCATTGCTGCCTTCTCAGAAACGCTAAGACGGCCACGCTCCACACTCGGAAAAACAGAGCACACAGGACGAGAATAAGAAGTTAAAACATCAACTGAAGATGTAACAGGTAAATACTTACCTGTCTTAGCATGGACACTTCTGGAAAACATTCCAAGGAAAACTGCTGAAGTAGCTTCAATTCTTTCAAAACCTAGAAACATTTAGAAATTATTCTGACTAATATAATAAATAAAAATGAAAGATTTCCTTTAAAAAAGAAATAAAAAATAAATTTTAATTAAACTTGAAATTTTAATAAATTATTTTAACATTTTGGTAATGTCTTCCAATATTTAAAAAAATAAAAAAAGAGGGGGATTTCTCTTTTAAGTAAATAGATGTAAAATAAAAAGTTGTTATCTTATAAAAATTATACATAAACATAGCTGTAGAGATATAAGGTGAGAATATTAACTGAGAACGAGAATATTCTCCGATGCTCCAAATTCAGAGAAGAGAACAATCGATAATATTCTTATTTTTCTTAAATTTATAAAGAAATTTCCTGTTTATGACCTGAATTTAGTGATGTGGGGTGGAAAATTTTCTTTTTTGGAAAATTTTCCAACCAAAAAACAATTTTTTAGTAAATCTTCTGCATGATATATTTAAATTTTCTTTTATTAGTCATAATAATGCTATATACAGTGTGAAAAACAAAAGTTTCTGATTAAAGTCATCATTTAGAAAGTTACAAGATATATGTTTTGAGCAACTTGCTCATGAAAGAGGTTATTTATTATAATACAAGAGATCTATGGTTGCTAATCAGAATTTCAAATGTCCATTCAGTAAGTTTGTAAGAACATAATTATAAAGCATTTGGCAGCATAACAAAAAAAGAATATATTGATAAATTAATGCACTACTATATGGCTGAGCATGTGTATCTATTTTTCAAAATATACATTTGATAAATGATGATACGCCGATGTTTTTCAAACTAAGGCAGCAAATCTGACTTAGGTCACCTTATGGTCTCTGGTTCTGAGAGTGACTCTGAAAGTTAGAACATTGTCATAATCTTCATTAAATATCCAATGTAAAAAATAAATAAATAACAGAGCAAAACTTTAAAAAAAAAAAAAAAAAAAAAAAATGCTTTAATTACAAAATTGGCATTGTTGAAAATTTTAGAGAAAAATCTTATATAAAAACATAATTATATTTTTTTAAATCACATTTTAAAACTAATTTCTAATGTGGAAAAAAAAAAGTTTTTTTTTTTTTTTTTTTTTTTTTTTTTTTTTTTTTTTATGCAAGCAACAGGAAATACAATTAATTGCCTAAACAAAAAAACAGCAAGATTTTCATTAAAATTTAAGGAAACCAAATAGATATAATGAATCACATCATATCTTGTAACTGGAGGTGTAGTTGAAAGAACTCAATATTTCTTTATTTCCGAAATTGAATTGTACTTGAGAAATCTCATAAAGGTGTTACATTTAAAGTTAAATAATAACAATAATAAAAAAATCTCAAACATCCAGATTACTATTTTTGAATAGAGGATTACATCTAAAGCGCATAATTAACGGTCGCCACCGGCCACTAAATTAAAAAAGATGGCGATTAAAAATTATGCATCGATCGCCACTAAAGTTGCCACTTTTGTGATCATTAAAAGTTAAAAATCGAGCAACAATTGGCAATCGAAGCCTTGTGATTTCCAATCTTTCTCCATCCATGGCATAAATGTCAAAGTTCATTTTAAACTTGTTTTATTATATTCTACAACCTATAAAGAAGTAGAATTGTTTAATATCTCTCACTCATATAATTTTTTGGACCCCCTTTCCCTCCATCTAACGATCGGTGATCACACAGCTTACAGAAAGCTTTATAATTTCTAATCTTTTTCCATTCTTTGCATAAATATAAATTATCTATTTTAAACTTGCTTTATTAGACTCTAGAGTCAAAAAGAAGTAGAATTATTTAATATATTTTACTCATATTTTTTGTTATTCCCCCCGCCCCCCTTTTGCTAACGATTGGCAATCCCATACTCCACTGATGCCGTGTGATTTCCAATCTTTCTCTATCCATAACATAAATGTAAACATTCATTTTAAACTTGCTTAACTGGATTCTAGAACCTATAAAGGGGTAGAATTACTATCATTCATGTATTTTTTTACTCCCCCCCCTCTCCATTTTCAACTAGCAGTCAACGATCAGATGTCCTGCAAAGCACAATCTTTTTCCATTATTATTTTCTCCATAGTATTTAGTGTATATTTAACCCATTTAAGCTATTTGGCAAATGTGTGCATCAAAATTTGATTTGGCTTAAATGTGTATTTTTGAAAAATCTTCGTTTTTGTTTTCTTTAGGGTAGAAATCTCCCTATTTTTAAAGCTGCAAATTTGGCAGCTAAGTAGGTTATTTTTAATTAAGCAGCTAAGTTTTTATATCTATGCTTTTTTAAGAGGAAATACTTTAACTCTAGTGAAATAAAATCATTTAGAAAGGTGTGTTTTTAGAAATAAGGAAAAATAATAAAATTGCTAACTGTATTTACACATGACCATGTAAAAGTTATAGTGATGGTGATGAATTGGCTGATTCATTTACTAGAAAATATCAATATGAATTGTGAATGATAACAGGTTATTTCATTGAAATAAATTTGAAAAAAAAAAAAAAAGTACTACTGCATTAATTAAAAAATAAAAACTTTTGCTGTTATTATTACAGCCTTAAACAGATTTTAATTTAGGATGCGCAATTTAGGATTTTTAAAAAGAGTGAAGATACAAATTACAATTTCATTGTCCATGTGTTTATTTTATTATACCACAAAATGGTGACAAAGCTTTTTGCAATCTGAAAAAAATAGTATCATCATGTAAAAAGTGGCCACTAACTTAAAAAAGTGGCTACTAACAAAACTGACAGTACCGGCCACTAATGAATTTTCCCAGTTTTGCCCTTTAATTACATCTATTATCCAATACCACCAACTATTAAAAAATATGATTTTGTATTCGCAAACTATGTTTAAAAAAGAACAAATCGAAAAAAGTCAAAAGAATTTTGATGAAATGAACCTTTACATGGTCTGAGCAATACTTTACTAATTACCTTGTACAGTCAGCTGCAAAATTACTGATGTGCTAGCAGTAAATTCTATTTAAAAGATGTGCAACTAATACTATTTTGTTAAGTAAATATTTATCGAATCATGATCTTAGTGCTATACTGTTTATAAAAAAGTAAGTTCCTGATAAAAATTAGCGATCAAACTAAAGAAAGAAAAAGAAAAATATAGACGTGTGTTTCAATAATTTTGCTGTCACTAGTAGCCAAACCCCATATTATTCTAAACAGAAATTCGTTATGATAATTACCTCTGTTTTTTTTTTTTGTTTTTTTTTTTTAATTCTGTTTACTTTTAGAAAATTCACAATTGTTAAATTTGTTCTTGTTTTTCAAAAACAGTTTTTTTTTTTTTTTTTTTTTTTTTTTTACTGTTTTATTTTGAAATTATAAAGTGCAAAAAAGAACTCTGATCATTTTTTTCCACTTTGTAACTTCAGTATGAAATATTAAAAATTAAATAAATAAATTTTGGGAAAAACAAAGGCAAATTTAATTTTTCTAGATTTTTTATATAATGAAAACAGAATAATAATAATAATAAAAAATCATTAATTCTAATAACAATTTTCCCTATATAATAAAATGGGATTCAACTGTTGGCAGCGATATGTGAGGGTCTCTGGCAGCTACAGAGTGTTCACAGACACCTTTTTTATATAGATTAATTATTCAACCATTATACATGCAAAACAATCATTAAAAATTATAACTTTCTAGCTTTATACATGTTTAATAAACCATTAAATCATAATTTCTGTGTTTTGTTTATTAATTTCTTTTTGAATTGAATAATTATTCATACTTTTCTTTGAATAGTTTTGTTTACTTGTAGTTTTTAAAGTATTTAGTTTTATTTTACAAAATCTTCTTAATTTAGAGATTGAAAATTTTCCGTTTCAAAATTTTCTGGAAAACCCACATCCCTAATCTGAATTATAAAACTTAATCATAATTATTCAATTTTAAAGGCACAACTAGAACAAACAAACTTTATTTCACGATATTCTCTTTCAAATTCATAATTTTCAATTTGAGAATATGCTTCAGTAAGCTCCACAAAACAATTTTTTTAAAAGTTCATTAATTATTCCATGACAAAAAGCATTCAATGGCAAATAATGAATAATTATTCATATTAAAATACAAATTTCAATTTTTTTAATGTTTAAAGATTTGCATTTTTTTTTTTTTACAAAACAATAACTATAATTTGAAATTTAAAGAGAGTATTCTCCTTAGAAAGATTTTCAGGGGGAAAAAAAAATGTGGATAAATTTAAAAAATTTAATTTACATAATTAATATTTCTGTAATTCTTATCCTATATAAAAATCGTTTATTATCGATTATATTCATGATTTTTAACTAAGCAGTAATTTGATAGTATGTGCATGAAAACTAATTTGCTTGAAAAAAAATTTTGAATCCTGAAAGTCTCTAATTTAAAAATGAAATTGCACTAAACAGTCAGCAAATTTAAATTAAACAACATTTTATGGTAAATAATAAGTAAAATATGTTCCATTCAAATTTAAAACCAAAATAACATGCAACTTAAAAATGAAATTAATTTTATTTTGTAATTAGTTACTTGTTCTTGTTACATAAAATTTAGAATCAAAGTTAATAGTCATCTTCATTTTTCAATCAAAGATATAATGCTACCTTCTTTAATTACATACAACTTAACAACATTACTTTATTTAAACTCAATTCTTTCTTTGGTCAGGGTCTGATTATCGCATTTGTACATGGGGCCAGTGCCCTCAGCACAAAATTTCTAAGGAGTACAAAATTTTACTGACAGCTAAAAATATATTGTTTAAATATCCCGGCTCTTCCTTCAATCTGTCTTTGTTTCATTTATATGAATAAAATTCCAAAATAACATTAGGCTTACTGGGAAACTTTTATTCATCTTTGGGAACAAAAGGAAAGAGATATTATTTCAGCACATATATTCAGTCGGCCTGTTTGCCTATTGAAAATTGTGTCTGAGCAGAAATAGATTAAGAAAAATCTTTTTTTTTTTGTACAATTTCACCCATTCTAAGGAGGCGCGAAAAATTGAAAGTGTTGGCTTTGGCTTTTAATAATTTATGTTGTGAGCTAAAGCTAGAAATTAGCGGTCGCCACTTGCCACATGGCGACTAGATTTTTAAAAGTGGCGACTAAAGAAATTGCCTTTGGTCGCCACTGCAGTGGCCACTTCTCTTCTACCCATTCTTTATAAAATATACCCCATTCCAAGGCAAACTTGGATCGCGCGGCGGCTTTTTCGCGATAAACGCACCGCGCAAAGAATTCAGGCTATTCTAAAATCTAACCTTGCCACTTGCAAACATATTTCGGAAGTCAATTTTAACAGTAAACACTTAAAATTCTTCTACCCATTCTTCATAGAATACCCCATTCCAATGCAAACTTGGATCGTGCGGCGGCGTTTTCGCAGTAAACGCGCCGTGCGCCTCGAATTCAGGCTTTCTCAAATCTAACATCGCCACTTACAGACATTTTCGGAAGTCAATTTTAACAGTAAACACTGGAAATTGCCAGGTAGTCTTATTCATATACTAAAAAAACGTATGGCTTTTTTCCATTTTTCTATAAAAGTATTAGATTTTGATTTAAAAAAAATGTCAAAATGAGAGTTTCGTCCGACTTTCGGGAAAAAGAGACGAAAAGGAAGCTCGTGAGATAATCAATCGGCTGAAACTCCGATTGTATTACGTTCGCAGAAAAATTAATTAATAATATAAATTAATAATATATATATATAATTAATAAATATCTATTTTATTCTATTTCTTTATATCATTAATAAAAAAATTAATTAATAATATAAAGAAATAGAATAAAATAGATATAATTAATATTAAGAAAGAATAAATTATGCAATTTTCTTTTTCATGCACAAGTCCTACTTTTTGCATTAATTATTAATTAATTTCATATTTTATTAGTTTTACACGTTATAATTTTTTTTTATTTTTTGTGCACTTTGATTATACAATTTTATGCATTGTAAAATATTTTCTGTTGTTTTATTATTTTATTTTTCAATTATATGTAATTTGTTATGCCTAATCTGAGTTACACTGATGTACTACATACTACAGACCATTAAATTACAAATTTGATAATATCTTAAAATTGATTTCTTTTTCTATTTAATTATCATTTAATGATTGAGCTTAAGATCTTGTTTATCCTTAAGATGAATTAGTGCTGCTAATTTTAAAATATGTCAAAATTAACTTTTTAAAAAGTGACAGCTACAATTTCATTGTGAAATCTCGACTACAGCCACACTCTCTAAATTCAGTTAGAGAGGGGGATCATAATTGCAAATTATTAAAAATTCATTATTATTAAAGAAAAATTCATTTATAATTCATTTGTAACAAGAAAAAAAAAGGAAAAAGAAACTTGCAAAATAAAAAAGTATTATTAAAAAAATATTTTTTTTTTTATTTACATATACTAATATATTTTTATGAATCAAAGATTTTTTTTTTTTTTTTTTTTTTTTTTAAGTAGAAAATCGACACCATTCAGGATAGTGAAGGGGCAATATAATCAGAATTTTTCTGTTATAAAATAATATAACCAAAAGAGCATTTTAAACATATGAATTTTGTATTGAATAGTATTTTCTTACATCCATAGTATAAATTATGTAAATCTATTCCTATTTCATTTATTAAAATTTATCAGAAATGTATTATTGTGGATGAGTTTCAAAGAGTTGACTACCTTAATTATTTTCTTAAAGATTTGTCGAGACTGAACATTGAAAAAATTAAAGAAAAGAAAATTTTATTTTACTTTTATCAGCGAGTGGCCACTAACTTTTTAAAAGTGGCCACTAAAAAAATGAAGGCTAGTGGCCAGTGGCCACCAACCAAATTTCTTAATTTCTACCTTTATTGTGAGCTATATATGTCAATTTCTCTTTTCTTTATATAGACAAACAATTTCTTTTAGAACTGTAAACAGTCTCAGTAGGTGTTAAACACATTCAATTTTATTTCATACAGGTAAATGTAAAACATTTCAAAGCAAAAACATAAATAATTCGAAATATTTTTCATTAAATTCACCCTTTAAAAATAAGTGCCTTTAATGAAATAAAAAAAATCTCATTTAATGGTTTGTCACTTTATTACTTGTGTTATCACTAGATTTTATGTTCAAGAATTTATAAGGTTTTAAAGAATTTTTTTAAATATCTTCAAATAAATAATTTTAATTCGATTACTTTATTAAAAACAAAATTTTCTAAACTTCCACATAAATTATATAATACTTATACCTAACACACATTTCAAAATTACCCACTATTATAGCTTCTATGAGAAAATTCTCGATTATTCTCTTCAAGGAGAATATTCTCAGAAAGATTATTCTCGATAATTTTACAACTCTACATAGCTGTTATAAATGTATTTTTTATTTATTATTTAATATCAGGGATGACATTAGCAAAAAGACAAAAAAGCTGAAACTGTACCCAAAAGCAAAACATTGAAATAAAATGATAGAATTTTGAGGACAAAATATATAATAATAGAGTAATAAATATGTTTTCTAATCTTCAATCCATACAGTTACAACCACTGGTTATAACTAGTTAAAACTAGCATGGCAATAACTGGCAGAAACTAAGAAATGATACAAATCAGAATTTTAATCTGTAATAAACCATAAAATTTACATAAGCATTCATTATGTAAATAATTAATCAGAAATTTTTAAAATGAACATACCAAGATCTTTGCTGATTAAAATATATATAGTTGTTTCAAGGCTAAAGAATAGCTTTCTTAACAAGATACTTTTATATGGTTATCTTCTAACTAAACATTTTTAATTCACTAACGTTATTCAATATTGTGTAATTTCCATTTAAAAGTTTTTTTTTTAAGTTAAATTTACGAAAAATTTATAATATTTTGACACATTAGACGATATAAACTTATGCAAGAAATTAAAACTATCCACTTATACAAATAAAAATGATTCCTGTAAAAAATATATAAGTAAATAATTGAAGCAAAAAAAAATTACATAAAGAAATAAATTTTAATGAAATACTATATTATACAATCCTTATTTTATGTTATTTACAGATGAATAAATTTATCATTCATATGTTATTTTTCTCCCGAAGTATTCTATGGCATATAACTAACTTTGCTAATATGCTAATCTTTCTAAACCAAAATATTTCTTAATTTGTTCTGAGTGAAAGAAAATATAGAAAATATTTTTTCAATATCAATAAGTTTTTACTGAAAACTACATGATTTATAGAACATGTGTTTGTAAATATAATTTATGAATTGATTAGTTATTACAAGAGTAAATTACAACCAGTATGTATGTACAACCATTTTAAATAAGCGTGTTTTTATTTCCCCTGTTCATTGTTTAATATAAAATATTAAAAGCAAATTCCTACTTTTTTCTTATAAATACAAAATTCAAATTAATCTAAATTGTGTATACGTAAAATTACAAAACCATACTGTAACAAAAAATAATTACATATTTTTCATAATACATACATACATATATGTGTGTGTATGCGAAGTGGGTAATCGGACCATCTTTTCCAAGGAAAATAAGTTAGAACTGATAAAAGAGTAAAATTTAGAAATAATAAAATGTGTCTTGTCTCCGTGCATGAAAAATTATCTTTTCTACTTTTTGAGTGTGGGAGTGGGGTAGAGATTAATTATTTTCACAGAAATTTTGTACTCTAAATTATGCTAAACTTCTTCATACAAGGGCAATAACTCAAAATAATTTTTAAAAAGCAAAAATGAAAATAATAAAGTTTTCGAAAATTCAATGACAAAAATAAAAAATTATTGCCTATTAATATATATATTAATAGGCAAGCATAAAATTTGTAGTCCCTTTTTAACATATTAATTATGGGAGTAGAGGGTTGAAAATGGTACCATTCGAAAGGTATGGTAGGTAGCCAGATGCTGTGAACACAAAAATTATTTTCTTACGATGTCAAGAAGGTATTTAAAAGCACACATATTTTTTTTATGCATTTTCCCCATTTTTCCCTTTCATACAAGTATTCCTTTAAAAAATACCTAAAAGTAGAAAGTTGTTAAATCTGGCAATTTCATAAAACTCAAATAAAACCATAGACACAGTAATTTATCTAATGTAGTATCACTATACGCATGCGATGTGATAACATCACTGGCTGTTCGTGGAGCCACGAAAAAGATTTTCTATGTTAATCGTCCATTGGAATTTTTTGTAAATAATTATTAAAAATTAACTGAAATTATCTCCGGATTTTAACAGGGTTCATACTCAAATATGGAAAAAAAAATTCACTGAGTTTTTCCTGAGTTCCCAGACAATTTTCAAGAAAATATTAGCGACATATTACAAGAAACGCTCCTCTAGACAGGACAAAATACAGCTACTTCCACTGTATGATGTCATATTACTGCCGATCATGATAGAAATTCAGGTATAAATCATTATTTGCATGCGTATTTTCACAATACATAATCATTTAAATTTTGATATGAAGCTAAACAAGAAAAACATACCTTGAGAGGGAAAAAAATTTGTTTTTCCAGGTTTTATAACTGATTTTCCCTGACTTTGAATGAAAATGTTTATTTTCCCTGGGTTTTCCCCGACTTTTTTTTAACAAATTCCAAATTCCCTGAGTATTCCCTGTTTAATTCCCATACATCAAACTAATATACTAAATAAAAGGAAAATGGTAAATATTCTATCATAATTTGAAGTTAAATTTTCTGATATAAGATACTAATATATTGCAGTGGAAGATATTTGATATCTGTCGTTCTTGGAGAGAAAAAAAAAAAAAAAAAAATCACCAAATTATCTGGCAAGCACATTTAATTCCTTTCAAAAACCATGGTTATTTTAACAATGTATATTAAGAGAGCAATCAATAATATGAAACAATATTTCATACAACAGATATTACAAAAATATACATCTGGTATGCATATTTTCGTATTACGTTTTTAATCGCCAGGCAGTGGCGGCTTGTGCACTGAAAACAGGTGAAGAGGCACACTGTATTCATTAATAGAATATAAATTTACATTTACATAAGTATTTTTAGTTAAGACCATGCTTAATAAAAATTATGCATTAAAAATACTTCAATATTACTTTTGAACTCTTCACCTATTTTCGGTTGCCACTGTCGCCAAGTACAAAAAACGCCATGGACAGTTTTGAAATTAAATTAAGCACATGTGCTTGATAATTTATAATTATATACATATATGGGGATTAAAATAGGAAAATATTTTTCCTCAAATTTTACTAGTATTTTTTTACAAAAAATCCAATGGACGATTAACATAAAAAATCTTTTACTTAGCCCCAACCAGTGTTGGGCATAATTGATTAAAAAGTAATGGAATTACAATTAAATTACAATTATAATTATTTTACTCTCAATCGATTAACGAGTAATTGATTACAAATAAATTGAATTACTTTTGCACAGCTTGTAATTCAATTATTTTGTAATGAAAATAAAATCATTCTCAATTACAATTGACAAAAGTATTTTAAAATACTTGTAATGGATTACAAATTAATGTCATTACGTTTCTTTACAGTTTAATTCAATTAACTTGTAATGCAATTGACAGTTAATTCCATTAAATTTTTCGAATTGTAATTTCAATGTTCACAAACAATTACAGGTTAATTTCAATTAAGTTTTCGAAAATAATTAAATTAACCTGTAATGAAATTACAAATTAATTCCCATTATATCTTATAAAATGCAATTCAATTAATTTGTATTTGAATACGAGTTAATCAAATTACTTTTTTCGAGAATATAATTAAATTAATCTGAAATTGAATTACAGGTCAATTCAATTATAATTTCTAAATTATTCCATTAAATGGAATTAAATTACTCTAAAATCCGTCAAAAGTTAATTTTAATTACATTTATTATGTAATGAAATTTTCTCCGGCTGTTTAGAAAAATTTTATTATCATTATTTAGAGCGTAATTATACAGCCAAAAAGTCATACATATATATATATCTTTATATATAAAAATTACTATGTTTGTTCGCGATGAACTCCTAAACTAATGAGCCGATTTTAATGAAATTTGGACACTGTGTGCAGTTTGGTCCAACTTGAGAGATAGGATAGTTTTTATTACAAAATTCACCCCCCAAAAGGGGGGAGGTATCAATACGTGATTTCACGAACAAACAAATAAACAACAACAACAACAACAACAACAACAAAAAAAAAAATAGAAATGCAGATAGACTGTTCAAAATTGGTGTAGATAGGTTTTGGAGGCCTGCAAATCGAATCGTAAAATTATTTAGAATAGTCGGGAGGGGGGAGGGCAAAGGGGCAAAATAATAGAAATAAGAGTTAGAGCTTTGAAAATTAGTATTATTAAGTTTTAAGGCCCGATAAATCGATTGCGGATATTTTCGAAACGAAAGTATAGAGTTATTAAGAAGGGCGGGAACGGTGGGCGAAGAAACGGTGCGCACAGTTTGCACAGGTATGCGCTGCCGCATGCAGTGGGGGTCCGGACAGATTCTTCCATAGATGAGAGAAGATTTTTTTGTATTTTATATCATTTCCCTTTCGATAATATATGGATTCATTATGAGTGTCGAACATTTTTGCCTATCAGAATTTATTTCTCTTTTTTTTCACCTGATAAAAATTAATGCAATTTTGAGAATTCTTTAATTATAGTGAATCTGTTAAAAATAGGGACCAGCGAAGCGGGCTATGCCTGCTAAGATCAAGAATGTTATCAAGGATGGTCTTTATTCGTAAATAATAATTTTAATGTATTGAATATTTTACTACAATATAATTCCACGTATAACATAGCCACAGCAAGGCGTAGCCGGGTCTGCTAGTATATATATATATATATCAAGACAATTTTTACGCTCTAATATAATATTGCGATCATGTTATTCGATAAAACATTCATATTTATAAGTACATAACTTCGATAAAACGGTATCTAGTTAATTCTACATTGTAGATTTGCCATAAAAGTTGTCGAGCTCTTAACATTTGATCAAATATTAGAAGTTATAGTACTTAGATATAAAATTGAGAATGGATGATACTATATACACAAATTCAAATATTGAAAACACCACTGAAGTTAAAAGATTATCTGCTAAAGGTTTGAAATATAAACACAAATTTTAATTTGAACTGTAGATTTTCGGTGAGGGGAACAGCAATGAGAAACTTATTTCAAACTGCAGCCAGGAAAACATTTAATAATTGAGAAGACAATTTAGTGATATTATTAAAGACTATATTTATATAAATAAGTTTTAAACAAGGTAGCATGTGAGACTAAAACAAGTTTACAACTTTTTGAAATAAATAAATAATAAAAGTAAAAGATGTGTTTCCATTTAAATAAAATATATTAAATTTGAAAAGCATAGCTTAATTCTCCCCCCCCCCCCTCTTCTGCGTTAATATTGCCTAAGTTTTCACTAAGCAAAGTCATAATTGAAAAAAATTTTAGAAGTTTAGAAGTTTAACAGTTATGATAGTTTGTAACAGTGGATATGTAAAGGATAATAAGCTATAAAAAGATTATATTATACATAACAAAATATAACGATCTCGGGGAAGAAGTGTACTTAGAATAAAAAAGTATCCGTAATAGGAACTTTTTCGAATTTTTACTTTAGAAATGCATTCTAAACAGTAAAAAAAAAAAAGTAAAAGGATTGGGAAATAAAAGAGAAAAAAAAAGATATATATATATATACTATATATATATATATATATATTTGCTTTTTACAAACAAATTTTTCACAATTCTTCTTACTAATGTAGAAAAAAAATCCGAGTAACAGATATATCAGACGAAAGGGTGGAGGGATTAATGAAAAACATTTTTATCACTTTTTCTTCGATTGCTTCAAAATTAATGAAGCTGTATTTTGGAAAAATTCTGGGGAGAAAAATAGGTGCTAACCGCCTTCGAGGCAAGGGGTGGCTGTGAATAAAAAATGGGGAAGGACATATATATATATATATATACATATGTGTGTGTGTGTGTGTGTAAGTATTATTTATTTATTTATTTTATTTTTTAAGCACAACTAAGTACTCTTATTCAATATTGATTTCCTTAGATATTCTTGGGAAGCAGAAAGGAGAAGGGAGGGGGGGGTGGTTTCTACTCAACACAGCCGTGGCGATTCTATACAAGATAGAGTAACAAATTTTGGTGCGCAGATTGGTTTTAGGACCCTGACCCCCACTAAGACAGAATTTTTTGCCCCCCCCCTTTCCCCTGTGGGGACAGAAGGTAAAAATACGTTTATAAACATAAATAAGCTCTCAAATAACTTCACGGTGAAGAAATTGCAGATGGGGAGACTAGACTTGAGTACAAAAAAGTCATTTTCTGCGATTTTGGAAATTTGAATTTTTAAGGGGGAAGGTAGAAAAATAATTTCTATGGGAAATTTAGCAGAATCCTGATTATTGAGTAGAACTCGTCCAATAATAGTGCAAAAAATATTGACAACAGCCGTTCGTCTTCTTGAGGATATTTCCAAAAACCTATATTTGGTTTTTGCGATTTTCGATTTTGGTGGGAAGGGGAACTTTAAGGGAGAAAATTCGAGACCTTCCTTTTCTAGCACAATACAGCTCGTGGCGATTCTGTGGGATATAAAGACACAAATTTTGGTGTGTAGATTAGTTTACGGACCCTGACTTCCACAAAAACGGTATTTTTGCTAAATCCCCCCCCCCCCCTGTTTTGCGAAAACGAAGGCAAATACACGTTTGTAAGCATAACTCGACTTCAAATTACTTCACGGTGAAAGAATTGCACATGGGGAGACTGGACTTGAGCACAAAAAAACTGTTTTCTGCGTTTTTGGAATTTTAAAAGAGGGAGGGAGAAAAAACGATTTTCTGGTGAAAATTTCAAAAAATCTGGTTTTACGAGTAGAACTCCATCAATAATGCTACAAAGATGTTGAAAATAGGCGTGCATTTTCTTGGAGATATTTCCAGAAATCCATTTTTGTTTTTTGAGATGAGTTACAAGGAAGCGAGTTCGAGACCAACCCCCCCCCCCTCCGTTTTATCTACAGGAGATGCGGTCAAGAATTTTGTTGTGTGGGTTGTTTATTTGTATATCCATTGTAACGAGATTTTGCGAAATTTAATCCTTCCCACTCTCCTTGGAGACAGATGGGACAATAAACATTTTTTTCAAGCACATATAACTTTACTTCAATAAATTATCTCAGTAAGATTAATTTTTCATGATTTTGTTAGACGTACCCAACACGCACTATAAAGGGATTTTGTGAAATTTCTCCTTACCCGCATTTAATGGCAGGGGGAAGGGGGGGGGCAAAAAACTTTTAAAGAGTAACTCTGCTCAAAATTATCTCAGGAAAACGATTTTTGAAGTGAAAACTTCTTTAGGCGCGTTGAGCACTTTTGGGTGAACAAAAATCATTGAACTCGCGTCATCGTAAGCTGAGGCTTTCCATTTGAAGTGAAAACTTTTGGGTGAACAAAAATCATTGAACTCACGTCATCGTCAGCTGACGCTTTCCATCCTTGTATGATACAAATAATGTATCATACAATTAACTTGCTAATGTGAAGTGTTAATAATTATATACTGTATATTGTTTTAAAATCTGGTGCGGCTCTACACGACTTCTCTCATCTCCGGGCACTGTCTCTATTGCAGTTAGACCTCACAAAACCGTGAGAAAGCCCAAAGCTGCCATTTTTCTCACGTTTTCACAATCTGGTGCGGCTCTACACGACTTCTCTCATCTGCGGACACTGTCTCAATTGAAGTTAGACATCACAAAACCGTGAGAAAGGCCAAAGCCGCCATTTTTTTCACATTTTTACAATCTGCTGCGGCTCTACACGACTTCTCTCATCTCCGGACACTGTCTCTATTCCAGTTAGACCTCACAAAACCGTGAGAAAGGACAAAGCCGCCATTTTTCTCACGTTTTTACAATCTGGTGCGGCTCTACACGACTTCTCTCATCTTCGGACACTGTCTCTTAAAGATTGCAGCCGGAAACGTTGCAGTTAGACCTCACAAAACAGTGAGAAAGGCCAAAGTCGCTATTTTTCTCATGTTTTTACAATCTGGTGCGGCTCTACACGACTTCTCTCATCTCCGGACACTCTCTCTATTGCAGTTAGACCTCACAAAACCGTGAGAAAGGCCAAAACCGCCATTTTTCTCACGTTTTTACAATCTGGTGCGGCTCTACACGACTTCTCTCATCTCCGGACACTGTCTCTTAAAGATTGCAGCTAGAAACGTTGCAGTTAGACCTCACAAAACAGTGAGAAAGGCCAAAGCCGGCATTTTTCTCACGTTTTTAAAATTTGGTGCTTCTCTACACGACTTCTCTCATCTCCGGACACTGTCTCTATTACAGTTAGCGCATTAAATGAAATTGTAATATAATTTTTGTAGTAGTAGTTTATATTAATGAATAAAAAAACACTTCATTTAAAAGTATTTCCTGCACAATAAAATATTTCCTGACGATTCAAGAAATACACTCGTAATTGTTCACGTTTTCACTTCTGTCGGCACTCTCGGAGTCTTTTTTTTTTTTTTTTTTTTTTTTTTATGTGTCGATTGATTATAAGTACCCAATACACACTACAAAGTATTTAGCGAAATTCCTCCCAATACCCTCTTTGGGGATCGGGAGACAAAAAACATATTTCCATGCATGAATGTGCTCCAAATAATCTTACAAAGGCGTTTTTTTTTAATGTGTCTTGGTTATACGTACCTAAAATATAGTATAAAAATATTTTGGGAAAGGTCACCCCCCCCTTAAGGGAGGGGGCAAGAAAATTGTAACTCTGCTCCAAATTATCTCAGGAATGCGATCTTTTGATCAGTCGCTTAGTTATGTGTACCTAACACGGACTCGAAACCATTATGCGAAATTATTCACTCGTCCCCTTGTGGTGGAGAGGCAAAAAACACGTTTTCAAGTTTTACTCTGCCCCAAAGTATCTCCGAGTTGCGAAATTTAGTGTGTGGGTGCTGGTTAAGTGTACGCAATATGCACTTTTCTGGGATATTGCGAAACTTCTAAGTTTATTCGTGGAGGAAGAAGGAACAAATGCATATTGCATATATTCCTTAAAGCGGGTAAAGCGCTACCGAAGGCGGTAGGGACCCGATTCGTCAGGCTGCGAGCGTGAAAACCACTACCGAATGCAGTGGTCAATATTTCATATAGGTTTCGATGATTACAATGATATATTTTTATTTATTATTATTATTTTAATTAATAATGATGTGAAATTGAGAAATCATTTAAATATAGTGACCAAAGAAGCGGGCGAAGCCCACTAGTCTGATGTAAAGTACAAAAACAACGAGATAGCATTTGTTAACACAATAAAATGTTTCTGAGCAGATTTTTTAAGAATCTGCTGCTTGATGGGATGCTTAAGATTCACAAAACAAATATTATCTACACGTGCAAATTTTTAATTAGAAAATTTATAACTGTAAATGTTAATAAGTGAATACAAATTTTTGAAATTATTATTATCATTACTGAAAAGAAAAAATTGACGTATTTCTTTCTTTTCTTTTCTTTCTTTCTTTCTTTTTTTTTTTTTTTTTTTAGTTAAAGCTCTTTCGAATAGGGTTAATAATGAATATTATCAATGAAACTACAATATATATTATAAATTAGCTGCATTTTCGCGGAAATAGTTTCAGAACATCAATGAATCCAGCTGCCAAACATTTTGCCCCTTTCCCCTCCCTTCACCACCACTTGGAGGACAGGTTCTTGAAATTGCTTTTAGGTAGACGTATTTGTTATACTTTAAAACAAGGATGGATATGTGCTTTTACTTTCCGAAATAAATATTATTATTAAAAAAAAAAAGGGTAATAAAAAAATTCAATTATAAAATTTCAGTGTATCTATACATTAAAGTGTTGTATGTATTTACAGAATTCACATGATAACGTGTAAACGTTCATACGATTAAACTCAAAGTTGGTACTGTGTATTATAGAACCACGTAGCGTGATCTATATTGATTTTGATGAGTGCAGGATTTATAGCTTTTTCCAGGTAGATAAATATATATATATATATATCGTTATCATTATGGATTGTACATTTACGTTATTGCAGTGCTCTAACGTGTAAATTATATATTGAATTACAAATTGGGAAGGCATGTTATAGATCATAGTTATAAGAACTTTATATAAGTGTAGAACTTCTTGTTCTTTATTACTTTCATCACCCGACGACCGCAGGTAATGGAAGTATTGTTGTCGGTCAAAAATTTCGATGTCAAATTTTCATCTGATCTACATGTTTTAGAGTCTCCTGAGTCAAAAAAAAAAAAAATGTTTTTCGCAACTGGTCAGTATGTTAGGTAGTGTGCAACTGGTCAGTGTATGTATGTAGGTAGAGTCGGTAAAAAAAGTCTCTGTTCTTAGTTAGTCTAAAAACAGAATTCGACAAGGATTTATTTAAGAAAACTGCATTAAGTGTTCTTTTTTTATATAGGAATTTTTGCTAGTGTTCGGAGACTTTTGTTACCGACACCGACTGTATGTGTACGAGGAATATTGTGACATTCAAATCTCCAAAACTAATAAAAATAAAACTACTGAACTTCAAAATTAAGATAAGTTTAGTGTACAGGTGATTTTTCCAACTTTTTAATGAAAACTGCAAAACCTGAAGTGAGACCGTACATCCGTATCTCAAAAAGACTAACAATTTCTTCAAAACTACTATATAAACACCGTTTTGGATGTCTTTCCGTATGTGTTAACTGAATAGTTCAGGAAAGTTGCATAACACTCTGAATAAATAGGTCAATTTTAGATCTCGCGAATGCATTAAATTAAAAACAACTCTATGTATTCTCTTCAAATTCACCATACTGACTCTCTTATAGATCTTTTAGTATATAATTGTTATTTTGCAGTGAGTTGATGAGTTTGACCAGTTTTTAAGAAAATTGGAAGGGGGATTGAAAGTCGATGTCTCAAAAACAGTTCTAACAATTTTCTTCAAATTCGCTACTTGGTTACTACAAGAAAATTCACGAGCGTCCTGATTAGGCAGGACAGTTAAGGATTTTGGAAATGCGTACTTTAATAAACGGCCTCTAACGATTTTATTATTATTATTATTATTACTTTATTTATTTACTATGTACATTCTCTTTAGTATATCTTCTCGACATATGTATCAGGTTGCTGTTACAGGAAATTTGTTAGGTGTCTAATTTATTGAAACAATTTTGTGTTTTCTACATATAATCTTTCCAAAAAGAATGTACAATATGCCCAGTGTTGGACAATGGTAATCATGTGGTTGTTATACATCAGAATTTTTTTTTTTTTTTTTTTTGGGGGGGGGGGGGATTCTAAAAAAAGGAATGCATTTGCAATATTCAAAATCAATAAATATTTAATAATTTAAATAATGACTTTCACACACACACACACACACACACACACACACATATATATATATATATATATATATTGGTAATTACAATTAAATTGGTACAACATTCACTTATTATTAATGGAAAATAAGCAGTAAGGATTATATACATCTGCGGGTGGGGGGTCGGGTTAGCGGTAGTTTGAATGAAAATAGTTGTTTTTATATCACCTTCTTACCAATTTTAATGAAACTTTGCATACAAAGCATTTATTAATTATGAAAAATTTCAATAAGTATCACACTTATTTGGAAGGGAAGGATAAGTGAGAGGGACAGAGTGAAATAAAATTATTTTTTATATTATCATGTTACTATTTTAGTGATATCTTATATAATATATCACTTACTGTTTATTGAAAATTGCAATGAATGAGTATTATATATGGCTAGGAAAGTCGCTGAGGGGTGCATATGGAATTTTTTTTTTTTTTAATCACACAGTTTAAATGAAGCTTTATATAAATAACACTTACTATTCAAGAAAAATTAAAATGCGTGTTACGTATATCTGCAAGAGGGGGCTAAAGAGAGGGCAGAGGGAAAGAAAACTGTTGTTTTTATATCCTCATATCACCGTGTTACCGATTTTGATGAAATTTTGTATAACTGTCACTTTCTCTTTATGAAAATGAAAGTCAGTTTTTCATACAGTTCAGTGGGGGGGGGGGAGGGTTAAGGAAGGTAGAGGGGAATAAAATATTTTATAAACCGACCCCATTATCGATTGTTTGTTGAAATTCTGTGTAAATATTACTTATTGGTAATGAAAAATTACAGTGAGTGTTACATATGATTTTTTTTTTTTTTTTTTTTTTTTGGAGGGGGGAGGGGATTATGTACAGCAGAAGAAAAGAAAATTGTTTTATATCACTATGATTTTCATTTTAATAAAACTTATTATAAATACCACCTACTGATTAGGAAAATTTATACTGATTGTTATCTATACCTGGGTCTCAAAAACAGTTCTAACAATTTTCTTCAAATTCGCTACTTGGTTACTACAAGAAAATTCACGGGGTCTCACGGAGGGGGAGCAGAAGAGAAAAATGATTGCTTAAATATCATCGTGTTACCGATTTTAATTAGAATTTGAACAACTATCATCTACCTTTAAGGAAAAATCACAGAGTGCGTTAGATATATCTACGGGCCAAGGGGAGACAGAGGGAAAGAAAATGATTGTTTTTACGCATCCCTCTTTACATTTATAGGAAACTTTGTACAGATATCACTTATTGTTCGTGAAAAATTACAGAGAAGATTATCTTATTCAGGGAATAGGGAACATACGGAAAGAATATGATATTTTTATACCACGCTGTTGCCGATTTAATAAAACTTTGCTTAACCCTTTGCGGCGCAAGGTAATCGAGATCACTTAAATTGGACTGCCACCGGAATTCACGAACAAAATTAAAATAGAAGAAATTTTAAGTTTGTAAAAACGGCCTTTTTCTGCTACGTTATAAAAGAAAATTTTTGATAAAAAATTTCAGGGATGAGTATTTGCAGCTGGAACTTAATAATTGCGTCCTCGCAGCGAGGCCAGCGCACCACAAAGGGTTAAATATTACTGTTTATGAAAAATTTACAATGAGGGTTACGTGTCATAGTGTCTTTATCTTCCTAATACTCAAAAATTCAGTGTTTGATTAAAATCTCTGAAAAGATAATTCAAAAACGAGATTTTTTCGTTTAATCTGTCCTCTTAGTGCCCTCACGCAGGAAACAAAAAATTACGTTCTCGTAGATTTTTAGCATGCATCTTACAAGTGTCAACAAGGAAAAGTGTTCATTTTCCACGATCCGGAAGAAAGAGTGCCGGAGGGCATTTTTAATAAATGCTACTTGTTAAATATATGTGTCCTGAAAAATACTTTGGAGGGCTATAGGGGTGAGAAAAAGAAAAAAAGATGTTATAATAGAAAAAAAAAAAAAAAATCCCCACTGTACTTTAACCCCCAATATATTTGCAAGCCCCAAGTTTTTTTTTTTTTTTTTTTCTTTTGCAAGTAGCATTTGTGAAAAGTCTCTTTTTTTCCGGCGTCCAAAGAATAAAGTTGCTTTCCTTAATTATTAATTGTAAAATACATGCTAAACATCAACAAGTTTGTAAATATTTTTTCCCTGGAGAAAAGACAAAAGGGACACATTAAAAAAAAAAAAAAAAAAAAAAAAAAAAAAAAGAAAGAGAGAGAAAGAAAAAGGTTTTTGTTTTAACTTTTTACAGTTTTTAATCAAAATGTAAAGAAAAATTTTGAATACTAATTTAAGAAAAGAAAAATCACTGTGATTTGTAGCACTCACTCTCATTTTCCACAAACATGGAGTTATATTTCTGAAAAGTTCAATTAAAAACGGTAATAAGGCGGTATAAAAAATCATTTTATTTCAGTGTGCCCCATGCCATCTCTGTATATGTAGCCGTCACAATATTTTTTTTAAAAATAGACAATAATCGATATTTAAATCAAGTTTCCTATGCATATGAAAAGATGTAATGTTGAAGAGAACTTTTCTAACTGCCTTTCCCTCTGCTCCCTTTCGCCCCCCCCCCCCCCCAACTATATATAACGCTCACTGTAATTTTTCATGAAGAGTAAGTGATAGTTATACAAAATTTCATTAAAGTCGGCAACATGGTCATACGAAAACAATATATTTCTCCCCCCCCCCCAGCTCTCTTTTACCCCCGAAGCTATATGTACAGTCGGTAACAAAAGTGTCCGAACACTAGCTAAAATTCCTATGTAAAAAAAGTACACATCATACGGTTTTGTTAAATAAATCCTTGTCGAATCCTGTTCTTAGTCAGTGTAAGAACATGATTCGATAAGGATTTATTTAACAAAACCGTATGAAGTGTACTTTTTTTTACATAGGAATTTTTGCTAGTGTTCGGACACTTTTGTTACCGACTGTAACACTCACTGTAATTCTTTATTAACAGTAAGTGATAGTTATTAAAATTTTTATTTTCAATCTTTCTTCATCCACAGCATAAATGTAAATATTCATTTTAAGCTTGCTTTATTATATTCTACAACCTATAAAAAAGTAGAATTGTTTGATATCTCTTACTGATATAATTTTTGGACCCCCGCCCTTGCCACCGCTAACGATTGGTGATCACACGTCCTACAGAAGCCAATTTTTCTCTATCCACATCATAAATGTAAATATTCATTTTAAACTTTTTTTATTAAATTCTAGAATTTATAAAGAAATAAAATTCTTTAATATCTTTCACTCCTAATTTTTGATGACCCTTCTCACTTCCGCTAACGATTGCTGATCACACACTCCACAGAAGTCTTTTAATTTCTAACCTTTCTCCTTCCACAGCAAAAATGTAAATATTCATTTTAAACTTGCTTTACTAGATTCTAGAACCTATAAAGGGGTAGAATTGTTCTGCATATATCTTTCCCTCATGTAATCCCCCCCCCTCCCGTTCCATTTTCAACAAGCAATAAACGAAGAACAATCTTTTTCTCTAATTTTCTTCTATGTAAATATAAAGCTGATTGTTTGTTTGCTTGCCCAGATTTTTTTGTTCGCTATACAAATCTATACCGTTCAGCCGACAGCTGCGAAAAATGCCACATTTATTACTCAGGTAAAAAATCTAGCTAACGCAGTTTTTTTTTTTTTTTTGTTTTTTAGCTCTTTCGGTAATTGGATCAAAAGATATTAAATAAAAACAACATTTTAATGGCTCCCTACACTCAGATATATGTAACACTCATTGTGATTTTTTTTATCTTTTTTAACAGCAAGCGACATTTACTCTAAATTTCACTAAATCGGATACATTGTGGTATAAAATAATCATTTTTTTCCCACTGCTTTCCGTGACTCCCCCCATTCTCAGATATATGTAAAACTTTTTGTAAATTATGTAGTTATTTACGAAAGATTTCATGAAAATCAGTATCAAGTTACTTTTTATAAGGTCATTTTATTTCTGCACGCTACCCCCCCCCCCCTATCTGAACCCCAGAGCTATATGTACCTCTCGTTGTAATTTTCATAGATAGTAATTGATAGTTTTACAAATTTTCATAGAAATCGGTAACAATTTCTTCCCCTCTGCCCCACTAACCTCCCCCCTCCCAAGTATGCGTAGTACTCACAGCAAATTTTTAAAAATGGTAAGAGTTCGTTGTTCAAATTTTCATTAACTCTTAACCGGAAACTTGCCGTCTGTGAGGCTGTTGTGTCTACGTACCTACCCTCTACGCAAAAATGAACATCTCCAGGTTTTATCATTCCACCTAATCTTTCACCTAATGGGGTGATGGTAATACATTAATATAAAAGAATATGTGTTTAAGTTTACTATTTGTAAAATATTTAAAGTTTTGTTTATTTTAATTTTTATAGAAAATTTTTGAATGTCAGCAGTCTCACAGACTGCACGGTTTTGTTTGTGTAACAATTTCGCATGTTCTAGTTAAGGGATATATATACCAACCCGATTAGGTTATAATTTTTTTCGGCACTTTGTTAGAATACCATGGGCCGCTGAAGATCCGAGGCATGTTAGAATACATAATTTTTAAGGAAAAAATCTGATAAAATTTTTGAACACTCTTAAATTTTTCTACTTTAAGTTCAGACAAAGAATATTTAAAAATAAATAAATAAATAAATAAATATTTTACTTTTCATCAGGAACACACACACTTCCCCAAAATGTCGGTATTGACAAAAAAATTCATAACTTTTGAACAAATTAAGATATTTGAAACGTTCAAATTGCATAATAAAGCTTAAGAATGGTATTTTTACCGAAAAGACAAAGAAAAATGGCTCGGGTCTCTATGGACCTACGATAACCTCAACTGGTTAAGGATTTTCTTAAAAGTAGTAAGATGACATCTTAAGATATAAAATTGAAATAAATAAAATACCTTTATATATATGTGGAGTTATTTCTTTCTTTCTTTCATTTTTTCAAATGTCAAAAATGAAAAAAAAAAAAAAAAAAAAAAACAGAAAGCCTCATTTTGCTTATAGTTTAATAGAGATACTCAAAGTATATTTAAAATATAAAAACATAAAAATCGAAAATGACAAACGACATATTATATTTGTAATGTTTTGATAAATTTTAAAATATTATTTTTTTTCCTTTAAAGAAATAAAATGCATTAAATATATGTATATATATATATATATATATATATTTTTAATTTCATTTCTTTAACTTTATCGGATGATAAATTAGTGCTTCGTTTTTCTAGCTTTTCATGAGTCATTAGAAATAAAAAGGAAAATGAAATATAGTTATATGTATATTTATACTATCAGGTGTTGCATGCTTCGCAGGCCACTTTGTTTAAATTAAGACTTAAAATTACATATAAATTATTAAAATCTACCCACCCGCAAATAAAATAAAATAAAATGATTGATTGAAACTTGTCAAAAACCTCAGTCTTTTTGCCCCTTCCCTTCCCACCCCGCCGAAGTGTGTGGGGGAGATTAAGGTAAGGCACCATGGGGGGTAAGACCCTTTTCCCTTTTAACGGTGCACTCTTTGTCATATTAACAGCAAACCAACTCCAAATTTAAAATTTCGTGAAGTTTGGACCATAATTTTTAGTGATAAGGCACCGTGGGGAGTAAGGCCCTCCCCTCTTCAAACAGTGCTGTCTTTATTATAGTAACACCAAACCAACTCCAAATTTAAAATTTCGAAAAATTAGAACGGTAACTTTCCGAGATAAGGCACCGTGGGAAGTAAGACCCCTTCTTCAAACAGTCTTTGTTAAACTAATACCCAACCAATTCTAAATTTAAAATTTCGTGAAGTTTCGACTACAATTTTTCGTGATAAGGCGCTGTGAAGGGAGAGGCCCTGCCCTCTTCTAACAGTATTCTTTATCAAAGTAACGCGAAAACAACTCCAAATTTAAAATTTCGAAAAAATGGAATAGTAACTTTCCGAGATAAGGCACCATGGGGTGTAAGACCCCACTTCAAACAGTTCAGTCTTTGTTAACCTAACTCAAAACCAAATCCAAATTTAAAATTTGTAAAGTTTGGTCCATACTCTTTCGAAATAAGACACCGTAGGGGTAAGAGCCTCTCCCTTTCTATCAGTGCACTCTTTGTCATATTAACACCAAACGAACTCCAAATTTGCAATTTTGTAAAGATAATAAATTTACTAGATAAGGCACCGAGGGGAGAAAGGAGGTAAGACCCTTTTTCTTTCCAACGGTGCAATCTTTGTTATAATAATAGCCAACCAACACCAAATTTAAAATTTCTTAGAGTTAGGACTGTAACTTTTCGAAACACTCCCCCTTTCCAACGGTGCAGTCTTTGTTATAACAGCACCCAAACAACTGAAAATTTAAAATTTCATAAAGTTCGGACCATTATTTTTCGAGATAATGTTCCGTGGAGTGTAAGACCCTCTTCCCTTCGAAAGGTGCAGTCTTTGTCATACTAACACCAAACCAACTACAAATTTTAAGTTTCGGAAAATTAATGCCATAACTTTTCGGTCCACCAGCGGCCGAGCAGTTCAACACTCAAAGCTGGTAGACGTGAAGTGTCGGGTTTAATTCAAGGTCGCGCTCGTCGGCCTAGCCGTTCGGAGTTTTCCGTGGTTCTCTCCGAAACTTGCGTAAATACAGGCTTGGACCCCTTAGAAAGACCTCCACGGAAGGCACTCCCCCCTCTGGCCTAGGACCCAAGAGTAGTCAATCGGCCTTATTCCGCAACACCAACATCGTAACTTTTCGAGATAAGGCAACGTGGGGGGGGTAAGACCCTTCCCCTTTCAACAGTGTAATCTTTGTTAAACACTAAACCAACCCCAAATTTAAAATTTCGTAAAGTTTGGAACATAATCTTTCGAGATAAGGCACTATGGGGGGTAAGACCCTATTCCCTTCCAACGGTGCACTCTTTGTCATAATAACACGAAACCAACTCCAAGTTTAAAATTTCGTAAAGTTAGGACCATAATTTTCCAACATAAGACATGTGGGGGTAAGAACTCCTCCCCCGTCCAACGGTGCAGTCTGTTATACTAACACTCAAACAACTCCAAATTTAAAATTTTGTAAAGTTCGGCCCATTATTTTTCGAAATAAGGCTCCTTGAGGAGGGGGGGGGTAGGTAAGACCCTCCCCCTTCCAACAGTGCAGCATTTGCCATACTAACACCGACTATCCCGAAATTTAAAATTTCGTACAATTTGTACCCTAATTTTGGTGAGGGGGGAAGGGGATAAAACTCTCCTTCCTTTCAATGGTGCAGTCTTTGTTATACTAACAGCCAACCAACCACAAATTCAAAATTTTGTAAAGTTTCGACCATAATTTTTCGAGATGAATCTCCGTGCGACGTACACGTAAGATCTTCCGTCCCCTTCCAACGGTTCGATTTTTGTCATACTAACACCAAACTTAAAGTTTCTTAAAAGTTCGGACCATAATATTTGAGATAAGGCAAGTTGGGATCAGACCCTCCCCCTTCCAGGAATGCAATGTTTGTCATACTAACACTTAATTCAAAATTCAAAATTTCGTTTGGATCGAATCATAACTTTTCTTCAGAACATAGCGAAGAAGTTAAATCGATCTCTACCTAAATGTAATTTGAAATCCAAAATCACAATTACAATATTATAATTATAATTATATCGTCAATAATTACAATTACATTTCTAATTGCGTAAAATAATTAACCATTAAATTACATATAATTGCAATCGTAAATTTTTAATTATAAGTACAGAAAAGTAATTATAATTATAACGTTTCTAATTACAATTATATTCTAATTCCATAAAACGATTACCCATTAACGTTACATATAATTGTAACTGCAACATTTAATTATAATTACAGGCAGATAATTATAATTATAATGTTTTCAACTGCAATTACATTTCAATTTTATAAAATGATTATTCATTACATTACATGTAATTGTAACTAAAACTTTTCAATTATAATTACAGTAAAGTAATTATAATTGAAAGCTTTTAGTTACGATTAAAGTAATGATTAATTGCAGATGCTCAGTTACAATTACAAGTAATCATAATTGTAATTGCTTACTGTCAATTGAATGTAATTCATTACAAATTAATTGAATTACGATTTTGCCCAACTCTGGCCCCAACAATGGTCAGTGACGTCACACTTTGCTTGCGCATATCTTTTCCATCAGTAAGAAAAAAGTAGAAGATATGGAAAAAATTTTGATTTCCGGTTTTCGATAAATTTACACGTTTTGAGATTTCCTTGCATTTCAATTAACTTAAATCGACTACTTATTTTTGAAAAAGTGGATTTATTATTCTTTCCTCTGCATATATAAGAAGAAAGTATATGATTCAGAAAAATTTTAGATTCTCGGTTTTTGATGAAGTTACATGTTTTGAAATTTCCCGAACTCAATTCGACCAATTTTGCAAAATATCTTTTCTCTTTGAGTTCAAACACTGTACTTTATGAACCAATGGAATTAATTTAACAGAATTTGATATTTGGTTTGACATGGTACCGATTAGCTTTTGGGCTGTATCACCACACAAGGGGGTTTTCACATTGCGATTTTCTCTCATTTCAGATAGTTTTTTAGATAGTGATAGAAATGCTACAATTTTAATGACAAAATCTATTATATTAGAGTAATAAATAAAATACATAGTAAATAAAGCACAACAAAAACATGAAAAAGCTGAAAAAAAAAAAAAAAAAAAAACGAGAAGCTAAATGTAGGAATTTTATTTTACACGTGCATCAAAAGTTTAATAAAACTATAAAAAGTTTAATAAAACTATTAAAATACTATTTCTTACCTGAAATTAAATTATTTAGAAAATCCAAATAAACGTTGAAATCCGTGGATAATATACCGTGGATAATATATATTCTAGAAATATATTCTAGAAATAGCAAAAATAAGAATAATGTATAAAAGCAATCAGCAAGAGATTACAAGTCTCACGCTAACAAACCAAATTGTTGTTGTTTGCAATGTTGCCAATCAGAAATTTGCTTTTTACATTAACTGTTTGTGGCCCAGCGAATGAATACATAGAAATATTTTCTCCTTAAAAAATTGTAACTTTATCATCAACAATTATGAAATAGAATCACCATAATTATAAAATAGTTCCCTATTTAAAATATTATCAAAATAGTTTTTTGACGAAATGCGAAATTTTAAAATCTTAAATATTTCCTTTATAACAAAAAAAATATATATTTAAGTGAAATTTTATTTCGTATATATACAATAAATATTTAAAAGAAACAATAAAGTTTCTTTCTTGCATTAAAAAACAAAATCTTAATTTTTTATTGACTGCATTCAGATTGAACCAACCAACCAACTACAAGACCAAACCGAATAACACCTGTTCAGAATTCTGAGAATTATCAATAGAAATCTTTGCATCGCGTAGTAAAAATAGTTCGATTTTTAAACTGAGTTATAAAAAAAACAAGAGTTTTCCTAGGGAAAAGGGAGATGTCAGGCACATCAGATAAAAGCGATTAATATCATATATAAATTAAACTAAATTCGCTCGAGCCATATTCGAGAAAAAAATCTTACACATTAGGCCGCCCATTTATAGCTTAAATGAGCCAATTCATATCTCGAAATATATTGCACGCAGAAATGTAGCAAATTCAGGGTAGGATCAGACAGAAGGTGAAAGACTATTTTGAAATTATCAGAACATAACCTCCCATATTTCCTGAGATATTAAGTGTCGGCTTTCAGCGGTCTCTTTGATCTTTAAATTCCTGTATATATAAGTGTCGCAGTTTCGTTCGTTTTTCCGTTTCCGCTGAGTGTCGTGGCGTTCGTTTGTTTTTGCGCTTGCGTCACTTGAGACTCTGCCGAGTCTCTTGATATATACCGAATATCTGAAAAAAAAAATATTTTGTAGGGGTGTGTGTGTTTGGGATTATGACTTATTGATTTCCCTAGAGTCCTAAGAATATACGTGAAATGCCCTCCATTAGGGCTTTTCTGAGGGGTCCTAGTACGTATTTGCGCTAGTTTCGGAGAAAACCACGGAAAACTCCGAACGGCTATGTCGACAAGCGCAACGTGGGATCAAACCCGGTACTTTCCCTCTACCAGCATCGAGCATAGAACCGCACGGTTACTGATAGGACAATATTTTGTGGGCAGAACAGCATTTAAAATTTTTACTCTAATTCGTAGTTTGAAATTTTAATCGGATTTTGAAAATTTTTTATCGATAAAATCGGATCGATTAACTCGTTTAAAAAAATCATCAGAACTAACCATTGATCGATTAACCGAACCGATTAATCGGCATAGACCTACTTTATATGCTACTGACGTGTATATGCCATTGACATTTAAGGAATTAATTATACTAAAAGTAAAATTTGAATAATTTAATACATAAAACCATTTTATTAAATAATATAACGTTTTGAAGGAACGCCAAAAGGCAGAGCTTACTGTTCAAAATAGGAAAAAACTCCGACGGCAATGTGTTAAGTATACTATAATACGCAGGAAAATATGAGTAGTCATCCCTAGATGCTTCGCTAAGCTACGTCATAGTTGTAAACAGTTAATGAGTGAGCGATGAGTTGAATTAACAAACTATTTGTTTAAATCAACAAAATAATTTTGTTGATTTAAACAACAAAACTGTTTTAACATAGCAAAATTGTTATGTTAAAACAATAAATCAATTTCGAAATTATTTAAAACAACAAGAATCTTTAGGTTCTGTTAACAAAATGTTTGTAGAGGCTATATAAATAATATATACATACATATATATATATATATATATATATATATTGGATGACTTAACAAACTTTTTGTTGTGTCTGCAAAACTTTTTTTTTTTTTTTTTTTTTTTTTTTGTATATTTCTTTTTATAGAAATGTCATTTATGAGCGAGTAATAAACTTACTTTTTTTTTTTTTTCTCTAGACAGTTTTAAATTACATTTAAAAGCTTGAGTACTACAAAAACATTTTTCTTGAGACAAAAGTTGTCGAAAAAAATTTGAATTACTTTTAATGTATCGCATTGAAGTCATTAGAATAAATAAATAGTTAAGTCAGTAAATCCCTTAAAATAAAGCGATTTTTAAGAATCTGTTTAAGATTATGTGACAGAAAAGGGCGATTAAGTTGAAAAATTCTCTCTGAAACGAGATAGATAATCTCTTCTTGAAAAGAAATACATTTAGTTATCATTAAACACAATTAATGTCTATACAACAGAAACGGATTAAAAAACAGTAGTATGTTTCGATCCTCACAAAACTTTACTCTATATAATAGCATCACCTATCAGTTGATATGCACAAAATTTTAAGCTTAGCTTTTCACAATAAAGATTTATGTACGTCGTTTACTACAATTTTAACCAATAGATGCTGAGATGTAGCCATATGGAAAACCCCAGTGGGTAATTAACAGCTATGTTATCTGTTGGCCTTTAAATACTCAACTTAAATCAGCATACTTTTTATAATGGCTATCTAGCATATCAAGTTTGGTGCGCTTATGCATATAGAGCTTCAGCGCAATAGTGCTTCAGCTTCTATGCATATAGTGCTTCAGCGCAAAGAGAAAATAGTTGAATGCCAGCGCCATCTATAACCCAATGTGCACTCAATGAATTAGAATATATTATTATAATAGCACTTTCACACTTGAAATTTGGTGAAATCTTACATTATAGATGTTTAGATATAGCTTTTTTATAAATACGAGAAATCGCAACATATAGGACCATCTCTTGTCGGGCGAATGCACCAAAATATTTTATACACCAACGTATGCTAATACACGACGAAATAATTTTTTTTATAAACTTCTATGAATTAGTTCTTGATCTATATCTGCCGCAAAATTTTTGTCACACAGATACTGACAGACATCATTACAAAAACATTTAGGCAGATATTTTTCAAATAGTCAAACTGGTTTCAGGACATTTGAAAACTTATAACTCCATCGAAAATCGGAAGTCGAATTTTTTTTTTACAAAACTAATACTTTTTTCTATGTATATAGAAGAATGTAAAATAGTAATAATAATAATAATAATAATAATAATAATAATAATAACTTACTGAAATAGCTATTCGAAATGAACATTCTAATTTACAGAATTTCAAATCACCATCATATTGCAATATACATAAGTTATCTTTTAATGAATATTTAGCATTATGCTACAATCCAAACTTTAATAAACATTTTTTAATCCTAAAACATATCTTGCGTAAGAAAAGTTCAACCTTGTTAATTCTTCTGTGCGTATTATCTCTAATTACGATATACTCTGAAATTTAGTTTCAGATTTTAACGATGTGCTATAAGAAACTCTTTTGAAGCAATGCTGGGTTCATTTTAAAAAATTCGAACAATTAAGACGGTTTCATTTTCTCTTTCAGAAAGTTTCAAATTATCACTATAAGAATAAATAATATTACACGGCATTGCACTTTTGACAAAAGTAAAGGAAAAGTGTAAGAATTAATTTTAAAATATCGTGCTGCAACCATTAAAGAAATAAATGGTTATGTCAGCAAACAGTTTAAAATGAGACGATTGTTAAGAATAATGACTACTGTTTCTTTCAAGATTAAAAGATAGAAAAGCGCAATTAAGCTGAAAAATTGTTTTAGGAATGTCAAGCACGATTACTTGAGATTAAAATACTTTCTCAACTAGAAATACATTTTAGTGGAACTTTAGATTAATCATTGCTCGTATACATAAATAAATAAATAAAAAATTATGCAAGTACACAAAGTATTGCATTACAAAAGTTGGAGAAAATCAAAACAAGTAATAGATAAAACATAGCTAAGCGTTAAAAAACTAAAAATAATATGAATTTAAACTAAGGAATAAAATTAATTAAACAGCATAAAAAGTTAAACTTTCTGTTATTTCTTTGAAAATTTGTTTATAAAACATAATGAAAAATATCACAGCAAATAAATAAATAAATAATAAAAATAAGATAAAATAAATAAATAAATAAGACAATAAATATTAAAAAGGTGGAAAAATCGTTACTCTCTGAGTCAACACTAAATTATAAATGTTTAATATATAGCACTATACAAAAATTTCTACTGCATAATGAAACCATTTAATTTAAGTTATAAGATTTGCTGTGTAGGAACATTTTAAGACAAAGTTTGAAAGTATGATAAGTGAACATGTGATACACATTTAGTACGAGTTTCAGCTTACCGACAGTCACTTGTTACAGCAGGCCACCGAGGTAGTGTATTGGCAGTGGTATTGAATCGCGCCGACGCGTCTTGTCATACAGCAAGTTCGACGAATGAGTTTTCGGCCCGTAAAACACACCCATGTGGATCTATATCCTTCTTATTCGCCTGACTTGAATCTTTATGTATATTTTTCCCCCTCTATGTAAAGTTAAAAAAATACTTCACGGGACATCATTTTGGGACACCAGAAAATGTTAAAAAGGCTATAACCGACGAGTTTATCCGATATCTGTATTCTACTACACCTCTATGAGAATCGCAATATTCTGTGCGATTTTACAGGGAAATTAATTTGAGGAAAAATTTCGAACTGTAACTCTATTCGAATTATAATAACAATATACACATATATATATATATATATATATAATAGTCTCATTACTTAATTTACGCACATAGTGCATTACCAGTAAATACACTGCTCGATATTGAAAATGCAACACCAAGAAGAAATGATAATAACGGAATGAAATTTGTTGGACACATACATTATAGTAGGAAGAACAATTGATTAAAATTTCAGGAAATTTGGAGTAATATGTACTGAGAAAACAGTACATAAAGCAGCGACCTCTGTGAGCAATAACAGCACATATCTGCCTAGGCATTAAATCGAACAGCGATTGGATGACATGTACGGGTAGAGCACTTCATGAAGTTTTACAGCGATGCCACAATTAATCGATCGAAGTTACTGGTGAGTGGTGGGGGGACAGTCGCTTTTCAACAATTAAACAGTCATTTTTATTGATGCGAGATCAGGAGAACGCGCTGGCCAGAGCAACAGTCGATCACATTCGGCATCAATGAAGGTCCAGACAATATGGACAACTTGCGGTCGTGCATTGGCCTGCTTAAATGTTGCGTTTCGGAGGCCTTGAACATAGGGCAGAGCTATGGGCCTTAACTCGGCAGAAATGGCTGGTATTCAGAGTGGCGGGAATGAAAACAAGAGGTGACCGGAACGTGTATCCAATGGTACAGCATACCATCAATCCAGGTGGTGGCTCAGTATGTGAATACCAAAATTCTGATTACCCTCAAAGCTGCATCACTGATATGGGTGCCATTAATGTGTGATCAACGACGAACTTGGACGCAGGAACGGCGTGAAGTCACTTTTCAGACAAATCACAATCCTGTTTATAGCATCAAGATTGCCTTATCCGTCTTTAACGGCATTATGAATAATGCACATTGCCAGCTGGGATTCGACATCATCATACTGTCCATCATTTGCAATGATGTGAGGGGTTCCCATTGGATACACGTCTCGATTACTTCATGTTCGTATTCCTGGCACTCTGAACAGCGGCCATTAAATTTCTGATGAGTTAAGGCACGCCCCTCTGACCTGTATTCGAGGCCTCCGTAGCGCAAAATATAAGCAAGATAATGCACGACCGCAAGTTGTTTGTATTGTCCGGAACTTCATTGATACAGAATGCGTTCGACTGTTGCTCTGGCCAGCGCTTTCTCCTGATCTCGCACCAATGAAAATAACTGTTTAATCATTGAAAAGCGACTGGCCCCCCACCACTTACCAGTAACTTCGATCGATGAATTGTGGCATCGTGTTGAAGCTTAATGAAGTGCTCTACCCGTACATGTCATCCAATCGCTGTTCGATTCAATGCCTAGGCAGATATGTGCTGTTAATGCTCACAGAGGTCGCTGCTTTATGTACTGTTTTCTCAGTACATATTACTCCAAATTTCCTTAAATTTTAATCAATTGTTCTTCCTACTATAATGTATGTGTCCAACAAATTTCATTCCGTTATTATCACTCCTTCTTGGTGTTGCATTTTCAGTGTCGAGTAGTGTACAAAAATACAAATAATAATAATAATAACAATAATATTAAAGAAAAAAAGAAATAAAGAAAAAGAAAAAACTATCTAAACTTGATTAATTTCTTTCTTTTATTAATAATTTCTTTTTAATTTGATAATTATTCAAATAATCCAAAGTGTCAGTCTTACCACTTTCTCTTAATCTACAGTAGGTACTCTAAAGACATAGTATTTGAGTTTATCCTGTAAGATAAAAAGTATCGCAGTTGAACATTTCTGACGTACTTTAGAGAGAGAGAAGAAGAATTTCAGAAACACATTTGACATATATTTCCGTACACAGGGCGAGATCTAACGACTCTCTCTACATTGTTTGGTTATAGAAATAACACAGGACTGTAATTTCTCTTCTCTCTGCATATATGTATATGTGTGTGTGTGTGTGTGATGTGTTTTAATGATTTCTTATAGATTTTTACTCACTTAATCACTGAATTAGGAAATTACAGAAAAAAAGTTCCATCCAAGTATTTTCGAAGCATAAAGTGCATAGTTTCTCTTAGTTTTAAGTGAAAACACAAAAACTGATATTCCTTTATCGATTATAAAAAATATATTTAATTATTATTTATTACTTTAAAACAATATAAAAAAAAAAAAAAAGAAAAAGAAAAAAAAAAAAAAAAAAAAAAAAAGTGAAAATAAAAGGATTATCTGTTTGTGGGCACACTAACGGTTGAAAGTTAATGCTTGTTCAAGGCACATCACAAATAGAAGAAAATGTATAACAGCAAAATCGAATAAACACAGAATGTTAAATATATCTGAAAGAACCTGTTTGTTTAACTATGAGAAAATTAATGCTCAATTTAATGCAATAAAATTAGTGATTTTTAATTGCAAACCCAGTTATTTTGAAAAAAAAAAAAGCACACGACGGGAGGAAATCACTTAAGATTTGGCCTCCTCGTTTTCTTTTTTCTTTTTTTCTTTCTTTTTTTTTTCAGACCCGTATAATTCATAAATTATTTATGACTCTTATTATTCATTTTTTAATTTTCAGAAAATTTTCACATAGACTTTTCCTTGAAGCTTATTTGAAAAAAAATCCATCTAAGCACTTGATCATATTTGAATAAATGAGTAACTACTTTTTGTTTTTAATTATTTATCATAAACTTATTTATTATTATTATTAATATTATTTACTATTTCATTATTTATTTTATCATTTCCAATTTAATTTAATATATATCATTATGTGGATTTTTTCCTTATGCTTATTTCTGTTTATGCCTTACAATTTTATAATTTTACTCTTTTTTTTTTTTTTTTAATCGTTGTTGTATTTTACATTTTGTTTGCACCGCAAGAGACTGAGGATGTCTGGTGCTCATTAAATAGTTATGCTCTTTAAATGCCCGATGCAGTCATTAGCTATTCATCGGGCTACCAACGTAAGAAAACCACTCCTTTTGGCGGATATAAATTGAGACGGCCCTCTCTTTTTTCACTCGTTTTTCGTCCTTCTATTCTCGTGCATAATTTTCATTCTTTTGGCTGTGATCGTCTTTGGCACACAAAATTCATTTCAAATTAAATTATGCACCTTAGGTAAGTTGTCATGTAGCAAGTCACTATGCGGTGATCTGGCGATTAATCACCCAAGTGGATGATAAATAACTCGTAACGCTTGGCTTTTCCAAGTGTGTGTGTGTGTGGGGGGGGGGGCATTCAAATGTTTTTAAGTTGCAAGTACTTGGTTAATCTGTGGTTTGGTTACAATGTTCAAAAGCCTTCATTATTAGCTCTCTCACGGAGAATTCAAACATATAATTAAGTTCTTTTTCTGCAATTGTTTTACTAAACTTTGCATAATTCGACCTAAACATTCAATAAATTTAAATATTACTATTCGAATGACTTGAAATTTCTTTAATGATTTTGTGTCGCTATTAAGCTGAGTTATACAAATTTTATCAAAATTGTCTCAAAAATTATGTTTTAAATGTTTTTTTTTTTTTTTTTTTTTTCGGTTTTCAGTTTGATATTTAAGTAACAGGCAAAAATTTAAAATATCTATTTTAAAAATTTACATATAATATATTACAACACTAATTTTTGTAATATACATTTAAAACTGTATTTTTAAAAATGATTTATTAACGTAAATTCTCTCGCAAGTATTGAGTTCCTTGCATATTTCCCGTCAAAAAACTCGACAAAATGTTTATATAATCACTTATTATCAACGGCAACAGGACGTCATGTTATTTTTCTGGAATTCTGTACACAGAATTATCCGTTACCTAACCACATAAAAAAAAAAAAAAAAAAAATCTATTTTCACATTTGGAAAATTTACAGTTATTAAATCAGTACTTGTTTTACAAAAAAAAAAAAAAAATAAATAAATAAATAAAAATAAATAAATAAAATGTTTTTTTAAATTTTTAATATTGCATTTTGAAACTATTCAGATTCATCTTTATTTTTATTTTTATTCATTTATTTTTACTTTCTCTTACCCATAAGGTAGAGAAAGTATTGTTTTGGGGTCAAATTTTCGAACGCGAGATTTTGCTATATTTACACGTTCTGAGGTGCCCTGAATATGAAAATCATGTTTTTAGCAAATGGTCTGTGTGTGTGTCTGTGTGTGTGTCTGTGTGTCTGTGTGTGTGTCTGTGTGTCTGTGTGTGTGTCTGTAAGTCTGTCTGTTATCAGCATATCTCAAAAACAAATTATGGCAGAAAGTTCAAACTTGGTATTCTAAATGTGTATAATATAGGGATGCTACAGTAAGCTTTTCGTTAAGATCAAGCAAATGGTTCGTGTACAGGGACAATCAAGAGAATTCTAATACATTACGTCTATGGGGGAAATTGCAGGTAAGTAGAGTTTAACGTCTATAGACTGCACTAAAACAAATGAAACGAATATATATTTTTTGTAATATAGATAGTTAACTGGGGAAAAAAATTCTGTATATAGGAGCCTCGCCTCCCCCCCGGGGGGGAAGTCCCCCCTCGGGGGGAGTAAATTTTCATGATGGGTATCTTTCAAAAGAGCTCGCCAATACCTTTAAAACGAATGGTTGAACCATCGATCTGCGATAATTTAAAACAAAGTTATCGATTTTTTTACTTTTAACAAAAAAAAAAAAAAAAACTTAGAAAAAAAAATCGTATTTTTTTTTTTTTTTTTTTTTTTATTGAGAATAAAATGGACTTTTTTGGGGATATTTGGTACTACTATTTATATACTATTTTATACTATTTATATACTATATACTATTTATATACTACTACTCTAAAACGGAAATCGTCTGCATTATCATAAAAGATATTTTTTTTAAATAATAATTTTAATAAATTATTTTTTAAAAACAGAATTATTTTTTAATTATTTTTTTATTTTTTTTATTTTAATTTACCGAATTAAATTCTATATAAAAGTAGGTGCATTAATGAAACGGGGGGTTAAGGGGGGCGGTAGCCCCCTCACATAGAACTAATTATTATATAAAACTCTTCAGAAGTCTAATATGAATTGTTTAACACAGGTTTACATAACAGAACTCGTTATCTTACCTTTTAATGTGCAATCTGTATTAATAGTATTAAATTTCAGGGTAAGAGAAAGTCGTGTGAGTGACACACCAGATTATTTTTTCTCAAAGCGTAAAGACTATCATTAGAGAAATTTGATGACTATGATCTATGTTAAACAAATCATTCAATTTAAAAGGTACACATTAAATCTATTTGCAACATACTGTGTTTATTATTATGCAAATATATTTTCTTAATTTATAAAATTGATTCCTTATAGTAATATGTACAGCACTTTTATTTAAAAAATCAACTTATAGAAAAAAAAATAATAATATATTAGTGTTTTTTCATTGATTCCATCTATCGATATTAAAAATTCTAAACCTTTCACACTCGTACTTATATTTTAATTAAAGGAAAAATTATATATAAATTACACCATTTACCTCGACACTGCATATATCAAAATGATATCAATGTGAATCCTATCTGGCGACATGTTGACGCGCCGATGTTATTTAACAATAAAAGATGAGGAAACCGAGCCATTCGAAAGGGTCTCCTAACAATCGAAGCGATTCCAATAAGTCATTTTTCAAATATGAAACATCATACGACACATACATTTGTTAATATTATATGATACATTTCCCTTAACTTAAGGGATTAATTCAAAGCATCTGCTCAGACATATATAAGTAAATTCTTAAATATGCGTCGTAAATTCTTAAATAAGTGTTTTTAATTGCAATTTCAATAACAATATTTTACAGTATTACATCCTATTTAAAATTATCTGCTATTAGAAAGCTTTGCCTGCTTCTCTGGTCATTATATTTAAATGAATTAAAAAAAAAAAAAAAAAACAACAATGGTTTTATATATTTTTATAAATAGAAACGTAAGTATATTAAAATCGCTCAAAACTATGCTTCAGGTCTTCGTTGCCTACGACAGCAGTTTTCCCGACCATGTTCTGTCGTGTTAAAGTCACTCCACGCCTTCATTTATGTCCCTCTTTTAATTTTACAACTTCAAAGTAAATAAAACTAGCTGGAACCCGTCGAATTCGACGATCACTTTATTGACCGTAATGTTTCAAAAACCGTCGCATCATTATTTAAATGTATTTTATGTTAAAACATCTAATATAATTTACGACATTTCAATTAAAAAAAGAAAGTCGGAAAAATGCTTATAAATCGAAATACTATGTATGACATCACTTTCTGCAAAGTACAGTCAATGTGACGTCAAACTGACTCCAAATAAACAGTTCCTATCTTTCATTTTCTATTTCGTTTAATACTAAGACTTTATGTTAGCTGACCTGTCCGGCGTTGCCCGGGCCCATGGTACCTTAAATGAACCTTAAATTTGTATTATTTTATACATTTAACTCGATTTTGTTTGAATTTCTGTTTTTAAATGAAAGCATCACGAAAAAAATAATCATCTGTAACAAAACAATTACCTCTATCCGAACGAAACTCTGCCTTGTGACCTCGGTGCTTGCAGCAGTGCATACACGGCGCTAACAACATAAAAAAATCCCCCAAAATTAACCTGGAACCGAACGAACCAGCCCGCAATGCCTGGGCCCGTGATAATAACCTTAAATGAACCTTAAATTTGTTAGATTTTATATCTTTAACTCGAATTTGTTTGAAATTCTATTTTTAAATAAAAGCATTGCGAAAAAAAAAATAATCAGCTGTAACAAAAAATAATTACCTCGAACCGAACGAAACTTTGCCTCGTGACCCCGGTGCCTGTGCATACGCGGGCCGCTAACAACATAAAAAAAAATTCCCCAAAATTAACCTGGAACCGAACGAACCCGCCCGGCAATGCCCGGACCCTTGATAATAACCTTAAATGAACCTTAAATTTGTGTGGTTTTATATCTTTAATTCGATTTTCTTTGAATTTCTATTTTTAAATGAAAACATCACAAATAAATAATCATCTGTAACAAAAAAAAATTACCTCAAACAGAACGGAACTCGGGTTCGTGACCCAGTGCCTGCGGCACGTATATGCAGGCCGCTAATAACATGGAAAAATTCTCAAAAATTAACCTTGAACCGAACAAACCTCTGACTCGTGTTACCGCTGCTTGTGGTAGCGGCACCGTATAGAAGGCATGCTACGCACACACTGCAAAATCCACTTTCCTCCACCAGGGAGCACAGTATGTTGTACACGAACATCACCAATCCTTTAGTTACACTTTCCACCGCCAGGGGGCGCAGCGTATTCTATGCATAAACACCAACGGTCAGGAAATATCAAGACCTTTAAAATAAGTTGTAACATGATAGGGTCTACTGCAAAATCACCTAGTTCCATTTTTACCACCAGGGGGCGCACTATATTGTATACAAACATCCCCAATCAACATAAAATTTCAAGACCTCTATCAACAATCGCCTTGAATTTCCAAGATCTTTCAAATAAAGTGTCACATGGTGGTGTCAACTGCAAAATCCTTTAGTTGCACTTTCCACCACCAGGGGGCACAGTGTGTTCTGTACGAAGATCACCAACCGTCAGGAAATACCAAGACCTTTAAAATAAGGTGCAACATGATATGGTCTACACCAAAATCACTTAGTTCCATTTTTCACCACCAGGGGTCGCACTATGCTGTATACAAACATCCCCAATCCACATGAAATTTCAAGACCTTCAAAATGAGGTGCTACATGTGTGGGTCTAGAACGGATTTCCCTCTCAAACTAATTTCCCCCCTTTCCCCTCCACTCCAAATCTACTTTCCCCCTTTTCCCCCCTTTAAAATCGAAAATTCCAAATTCGCAGATATTGACTTTTTAGTATTCGACTCTAGTCCCCATATGTACAATTTCTTCACCGTGAAGTAATTTGAAGCTTAGTTAAGCTCGTAAACGTGTTTTTAACCCAAACGGGTGGGAAACGGTTTCCCACCCGTTTCCCCCGGGGGGAAAGCGTTCGACTTTTCTTTATTTTTCTCTTCTCATAGCGCATCTACAGACCAAGACCTTTTTTTAGACACCTCAACCAAATTTTTACACCAAGTAGTTCTCGCAATATAGCAGGCATGCTACGCACGCGCTGCAAAATCAACTTTCCTCCACCAGGGAGTGCAGTATGTTGTACACGAACATCACCAATCGCCTTGAATTGCCAAGACCTTTCAAATAAGGTGTCACATGGTGGTGTCAACTGCAAAATCCTTTAGTTACACTTTCCACCGCCAGGGGGCACAGCGTATTCTATACATAAACACCGACGGTCAGGAAATATCAAGACCTTTAATATAAGTTGTAACATGATAGGGTCTACTGCAAAATCACCTAGTTCCATTTTTAACCACCAGGGGGCGCACTATATTGTATACAAACATCCCCAATCAACATGAAATTTCAAGACCTCTATAAACAATCGCCTTGAATTTCCAAGACCTTTCAAATAAAGTGTCACATTGTGGTATCAACTGCAAAATCTTTTAGTTGCACTTTCCACCACCAGGGGGCACAGAGTGTTCTGTACGAAGATCACCAACCGTCAGGAAATACCAAGACCTTTGAAATAAGGTGCAACATGATATGGTCTACAGCAAAATCACTTAGTTCCATTTTTCACCACCAGGGGTCGCACTATGCTGTATACAAACATCCCCAATCGACATGAAATTTCAAGACCTTTAAAATGAGGTGCTACATGTGTGGGTCTAGAACGGATTTCCCTCTCAAACTAATTTCCCCCCTTTCCCCTCCCCTCCAAATCTACTTTCCCCCTTTTAAAATCGAAAATTCCAAATTCGCAGTCATTTTTTAGTATTCGACTCTAGTGCCCATATATGTACATTTTCTTCACCGTGAAGTAATTTGAAGCTTAGTTAAGCTCGTAAACGTGTTTTTAACCCAAACGGGTGGGAAACGGTTTCCCACCCGTTTTCCCCGGGGGGGAAACCGTTCGATTTTTTTTTATTTTTCTCTTCTCATAGCACATCTACAGACCAAGACCTTTTTTTAGACACCTCAACCAAATTTTTACACCAAGTAGTTCTCTCAATATAGTGGAGACAGACAAAAACATGTTTCAAATTAATATATAGATTAATTCTCAGCCCCTAAAACACAGAAACACTTTTTCTTTTTTAGATCATAGGTTTATTTTTAAATTTTAAAACATCTGCTCCTTTATTAGAATTATCGCTCCGAAAACATACATATTCGATTCCTCATTCTCAAAGAACCTTTTGAAACAAAACATTTTTCATTTTTTTAAAGTCAATTTCTCAAATTTATCGTATGAGGAAAAACATTGTTTTTCTTGAAACATGTATGCAAGTAAATATTTATCTTACCTAAGTGAAATTATTTATTTTACATATGTTACGTAATCTATATATTAATTTGAAACATGTTTTTGTCTGTCTCCACTATATTGAGAGAACGGCTAGGTGTAAAAATTTGGTTGAGGGGTCTAAAAAAAGGTCTTAGTCTGTAGATGTGCTATGAAAAGAGAAAAATAAAAAAAAGTTGAACGGTCCCAATTAATATACGAAAAATGCACATTTCTTTTTTAGAATGACGTCATTTTCGGAAATGCAAAAATACAGCCAGTTAATCTGAATTTTTATTGCCTTATATAAACGAAGTTCACGTGTTATCATTTTATTTTTAAATTATTGTTCCTTTTTTACAGTGTGGCAACAGGAAAAAATATTCATTTTTTTGTCGCTTTTTCTCTTATTTCTTTATTTCATTTTCGGAAATGCAAAAATCTATATATTAATTTAAAACACGTTTTTGTCTGTCTCCACTATATTGAGAGAACTACTTGGTGTAAAAATTTGGTTGAGGTGCCTAAAAAAAGGTCTTGGTCTGCAGATGTGCTATGAGAAGAGAAAAATAAAAAAAAGTCGAACGGTTTCCCCCCGGGGGAAACGGGTGGTAAACCCGTTCGGGTTAAAAACACGTTTACGAGCTTAACTAAGCTTCAAATTACTTCACGGTGAAGAAATTGTACATATGGGGACTAGAGTCGAATACCTAAAAATCAATAACTGCAAATTCGGAATTTTCTATTTTAAAGGGGGAAAAAAAGGGGAAAGTGGATTTCGAGGGGAGGGGAAAGGGGGGAAATTAGTTTGAGAGGGAAATCCGTTCTAGACCCACACATGTAGCACCTCATTTTAAAGGTCTTGAAATTTCATGTCGATTGGGGAGGTTTGTATACAGTATAGGGCGACCCCTGGTGGTGAAAAAGGGAACTAAGTGATTTTGCTGTAGACCCTATCATGTTACATCTTATTTTAAAGGTCTTGGTATTTCCTGACCGTTGGTGATGTTCGTACAGAACACAGTGCGCCCCCTGACAGTAGAAAGTGCAACTAAAGGATTTGGCAGTTGACAAAACTATGTGACACCTTATTTAAAAGGTCTTGGAAATCCAAGGCGATTGGTGATAGAGGTCTTGAAATTTCATGTTGATTGGGAATGTTTGTATACAATATAGTGCGCCCCCTGGTGGTGAAAAATGGAACTAGGTGATTTTGTAGTTAGTAGACCCTATCATGTTATATCTTATTTTAAAGGTCTTGGTATTTCCTCACCGTTGGTGATGTTCGTACAGAACAAACTGCGCCCCCTGGCGGTGGAAAGTGCAACTAAAGGATTTTGCAGTTGACACCACCATGTGACACCTTATTTGAAAGGTCTTGGAAATTCAAGGTGATTGGTGATGTTCGTATACAACATACTGCACTCCCTGTTAGAGAAAGTGGATTTTGCAGTGCGTGCGTAGCATGCCTGCTATACGGTGCCGCAGCTACAGGCAGCGGTAACACGAGTCAGAGGTTCGTTCGGTTCAAGGTTAATTTTTGAGAATTTTTTCATGTTAATAGCGGCCTGCATATACGTGCCACAGGCACTGGGATACGAACCCGAGTTCCGTTCTGCTTGAAGTATTTTTTTTTTTTTGTTATAGATGATTATTATTATTATTATTATTATTTGTGATGTTTTCATTTAAAAATAGAAATTCAAACAAAATCGAGTTAAAGATATAAAACCATACAAATTTAAGGTGCATCTAAGGTTATTACCATGGGCCCGGGCAACACCGGGCGGGTTCTTTCGGTTGCAGGTTAATTTTTTGGGAATTTTTTTTATGTTATTAGCGGCTCACGTATGTGCTGCCGCAGACACCGGTGTCACAAGACTGAGTTTCATTCGGTTCGAGGTAATTTTTTTTGTTACAGCTGATTATTTTTTTCGCGATGCCTTTATTTAAAAATAGAAATTCAAACAAAATCGAGTTAAAGATATAAAATCATACAAATTTAAGGTCCAATTAAGGTTATTATCATGGATCTGGGCAACGCCGGGCGGCTCAGCTAACATGTAGCCTTAGTATTAAAAGAAACAGAAAATAAAAGATAGCAAATGTTTTATTTGGAGTTAGTTTGACGTCACATTGACAGTACTTTGTAGAAAGTGATGTCATATATAGTATTTCAAATTATAACCATTTTTCCGAATTTCTTTTTTTTTTTTTTTAAGTGAAATGTTGTAAATTATATTAGATGTTTTATCTTGAAGTACATTTAAATAATGATACGACGATTTTTGAAGCATTACGGTCAATAAAGTACCGTCGAAGTCGACGGGTTCCAGCTAGTCTATATATTAATTTGAAACATGTTTTTGTCTGTCTCCACTATATTGAGAGAACTACTTGGTGTAAAAATTTGGTTGAGGTGTCTAAAAAAAGGTCTTGGTCTGTAGATGTGCTATGAAAAGAGAAAAATAAAAAAAAGTCGAACAATTTCACCCCCCCCCCCCGGGGGAAACGGGTTAAAAACACGTTTACGAGCTTATCTAATTTCCAAATTACTTCACGGTGAAGAAATTGTACATATGGGGACTAAAGTCGAATACTAAAAAATGACTTTCTGCGAATGTGGAATTTTCGATTTTAAAGGGTGGAAAACCGGGAAAGTAGATTTGGAGGACGGTGGGGAAGGGGGGAAATTAGTTTGAGAGGGAAATCCGTTCTAGACCCACACATGTAGTACCACATTTTAAAGGTCTTGAAATTTCATGTCGATTCGGGATGTTTGTATACAATATAGTGCGACCCCTGGTGGTGAAAAATGGAACTAGGTGATTTTGCTGTAGACCCTATCATGTTACATCTTATTTTAAAGGTCTTGGTATTTCCTGACCGTTGGTGATCTTCGTACAGAACACACTACGCCCCTTGCGGTGGAAAGTGCAACTAAAGGATTTTGCAGTTGACACCACCATGTGACACCTTATTTAAAAGGTCTTGGAAATCTAAGGCGATTGGTGATAGAGGCCTTGAAATTTCATGTTGATTGGGGATGTTTGTATACAATATAGTGCGCCTCCTGGTGGTGAAAAATGGAACTAGGTGATTTTGTAGTAGATCATATCATTTATATCTTATTTTAAAGGTCTTGGTATTTCCTGACCGTTGGTGATGTTCGTACAGAACACACTGCGCCCCCTGGCGGGGGAAAGCGCAACTAAAGGATTTTGCTGTTGACACCACCATGTGACATCTTATTTGAAAGGTCTTGGAAATCCAAGGCGATTGGTGATAGAGGTCTTGAAATTTCATGTTGATTGGGGATGTTAGTATACAATATACTGCACCCCCTGGTGGTTAAATATGGAACTAGGTGATTTTGCAGTCGACCCTATCATGTTACACCTTATTTTAAAGGTCTTGGTATTTGCTTACCGTTGGTGTTTTTCGTATAGAACACGCTGGGGAATATTTTTGGGAATATTTTTATGTTATTAGCGGCCGGCGTATGCGCTGCCGCAGGCACCGGGGTCACAAGGCAGAGTTTCGTTCGGTTCGAGTTTTTTTTTTTTTTTTTTTTTTTTTTTTGTTGCAGCTGATTATTTTTTTCGCGATGCTTTCATTTAAAAACAGAAATTCAAACTAAATCGAGTTAAAGGTATAAAATCATACAAATTTATGGTTCATTTAAGGTATCATGAGTCCGGGCAGCATCGGGCAGGTTCGTTCGTTCCCGGTTAATTTTTGGGAATATTTTTATGTTATTTGCTGCCGACGTATGCGCCACCTAATGCACCAGGGTCACAAGGCAGAGTTTCGTTCGTTTCGAGGTAATTTTTTTGTTACAGCTGATTATTTTTTCATGATGCTTTTATTTAAAAATAGAAATTCAAACAATATCGAGTTAAAGATGCAAAACCATACACATTTAAGATTAATTTAAGGTTATTACCATGGGCCCGGGAAACGCCGGACGGGTCAGCTGACATGTAGTCTTAGTATTAAACGAAATAGAAAATGAAAGATAGGAACTGTTTATTTGGAGTCAGTTTGACGTCACATTGACTGTACTTTGCAGAAAGTGATGTCATATATAATATTTCTATTTATAAGCATTTTTCTGACTTTCTTTTTTTTAAGCGAAATGTCGTAAATTATATTAGATGTTTTAACTTGAAATACATTTAAATAATGATGCGACGTTTTTTGAAACATTACGGTGAATAAAATGATCGTCGAATTCGACGGGTTCCAGCTAGTAATTATTTTACAAGCTCCATTCTCACACAATCATGCACTTATATATATACAGTTGTGGACATAATTATAAGACACCTATCTAATTTGACAAATAGTGAAAGAAAAGATTAAAAGCTTAAAAATGTTTAATCAAATATGCCAAAAACATAAATTTATTCTGTTATCATATATAAATTATTTTATAATAATGATATTTTCATACAATTTATTGAAAAAACTTGAAAACGTAATGGACAAAATTATAAGACACCAACCGTTTTTTCCGAATACAGTGGTCAACATAATTAGCAGCCGCTAATGGTCTAAAAGAAAATCCTCTAACATGGTTATTCAATATTTGGTGGAGTCGGCATTGTTTTTTATAACATGAAAGATGCGATTCGGCATCAAATCTATCAATTCCAACAAAATATCGCAAGACAGTTCTTCCCAAGCACATTTTATAGCATTCTTTAGGTCTTCGACACATATAAACTGCCTCCCATTTCGGTAAACCACACGAGTTAAGATCCCCCACAAGTTTTCAATGGGATTTAAGTCTGGGGAGCGAGAAGGCCACGGAAGAACATTGATACTTTGCTGTGAAAGCCAATTTTTTGTTTCATGTGATGCATGAATCGGCGCGTTATCATGCTGGAAAGTGTAGTTTTCGCCACAAAGAAGTTCACCGTATATGGCTAGTTGATCTTTAAGAAGATTCTTATACTTTTCAGAATTCATTCTTGAATGCACTAAAACAATATCCGTTTTCCCTTGAGCCGAAACACCAGCCCAAACTATTACTAATCCTCCACCCATTTGGTGGCTCTTTAGTACATGAGGAGACTTCTGTAAATCATGACAATAATATTGAAACCCGTCAGGACCATCCAGGTTAAACTTTTTTTCATCAGAAAATAACACAGAGACCATTTGGAGGTCCAGGCCATAGTTTGTTTAGAGAAGTTTAGACGCTCCATTTTGTGCCGGCTTAGAAGCGGTGGTTTTTTCTTCAATTTTTTATATATCACAGAGAAAGCATTATGCAACACCCTGCGAATGGTTCTCCTTGAACAATTCAGTCTCAAAGCATTTTTAATGCCTGTAGTGGTCATCTTATTCTGTGTAGCAAGCAAAAGCACATGGCGTCTGTCTCTCAAGGACAAGCAAGGAGTACGTCCAGATCTTTTAGTCACCGATCCAATTATTCCTCTTTTCAAAACATTTCTAATTGCACATCTAGAGCGTTTAATAACTTTTGAAATGTTATTAATTGAAGCACCAGTTCCATTTAATCTCCAAATTTTGTGAATTTCACTTTCTTTTAATTCTGTACCTCGTGGCATGTTTGTAAATGCGTAAAGTCGTTTATCGTCTGCTGTAGTTAACTGCTGACTTCATAACAGCGTGCAGAAAATTTGCATATTGCACAATATTTTCAAAAAAAAAAAAAAAGCAGGTGTTTTAATTAAAATGTTAGGATGTCTTATAATTTTGTCCGTGGTATTTTTATTTTTATTTTTATTTGTTAAACTCTATAAAAATATCATTTCTGTAAAACAATTACGTGTAATAACAGAAAAAAATTATGTTTTTGACGTATTTAAAACATTTTTAAGCTCTGAATCTTTCCTTTCACTATTTGTCAAATTCGATAGGTGTCTTATAATAATGTCCACCACTGTATATATATATATATACAATTTCGAATTAATAAATCTATCTTTTAGTTCACCATTATGCTACACTTTGGAAAACTTTCGTATTCCTTAAAATTTTCCATCCGGGTTTCTAGATTTAAACAAACTTTTCTTAAGATCATAGTTACGAATGGACATTTTTGTAGCATTCAGTTTTACTTATCTTAAGAAATTCATTGCAATTTTATCCGCCAAAATAAAACAAAATCTGAATCTTAGTAGGCGACGCTTTGACGCGCCGGTGCTACTTAACTGTGATAGATGAGATAACAGAGTAGCTGAGAAGTATCTTGATACAATTTATTGAAGCATGTCAAACAAGTAATTTCTTTACTATAGAAGATAGCCTGTGACACATATTCGTATAATACTGATAATACATCATTTTTTACTTATTTTATTTTTTATTTTTTAATTCTCACAAGCATATATTTGAAAGCATACATATTTATTATAATAGGATGAGAGGACCAGTTTTTCAGAGAGCAACAAAGTATTGCCACCATTTCAAGTAGAGAACCTCGAGAAATATATAAATAGAATAAATATCCTGAATTTAAATACATTCTCAGTGAAAATAATAATGAAAAAATAATTTTTTAAAAATAACTCGAATTTAAATATTTCACGATTGACAAATCAATAAATAAATGCATTGATAATGATGAAGTATATTTGTTAGAATAGATTCATTACACACGTTTTGAATTTACGCCCGTCTTTCTAAATTAAACACTGTTTAGGACATATATACCAATAAATTTTTTAAGCATGCTTGATTGTTTCACACTTATGATGGTACAGGTTTTATTTTTTATTATTTCGGAAAGAAAATGAATAATTTAATGAATGAAAATTGAAAGATTCACTAATATTATCTATCTATCTACATATACTATATATATATATATATATATGTATGTATGTATATATATTAGAGAGAGAGGGAGACAAGTAGATAATTTTACAGATACCCATACATATATGTATATATATAAATAATTGTTATTATAATATATATATATATATATATTTGTGTGTGTCAAGTAGAACGTTTGAATTCTCTCTCTCTCTCTCAAAAAAAAAAAAAAAAAAAAAAAAACTACTGTCACTATTTATTTTGTGAGTTTATCAAAATTATTTCCTTAAGAACGAGAGAATTATAGTTGTTTCTGTTAAGATCAAATGACTATGTTAGTCTTCTGGGCCTCAAAGTACTAATGATCTTCATGGGGATATGTCTAAAGATTTCTAGTCCATATTTACTCGATTTTGAGAGAAACCACGCAATACGCCGAGTGCCTAGGACGACAAGGGTGACCTGAGACCGATTCATATACATTTACATTTTCTAGCCTTGAGAGCAAAACATTTTACGAGCGAGAGTGTCCCTAGAGTTACGAATTTCCATTATTTTTGTTCATGATTTTAAATCCTGATGACTAAACTTGGGTCACAGTGCTATGCGAAATATCCTTCATGCGGAACCATTTTAAAGAGTCCTACACAATATTCGTGCAAGTTTTGGGATAAATCATGAAAGACTTCAAATTTCTTATCCGATGAGCGCGACTTTAGTGTAAATCGATAACCTCTCGTCTACTAGCTATGAGAGTCCCAGTGTCACGAGAGATATCGACATACGCAGAATAATTTCAGGAATTCAGAATACCATCAGAATATAGAATAATTAGTATCTTGACAAAAGTCGAAATATATTGGCTTGCTTTCGAGTTTTTTTTTTCTTCGTGCGGAGAACGAATTTGTTAGTTGTATTATAATTTGAAGTTAATATTATTATTTCTTACCACTTATTCTATGACTAGTAATTAAATACTCCACACAATCATGATAAAACGTAGCAGTTTTTCCTAGAAAAATGCATGTTTTCTATAGAATGACTTCTAAGAAATGACATCATTTTCAAAGACGATAGTACTACATTTAGGAGGTTTCCTGAAAGTGACATCTTTCTAACATGTTATAAAATTATTTTGAATTTAATTATATTAAAACAATACGTCATTTTGACGTATTCACAGAAAAAAGTTTAAATCGCCATGTGAAATTTTGACGAAAGAGTAATTAAAAATATACAACAGTACTTTAACCCTGGTCATAAGCATTAACTCTATCAAGTTTGGTTCAAATCCGTTTTGTGGTTTGGGAGGAGATGTAAAACATACCCACAAATATACTATGACATTTATTTATATTAACATTATTATTAATCTATATATATAAAAGAGTAAACTCACTGATTCACTGATCACTGACTCATTACAGCCGTAACGATTCTCTGGGAGATAGAGTCGCAAATTGTCGTGAGCACGTTGGTTTTAGGTCTCTGACGCGCACTAAGACGGATTTTTGTGAAATATCTCCCCGTTCCGCCCTGGTGAAACACTTTTATAAGTATAACTCGGTTCCAAATTGCTTCACGGTAGATAAATTGCAGAGGGAGAGACTGGACTTGAGTACAAAAAAGTACTTTCTGCGATTTTGGAATTTTGGATTTTTAAGGGAGGAGGTAAAAACGATTTTCGCAGGCAAATTTAGCAAAATACGGATTTTCGAGTAAAACTATACAAATAATAGCACAAAGATATAGAAAAGCGCCAAGAGCCTTCTTGAGGATATTTCCAAAAACTCATATTTGGTTTTTTTGCGATTTTCGATTGTTACGAGGGGGCAAATTCGAGCCCACTTTTAGCGCTAAATTCGTCCGGGGAAATCTATTGGAGCTGATGTCACAAATTTTAGTGTGTGGCTTATTTACGTGTGTGCAACGCTAATTGTAACGGGATTTTGCGAAAGTCCCCCCGTTTCCACCCTTGGTGGTGGGGGTGGGGGGCAATAAACACGCTTCCAAGCACAACTTTGCTTCAATTTATCTCAGCAAGATTAATTTTGGTTGTTTATGCCTTCCCAACACGGACAGTAAAGGGATTTTAGGAAATTTCTCCTTCCTCCCTTTAAGGGCGGGGGGGGGGCGGCAAAAACACGCTTATAAGAGTAACTGTGCTCCAAATTGTCGCAGGATACATATTTTTTTATATGTTAATTGGTTATGCTTATTCAAGATACATACTACAAAGGGATTTTGTAAAATTTTGTCCTATCTTCCCCTAGGGGGTGGAGGCAAAAAACATGTTTCCAAGCATAAATTTGCTTCAAATTATCTCAGTAAGACTAACTTTACGTGTGGGTAGTTTTTGGATTCCCAACCCGCATTATAAAGAGATCTTACGAAATTCTCTCCCTCCCCCCCCCCCTTTAAAGGCGAAGAGAGGGGTAAAAAACGCTTTTAAGAGTAACTCTGCTCCAAATTATCTCAGTATAGCGATTTTTTGATATGTCGATTGGTTATGCATACTCAAGACACACACTACAAAAGTATTTTGTAAAATTTCACCTTATCCCCCTTCGGGGGAGAGAAATCATGTCTCCATGCGCAACTCTGCTCCAAACTGTCTCAGGCGATTTCTTATGTGCGGGCTGGTTATGCGTTCCCAATATGCACTATAAAGGGATATTGCGAAGTTTCGTCTTTCATCCCTTTAAAGACGGGGTATGGGGGCAAAAACCCGTTTTAAAGAGTAACTCTGCTCCTAATTTTTCCTAAAAGCGATTTTTGATATGTCGATTAGTCATGCATAGACAACTCAGACAAACTACAATGGGTTTATTTTAAATTCTGTGCTATCCCCGGTTGAGGGTTGGAGGGGAGGGGGAAACATGTTTCCGTGAGTAACTCTGTTCCAAATTATCTTAGAATGGCAATTTGTGATGTGTGGACTGCTTATGCGTATTCAATGCACATTACAAAGTGTTTTTGTGAAACTCCACCCTACCTTAGGGGGCGCGGGAGGGAAACATGTATTTATGTGTAACTCTGCAGTAAACTATCTTAGGAAAGAGATTTTCGATGTGTGGATCAGTTATATGCATCTAACTCATAATATAAAGATATTTTGCAAAATTTCCTCCGCGTTTCCTTTAACAGCGGGGCGGGGTAGGGAGCTAAAAAACACGTTTTAAAACATAACTCTTTTTCAAATAATCTCAGAATCCCGATTTTTTAATTTGTCGGTTAGGCATGTGTATGCAACATGCACTATAAAGGAATTTTGTGAAATGTGACAAGCGGGAAAATCACTACCGAAGGTAGCGAGAACTATAGCTTAGATTTTGACTGATTTCAACGTTTTTTTTTTTTTTATTATTATTATTAATGATATGGTATTTTGAGAATTCATTTCAATATAATTACCAGCGAAGTGGGCAAAGCCTGCTAGTTTAAGATAAATTTATCTAACATAATTTATAATGTTTTAAGGCACATTGCCAAACTACCTATTAAAATTTAAGTATGGGCGTTTCTTAAAACAGCATTTTAGAACAAAAGTTACAGATGGGATTCCATAAGATTTTCTTTGAATCAAAGCCAGAAAAATATTTTATATCGACACAAGAACTATTATTTTATGAATTATTAAGCTGAAAACATGATGTATAAAGATAGATTTATTTTACCAGGTAGAAGTATTGTTTTTAAATTTTGAAGCTAATATTATTTATTAATGAATAATAATAATAATAATAATTAAAGATTTTTCAAGGGAATTCCGACCGATTAATTATTCACAGAGAAAAAATTTGCAAAGTGTTGTGTTTGCACGCATAATAAAACATATTATAAGGGAGAAATTTTAGAAATGAAAACTAAAATATTTATTAAGTTTGAAAAACAACTATTTTGGTTAATGTTTGCTATTAACAATCAGATTTAAGATTAAATTTTAAGATGGATAATAAAGTTTTGACTAATTTTTTTTTTTCATCAATAAGAGTAATTCAAAGTGAAAAATGCATTTTATAAGGTATCTTAAAAAGAAATGTTATAAAGTGTGCATCATTATAATAACAATAAAGAAGATCTTTCGATCAATAAAAAATATAATGTGCCAAAAATTTTATGCAATCAAGAAATTTATATAGTACGTACTATATATATATATGATGTATAATTAAAATGAATTACAATCTTTTTTAATTTTGTATTGTTGGTATTTTCATTTATCTTTTGATTGTTGAGTATTATAATGGTATTAAATTACACAATATGTATATGTATATATATGCGAGTATATACACATTGTCGTATATACACACTGGGCAAGGAATTAGAAGCTTTTAAATTAATAATTTATTGGGCCTTCTTTTACACGTTGGGCCTCATTTGAATGAATAATAGACATTATTCCTATGGGCAGTGATTCTACAAGCTTTTGGGGTGCATTTATACCCAGAGTTTAAGATCCAGGCTTTGCGACATCTAGGGAAACTGTTAGAAGTCAGATTGATGTCCACTGAACCAATCTCGAACGATTCTGCTACGATGTATGGTTGTATTAGCGAGCACGAAATATCCGTTAACTTCGGATTAAAACTGTAACCTTGAGGGATGCACTTAATCTATGAATATATTCACGTGCTGCATGGCTTTTTGATTATCCTCAAGTAACACCTTATGACCACTTCCATACAAGCAGAACATTCTCCAAAGGTTGTAAGAGGTTTTGCATACCTTCACCGCCAGCGAACATTTGTAGAAACTCTTACAGGTTTCTAATTCATTGACCAGTGTGTGTGTGTATATATATAAATGTGGCGGACCCATGTTTTCAGAATATTAAAAGAATTTCTCATTACTTGGTTGGGTCACATCTAGATATGATGATGAATTCCCAACAAAAATTAAATAAATAAAATAATAATAATAATAATAATAATAATTATTATTATTATTATGACATTGGTAATAATAACCTTTTCAAGCATATAGATAATAAAGGGAAATACCACCCTGCAGATGGCTGGACAGTGTTGAAACGAATATGAAGCTGATAGGAGTGAATAACTGATGGAGGAAAATTGTGTCAGGCAGGGTCAGATGTGGAAAAGTTGGGCAGACAGACTTGCCTGTAATAGGCTGTAGTGTTGAAGAAGACGAACTGTATCATTAAAGAAATTTGTTTTTCTTGATATTTTTTGTATATAATGTTTCTTTTATGCGTTTTATATTCTGACTTGTTTATAATTAAATGTTTATTTAAAAAAAAAAAAAAAAAAAAAAAAAAAAAACTGTTGTGGAAATATCATAATGTAACAGTGCTCCACGTTAGGTGGTGTAAAGAAAATATTAATTAGCACTGTTTTACTTAAAAAAAAAAAAAAAAAAAACCTCACATCTTTAAATTCATTACTATTTTAGCCAAATAGCAACTGATTACATTTATAAAATCTGTCATAACTATGCGAAATATTGGGGAAAATGCAAAATAATAATGATAATAATATTAATAATAATAATTAAACAATATGGCTTTTTTTATGAAAGACATCTTTTGAAACAAGTTCGATTTTCATCCAGATAATAAAAATGAAGATACATATATACAATAGGTATCTATAAAAAAGAATATTTTGTCGCTACATGTATGGTGATAAACTCCAAAATATCATCAGCACTAATTTTATTTAATTGTCAATATTTAACAGTTTATATAACTTCTGTAAATTAGTTTTAAATAACAACATTTACGAAATATCTATCACTCATCACCATATGAGACAAGTATAAAAAAATAGTATTATGGTATTTCATTTATGGTATCTCAAAACATTAAAGAGCCTCAAAATTTAAAAACAAAAATTAATAAGAAATCACTCTTTTACTTCAGTGTACGAAGTAAAGGAATTACTGGGAAATACTATGAAACCGTTTTACGAAAGAGATATTGCATCACGCATAACCATAATATAGTTGGTTGCAATATAATATATAAGGTAAGTGCTGGTAATATGGCTATCTTTTAAGGATAGAAATCTTTTAGCGATAGTAGTAATCGATTTAAAAGAAATATAAGAATTGTCCAAAAGAACGGACTCCTTTTAGTACTGGAATTTTTTTATATTTCTTTATTTACAATAATCAGGAATTAAACCTGCTGAAATTAAAAAAAAAAAAAAAAAGTCTAGTTGATGAAGGTATAGGTAATATGCCCATATGCAGGTAATATGCACAGGTGAAATATAATGAAGAGATTCATATTTAACCCATGAGAAAACATCAATTATTACCAAACCAAATTTAATTTTTGAAACTTTACAAAAAATAATGAAAAGATAGTGTAAGAAGAAAATTTAGAAAACAATGTTAAGCAATTTTAAATAATTTTAAGCAAAATTCAGTGAGTTTTTATGCAATTTTAAACTTTTTATGGTAAAATAATTCATTTTAACTATACATGTAAAAACGTCCTTATCCTTTTTGGTAAGTCTGACACATTCTTCGTGCGCATAATTATGATGCACAACACATAATCTCATATCCACAAATTTTTCCTTCTTGCAAATACCGCTAAACGAACTTTACTTTATTTTATTTTATTTTTGTTTGTTTAATCGCTGTCGTGATGTTTGTGTGTCTTCAGTATTGCTTTGAGAAGCTCGGGGAAAGAGATCTTTTTTTTTTTTTTTCTTTTTTTTTTCCAAAATTCGAGTATGATAATTCCTTGCAGATTTTACGTCACAAGCTGTTTTACGATTTTTTATTTATTTATTTTTTGTAGTGATGGCAGTAATTCTTGAAATTATGAGTCATGAACAGACTGGCATTTTCTGGTATTTTCTTCAGACGATGAAGAATCACAGTTGGAGTCTGATGAAGAGTCAGGAGTACTTGATGTATAACGAATATGATGAACCTGTTTTTCTGAAGATGTTCCTGGTGTAGAAACTTGCTTTTCACTTTTGGCATTACTCTTTGTTGGAGGTGGGTTTCAAGAAACAGAACTTGGAGCAAGTGCGTTTTCGGGGATTACATTGGCAGGATAGATGAGATAGGATTGACAGTATAGACCCTGTCCCTTTGAAGGTACCTTTAACGTTGGAAGGTGGCATAGCTTTGTCCCAGACTGGAGAAAATATTCTTCCAAATCGAACTTTTGTAATGCCAAATACTTTTTCTGTTTCTCGTATAAAATGAGATAATTATCTTGAATTCAAAAGTTCGTTATTGAAACTTATAGCCAATTAATTCGCCAACAAAATAAATCACAAGAGTAAAAAAAAAAGTTACATCTAACGATTGCACTATAATTGTAATTTAGACACTAAATCATTTCTTAATAAGATTAACTGACAGAGATTTCTAAATTTTGCTATAATGAAATAAACTTGTGCAATATTATTTGACGTTGAGTTTTCTAAAAAAGTAATTTATTTAATAAATAATACTCTGAACTGTCAGTTAATTGGCTACAGATGGGTAATCAAAAAAGTTATTTATTAACCGGAAACGATGTAAATTGCGTCAGCTAAAGATATTTATTCAACAAACAAGGTAATAAATATACAATTAATTATTTGAGCTATCAAGAGCTTTGTTAACGGAAAACGTATAAACTGTGGTCTTTCAATAAGTCCTTCTTATAATAAATATTAAAAGAAAGTTTGTATTATTCAGTTAAATGAATTGAAAGAACTGCTATTTGTAAAAGTGGGCTTCTCATATAATTCTGAATAATTTCACGTAACTTGAGAATCATATATAAATTAAATTTATTTATTTAAAAATTATTATTATTTAACGTTAATCTGATACTTAATAAATTTAGAATAAAATTAGATGTATAAAATTAGATTCGAACTCTCTTGTTATCGACCTAAGCAACCATTTTCCATCTCTCCAAAGTCTGTTCTGCCTGTACCTCAAGTAAAAGGGCCTCACCCAGAAAAAAGGGCTGATAAGAGAAAGAAGAAAACTGTAGTAATAACTTAATCTCCATATAGGAGTGAATTAGAAATGGAAGAAAAAGAAAGGACGATTAAACTACAAAAAAGAACATAGAAAATTAAAAAAAAGGCTGCTAAGAAATCCCTCTTAAAAATTCCAAAAAAGAAGTTTGCAAGAAAAGGAAATGGAAAAGAGGATGAAAAAGAGCTACCAGGTCCATCCAAACCTAAAAGTAGCCCTAGAATCCAAAGGAAAGCCTAATCCTGATGTTAAAAGTCAAAACATAGAAAAGTTTAATAAACCTTCAGCAAGCAGCCTAGAATGCATGTCGTCATCGTCTGAAAATGAAAAAGAGGGAAGAAAAACCTGCATATTTTGTAATGCACTGTACGTCGACTCTAAGGCTGGTGAAGGTTGAATCCAATGTTCTGGATGCCAAGAAAGGGCTCAGGAAGCGTGTTCTAATGCAGACGAAGAGGACGACACCTTTATATTCGACTTTTGTTCTGCTATAGGCCTAAATAAAAGGTCTTCTTTCCTATTTTGTAAATAATAACATACAAACCTCTTATTTTAAGTCTCTGATTACTGAAGACATTGTTCTTTCAAGCAGAAATTTTGCTTCACAGGTTTTTGCCAGTTATTATGCTTTTCAGTTAGTTTTACAAAAAAAAATTAAACATTGTAATCCCTATCCCGTTTTGTCCAACCCAGGTATGCTAAAACGGGATGTGTAAGAGTTTGGTAAATAATTTTTTATTGCTATTTCACAGTCATTAAAATTAGTTAAAACTATGTTTTTTGTGTGCTTCCATAAATGTTGTAGTTACTGAAAAAATAAAGTGTGGTTTTCTTCCACACATTCTTCGTAGTAAAAAAAAAGAAGAATGGTATCCCGTTTTGTCCAACATTCCCAAAAACAGTATTAAGTGCATATCTTTTAAGTAGGAATTATTGCTAGTGCTTCAATAATTTTGCTGCCGACTATATTAAGGCTCTTATATGGTACGAGCTGGTGTAGTGTCCGCCATTATTCAGCCCGTCAAGGAAAATGTTGGCGGTAGAGAAAACTAGGTTACCTAATTAGCGTTGCTTTCTTTTGTGTCGGTGAAATTCAAATGTCATTCAGCTATCCATAATGGAAATTACTCATCCTTAACTTTTCTTTCATATGCAACTAGCTGGAACCCGTCACTTTATTCGCCATAATGTTTCAAAAATCGTCGCATCATTATTTAAATGTATTGCAAGTTAAAACATCTAATACAATTTACGACATTTCACTTAAAAAAAAAAAGAAATTCGGAAAAATGCTTATAAATAGAAATACTATATACGACACCACTTTCTACAAAGTACTGTCAATGGTGACGTCAAACTGACTTCAAATAAACAGTTGCTATCTTTTATTTTCTATTTCGTTTAATACTATGACTACATGTTAACTGACCTGGCCGGCGTTGTCCGGGCCTATGATAATAACCTTAAATGAACCTTAAATATGTAGGATTTTAAATCCTAAACTCGATTTTGTTTGAATTTATTTTTAAATGAAAGCATCGCGAAAAACAATAATCAGATGTAACAAAAAAATTACCTTGAACCGAACGAAACTCTGCCTTGTGACCCCGGTGCCTGCGGCAGCGCATACGCCGGCCGCTAATAACATAAAAAAAATCCCAAAAATTAATCTGGAACAAAACGGACCAGACCGGCGTTGCCCGGGCCCATGAGAATAACCTTAAATGAACTTTAAATTTGTATGATTTTATATCTTTAACTCGATTATGCTTGAATTTCTATTTTTAAATAAAAGCATAGCATCGCAAAAAATAAAAAAATAAATAAAATAAATAAAATAAAAAAAAAAGCTGTAACAAAAAAATTATCTCGAACCGAATGAAACTCTACCTTGTGACCCCGACGCCTGCGGCAGCGCATACACGGACCGCTAATAACATGAAAAAATCCCCCAAAATTAACCTGGAACCAAACGAAACCGACCGGCATTGCCCGGCGTTGCCCGGGCACATGATAATAACCTTAAATGAACTTTAAATTTGTATGATTTAATATCTTTAACTCTATTTTGTTTGAATTTCTATTTTTAAATGAAAGCATCGCGAAACAAATAATCATATGTTACAAAAAAAAAATACCTCAAACCGAACGGAACTCGGGCTCGTGACCCCGGTACCTGCGGCAGCGTATATTCGGGTCGCTAATAACATGAAAAAATTCTTAAAAATTAATCTTGAACCGAAGGACCCTCTGAATCGTGTTTCCGCCGCTTGTGGCTGCGGCACCGTATAGCAGGCATGCTACGCACGCGCTGCAAAATTCACTTTCCTCCACCAGGGGGTGCAGTATGTTGCATACGAACATCACCAATCACCTTGAATTTCCAAGACCTTTCAAATAAGGTGTCACATGGTGGTGTCAACTGCAAAATCCTTTAGTTGCACTTTTTCCCGCCAAGGGGCACAGTGTGCTTCTGTACGAATATCACCAACGGTCAGGAAATACCAAGACCTTTAAAATAAGATATAACATGATAGGGTCTACTACAAAATCACCTAGTTCCACTTTTCACCACCAGGGAGCGCACTATATTGTATACAAACCTCCCCAATCAACATGAAATTTCAAGACCTGTATCACCAATCGCCTTGGATTTCCAAGACCTTTCAAATAAGGTGTCATATGGTGGTGTCAGCTTGCAAAACCCTTTAGTTGCACTTTCCACCACCAGGGGGTGCAGTGTGTTCTGTACGAACATCACCAACGGTCAGGAAATACCAAGACCTTTAAAATAAGATGTATCATGATAGGGTTTACAGCAAAATCACCTAGTTCCATTTTTCACCACCAGGGGTCACATTATAGTGTATACGAACATCCCCAATCGACAGGAAATATCAAGACCTTTAAAATGAGGTGCTACATGTGTGGGTCTAGAACGGATTTCCCTCTCAAACTAATTTCCCCTCTTCCCCCCCCCCCCCTCCAAATCTACTTTCCCTCTTTAAAATCGAAAATTCCAAATTCGCAGAAATTGATTTTTTAGTATTCGACTCTAGTCCCCATATGTACAATTTCTTCACCGTGAAGTAATTTGGAGCATAGTTAAGCTCGTAAACGGGTTTTTAACCCGTTTCCACCCCGGCGGGGAAATCGTTCGCCTTTTTTTTTTTCTCTTTTCATAGCACATCTACAGACCAAGACCTTTTTTCAGACACCTCAACCAAATTTTTACACCAAGTAGTTCTCTTAATATAGTGGATACAGAAAAAAACATGTTTGAAATTAATATATAGATTTTTTTTTTTTTCAAATAATTAATTTTTACCAAACGCAGGAAAACCTTGAAAAATTCTTGAAAAAATTGAATGTAAAGTTGATTCTGCACGCATACCTTTCTCAAACTCAACGAATTTAAGCAGTTAATAGCTCAAAAGAAAGAGCTTGATCCACTGAGTGTTCTTAGACTTGTGTCAACAGCCTACGTTAATTAGAACTCTAGTTATAGAGGTTTGAGTGAAGGAAAATCTTGATAAATTCTTGAAAAATTTGAATGTAAAGTTGATTGTGCACGCATAACATTCCTCAAACTCAACGAATTTAAGCAGTTAATAGCTCAAAAGAAAGAGCTTGATCCACTGAGTGTTCTGAGAGTGAAATGATCAAGATCCATTCATTAGAAGAGGAGCTATGAAAATTCGAATTGCTTGAGTGAATGTGTCCCATAAGAAATGTACAGGGAGGAATCGCGTTTGAGTATAACTTGAGTAAGGTATCAATAAGGTATTGAGTAAGCAAATTTCAATGATTGATGACATATCTGTGTCTAAATACCTTTCATTAAAAAAAAATGAAGGAAATCGGGCGGATAGAACGGCCAGACGGACTGACTTTAGTTTTCATAAATTTTTTTAATATATAAGATAACAGAAACGTGAAATGATTAATAACATTATTTGCAAAAATCCAATTGAATTGAAAGAAATACGTGATAAATATTCAAATGTTACTTCTTCATAAATAAAATTTCTCGAGATACCCAGATGCACGATGGAATAGTATAACTGCAAATAATTATTGCTGTTATACATAAGTATTTGAATTCTATGTAAGTGATTCTTTTGTTATTTTTAAAGTAATGTTTAATTATGGGCAAACAAAAAGACATGCGACATGTTCAGCATACATCACACAAGAAAAAGGATAAAAAGTTTGAGAAAACAGTGCGGTCTTCTAGAATTAGTTATCAAGAAAATTACTTAAAAAATGTTGAAGTCGTTGTTCAAGCGGAATTAGAATCAGCTGCAACTACTAAAAAGATTGGAAGGAAAGTCCGTAAGGAGTTGGTAATTTCTTTTTTATATTAGTTCAATATGTAGAGCTATGACTGTGATTCTAGAAATATACAATCTGCTTAAAAAAAGAGGGAGGAAGTGACATATTTGATATTTGTCGTCTTTGGTAAAAAATAAAAGAAGATCGTCAAGTTATATAGCGAACATATTTAATTCCTTTCCAAAATCACGGTTATTTTAATAACATACATTAAAAGAGGGTACAACTATAGTACCTCTCCACAGCTGAATTTGGCGATTTTTCTTTGGCGCCGATTTGAACGATAACGATGTCGTTCTGGACTGTTTGCGATATAATATGGCAGCCTGCATGCTGTTTATTTTGGATTTATGATTTTAGGATTTATAATTTAACTTATGATTTTTTCATTTATGATTTATGATTTTTAGGTTTATGATTTAGCCATAATCGCAAAAAATAAATCGCCAAATTCAGCTGTGGGGAGATACTATAGTTGTTCCATTATGTTTTGGATTGCCAAATACAAAAGTCGCCAAGACATACAGTCGGTTAGAAAAGTGTCCGAACTCTAGAAAAAAATTCCTATATAAAATAAGTACTTTTAACAGTTTTGCTAAATAAATCATTGTCGAATCGTGTTCTCAGTCTCACTAAGAACAGGATTCGACAAGGATTTATTTAACAAAACAGTATTAAGTGTAGTTTTTTTACATAGGAATTTTTGCTAGTGTTTGGACACTTTTGTTACCGACTGTATATAAAATCTTTGCCGGGAGGGGGGGGGGATATCGCTAATGAAGAAATTTAATATAGGAAAGTCTTTTGAAATTTGACGCCGAATTTGCTCGGAATTTTATCAGCAAGGACTTTACATCCGCGACCGCGGTAGCTATTTTAAGTCAAGCTGCGCATTAAAAATACAAATATATTATAAAATATCTTAAAAGAATAATGTAGCATTAACAGTAAACACGTAAATTTTCTTTTCGTAATGTATCTGATTACGTAATTTTGTAGAAAAATGTATATTTTAAAAATAGCATCGTTACCACTACCCAGGCCGGGTTTAGTCAAGAATGAGCCACGGTCGCCAAATAGGCGATAAGCGCACCATATGTGGTGGTCCTTTTCTCGTTTAATGGCTTATGTGCAAAAAAACCATGACGTACTTTTGGCATCGTTGAAATTTGAATTTGTGCCAAAGCCGTCACTCATTCTTGACAAGACCCCGAAATGCCATTTTAAACTTAACTGTACGGTAGAAATAAAAACAGAATATCAAATTGACAAAAAATTAACTAAAAAATAAAATAACTAAATGTATTATACAAATAATTTCGAAATTCATTTATTTATTTGGAATAAAAGCAGGTTGGTCCACAAATGAATTTTCTTTGGTGATTATGGCGAAATGTCATTTTCGGAAGTGATTTTCATGGATTCCAAACGTAAACATAGGGGAAATGAGTTTTTCAAAATGGTGTCTTTTGTAATGTACAAAATTAATTAAGCCTAGTTTTAATACTAATTAAAGAAATATTTTAAATTAACTTACCTCACTTTGCATGATATGACATCCTAATCGATTTTTCTGCGAAAACACCTTTTACACGTATCATCCACAGCAGCATAACCATTTACATTTCCAAGCAAATGCGTCCGTCACATTCTTTTTCTTTTTCAAAACCATATCACTTCCACACCTTTCACAAATCCTAATAATTTTATATAATCCACATTTTTTCAAAATTTCCAAAAACATTTCTCTCTCTCTGAATAATTCGCTCAAAAAAATCCTACTACATTCACATTCTTTCCAAAAATAAGCCTATCTGCTGGATGGTCACAACCATTCTAACATTATCTTTCAACAAATCTTTATAATTGTCAACAATATTTTTCAACGATTCACTGCTACTGGAAGCCATACTTAAACAAAATAAAATAATAGGTACAACTATAGAGTTGGTACACAACTGGATTTGGTGATTTTTCACCTTCATGTATCTTACAGTCGGTAACAAATATGTCCGGACACTAGCAAAAATTCCTATGTAAAAAAAGTACACTTCATACGGTTTTGTTGAATAAATCCTTATTGAATCATGTTTTAACACTGACTAAGAACAGGATTCGATATGGATTTATTTAACAAAACCGTATGAAGTGCACATTTTTTTACATAGGAATTTTTGCTAGTATTCGGACACTTTTGTTACCGACTGTACTTATCGGTAAGTTACGGAATTTCACACATTTTTCCTATCATGCTACGTAAAGTAGCTTATTTTTAAAAATGTGTTCTAAGAATCAAATGGTAGAAAAGAAATGGTAAACGGAATTCCAATTTATACAATTGTATTTTACCATTAACCCTTTCGGGTCCGAAATTTATTTTTAGTTCCGAATTTTATTTTTTTCCATTTAAACTTGATGTAAACCTTCTTTGAAAATGCTTACATCATGTTTTATTGAATTATTATTTATTGAACAGTTAAGATTTTACATTTTGTAGTACTATTAGTTCGACAAGGGCTTTAGGGAAAATTTTTGACTTTTCTATGTGTACTAATATTAGTACAATAGACCCAAATGGATAAAACTTTGCAAATTTTAATATGATATACGACTTAAAAAATAATTCAATGACTATTACACAAATCAATCTGAGCTATTTTTATTTAAATATGTACATTTAAATTTTGTTAATTTGTATATCTATTTAGTGTGAAATGATCTAAAACAATTTCTTTCACCATGAAAACATGAGTAAACTTTGCATTTTTCGCAAAAGGATGTAGTTTTAAGGTCGAAATCTTCCAATTTACACCTTTGTTGCACCTTGCTTCTTTCAGTCATATGACTGACATTGTCATATCTTACATCTTCAACTGGGTGAATTGATGATTTTAATCTTTTCTTTGGCTCTAATATGGGTGAACTACTTGGACGGCCACGTTTGGTTGATTTCGTCGGTTGTCCCTTAGAAGGTAAAGCTTTTGCAACTGATAAAGTAAAATCTAATAAATCTAGTTGCTTTTTTGCAGGAATGCCAAACTTCGTTGCATCTTGTCTATACTCTAGCCATGAATTTATTATAAAAATTGAAAAATAGTGGAATATAAGTCGGACCGTTCACTTTCTGCAACGAATGCTAATTCTGTACAAGTATGCTAAAAAATCGTGTTTATCAACACCTCCCATACTCGAATTATACAATTCTACTATATTTGGTCGCTTTACTTCAATATAACTTCCATTCTTTTTGCTCCATCTTTTCACAGTATCTTCTTGCTTTTCTGCAACAAAATTTGATGCCATTCTAACAACTTTGTTGTCATACCATATCACAATGGCTATTTTGTTGTCGGAAGAAATGTCTGTTGTCATAGCACCCCGCCCCCTTTTCTTTAATTACTTCTCAGATTGTACAGGACATCCTTCAAGCCTATTTTGCCTGCTGCAAAAGTTCTTTTATCTAATAGATATGATAACAGAAGAATAGATGTGAAAAAGTTATCAAAAAACAGTTTGTGACCTGCCCATCTGGAATACATTGCACAATTGTAATAAAATAGATGCAGTAGAACCAAACATTCGTTGCAAATTTTCATCTATAGGTGTTTTAGAATCCTGGTATACAATGGAATTATAAATTATTCCAGATTTCCCAGAAAGCATGAAAAATTTTATGCCCCATGGATTTGGCTTCCCCTTCACATATTGCTTTATAGAAACCTGTTCTTTAAATGGAACAATTGATTCATCAATACACAAATTTTCTTATAACAATAATTCACTACAACGTTTCTCAAAGCTTTGGATAATAGGCTTGACTTTCCAAATACGGTCATCAGAACTATGCTGAGCATTTATGTCTATGATATGTATCATATTTGTTAACTTTTTGAAGCGGCTTTTAGGAATGCCAATTTCTTCAACTAGCTTTACGGAAGTACTTGGCCTCCAAAACATGTGTTGTCGAGGAAACTGCAATATGCCCATGAATAAGTGGAGTGCAATGCACATTTTTATTTCACCTTCATTTGTGTCCAGGACTTTTCCTTCGGTACATATGCTATACATATTTGTTTTTTCAGCTATTTCAGTAAAAACGGAAGGGGGAAAATACTTCGAAAAATACTGAAATGGTGTTAGAACGTATGACTCCTCAATGTCAGAAACACTAGATATAATTCTGAATCTGGAATCTTAAATTCTTCCTGTTTCCACTGAATTTTGGATTTTGTTTCTTTTAGGATTATTTTTAGGCGAATCTTTCGTATGATTTACTACAGACGGTCCAGGTACATCAAATTCTTCATCACAAGATTCGCTAAAAAAAAAAAAAAAAAATGTATATATTATGCAGGCTTTTTATTTTATTTTCCTACCCTACAGTACAGCAGGTTTCGCTTATCTCTCATCAGACTCTGTGTCATTGTCAATTTCATCAATTTTCGGAAACCACTCGTTATCCGAATCTTCAAATTCAACATGTGAATCTTTTAGGCTTTCAAACAGAGCCAAAGCCTCCTCCTTTGATAATATATCGCTTTTTTTTTCGCATTCTACCTAAAGGATGAAAAAAAAAAACTAGTATGTTGTGGCCACCACAAGACTTTCTTCTATATTTTCCTATACATATTCAATCAGTAACAATATTAAAAAAAAAAAAAACCAGTACGATTTTTTTCTGAAGTTTTTTTTTTGTTAAAAGCAGTACATATTCAATCACTAACAATATTAAAAAAAAAAAAAAAAAAAAAAAAAAAAAAAAAAAAAAAAAAAAAATTACGATTTTTTTTTTTTTTTTTTTTTGGTTATAAGTAAAAAAAATCGATAACTTTGTTTTAAATTATCACAGATTTATAGTTCAACCATTCATTTTAAAGGTATTGACGAGATCTTTCGAAAGATACCCATCTTCAAAATTTACCCCCCCTGGGGGGTACTCCCCCCCCAGGGAGGGGTAGCGATGACCCCACATGCACAGAATTTTTTCCCTAGTTAACTATTACTATTATCAATAACTCATATTAATTTTACAATCACATGGTAAAAATACCTCTCATTATGTACATTTATACGAAATTTTGTCCTATACTGCCATGTTAAAAATTTAGAAAACATGAGATCATAGCGCCACCTGTTGAGCGATTGATCCCCAAATGTAATTAGCACCAGATTATGGGCCAACTAAATAAAAAGTTTGGTTAAATTTCGTGAAAAAAAAATACGATTTTTTTCATAGTTTTTTTTCGTTAAAAGTAAAAAAAAATCGATAACTTTGTTTTAAATTATCACAGAATTATGGTTCAACCATTCGTTTTAAAGGTATTGACGAGACCTTTCGAAAGATACCCATCTTGAAACTTTGCACCCCGGGGGAGGGGGGGTACTTCCCCCACCGTTCCCCCACATGCACAAAATTTTTTTCCCAGTTAACTACTACTATTATCAACGAGATCTTTCTAAAGATACCCATTGTGAAAATTTACACCCCCGGGGGGGGGGGTACTTCCTCCCTCAGGGAGGGAAAGCGATGCCCCCCATGCACAAAATTTGTTTCCTAGTTAAATACTACTATTATCAATAATTCATATTAATTTTTTACAATCACAAGTTTAAAATAACTCTCATTATGTACATTTATACGAAATTTTGTCCTATACTGCCATGTTAAAAATTTAGCTAAAATGCAATCACAGCGCCACCTGTTGACCTTTTGATCCCCAAATGTATTCAGCACTAGTTTATGTCGGGAACCAACTAAATACCAAGTTTGGTTAAATTTCGTTAAAAAAAAAAAAAAAAAAAAAAAAATCCGATTTTTTTTTCTAAGTTTTTTTTGTTAAAAGTAAAAAAGTATGGGCAAATATGGGTCAGCCATGACTGCCCAAGCAGCACCGAAACGTTCTCTGAACGTTCAAAAATTGTTCTGCAAACACGTTCTAAGAACGTTCACTTTGAACGTGTTATAGACGTCTATCTGTCCATCTTGAAGACGTACAATAGTACGGTTCAGAGAACGTTCAATGAACGTGTAACTATCACCATCGGTGTTATAGAAGCGTTCTGAGAACGTTCTATGTATACGGTCTCAGAACGTTCTAAACGTTTTTAGAACGTTTTCAAAACGTTATACCCATTTTCAGAACGTTCCAGAAAACGTACTGTAAACGTTCTAAAATAGTGTAGTTAAAAAAAAAAAAAAAAAAAAAAAAAAATGTGACGTCATTATAAAAAAAACCCCTCAGTACGAGCGTTTAGAAGTAAAAATTACATAGCTGATGACGAATAATGATACAACACATGAACAGGGATATGAATTACTTTTTTTTTTCAATTCAAATAATGTTTGAGAAATTTTAACATACTTACTATTCTTTTAATTTCAACGTATACGCATCAAAAATTCTATATTCTATGACAGCTTTCCCCAAAAAGTGTCATAACGTCTCTTTATACCTTTATACCTTTTGCATTTTTTAAAAATTTCTTTTTTTTCCCTAATCTGTAGATAATGAAGTTATAGTATTAATTACAAAACTTTGAATAAACACCATAAAATGCGAGAACTCGCACCAACTGTTTCGGGTCAAAAGAAGACACAACCCTTCATCAGGCGAACATTGTAGGCACGAGAGCTGCAAACAAGCACGTTGAGTGTGTGGAATGCGTTGCCGCTTTGTTTGTAGCAGCCGTGCTTTGTTTGTAGCAGTTGCGAGTTCTTGCATTTTATGGTGTTTATTCAAAGTTTCTTAATTAATACTATAACGCCATTATCTTCAGATTAGGGGAAAAAAGAAATTTTTTAAAAATGCAAAAATTTAAGGAATTTTTTAAAGGGATATAGGCACGTTATGACACTTTTTGGGAATTACAGTCATAAAATATGGAATTTTTCATGCATATACGTTGAAATAAAAGGAATAGTAAGTATGTTAAAATTTCTCAAACAATATTTGAATTTAAAAAAAAGTAATTTATATCCCTGTTGCTGTGTTGTATCATTATTCTTCATCTGCTATATACAACTAAACTCTTGATTTATTTTGCTTGTTTTAATCCTTGTGATTCCGAATGCGTCATCCTATGATTAATGTTTGTTTTTCATGGTTGTTTTCTGTTTGATTCTCTGATTTCTTGAAGTAAATAATTTATTCCAATTTATTCTTCATTTCTAACTTCAATTAATTTCTTGTACGATAGGGTGCCCGCTAGCAATATGCTATTATAGCTGCTAACGAACGAAATCGTACATTGGTGCTCAACGACGAAAAGGGTCACCCTTGACGAGTTTTTTTTTTTTTTTTTCTACCATTCTAAGCTTTTCCTACAAAAAATGTTTAAAATGCTGTCTTAATTTTTTATTTCCTCGTTGCTTGTTTGTATCTTTTGATTTGAGTTTCATGTGGTTTTTACGCACCGGCAAAATTATTAAAATTGCAACTAACAATATAGGAATAAATTTAAGATTAGACTGAAGTTAAATAAAATAAAAATCAATAAATAAAATATAAATGTTTCAATAAATCACAATCAGTCTCCCCAGGTTATTTAAATTTGTTGTAATTTTCTTCTCATTGACCTATGTGGTTTCAGGGATCTTATATCTGTTGCTTGGCTTTAACTAAGATTAAAAATTCATTTATACATACATACATATATATATATATATATATATACATATATATATATATATATATATATATATATATATATATATGTTTTTTTTTTTTTTTTAAATACAGGGTGCAAAGCATTGTGACGAGAATACCTTTATCTCCGCAACTATTGGTCGCAAATATATAGTTTCAGTTACAAAATGTTTTAAAGAATATGAGCATTTGTGGTATAACATGTTTAAATTTAAAATATCTATTTTTTCAAAATTGCAAAAACTAAATTTTTACATAGTCCCAGATCCCTATAATCATATTTAGAAAACTGACACTCATCCTAACAAACAGTTTCATTTCTATTCTCCCAAAATGGAACATGATGTTTAAAGTTTGGATTTTCTAACATATTTCGGCCTTCAATAAGGGATCGGTTTAAAAATCCTAATTGGACTTTGTTTGCATTTTCCCTGGGTTTATTAAAGAATTTTTCATTGACTTTTTAATAAAGCCCGAGAAAATGCGAAATAATCCTAAATTTTGAAACTAACTATCTCAGACAATTTTGGGTGCACAAAAGTGAAACTTTTTGTGTTATATTTTTTAGGTTAGAACTCAACTTACACTATTAGTGTCATGAAAATTGTATAAAAATTATCAGTTTTTATGATTTTTAGTAAATTGATTTTTTAAATTTAAACATGCCATATAATGAATTCTTACATTTTTTTTTTTTTAATACATTTTCTTATTGGAGGACGTTTGAGACCAATTGTTGCGCAAATAAAGGCCTGCTCTCGACTTTGCACCCTGTATATTCTAAACATTTCTGGGTACTACTTTGTAAGTCCATGGATAGTTTATAAATATATTTGAATGCTGAAGTTTATAGAAAGTTTTAATATTTCAACATAAAAAATAATTTCAAAAATGAATGTACCAATACACCGCTAAAATAATATATAATTGAGTTTAGAATATATTGTTAATTTATAATAATAAGAAATTGAAACAAAAAATTAAAAATTAGTTAGAAGGAGGAAATTTTTAAAATGTCCAAATACTTAAATACATATATATATATATTTAATCATAATATTTTTCTAAAATATTTAACATACTTCATATTTTTAAATTTCAGTGCATGTGTGCATACATATTTTCAGTTTACAGCAGCAGTTTACAAAAATGATGTTTGCAGGTATTTAAATTTATTCCACATGGCAATGTAATTGGTATTTTTTAAATGTTTAAATTTCTTTAAATTGAGTCAACGCAATTTTTACCTCATTTGATGCAATTATGCTATCATGGCATATTAAATAATTGATAAATGTAAATATTATTAGTATTAATAAATAATATAGTAAATCGTCCTTTTTTTTAAGCAGAATATCTTTTTTTATAAAGATGTGGAATAAAATTGAATTGAATCTTTGTTTTATTATGCAGTTAAACAATTTCATATATTTTATTTAATAAATAACAGTAAAGAGATATTTAAAATTGTAAGTCGGTGAAACTTAGGATATTATTTTAAAAATATGCAATTTGCATAACCTAGATTGTATATATATTATCATATAAACATTAAATAAATACTTCAGAATTTAAAAAGAAAAGAAAAAAAAAAAAGAATTACATACCTTCCTCATTTTCTTCATAAGAATTTCTCCAAGAAAACACCCTTCCAACTAGCATTTTAAAATACACAATGACCAGTCTGGAAGGGCATTCACTTAAAATTAGCTCTCATCTTTTAAATTCTTTATGTTACTTCATTCAGAAGCATAATAACCAAAAATAGTCATTTTAACAATTTCCATCTCAGAAGACTGAATTAATAAAATGAATCCATAATTTCTAAGCGGTTTTCTGTAACAGGAGCAGTTTTTTCTGCGATACAATGCTACTTACAAGTATATCAAATGTTAGGCTTAAGAACTTACGCAGATATGAAAATGATTGTTTAATTGATATTAAAATAAGACTTTAATAAATAGAAAATAGAGACTATTACAGGTTAAAAATATTACATTTTTACCTTTTCTAAAGCTTATCCAAGTCATTATAACGCGAAAACTGAACAAAACAGATTACATTACACGTTTTAAAATTACCGCTTCACATAACGGCACGACATTCCCAAGACTTTTGAATTTGCACTGTCAGCGAGAATTAAATAAATGCAATCCACAGATGTCAGTTTCATCTGCTCTTCCCTTGTTACATCCGGAATAATCATGTTTCAAAGTTCAACGTTTGAAACATAAATTTATTAAGCATTTATAGCTGTAGAGGTCAATATTTTAAGGAAAAATGGAGCTGAGTTAAACAATTATTTAATTTTTTATAAAGTATTTGAAAAACTTATGAGATCACTTTATTTTTCCATTTTAAAATCTCGAATTAAACGGAAAAGCATATTTTGTTTTAGTGTATATTTTAGTATTGAATAAAATATTCAGTGAAAATAAATAAAATAAAATAAGAACAATCAAACAGAGTAACGATTTAACAACATTATCAATATTGATAATTTATCAGTAACATTTAAACTTAAATAGAATCATAAATAAAATATAATAAAAGTTTAAAATTATGCTTAAAGAAAAGAAGAAAAAAACTCATTCTGTAACTTCCCGATGAGTATTAGAGACCGCGAGGTTCTACTCTCGAACCTTACAGACGGGAAGTGTTGGCTTCGATTCCTGGTCACGCTCGTCGACTTAGGTTTTCGGAGTTTTCCCGTGATTTTCTTTGAAACTCGCGTAAAGCACTATATTACTTATTCAATAACATTCGTGATTAGCTTTTTGTATCTAAACTTTGGGTCTGAGGAATGCATAGATTTTCATGACAGAAGACAATCATTTTTATGCTGTATAGAAGATCTTAGAAAATGTATTTTTCTAGGGGTTTATTATTATTATTATTATTACAAATGAAAAAAAAAAAAAACGGTAAATTTGTTTTAAATCATCAGAAAACGATGTTTCAGTTATTCGTTTTAAAGGTGATATCGAATTCTTTTGAAAGATAATTATAGTGAAAATTTTTATCCACCCTTCCCCCATCCCCCAGGGATCATGCATACTTATTCCTATGAATGATAATAATAATAAAAAAACTGTTTGACTATTACTCGTTATACAGCCAAATTGAATCAATATTATATATCAAATGTATGTCACGCAGAAGGTTTGGTGAGTATATATATTACAGAAGCTGATAGATAGCCTTTCTGTGAATGGAAAATATTGGAACGTGGCAGTGCCACCTGTCGTCCGATATGCACCCAAAGGCAATCTGTAGAGTTTTACGTAATATTAATTTCACTTACCAAATTTACAATATTTATAAATCACAGAAGTTGAGATTTTTCGTTTCTGTTATGAGATTAAATTGCAACATACCACGCCACCTGTTGGCCGATGTGCATCCAAAATGGACCAGTAAAGCTTTACATAAAATCGATTTCACTTATAACTTCAGTGTATCACAAAATTTATTGTTAAATCACAAGAGTTAAAATATTGCCTTTCCGTTAAAATGATTAAATTGCAGATTAGCAACGCCACCTGTTGGACAATGTATACATCCAAATTGTATTAGCAGAGGTTATGATGATATATGCCAATATATCATGTTTAATACATTTGTACACTATAGAAGCTGAGATATAGCCGTCCCATAAATGGAGGGTTTCATTGCATAGCACCGTAATCTATCGGGCGATATATCCCAAATGAAATTCAAATAAACTCCAATTTAGGGCAAGATCTAATATTGTAACAAGTTTGGTCGAATTCCATACATTGATTCCTGAAATACAAAATCCACAAAATTTTTCCATGAGTTTAAAATTTTGTAATTTTTTTTCACCTCACAGCTACTGATTATTGGGAAGCATTCTTTACTGACGTGCTAACAAAACGTTAAACTGAAAATGTAAAAAATGCTCTATTCTCTATCATGCTAAAAATTATAAATTTCGAATAACTTACGAAGTTTTTAAATTAGAATGTTGCAAATCTCTCAATAAGATTCTTATCAACATCATAAGTGATATTTTAAAACTGGTCCGATCTCTCTGCAATCATTTGTTCTTGAGATATAGTGTACATGAACTAACGGGCTATCACACTAATAGGTGCCGATACACATTAACAGATACCATACCAACCTTTTGACTTCCGGATTCCTCACGCCACAAAACGTGTAAAAAAATCAAAAGCTGAAGTCAAAAATTTTAAAGGTTAACCTAGTTTCCCAACCAATAGTACTAAAAAGTCATTTTGTCATATTCGTTATAATTACACTGTTACAGAACGTGTTATGACGGTGTCACACTTGAACGTTCTATATAGAACTAGAATTGTACGTTTTATAGATGGTACAAATCAAACATTTTCAGAACGTTCTAAATAATACTATTTCTGAACGTGTTTTAGAACGTTCTTTTGACACGAAACACGGTGTTTGAACTATTGAAACCGTTATTAGACGTTCACAGAACGTTCCTGTGCTACTTGGGTGAGAACCTGAGATATAGCCTTTTCTTAAACTGCAGAAATAGCTTTCTGGCAGCACCATCTGTTGAGCGGTTGACACCAAAAGATGAAAGAAGCAAATTTATGTGAAAGTATATCTACATATACATTTTTATGCAGCTCTGTGTAATAGTTCCTGAGATATAGTCCTCCCTCAATTTGCAAAAATCGCTTATATAGCAGCGCCACCTGTTGGCCGATAATCATTCAAGTTGAATAAGCATAGTGTCTCATAATGTCCTTCTTACATATCAAGTTTTGTTTGATTTTACGCAATAGAACCTGAGATATAGCGTCCCCTTAAATTGCGGAAATTGCTGTATAGCAGCGCCACCTGTTGAGCAGTTGACACCAAAAGTTGATAGGCACTAATTTAGGTTAAGGTGCATCTACGTATAAATTTATATGCAATTCTGAACATGTTTTGGAGATACAGTTGCCATAAACAAGCGTAAAGATTTTTCATTACGTGACGTTTTCTGCTAGTTAACCCCTTCCGCAACCCGCGTTAAGGAACTTCGTTCCAAAAATTTCAAGATTACTTTTCTACTGTCACCAAAAGGCCTAATGCATAGCTCTGGTCTGAAGTTAAGTCCCCTTCCCTGCACAAACTAAATTTGGTGTCAATTCACTAGTCTATTTTATCTGCAGGATACTTTTTATAGTTTAAATTTTATTATAATTAACGTGTAATGTTGCATGACAAATATAATAAAGTGTCTCTCTGTAAAACTCAATGTAAATTAAAATATATATTATAATTTATGTATTCATTTTAAGGATCGTTATCCTTTGCTGGCTAAGGCTGCTTTTCTTGGATGCGAAAGAGTTGTTGACAATATTCTGGAAGCTGGAGAAAACGTAAATTTGGCATTACCGGTAAACATTTTATTATATCTTCATGTTTGCCTTAAAAAATTATTTAAGAACTTTTAAAATAGACTGTATGTGATTTACGATGACCAGATAGCCTCTTATTAGGGTGTGGTGACCAGATATCCTCTTTTTTAGTGGATAGTACCTTTATGTATGACGTTTCTTTAAGTTTTAAGAAGTTGTTACAAGAAAATTTATTATAATTATTAGCTTTTCGGTCCCCATTTACAAAGAATATGACCCTGTCTTTCTAATTAAAAAATTGTAATAATTATTAACGACTTTAATTTATATTGGGTTGTTCGATAAATAATGTCGTTTTTTTTAAACCTTTGCTTCTAAAAACCAAGGCTTCTTCGAACGTGGAATTTTTCAACCTACCGAAAGATGACAAAAGATCATCCAACAAAATGGTCAATATATCATTGATTAATGTTTGTTGTTAATATAAATAAATTCACTTTGAAAAACGAGAAAAAAAAAAACGACATTATTTATCGAACAACACAATAGATGTACTCTAATCTGTTCACCACATTTTAGAGGACAGTCCCTTTTTTAAGGCGTTTCTTTAAGTTTGAAAAAATTGTTACAAGAAAATTTTTATCATAATTTTTATCATTACCTTTTTAGTACCCATTTACTAAGAATATAAAACTATCTTCTTAATTAAGAAATGGTAATAATAATTATCACTTTTAATTTATAGAGGTACTCTAATCTGGTCACCATTTAATTAATAAAATTTTATTTTCGTAATTTCTAACCAATATACTAATACATATAGAAAAAAACTTCATAACCTTTTTCAAGGACATTTTGCGCATTGAATTGTGTGAGATTTGGCATAATTAAAGTTCATATGGAGATGAAGGACAGAAAGATAAAATTTATCTATAATATGTGTTACAAATACATTAATATAAATTAAATAATTAATACGCTGGACCTTATGCACGTGACGTCACAAACTAGAGCTAGCGGTAAGGCTCCTATATATACGAGCTGGCGCATCAGGCATTTTGTTGCCTTAGGTTTGCCACATGTACCCAACGCGTTTCTCTGATAATCAAACGACAAACATTTTTTTATTTTTTTTTATCGTCTTACGTGTTACTTTAGAGTAACTTGTTTTATTATATTTCATAATTTTAGGTAAGTAAACTATGATATGGAAGTTTGTTTAGCGATAAACTGCTATAATCATTCAAGAAGTGAATATAAAGTATTCACAGACCTTCTATTACTGTGTATTTGAGTTTTGGCGACATTTTGTAAAAGAAACAGAAACCGCCCTAGCAACACATCTTACCCCAGTACATCCATAAGATATCCACAGAATAAAATGACATCCTGAGAACGTACTGTGAAAAAAATGTGTTTTTAGGAATATTATTGTTGCTTATTGCTCTTATCTTGACCGGATTAGCTTCAGATCAAGATTTCTTAAAATCATTAGGGAAGCGATAAAGACGCCAAGCGGAAATGCTGTCTTCTTCAGAGGCAAAAAATGGCGGTGATGCGTCGGCCTATTATTTTACTTCGGGGCTCTACTAGCGGTATTTTGAACTGCCACTGTTGGAATCATTTTCGTTATTATTATTTCAAGTCATTAGTTTGTGTAATTCTTGAATTTTCTATTTACACGATTTTAAATAATAAATAACTAGCAAACCCGTGCGAATTTTTCGCATTTTATTTAATGTTAGTTGCCTTTGAAATTTGAAGCTCATAAATATTATCCGCGTTTGTAATGATCGATAGATGGCGCTCTCTGAACTGCAGTTGTTAGTAAATATAACAGCCACGTGTATTTATTATTCTTCTTTCTCCGCCATTTCATCATGGAAAATCGATTGCATAATATGATGATATGCAGTGGTGTGATAATTTCATCTTAGCCCACCAGAGGGCGAGCATTTCATTACAATCGCGGATACCAATTTCACTACCTAATTAAAATTTAACTTACCAGAAGCCAAATTATTATTAGAATCCAATTAATACAGTGCAATAGTGAACCCAAAATCATTTCAAGAAAAGCTTCAAAATAAATTTCATGGTTGACGACCCAGATTTCATGCTACTGCAGGCAGAACAGTTTTATTATAGGACTCCCATGACGCCTTTTAAATTTTTGTCGCCAAGTGGGTGATGACTTTTTATTTAATTATTTTGGTATAATTTTTTCTCTCTATATAAAAAAAAAAGTAACTGTTGCTGGCGTCAATTTTTTTTGTCTGCGACAGCAACTTCTCGCGGAGGGCAAGGTTCTCCGCGTCATGAGATATATCAGTGTATTCCGACTGCTTCAAGGAAGGCATTTCAGCTGCTTACAAATTTCTATCATTTTAATTAACGAAGTTATTAAGTAAAAACGCGGATTTATAAAGGTACTCTATTTGCCACCGGAGGGAAGACTTATGACGTTTCTTCTGTGTCTCTGACGTCACTTTCCTAAGGAAAATTAAAATGTGATCAATGGTGTCACGGAGTAAAAAGACAGGAGAAGAAGGTAACGCTGAAATTTTGTGATATTGTTTTCTAATGTTTACAGATGGCGCCAGCGTGCAATCCTTCCTTCTCTCCAGCTTCCGCAATGTTATTCAATGGGGAAATGTCTCGTTTTAATTATTTTTTTAAAAATAATATCAAGCTGAAAAAATTTCGATTGAAAGCAAATTTCATTAAATAGAGTATTCTAATCAACATGTTTTTTTTAAGAGCCATTTTATACTAATTTTACTTTGAAAGAAAGCTTTTAAAAAATGACGATTTCTTATGAACCGAAGCTAGCTAAAACAGATAATTGGGAGGAAGGAGAATGGATGAAATTTTGTAAAGAAAAAAAATAAACTTACTTTAGGTGCAGAAAACACGAACTCGGACTTTATTTTTCTCCTAGGGCTTTTTTTTTTTTTTTTCTTATCACTGTCATAGCCTGTTTTACAACTAGGAACGAAACATTTATTTGAAACATCTGAATTATGCAGTTTTAAGAACTTACAAAGTAATTAAATTGCTTAAAATAAAAAATTTTAAATGTACTCCAGCAAAATTCTATTGAAAACAACAGTATATCCACACCGAGGTAGGGAGGAATGATAAGTGGCGCCCTCAATATTTACCAAAAATTTAGATCACAGTTTCGTAGCTTTCTCCCATTGGACCTTCAACTCCTATTAATATTACTCCGTGAATGGTGTAAATGAGAAAAATTGAATAATTGGCATCTTTGAGATGCTCGAGAGAAGAAAAAAATATTTAGAATAGTAAAACATTTAAAAATAACCGATATTTTAAAAATATTATGTAAAAATTTAATAAAGGTGAAACGAAAATTAGTTTATATTTTTATTTTAGTTTATATTATGGTATAACTTGAGTATATCCCCACAGCTGAATTTGGCGCCGTTTTGAACGATAACGATGTCGTTCAATCTGTTTGCGATATAATATGGCAGCCTATATGTTGTTTATTTTGGATTTATGATTTTATGTTTTATGATTTAGATTATGATTTTATCATTTATGATTTTATGATTTAGATTATGATTTTTAGATTATTAGATTTATGATTTAACCATAATCGCCAACAAAAAATCGCGAAATAGCGTTGTGGGGACATACTGAAGTTATTTCTTTATTTTAACGTTAGGCGAAAAAGATTTAGTAATGAATACCATGATTATGTTAAACAATGGACCATATTCCCACTTTGGGTTCGAGGTTACAAGAATATCAGCTGGGTAGGGAAACAATCCTCAACTCTACCATAACAAAGCTTTGTGGCTTGCAAATTTTTATCTTGCAATATTATTTCTAAGAGTTACAGATTATATGAAATTGAAGTAAGAGTAATATAGTGATAACTTTGTTTTGTTTTTAATCCAGTTTTAGTAATATACTTTAATATTAATCAACATATGTAATATTAAAAGTTGCCGTGTGAACTGTGGCGATGTTAACATATTTAAATGGATGTTCCATTTAGTAAATTCCTTTATTAAAGTGATTGAAATTCTAATTATTTAAGCTTTGATGTCTATATATATATGTGTGTGTGTATAAAATGTCCTTATTAATCTTTTATTTCTTATATATATGTATGTGTGTGTGTATATACATAAAATGTTCTGCAATTTTACGATATGGAATAGTCTTAACTTTATCATTCGATTCAGTTGTTTACATTTCTTTTTTGTTCTTGTTTGAACATTATTATTAAGTTTCACTGCAGAAATATTTAGGAAAATGTTATGCGTAACAATAAAATGGCATCTTTAATCTAATTTGTTTACAAAATATCGGCCATGTGTTCGGCGATTTTACCTACGGTGACGTCACAGGAATATCGTCCATTATTGGTATAGAGTTAGAGATTAAGCGCAGACATTTTTAAAATGGAATTTATGAGATAAAAATTTATATTAGCTTATATAAAGATTTAGTTTTTTACTTAAAACATGTTTAATAGGATAGATCTTTACTATGACCAATTTAGCGATTTTTAAAATTTAGAAATGAAGCTCGTACGTTTTTCGCCAAGGAATTTATTTACGCAACCACAATAGCCATTTTAACTCTAGCCATGCTTTCCTATAGAGATAAATTATAAAATGGTGCAATAATAATGATAATAATAATAAAATCCGCAACGTATTTTTGTTTTTTAAGCATTGATATAAAACTTTGCAGAAAACAGAATTTAATACAACAGGACATTTTTTTTTCTGTATAAAGGAATGTAGTAACTGTATTGCTAAAATATTGTAGTTACAGCTAATACAGGACCTCGTTGGCTGATTTTAAAATTTTCATTTATTTTGACGATGACTTAAATTATCTATAGCAATTATGCATGTCAAGATTTTCGCGAGAAACGTGTAAGCTACTTCGGTGCCAAATTTAAAATTTCGCCAAGAGGTTAAACTGTGCCATTGTTTTAGAACGACTTTTTTCAATTTTATTTTAAATATTTTTCAACTTATTTCACGAGGAAAAAAAGAAGAAATTTTTTTATTTCGTCTAAATATACAAAATATCTCCAGGTAAAATATCCGTTTTTCGTTCTGTTCATTATTATAAAGAAAATGGCTGAAGTAGTTTTTCCTGTACCATTGATGTCTTTATAAATTAAATTAAATTAAATTAAATTATGCAGTATCATTAAATTTCCTTCTTCACGCTCATTTTTATTTTCTAAATTTAATATTACATAATGTATAGGTAAAAAAAATCAAGGTGTAATCAGAACATATCCAGAAGATGTAGCCAACAAATATTGAGACCAAAATCAACACAAGTTCAGGAGATATCCCCAACAACTATTAAGATGTCATGATCAATATATATCCAGTAGATATCGCCAACAATAATAATTATTCAGCCAACAAGTATTCAGGAGCCATCATCAACACTTATCCTTTACTATTAAGTGAGCAATATTTGTATGTGTATTTCACTGATCTCGAAAACGGTAGCTCGGACAGTCACGAGATTTAACACAAAGGTGCATCCCGAAGGGTCATTGTGCATATCGAAGTCAGATTTTCGAATTTTTGATTAGTTTTTTCTTAATTAATTAAAATGTGAAAATCATAACCTTCTAATTTCTGATAAAAAAAGCCATATAAATTTTAACATTTTATCCATAATTTAATTGTTGCGAATTTTTTTTTTCGACAAAATAATAATAATAATAAAAAAAAAAAAAAAAACGTACATTTATTTAAAATGAGGAAAATAAATCAGAAAGATTAGAAAATAAATTAGAAATATCACTCGCATCGTTACAAATAAGACACCAAATGAAAGGAAAAATTTTTGTAAATCCGATGCATTAAACAGCTTATCAATCGGATGATTAGTTTTTTCTTAATTAATTAAAATGTGAAAAAAAACCTTCTAATTTCTGATAAATAAGACATTTAAATTTCAAAATTTTATCCATAATTTAATTGTTGCCATTTTTTTTCGACAAAATAATAATAATTAAAAAAAAAAAAAAAAAAAAAAAAAAAAAAACGTACACTTATTTAAAATGAGGAAAATAAATCAGAAAGATTAGAAAATAAATTAGAAATATCAGTCGCATCGTTACAAATAAGATAGCAAATGAAAGGGATTTTTTTTTTTTTAAATCCGACGCATTAAACAGCTTATCAATCGGACAATTAGATTTTTTAAAATTAACTAAAGTATGAATTTTAGGTGACAACAGCAGAAGATTGTATGGAAACCGTTAGGAGAAAAAAAAAATGAAAAATCTGCTTCACATTAAGTCACATGATTTTTAAAAGGGATTAAAAATTGCAGTTTTCAAATTCTTTTAAATTTTCTCTCACGAACACAAAAATATAATATACAGCCTGTACCCCACAAGACCAACATGCATTTCAAATTTCATCAATTATTTTGGTTAATAAACAAAAGTTATTATTTTTTTTTTTCAAATTAAGTTTTATTCTATTTTCGAAAAGATTTATGTGATCATAGATATAATAATATATATCCGCGTTTGTAATGATCGATAGATGCCGCTTTCTCAACTGCAGTTGTTAGTAAATATTGCCACGTGTAATAATTGCCACGTGCATTTATTATTGTGCTTTCTTGTTGTTCTATCATTGTTTCAGCGTGAAAGCTATCAGTGGTATGATAATTTCACCTTAGCCCACCAGAGGGTGAGCATTTCATTACAATCGCGGATAGATCTATCATCCCCATATTATCGTGCAAAGATTTTTGATGCCGAAAAAAAAGCTTTGGAATCAGCCATTAAGTGGTATTGAAGGGGAAAAAAAATGAATTTGAAACTATATCTGGGGCTTTTCATTCACCTTTAGTAAATAAATTAGTAATTCACCTTTAGTAAAATTATGAATTTTATTTGCTAAAACATTCGTGCATATTCCCGTGTGTATTCACTCGGGGAAAGACTGCCATATTTTGGTAAAATCGCCGTCTTTTCCCGAGTGAAAAGGCCAGCGGTCGAGCGGTTCTGCGCTCAAAGCTGGTAGACGTGAGGTGCCGGGTTCGATCCCCGGTCGCGCTCGTCGACCTAGCCGTTCGGAGTTTTTCGTGGTTTCCTCCGAAACTTGCGTAAATACGGGCTAGGACCCCTTAGAAAGACCTCCACGGAAGGCCCTCCCCCTCAGGCCTAGGACCCCAGTGTTGTCAATCGGCCTTAATCCCTAACACCAACACCAACACACACCCGAGTGAAAAGGAATCACTTTTTTGTCCCCAATGATCAATCTATATATTATTACTATATCTATGTATGTGATACGATAGATTAATAATTTGGGTTTTAAAAATTTTTTTTAAATAGATTATTTAAACTCTATGAACCATATTTTTGAAGTACACCGAATGTTTTTCGACAAGAAGTTTAATATAGCAACAGCCATTTTAATCTAAGTAGCGCATCAAATATATAAAAACATAAATGATTTATTTTTACACAAAATTTACAGAACAAATGCAGTTTTAAAGATAGGAAATTTATTTCAACAAGCACTATTTTAAACCTAAAAAGCATTAAAAATATAAGCAGAATATAAAGGATTCTTATGTATAAACAAAAAAGAGTCTGATAAAATTATTAGCAAAATAGTCTTCCCCTTTTCATACAAAAAAAAAAAAAAAAAAAAAAAAAATCCATCGCTAAAATGGCGACAAAAATTCAAAAGCCGCCAATGGAGCGACATAATAAAGTTGTGTAACACGATAATGTTTACCTATTTATTTATTTTTTTATATAATAATCACTATGCTAATTTATCATACAAACAAATGAACCTCTGTGTGCTACTGCACTCTCACGCTGTCGAACAGAAATATTTGAAAAATTCAAATTAATATTTAAATAAATAAATAAAAATATGTTTAATGGGAAATATATATAACCATAAAAAGATTAGTTGTCTAAAATACGGCAGAAATAGCGCTCGTAGCATATTGTTACAAGGGATTAAGTCTTATTGTTACAATGGATTAAGTCTAAAATGGTGACAAAAATTCAAAAGCCGCCAAAGAGAACTATATTAAGGCTGTACTATCAGGTTTACAACCCATGAATAAACACAAAAAATTAATTGTCTCATGCGACAGACGTAGCCGGTCACAGCATATTGTAATATTTGGCGTGAAATTGCTGTCATTTAATGGTTGATTGGATAAACAAAAAAAACATATGAAATAACGTAAAAGCAATAATTATGTTGTTTAAACCCAGTTACGTTTGAGTCCAGTCCAAGTTACATGTGAACAACACGTATAGTGTTGTTCACATGTAACTGGGATTCAAATATAAAAGGGAAACTCCAATTTTTTCGATACTATCTATTTCGAAACTGTTATATAATAAGCACCTAAATGGAAGCTCATTGGTAAACTATTGTCACAGGTAATAGGGACAAGCGCCCGAGTTGCAGTTGATGACCAAATCGCTGCTGAATGCAGCAGGGACCTGGAGCGAGCTTTTGAACAATTTCAGTAATTTATTTTATTTTATTTTTATAAAGCTATATAGAAACGAGTTTCCTTTAAATTTAGTGGCCAGCGAAGCGGGCAAAGCCTGCTAGTTCAGAAAATATTGTCAACAAATATTCAAAAGCCATCCAATTTATGAATGGTGATGGTCTATCTCGAATACTTAAAACCGGCAATTCGTTTTTACAATACAATCAAGGATGAATTTTTCACTTATCAGTAGATTTCAAAAAATGTGATTATTATGTTTTTTTCTTTCGATTTAACTTAGTACTAGATGGAACCCGTCGAATTCGACGATCACTTTATTGACCGCAATGTTTCAAAAATCGTCACATCATTAGTTAAATGTATTTCAAGTTAAAACATCTAATATAATTTACGACATTTCTCTTAAAAAAAGAAAGTCATAAATAGAAATACTATATATGACATCACTTTCTACAAAGTACTGCCAATGGCACGTCAAACTGACACCAAATAAACAGTTGCTATCTTTTATTTTCTATTTCGTTTAATACTAAGACTACATGTTAGCTGACCCGCCCGGTGTGCCCGGGCCCGTGGTAATAACCTTAAATGAACCTTAAATTTGTATCATTTTATACCTTTAACTCGATTTTGTTTGAATTTCTGTTTTTAAATAAAAGCATCACAAAAAAATAATTATCTGTAACAAAAAAAATTACCTCAAACAGAACGGAACTCGGGCTTGTGACCCGGTGCCTGCGGCAGCGCATATGCAGACCGCTAATAACATGAAAAAATTCTCAAAAATTAAACTTTAACCAAACGAACCTCTGACTCGTGAAACCTCTGCCTGTGGCTGCTGCACTGTGTAGCAGGCATGCTACGCACGCGCTGCAAAATCCACTTTCCTCCACCAGGGGGTGCAGTATGTTGTATACGAACATAACCAATCGCCTTGAATTCCCAAGACTTTTCAAATAAGGTGTCACTGGTGGTGTCAACTGCAAAATCCTTTAGTTGCGCTTTCCACCGGCAGGGGGCACAGCGTGTTCTATACGAACAAAATAAGGTGTAATATGATAGGGTCGACTGCAAAATCACCTAGTTCCATTTTTAACCACCAGGGGGTGCAGTATATTGTATACGAACATCCCCAATCAACATGAAATTTCAAGAGCTCTATCACCAATCGCCTTGGATTTCCAAGACCTTTCAAATAAGGTGTCACATGGTGGTGTCAACTGCAAAATCCTTTAGTTGCACTTTCCACCGACAGGGGGCGCAGTTTGTTCTGTACGAACATCACCAACGGTGAGGAAATACCAAAACCTTTAAAATAAGATGTAATATGATAGGGTCTACAGCAAAATCACCTAGTTCCATTTTTTACCAGCAGGTGGCGCATTATATTGTATACAAACATCCCCAATCAACATGAATATTCAAGACCTCTATCACCAATTTCCTTGGATTCCCAAGACCTTTTAAATAAGGTGTCACATGGTGATGTCAACTGCCAAATCCTTTAGTTGCACCTTCCACCACCAGGGGCGCACTGTGTTCTGTACGAACATCACCAACGGTCAGGAAATACCAAGACCTTTAAAATAAGATGTAACATGATAGGGTCTACAGCAAAATCACCTAGTTCCATTTTTCACCACCAGGGGTCGCACTATATTGTATACAAACATCCCCAATCGACATGAAATTTCAAGACCTTTAAAATGAGGTGCTACATCTGTGGGTCTAGAACGGATTTCCCTCTCAAACTCATTTCCCCCCTTTACCCTCCTCTCCAAATCTACTTTCACTCTTTTTTCCCCCTTTAAAATCGAAAATTCCAAATTCGCAGATATTGATTTTTTAGTATTCGACTCTAGTCAATATATGTACAATTTCTTCACCGTGAAGTAATTTTGAGGTTAGTTAAGCTCGTAAACGTGTTTTTAACCCGTTTCCCCCCGGGGGGGGGGGGTGTACCGTTCGACTTTTTTGTATTTTTCTCTTTTCATAGCACATCTACAGACTACCTCAACCAAATTTTTACACCAAGTAGTTCTCTCAATGTAGTGGAGACAGACAAAAACATGTTTCAAGTTAATATATAGATTTCAAGACCTCTATCACCAATCGCCTTGGATTTCCAAGACCTTTTAAATAAGGTGTCACATGGTGGTGTCAGCTGCACAATCCTTTAGTTGCACTTTCCACCGCCAGGGGGCGCAGTGTGCTCTGTACGAGCACCACCAACGCTCAGGAAATACCAAGATCTTTAAAATAAGATGTAACATGATAGGGTCTGCAGCAAAATCACCTAGTTCCATTTTTCACCACCAGGGTTCGCACTATATTGTATGCAGCAGAAAGTGATTTTATAGTATTCGACTCTAGTCCCCATACGTACAATTTCTTCACCGTGAAGTAATTTGAAGCTTAGTTAAGCTCGTAAACGTGGTTTTAACCCAAACAGGTGGGAAACGGTTTCCCACCCGTTTCCGCGGGGGAAAAACGGTTTCCCCCCCGGGGGGAAACCGTTCGACTTTTTTTTATTTTTCTCTTCTCATAGCACATCTACAGACCAAGACCTTTTTTTAGACACCTCAACCAAATTTTTACACCGAGTAGTTCTCTCAATATAGTGGAGACAGGCAAAAACATGTTTCAAATTAATATATACATAGATAGATTGATGATTTTTCGTTTAGAACGATAACAATGTCGTTCTGGACTGTTTGCAGTATAATATGGCAGCCTATATGTTTTTTATTTTGAATTTATGATTTTATGTTTTATAATTTATGATTTAGATTATGATTGTATCATTTATGACTTAGCCATAATCGCCAACAAAAATTCGCCAAATATCGTTGTGGGGATATACTAAAGTTGTTCCTTGGTATTTAATACAGTTTAAGAAATTAAATGGTAAAATCAGATATTGACAGGCATCTTGGCAAATTCATGGTGTAATACAATAAGTGGCGACAATGCAAAATCGCTATCTGAAAGAAATTGTCCTGTCGTACTACTACTAATAATGAATTTTTTTTAAAAAAATGCTATGATCGAATAAGATATTTATCTTCAACCTGACTAAATCATATTCTAGAAAAAATGCACTTTAAAAAGTTGCATCTTTAGTGTTGGAAGCACCATTTTAAACCTTGCTGTAGGCTGGAAATAAATGCAGAGTATTACATATTGTCCTAAATTAACTAAAAAAAATTCAATAGTAAAAAAAAAAAATATATAGGCATTAGAAAAAATAATTTCATAATTTCTTTAATCAAGCAATAACACCCAAAAAATTCATCGTCAAACAGTGACAAAAATGTAACAAGTCGATCATAAACTAAAGTTGTAACGTTAAATGATTTAGATGTCAAGAATTTCTCTCTGTTCTAAATAATTAGTACTATGGTTGTTTATTTTATGTTCTCTCTCAAAATAATGGCAATTGTTATTAAATTGTCGAACATTATAACAGATTTTTGACATATTATAAACGATATAATATTAAATATTGTGTATTTCAATGCGATACCAAATATACAGTGGATTTCTATAATATTGTTCAACTCTCTTGTGTTATGTATTATTAATATTCCAATTCAATGAAAGGCAAAGTTGCAAACAGTCGGGTAGAATCCCGCAGGGATTAATGAGCGAAGCGAGTCGGGGGGAGGCGAAGACTTCCTCGGGGGTTGGTGAGCGGAGCGAGCAGGGGGCAGAGCCCCCTAGTGTTAAAAAAAAATTATTTTGATTACACTTTAAACCATTTTTTTAGTCATTCTATAATAATAATTCACATTTTATATATATCTTTAAAGTATTGCTATGTTTAAAATTATGCTTGCAAGGGTACGGAACACGGAGTAATATTAATAGGAGTTGAAGGTCCAATGGGAGAAAGCTACGAAACTGTGATCTAAATTTTTGGTAAATATTGAGGGCGCCACTTGTCATTCCTCCCTACCTCGGCGCGGATATACTGTTGTTTTCAATAGAATTTTGCTGGAATACATTTAAAATTTTTTATTTTAAGCAATTTAATTTCTTTGTAAGTTCTTAAAACTGCATAATTCAGATGTTTCAAATAAATACTTCGTTCCTAGTTGTAAAACAGGCTATGATAGTGATAAGAAAAGAAAAAAAAAGGCCGTAGGAGAAAAATAAAGTCCGAGTTCGTGTTTTCTGCACCTAAAGTAAGTTTATTTTTTTTCTTTACAAAATTTCATCCATTCTCCTTCCTCCCAATTGTCTGTTTTAGCTAGCTTCGGTTCATAAGAATCGTCATTTTTAAAAAGCTTTCTTTCAAAGTAAAATGAGTATAAAATGGCTCTTAAAAAAAACATGTTGGTTAGAATACTCTATTTAATGAAATTTGCTTTCAATCGAAATTTTTTCAGCTTGATATTATTTTTTAAAAAATAATTAAAACGAGACATTTCCCCATTGAATAACATTGCGGAAGCTGGAGAGAAGGAAGGATTGCACGCTGGCGCCATCTGTAAACATTAGAAAACAACATCACAAAATTTCAGCGTTACCTTCTTCTCCTGTCTTATTACTCCGTGGTACGGAAGAAGCAACTTTTAAAATACATTTTACCATAAAACAATCTCATCAGACAAATGTCACCATTTTTACTTCCTTATGCAGAGTATAAGGAAGTATAGTAATCCCGATTTGCGAAATGGATTTTGTATTTCACATTGCTCGAAAACGAATGATCACTGAATGTTCCCAATTTATACGTGTGACTGCCAAAATTTTTCCGTGTTTCTTACAAGGAAACTCTTTCAAGTGATAATCACCGATTTCCTACAAAAAATTACAGAATATAGTTTACATTGCACTTAATTCACTGGTAAAAAAATTAGCTGCTGAATCGCAACCACTGAGCTGAATAAAAACTGGAGCAAATGCTTCCAATACTTTTACACAGTGTTCGTGAGTGCCAGTTTTTCTGCAATCGTACGCCTGACTTGCATGGCAAGCAACATTTGTCGAGTCGTCTATTACTATTATAATCTTTAAAGAATTAAAATTTAAAATTCTAATGTCATGTTTAGCATATGGTTGTTCGAACGGACAACCTTTACACAATTTTACTTTGAAATATAAAGATATCAAATGCTTTTTGCCATGCAACGCTCGGAAGACAAACCTTCAAAAAACGGCACGCGAAAAGCGGTCTAGCATTTCCTCCAGTTGTTCTTCAGCTCAGTGATCGCAACAGGAAAGCCACAAAAAATTATTAAAAATTACGTTTTGAACGCCAAATATGAAAAAAGTCATCGCCAAATCACATTAACCTTCCTTCAATGATGCCAAAGAACTTAAGTATAGGATGGTAGTATTTTCTATAGCTCTAGGGGTTACTGAAGGAAGGAAGCCATCCCCTCCGCGGAGGATCACAATTAAGATGTCATGTCTCTGGAACATCCCTAAGTGTGAATATAAAGCCGTCTTTAATTTCCCACTGAGTAGCTACAGTGAGACATTAAAACCCACTCAACACTTAAGGTATTTTCTGAAATCTAGAAATTTCTATTTAGAAAAAGTGAGGTTATGTTTTATTTTAGATCCAACATTTTCAATTATTTTATGTAATGTTTCATTTATTTAAAATAATAAAATTTCAATTTCAGAGTTACTTCATAGAATAATAGGGCAGTTCCTTGTTTGTAAACAAACATCTCAACTTTTATGAGTGGTTGGCAAAAAGGCTTGGGAAAAGCATAGCGATGGCGGATCACCAATATAGTAAATAGCGCGGGAAAGTCGAGCGCGCTTTTTTGCCAACCACCAGACGTCACTAGGAAATGCTCTATAATAAAGGAAGAAGGAGCATAAGTGTTTCTACATAAGCTGTTGTGTTGCCACAAAAAACAGCGATTATTAACAAGCCTTTATTAACAAACTTCAATGTTGAGAGGAGCAAAAGTAGCTTTCGCTGGCATTTCACTAGAAGGGGTTTGTAAGCATTAAGACTATTGGCGTGCTCCTTCTTCCTCTATTATTATTCTATGAGTTACTTTTACATTACTCCAGCTTATATATAATCTGGAGTAATTTAATATCTGAAGCTCTCGGCATGTGCATTTATATAAATTTGCAGACGATTTAAAAACTAATCTGATTTATAGATTGGTTGGCTGGGTTTTACGTCGCACTAGTACTGCGGAATGGGCAATTGGCGACCAATATGAATTATAGTATTTGATTGAACATTTGATTGTTAGAATAGTTGATTGAAATTAATACTCAAATAAATAAAGCAAAATTAAAATATTTAAGATATTTGAGGTTGAGTAGGATTTATGTTTTAATTCGCACTACAGATATGCAATGGCGACAGTCTAGGATACATTCCTAGAGATGGTCCGTAGACGTGATATTACAACTTTGATCCTCTACGGAGGGGATTATTTAAAATTGGAAAAACACGTGCATAACCTTTATGGCTTCTTACATTTCTGATAATTTATTTTGTAAAAATATGCATTAGAATTTCATAAGTTTGGTTGGGTTTTACGTCGCACTAGTGCTGCGCAGTGATTTTTTTCATAAGTAATTTTCTTAGAATTATTAAGTGCGAAATCTTGTTGTTTTAAAAATAATTGTTATGCTGAATGCAGACCCTCCGTGGTCGAGTGAGTATGTCACCCTCGCTAATCGCCTTCAAGTGTAAAAGAATGGGTTCGATTCCCCAGCTGACCCAGGGTGTTTTTTTAATTTTTTGTATTTTAACCCGGTTATGAGAGACATACTATTGCAACAATCGCACTTATCGTAGATCACAAGTCGGATCGTACAGTCGGCAGCAAAAGTATCCGAACACTAGCAATAATCCCCGTCAGAAAAATGTACTCTTAATATTGCTTTGTTAAATAAATCCTTGTTGAATCATGTTCTCAGACTGATTAAGACCATGATTCGACAAGGATTTATTTAACAAAGCAGTATTAAGTGTACTTTTTTTAGAGAGGAATTATTGCTAGTGTTTGGTTACTTTTGCTGCCGAGTGTACGATCCGACTTGTGTACGATCCGATTGTTACAATAGTATACCTCTCTATGTTATATCTGTCCTCATCTCGACGAAATTTACAGGAGGGGGATGGTGAGTCAAACAAATCGTATGTATATATTAAAAATAAATAACATACAGTCGGTAACAAAAGTGTCCGAACACTAGCAAAAATTCCTGGGTAGAAAAAGTACACTTCATTCGGTTTTGTTACATAAATCCTTGTCGAATCCTGTTCTTAGTCAGTGTAAGAACATGATTCGATAAGGATTTATTTAACAAAACCGTATAAAGTGTACTTTTTTTACACAGGAATTTTTGCTAGTGTTCGGACACTTATGTTACCGACTGTACGCAAAATGCAACCATTTATCACCTTCCGATGTACCGGACCCTCCTAAGGAGTGCATCGCAAACCGTCGCCAATTGCCCATAGTGCAGTACTAGTGCGACGTTAAACCCAACCAACAAACAGAACGAAATTTAGGGTAGAATCATAGATCGTCTCCCATTGCTCATTGCGTAGCTCTAATCAGATATTGGATCCATACAACTCATATTCTTTGGAGTTGCTTGTTCGTCGATGGTTCGTACTGCCCAATAAAATGATCAGACTTGTAAGAAAAATGTGTTCGGATACGAAATGCTTTCATTTTAGTTAAAAAAAAAAAACAGCTTTGTGTTTTAACATATAATGTTTTGTTTTATTTAAATTTTAAAAGTCTTGATCATATATTTTTTTAATGTCGTTATTAAAAACTTGAAGTTAAGGCTCTTCCAATTGCTATTGACACAGCTTATTTAACTGAAATATTAAATGTTATTTAGAATTTCGACTAAATAAGTCTCAGTTTGGTAAAATATCTGGTTTTTGTTAATCTATTCTGAATTCTCATGTGCTCGACAGCGTATGGAGTTCGTTTGACTATCAAAAAGAAAGAAGAACATCTACATCTATTAAATCTTCATTGCAATGAAATTTCGAAGAATGCAGTCGCCAAATAGGCGCTTTTTTGGAAATATTGCAAACATGCTTCCATTTTTAATATTTTTTTATAACGTATCTATTGCGACTCAGCAGCTAATATTTTAGGAAGATGCTATTCATGATTAAATCTTATGCCAGAATTTTTTCAAGAAAATTGGCGATTAGCGCTTCAAAGAGTTCCCTTGTTAGTCATAAAATAACGCTTTTACCGTTATCAGAATCCATGTAACTTATGATTTTTTTTGTGCATCATAACGCCACTTTAGGGCCGTCTACCGGAACGATAGCCACTAACAAACTGACAGCCAGAATATTTCCGTGTTTCTTAACCATAAAATAAAGCTTTTACTGTTATCAGAATCCATGTACCTTGATGACATTTTAGGTAGATTCCTTATAGGAGATCTACCTATTGCAATGGTTCTCATGACACGACTTCTGGAAAATTTCTTCATATCTTCACCGATCATGACCCCTAGAACCCAAAACCACCCTCAGTTCAAAAGTTTATATATATATATATATATATATGTATATAGGTATATATATATATATATGTATAACGCTTTTTCCCATGTTAAGTTGTGAACACGATAACTGGAGTAATTTTTAAGCTATTGCATAGCTTTTATCGCGGGCTTTGAGCGCGGCGACCGAATCGAAAAATTCCGTAACGAAAAAAAAACCTAACACAGTTCGGCAGACTTCGGCAGATTTCGGCAGACTTCGGCAGATTTCGGCAGACTGTACGAAGCTCACACGGATCGAGACGAGCTGCTCCGAAATCGGACGAATACGTAAGCAGCTGTTTGTGAGAAAGTATATAGGTGTATAGGTATCTATCATCTAAGTACAACAGTGAATAGCTGCACGCGTAAAATTTGTGTATAAAGTAGATCAGATAAAACTTGAATATCCCCATTCGACTTGCAGGCCTTTAAAACCTATTAAATACCTTTTCTCTATTAAAATTTGTTTTCTTATCGGTCATCACGCTCAAAAAGTGTAACTTGAATTAATATCAAAGAAATAACTTGAATATACCCATTCGACTTGCAGGCCTTTAAAACCTATTAAAATACCTTTTCTCTATTAAAATTTGTTTTCTTATCGGTCACCACATTCAAAAAAGGTAACTTGAATTAATATCAAAGAAAAAACTTGAATATCCCCATTCGACTTACAGGCCTTTAAAACCTATTAAATACCTTTTCTCTATTAAAATTTGTTTTCTTATCATTATTGTTATCTTATTCATTAATATCAACGAAAAACCTTGAATATCCCCATTCGACTTGCAGGCCTTTAAAACCTATTAAATACCTTTTCTCTATTAAAATTTGTTTTTATCGGTCACCACGCTCAAAAAGTGTAACTTGAATTAATATCAAAGAAAAAACTTGAATATCCCCATTCGACTTGCAGGCCTTTAAAATCTATTAAATACATTTTATCTATTAAAATTCGTTTTCTTATCGGTCACCACGCTCAAAAAGTGTAACTTGAATTAATATCAAAGAAAAAACTTGAATATCCCCATTCGACTTGCAGGCCTTTAAAACCTATTAAATACCTTTTCTCTATTAAAATTTGTTTTCTTATCGGTCACCACGCTGAAAAAAGTGTAACTTGAATTAATATCAAAGAAAAAACTTGAATATCCCCATTCAACTTGCAGGCCTTTAAAACCTATTAAATACCTTTTCTCTATTAAAATTTGTTTTCTTATCGGTCACAACGCTCAAAAAGTGTAACTTGAATTAATATCAAAGAAAAAACTTGAATATCCCCATTCGACTTACAAGCCTTTAAAACCTATTAAATACCTTTTCTCTATTAAAATTTGTTTTCTTATCATTATTGTTATCTTATTCATTAATATCAAAGAAAAACCTTGAATATCCCCATTCGACTTGCAGGCCTTTAAAACCTATTAAATACCTTTTCTGTATTAAAATTTGTTTTTATCGGTCACCACGCTCAAAAAGTGTAATTTGAATTAATATCAAAGAAAAAACTTGAATATCCCCATTCGACATGCAGGCCTTTAAAACCTATTAAATACCTTTTCTCTATAAAAATTTGTTTTCTTATCGGTCACCACGCTCAAAAAGTGTAACTTGAATTAATATCAAAGAAAAAACTTGAATATCCCCATTCGACTTGCAGGCCTTTAAAACCTATTAAAATACCTTTTCTCTATTAAAATTTGTTTTCTTATTATTATTGTTATCTTATCATTATTGTTATCTTATTCATTAATGTCAAAGAAAAAACTTGAATATCATCATTCGACTTGCAGGCTTTAAAAACCTATTAAATACCTTTTCTCTATTAAAATTTGTTTTCTTATTGGTCACCACGCTCAAAAAGTGTAACTTGAATTAATATCAAAGAAAAAACTTGAATATCCCCATTCGACTTGCAGGCCTTTAAAACCTATTAAATACCTTTTCTCTATTAAAATTCGTTTTCTTATCGGTCACCACACTCAAAAAGTGTAACTTGAATTAATATCAAAGAAAAAACTTGAATATCCCCATTCGACTTGCAGGCCTTTAAAATCTATTAAATACATTTTATCTATTAAAATTCGTTTTCTTATCGGTCACCACGCTCAAAAAGTGTAACTTGAATTAATATCAAAGAAAAAACTTGAATATCCCCATTCGACTTGCAGGCCTTTAAAACCTATTAAATACCTTTTCTCTATTAAAATTTGTTTTCTTATCGGTCACCACGCTGAAAAAGTGTAACTTGAATTAATATCAAAGAAAAAACTTGAATATCCCCATTCGACTTGCAGGCCTTTAAAACCTATTAAATACCTTTTCTCTATTAAAATTTGTTTTCTTATCGGTCACCACGCTGAAAAAAGTGTAACTTAAATTAATATCAAAGAAAAAACTTGAATATCCCCATTCAACTTGCAGGCCTTTAAAACCTATTAAATACCTTTTCTCTATTAAAATTTGTTTTCTTATCATTATTGTTATCTTATTCATCAATATCAAAGAAAAACCTTGAATATCCCCATTCGAATTGCAGGCCTTTAAAACCTATTAAATACCTTTTCTGTATTAAAATTTGTTTTTATCGGTCACCACGCTCAAAAAGTGTAACTTGAATTAATATCAAAGAAAAAACTTGAATATCCCCATTCGACTTGCAGACCTTTAAAACCTATTAAATACCTTTTCTCTATAAAAATTTGTTTTCTTATCGGTCACCACGCTCAAAAAGTATAACTTGAATTAATATCAAAGAAAAAACATGAATATCCCCATTCGACTTGCAGGCCTTTAAAACCTATTAAATACCTATTCTCTATTAAAATTCGTTTTCTTATCGGTCACCACGCTCAAAAAGTGTAACTTGAATTAATATCAAAGAAAAAACTTGAATATCCCCATTCGACTTGCAGGCCTTTAAAACCTATTAAAATACCTTTTCTCTATTAAAATTTGTTTTCTTATTATTATTGTTATCTTATCATTATTGTTATCTTATTCATTAATGTCAAAGAAAAAACTTGAATATCATCATTTGACTTGCAGGCTTTAAAAACCTATTAAATACCTTTTCTCTATTAAAATTTGTTTTCTTATCGGTCACCACGCTCAAAAAGTGTAACTTGAATTAATATCAAAGAAAAAACTTGAATATCCCCATTCGACTTGCAGGCCTTTAAAACCTATTAAATACCTTTTCTCTATTAAAATTCGTTTTCCTATCGGTCACCACACTCAAAAAGTTAACTTGAATTAATATCAAAGAAAAAACTTGAATATCCCCATTCGACTTGCAGGCCTTTAAAATCTATTAAATACATTTTATCTATTAAAATTCGTTTTCTTATCGGTCACCACGCTCAAAAAGTGTAACTTGAATTAATATTAAAGAAAAAACTTGAATATCCCCATTCGACTTGCAGGCCTTTAAAACCTATTAAATACCTTTTCTCTATTAAAATTTGTTTTCTTATCGGTCACCACGCTGAAAAAGTGTAACTTGAATTAATATCAAAGAAAAAACTTGAATATCCCCATTCGACTTGCAAGCCTTTAAAACCTATTAAAAACCTTTTCTCTATTAAAATTTGTTTTCTTATCGGTCACCACGCTCAAAAAGTGTAACTTGAACGAATATCAAAGAAAAAACTTGAATATCCCCATTCGACTTGCAGGCCTTTAAAACCTATTAAAATACCTTTTCTCTATTAAAATTTGTTTTCTTATCATTATTGTTATCTTATTCATTAATATCAAAGGAAAAACTTGAATATCCCCATTCGACTTGCAGGCCTTTAAAACCTATTAAATACCTTTTCTCTATTAAAATTTGTTTTCTTATCGGTCACCACGCTCAAAAAGTGTAACTTGAATTAATATCAAAGAAAAAACTTGAATATCCCCATTCGACTTGCAGGCCTTTAAAACCTATTAAATACCTTTTCTCTATTAAAATTTGTTTTCTTATCGGTCACCACGCTCAAAAAGTGTAACTTGAAATTATATCAAAGAAAAAACTTGAATATCCCCTTCCGACTTGGAGGCCTTTAAAACCTATTAAAATACCTTTTCTCAAAAAATAGAGTTAGATCATTCAAATGTGGTACATCGAGGTTTTCGATACCTACAAATCGATTGCGGATATTTTTGATATATTCTCATTGCGGATATATTCTCATTTATTCAATAAAAGAAAAAAAAATTGTTTTCTTATCGGTCACCACGCTCAAAAAGTGTAACTTGAATTAATATCTAAGAAAAAACTAGAATTAATATCAAAGAAAAAAAAAATACTGCGTAAATAAAATAAATAAATAATTATAATTGCATAAGTTGATGAAAAATGCTATGCAATAGCTTTACCGCGGCAGTCCCCGAGTGCCACACGTATTTTTTTTTTCCCTTGTGCATATGAATAATAAATGTCAATTTCATTATGATTTGTGTAAATTAAAAAGACTAAAATATGGATTATAGAAATGCATTTCATGGAACACAATGCTTTGGAATTCTTTTTTATTTAAATTTAACCAGCTCGGGATATGTTGTCAGGACAGTAAAAATCTCGGTCGAGTTCGTAGATGGGGTATCCAGCTCAAAGGGGGTGGAAATTTTCATTTGCCCATAATTTCTTTAATATTGAAAATAGGAAAATACTTCAAATCAGACGAATTACCGCCTTACCTTAAAGAACAACTTTTGCATTTAAACTTTTTCGATAACTTCAATTGCTTAAAAGTTACAAGTTGAAAAGTGATTTTTCTTGTAGTGAAGCCGACATTTTCTATAGCTTTCATTGCAAAAATTTACAGTCTGATGCTTATGTCACGTGCAAATGATAGTAAAAAAGATCACTGAAAATATAATAAAATTTTAATCATGTTTTTAAACAATATAATAATATGATTAAAAAAAAAAAAAAAAGTTTAACAGGAAATATGACGTCACAATTACAACAATGTACTGAGAAAAAATGAAATAAAATTTTATCCGTGATTTTAAACAAATAAAATAAAAGTTAATAAAAAAAATAAGTAAATAAAATGATAAAATCAACATATTTTAGGGCTAAGCATATTTAGACTCAGACTTAGCTTTATGACATAGATGCTATAATGTAAAAGTTTGTCATCGTTAAAAAAAAAAAAAAAAAAATTTTGTAAAGCGATGCTAAACGAATTAAACTGGCATGGTAGAAAAGGTAATAAATTTGGGGACATTTAGGTATCCCTTTAACAAATGAACTAGGAACGATTTTAATGAATTTTCCGTTGAAGTTTATTTTCATGAAAATTTAAATTTAAATTAAAGTATTTCATTACTCGAATTCCCTTATTTTGATAAATAAAATTATACCATTTAAAAAAAATAAAGAACACTCTTTTATAGAGTTCTAACAGATGACGTCACAAGCATGTTTGCTGAGTTACAACTGACATCACTGACCCATTTTATCATTGCGGAATAGTGTTACAAATTTATTGTAACACAGTGCTGTAAATGTATTTGTAAAAGCATAAAAAAAATTCGACTACTACGCTTCCAAAGGCATGGAAAATTTAGCATTGTCCTTCAGCAAAGTACGGTTGCTAAGAAGAAAGTAACGTGGTTGTTAGAACTCTATTGAAAAATGAACTAATAAAGGTTTTAGAAAGCTATTACCATAGAATAATAATAAAGGAAGAAGGAGCACGCCGATACTCTTAATGCTTACAAACCTCTTCTAGTGAAATGCCAGCGAAAGCTACTTTTGCACCTCTCAACCTTGAAGTAGGGCACCCATCCTCAGCGCTATTATCGCTGTTTGTTGTGGCAACACAACAGCTTATGTAGAAACACTTATGCTCCTTCTTCCTTTATTATTATTCTAAGGCTATTACATACTTTTAAATCTTTATTAAAAAAAAATTAATTGTTGCCACTCGACATTATACAAATACATCCAAATCCTGTGTCACATACGATAGTTTTGTTAAGTATAGATTTTCTGTTTGCCCTTGGTACCTGCCCCTGATAGGAAAAGTGCCTGGAAACACTTGTATCTAGTATTGTCATTGATTATGAAGTCGTGTGCAAAATTTCTGGTCATTTGGACGACAAGAAGTTGCCGAAAATTGAATTGCAAAATTCTGTTACATACATTAATAGTTGCATCATATCAAGTTAATAAAAGTGTGTTAATTAAAAACCTTGTTAAACGCTTTAATTAATCATTTTAAAATATAAAATTAAAATACTACGTCAATCTTAATACAAATATCGCTTATGGTGAATCGTTCAGAATGTCAGTTTAGGCAAGAATTTAAAATTTACGATTGAGAGTAATACGTTACAGCTTCCTTTGACTTTTTATCTTGTCGAAACAAGATATTGGTCTGTGAAGAGATATGAGGTTTTCGCGTGGAAAGAGAATATGACGCCAAAGCTGCCTTTCTCCATCGCCAAGCTCGCCAAATTTTGTCGCCAAGTCAAAAATTTCGTCATCAACTATCGACTTTTGCCGCCAAATCCAAAATTTCATTGCTAAGTCGCAAGTTTTGTCACCAAAATCTCGCCAAATCATACAATTTACTAAATTCATAACAATTAACATTGAAATTCAGCGGTGCCAAATGGTCAAATGTTAACTAATGTTAATGTTAATGTTCCAGATTATGTGAACCAAAACAGTTTCACTTTACAATTTTTACTCATCTGACAATAAGAATCACAAAAACACAATACAAAACTTTCAATAATTCAATAAAAATTACAATGAAATAACTATCCAAAAACCGCTACCACCTATCTGTATTTGATTTGAACAAAGCCATTGGCTAGGTATTAATGCATATGTAAAATTTATTTACAATTGTAACATTAACGTAAAGGAATCTACCTTTGCCTTTAAGCTTGCCGAAAAGGGATTTTTTAATGTAGCAAGATCTTAGACGCATTTTCAATCACATGTTTTATTAGACTTTATATTTATTTACTGCGCAAACTGAAGGTTTACGTTTGAGAAGGGGGAAAGAACGTCAAAAGAAACAAAATTATTAGCATTTCTTGAACTGAATTGATCATATCCATCAGCGCGTGAATATAAGTATATTGAACGTCCTCTGCATTATGTGTGGGGAGATTCTTGAAAAGAATAATTATAAGATAAAAAACTTTTTATAAACCATGTTTTTAAATTTTCTGTTGAATCATAGCAATAGAAATAACTACCTTAGCACTTTATCAATGCGTATTGTTAGGAAATTGTAAATAATTGTATTTATTTTTGTATAAATTCTTTCAAAGAGGCTTAGTAAGTTGATAAAATGTCGATTTTCTGCATTTCCAGCTATTTTTCGCGTTAAAATGGCTTAATCTTCCCTTTAAAACACATTAAAAAGCTCCAATAGGAAGGTAATGGATTTTGGCGCCAAATTTGGCGACCTTTTACCCTTGACGACTTTTTTGGCGAGAAAATCCATATTGTCGATATTGCAAAGATGGACGTTCAAATCTGATTGGTTAAAGAGTTACGGGAAATTTGAATTTAAAAAAAAAAAAAAATTATACAGACACGACATTATTTCATTATTTAAAACATGAAAATCTGACATTGACAGATTTTAATTTAGTGCCAGAGGCCTACTGCTAAACTTGTTAATATCGACAAATTCTTCTTTAGTAAATTCGTGACGATCTAAATTCCATGATAAAGTTTTCATTAAATCAAACCAATGTGTTTCAGCTGCAGATACTGTAACAAATAACGTTGGAAGTCCAAGTCTTATAGCCGCAAAACAACGTTTTTTCTCTTTTTCCCAATGAGGGGGAGGTGTGCCTTGGGGGGACTCATGTCAAAGGTGTGCCTTGGGGGGGGGACTCATGTCAAAGTTGTACCTTGGGGGGGGGACTCATGTCAAAGTTGGGCCTTGGGGGGACTCATGTCAAAGTTGGGCCTGGGGCGGGGACTCATGTCAAAGTTCGGCCTTGGGGGGACTCATGTCAAAGTTGTACCTTGGGGGGGACTCATGTCAAAGTTGGGCCTTGTGGGGACTCATGTCAAAGTTGTACCTGGGGGGGGACTCATGTCAAAGTGGTACCTGGGGGGAGACTCATGTCAAAGTTGTGCTTTGGGGGGGACTCATGTCAAAGTTGTGCCTTGGGGGGGGACTCATGTCAAAGTTGTGCCTTGGGGGGACTCATGTCAAAGTTGTACCTTGGGAGAATTTTTTATATTTTTAAAAACTTGTAACCTTCGTTATGAGTAATCAAATTATCTACAAAATCTTCATTGAATAAATCCCCATTCAATAAACCGACTGAAATAGGCCCTTACCACTATTAAGAGTGACGTATAAAAATTCGACAACGCTGTACCGACTGAAATAGGCCTCTAGCACTAAAAAAATTTGGTTCTAAAAATGAAATATTATTCCTTTCCGAACAACATATATTTGCTTCATGAACTACATTAGCACTTTATCAATGTGTAGAAAATCTTTAAAATGATAATGACGTCAATTTTTGACCGATGCATAATTTAACTTTTTACAATTTTTCAACGTTCACGCGTTTAATTAAATGTATTTATTTTTATGTCGAAAGCAAATGAACTCATAAATTTTTTTTGGCAACAATTAAATTATAGCTAATATTTTAATGGCTATTTTTATTGCTATTAGGAGCTTATTATTTTCATATTTTAATTAATTAAAAGAATACTTCTCGAAAATTCGAAAATCTGACTTCGAAGTATTGTATTGTCGCCGGGTTCTGAGCTACTGTAGAAGATTCAAATGTCTATCTAGTAGAGTAAAAATAGATTGCAAGATTTGTACCCGACAAACAAACACACACACAAACAAACAAACAAAGAAGAATAGAAGTTAATAAAAACATGGTAAAATTGGAAAAAGAGAAGATATGGAGGGGATAAAATATGTGCACGCATAGTAGGTTAATATCTATAGGTCATCCACGCAAGAACTAAGTAATTTTTTCTGAAAGCAGGACAAGATTTTTTTTTTACTTGTATGCAAAATGGAATTTTTATACATCTATATGTATAGAATAAAATCAATTAAATAATGTTTTCCTAAATAATATTAAATTGTTTAAAAGATAAAATTGGTATAATTTACATTGTTTTATATGATCATAATGGAAAATGGTGTGCACATTACTTATTATTCTTTTGAAAGAAAGCATGAAGTAATTTACACAAAATACGTCCTACTGGACATAATATATGTGGTACATTAAATTATTAAAACAGAATAAAGTTTATATATGTTTTAGAAATTTGCTGCATAATGGCCATGACTAAAAGTCGTTTGCTTAAAATTTATAAATTTTTACTGAGGTGAACAAATTAATTTGGATATTGTATTATTCATTGTATTCAAACTCGAAGAAAAATACTCGAACATCCTTCTATACTTTTCCATCTTGATTATGTATTAAATTATTCAATGATTCAAAGTTGTTTAAACGCCTGATCAATACTAAATTTTCGGAAAGTCGAGAGAAGTCACTCAAAATTATTTATAGTTTGTTTAATAAATTGCTGTTAACTGCTGTAGATTTTCTTTGAATTTCAATGCTATGAATAAATACAATTAAACATACTGCTTTTGTTCTAGGATGGAAGTACGCCATTGATTCTTGCAGTCGAAAATGGATACCCAGGAATTGTGCAAAAACTGTTGAAGAAAGGAGCTGATCCTAAGCTACTTCGACAGGTATAAATTTTTATAATTTTTATAATTTTATTTACTTTAAATTTCGCTTAATTAAATTTCGTTTTCACTCATTCAAAGTTTATGCAGAACTATATTCTCAGATAAATTATAATTTATATATAATATATATATATATATATATATATATATATATATATATATATATATGTATATATATCTGTATATATATATAAATTACGTGTCACGATGTTTGTCCGGGGTAAACTCCTAAACTAAGGAACCGATTTTAATGAAATTTTGCACACTGTGTGCAGTTTGGTCCAACTTGAGAGATAGGATAGTTTTTATCTCAATTTATTGTCACAATATTGTTTTATTGCAATTATTTGTTAATTATAGACCTTTATTAAAGTTGCTCCAAAATATCTGTGAGTTCCATTAATTTAATTGTTGCCAAAAAAAAAAAAAAAAAAAAAAAATACGAGTTCATTTTTTTTCGACATTAAAACAAATACATTTAATCAAACGTGAACGTTAAAAAATTATAAAAAGTTAAATTATGCATCTCACGAAAATTGACGTCATAATCAATTTAAAGATTTTATACACATTGATAAAGTGCTAATGTAGTTCGATCATAGATATAGTAATATATATATAGATCTCTCATCCCCATGTTATCGTACAAAGATTTTTGATGCCGAAAAAAAAAATAAATAAATAAAAGCTTTGGAAACAGCCATTAAGTGGTATTGAGAAAAAAAAAAAAAAAAAAAAAAAAAAAGAAAGAAAGAAAGAAATATGAATTTGAAACTGTATCTGGAGTCTTCCATTCCCCTTTAGCAAATAAATTATTCATAAATTTTATTTGCTAAAATATTAGTATGTATTCCCGTGTGTATTCACTCGGGGAAAGACGGCCATATTTTGGTAAAAACGTCGTCTTTTCCCAAATGAAAAGGAATAACTTTTTTCTCCCCAATGATCACTCTATTCTATATATGCTCCTATGTTAATTGCCCACTGGATTTTTTGTAAGAAATTATTAAAAATCGAGGAAATTTATTTCCCGATTTTAATCCTTATATTTGGGTATAAATATGTGTTAGTTATCGCGGGTGTTAGATTGAATCATTTTGCTGTCAAATTGACAAAATTTTAATTTTAAATTTCAAAACTCTGTCGCCCTTGGCTTTTATTATTATTATTATTATTATTTGGCGATCAAAAGCGTAACACGAAAATATACATGCCAGATGTATGCATTGTACGAAATGTAATATGTATTATTCATTGTACGTATGTATGACATGTAATATGTATTGTACGAAATATTGTTTCATATTATTCATTACTCTTTTAATATAAGTTGTTAAAATAACCATGATTTTTGAAAGGAATTAAATATTTTCGCCAGATAATTTGGCGATAATCTTTTTTTTTTCGCCAAGGATGACAGAAATGAAATCTATTCCGCTGCAAAATATTAATATCTTACATCAGATATTTTATTTAGACATTTGAAAACAAATTTGACTTCAAACTATGATAGAATATTTACCATTTTCCTTTTAATTAGTATATTATTAATATATTAAAATTTAAAAGCATGGTATATAAAAAGGTTTTTTTTTTTTTTTTTTTTTTTTTTTTTTAAATCTTATAATTATTCTTATCTTAATCCTCAATGTTTCCCATCTTTATTAACTTGAATTTACTATTAAAATTTTAACATACTCAAAAACTTCTCATCACTTCGTTAAAATACACTAAACTTTTCCAAAATCTTTTTCTATTTAAAATGATACATGTATTTACTTTAAATGTCCAATATTTCATAAGATTTCCAATTTTAAAGTTTTAAAATATTTATCAAATTTACTTATTTTTCTGGTTTAGCCTTATTGTTTTCCTTAAGGCAACTACAGCTGTTGCCCTCTTTAAAATATTTAAAATGATGAGGTCATTTTATAGTAAAATTATCCATTATAGCATATATTATATTTCACTCCTCCATAAAAATTGATTTTAAAATCGTCTGTTTCTTTTATACTTTTATTTTAATAGAATTTAATTTATATATTAGTCATTTTAGCAATTTTATCCAAAGTAGCATTAGAAATAATATATATCACTTCTCCATTAAAATTTATAGGACCCTACAATAAAATTAATTTGTGCTTAATATCAACACTACGAAAATGTTTATCAATCGCTTCCAAATTTTGACCTAAGTTTCAAATCTCAACCCTGTGGGTTTTTACATCGGCGACAACGTTTTCGTCTTTGTTCGTAAATAATAATTTGACTGTACTAAATAGTTTACAGCCGTATAATTCAACGTATAACTTAGTCACAGCAACGCGTGGCCGGGTCTGCTAGTATATTTATATATTCTTTTAGTAGTATTTTATATCGAATTCTTTACAAATCAACATACTGAAATCATTCGGCATGAAAAATTTGGCATCCCGATAACTTCCGAAATAATGAATCAAGTTGAATCAAGGTTTGACAGAGACAGTAGCATTACTTTACAAAGATCTTCGATGATTTCGCTGAGAAAATTGCTCCACCGTTTTGTTTTCAACTAGTGATAATTTGAAAAATCTAAACTTAACATTAAAAAACGTATTAAAGACATAAATTTCTTAAATATCAATGTATACATGACCATACAAGGGTATAGATAAAATTTATTAATGAAATTATCCAGAATCTTGTTTCTAAATGGCTGCCACTTCAAATCAATTAATTCGAACCAAAGTCGCACATGTGATTTACCATAAAAATATCTTGGGAAATACTTCCAAACATACACAACGCATTACAATAATTAACCTGTTCACTCACATGACGTGACAGTTTCTACAACCTACCGGCCCATTCAGGCAGCCCTATGGCACTACTTGCCCCCTTGCACAACTATAACCCCGGTCTCTCCTACTACATTATATGTAACCACTATTCTTTTCTTTATTAAACGTTTGTGAATGTTAAAAAGGAGTCTGTTTTACTCTGTGGTCTCATTTAAACGAACTCTAAAATAATACAGTAGTATGCTGTGTAAAGTTGCAATATGAATATTTTTAAAAAACACTCGCGAGTACCTTGAAAACGAATACATGAACCGTGTATCTTTCTTTAATTTAAAAGAAATTATGAATTTTTTTTCCCATAAAAAAAAAAAAAAAAAATCTTTTTAAGATGATGTTTATGGGCACAAAATTCACTTTCTGTATTCTGGATTGAAAAAGTATTTTGGTAAATAACAATTTTAATACATAACACAGGTTTACAAAAATGAAGCTGTCAAAAGTTGATTTGATGATTTCAGGTGATCTTTATGTTTCTTGATGTGCTGAAACCGAAAATGCAGCCCATTTTTCTCTATCATGTATAGATTTTTGTGAATACAGGGTGTTTAACGGCACAATTTTTTACATATACCATCATAACAATAGGTTGGTTGGTTGGTGAGTATGGTTTTACGTCGCACTTGTGCTGCGCAATTACCGCAATAAATATCCAAAATTAAAATCATGGAAATATACAGTAAAACATGCCATATAAATATATTGGCGAAAGAGTAATGGAAGAAATTGTATAGGTAGGCACCCTTTATTGACAAAAATCTATACGTGATAGAGAAAAACTGGCTTCATTTTCGGTTTCAGCACCCCAAAAAACATGAAGATCAGCCAAAATTATAAAATCAAAATTTTACATGTCGACCTGTGTAATTTAAGTTGTTAATTGGTATAGGAAAATGAAGAAAGACGTTTTGTTATAACTAGAACAATAAAAATTTCTCTTTGCTATGTAGTACTTTCACAAAACTGTCTCATTTAAAACATTTTTTTATTATTATTTATTTTATTTATTTATTTATTTATTAACATACTTTTTATATTTGTGCATTTCATTTATTCTAATTAAAAAACTTTTTCACACACTATAAAATTAATGAAAATCCTACCGGTTTCGAAAGGACATGGCCTTTCTTCCTCGGGTGTCTTCCCCTTTAGTGTCTTGCTTTGCCTCCAACGTCGTAGCACGTGTTTTCCCCTCTGGAAGAAATACCACGTCTTTTAGAAATCGGTAGTGTTTTCATTAGTTTTATGGTATGTGAAGAAGTTTTTTAGTTAAATTATTGATTGGATACCAGTTATTTTATTTAGTATATCATTTATTTTTTTAGGATGGGAGAAATGCGTTGATGTTAGCTGTTGCAAAGAACGACAACAGATCGTTCACGCTAATCTGGAATTACTGGGACAAGAATAATTTTTGGGAACTAAATAATACTGATTCGGTAAGTGAGTTTCTTCCCCCCCTAAACGTGGTAATTTTTTACCAATTTTGTAAAATACCTGTGTCCTGTACTTTTAAAAATTCTTTTTTGGATCTTTATCCTATATACACAAGTTTGGAATGCAAAAATAATTGGTTTTTATTACTTTTGATAAATGATGTTTGTGAGTTACAGAAATTTGTCGATATAATCAATCCCTACGAGTACAGTTGGTAACAAAAGTGTCCGAACACTAGCAAAAATTCCTATGCAAAAAAGTACACTTCGTACGATTTTGTTTAATAAATCCTTATCGAATCATGTTCTTACACTGGCTATGATCAGGATTCGATTAGGATTTCTTTAAGAAAACCGTATGAAGTGTACTTGTTTTACATAGGAATTTTTGCTAGTGTTCGGACACTTTTGTTACCGACTGTACATAATAGCAAAAAGGTGTGATTTGGTGCGTGTTAAACTTTATCGTATATTACCAGTGCTATAAAAAAAATTCTGAAAATCTATTAACTGAAATTCAAAATTTTAAATGTTCTGAAAATTTAAAAAATCCAGTCTGCTATTAAATATTTTTTCTCATGTTTAGATTAATAATTTAGCAGTATATTCTAAGCATATTTGGATATTTTTCCGTGGATTTATTTATAAATGATTACTATTTTTAGACATTTTTGTGTTTGAATGCAGAGACAGCGTGAAAATTTTCGTCACTCAAAAACAAAAATGTAACGAAATAATCTAATCTATCACTCGACAATGTGATATCCAAAATAGATTTACAAGGTACTTTTTAAATATAATAAAGTAAGATCAAATAAAAAAAGAAAGAGAAATATTTTAAAGGAATCAATTTAAATTTTATTTAAAAAATTGAAATTTAGAAATTAATTTTTTTTTAAATTTAAATAATATTTTTGAATTTTAATTAAAATTGTTATATTTTAGTCCATATAAGTGCAAAATTTTATAACTCTAAGTCAATAATTTAAAAATGATTTTAATTGCCCACCATCCACCAAAACAATTTTTGCAAATTACTGAGTTAGAGTTATAAAATTTTGCATCTATGTATTAATAGGCAAGCATAAAATTTGTAGTCCCTTTTTAACATATTAATTATGGGAGTAGAGGGTTGAAAATGGTATCATTCGAAAGGTATGGTTAGCTGGAAGGTGCGAATACAAATATTATTTTCTTATGATGTCAAGAAGGTATTTAAAAATACATTTATTTTTTATGCATTTTACCCCATTTTTCCCTTTTATACACGTATTCCTTTACATTAAAAAATACCTAAAAGTAGAAAGTTGTTAAATCTGGCAATTTCATAAAGCTCAAATAAAACCATAGACACAGTAATTTGTATAATGTAGCATCACTATACGCAAGCAAAGTGATGACGTCACTGTCTGTCCATGGAGCCATGAAAAAGATTTTCTATGTTAATCGTCCATTGGATTTTTTGTAAAAAATTATTAAAAAATAACGGAAATTATCTGCCGATTTTAATTCCGATATTTGAGTATAGTTATATATAAGTTACTGTCTACATGTGTTTAATTGAGTTATTTTTTCTGTAAAATTGATAAAATTTTAATTTAAAATCACAAAACTCCAGAAAAAAAAAAAAAAAAAAAAAAAAGGCAAACTTCCAGTTTCGAGTGTAAACATAAACATTTCATTTCAAAGGGTGATATTTAAACAATAAATATTCAACTAATATACTAAATAAAAGGAAAATGGATTTGTTACTAACTGCTACATGTATAAGTAGACGATACGGAAAAAATTCCGATTTCCGTTTTTTGCTGAATTTACATGTTTTGAGCTTTCTTTACGTTTCAATTAACTGAAATTGGCTACTTATTTTTTAAAAAAGTGTCTTTATTGCTAGCTTTTGTGAGTAGAAAAAGCAAGTAGAAGATACATAAAAACTTTTGATTTCCGGTTTTTGATGAATTTACACGTTTTGTGATTTTTTTTGCATTTTAATTAAGTGAAATTGACTACTTATTTTTATTTTTAAAAAGTGGATTTATTATTATTTCCTCTGCATATATGAGTAGAAAATATAAGATTCAGAAAAGTTTTAGATTTTCGGTTTTCGATAAAGTTACACGTTTTAAAATTTCCCGAACTCAATTCGACCATTTTTGAAAAATATCTTTTTTTTTTTTTTTTTTTTTTTTTTGTTCAAACACTGTACTTTATGAACCAATCGAATTAATTTAACAGAATTTGATACTTGGTTGGGCCTTGGTTTGACGTGGTACCTATTAGCTTCTGGGCTGTATCACACAACAAGGGGCGTTTTCACGTTGCGATTTTCTCTCATTTCAAGAAAGGCTAACATCTACAGAGAGAAATAGTTACAAGTGAATATCGGCAAACAATTGCCGCAGCTGTGTTGCAATTGCATTCCGTTTAGGACAAGGCAATAACTTTGCTTTGCCTCGCTTTGCAAAAAAAAAAAAAAAAAAAATGGTCGAGTTTCGACCACTGGGCGATACTAGTATTTATAAATATGCAAAATTTTATAACTTTAAAAGAAATATTTTTAGTGAACAATATATTTTTATTGTTTTATTTTATTTTATTTATTTATTTATTGTAAATTGCTGTGTTAAAAAAATTTCAGTTTTGCATACACATGCATTAAAAAAATAACTAAATGTTTTTTTCGGAAACTGTTTAATTTTACAAAGTAAAATTCAAAATTTTAAATTAAAGAAATGTTTAAAATGTTTCCTGAAAACTTATTTTAATCTTTTCCTTCAAAATTTCATCTATAAAGTTCAATAGTACATTCTAAACATATTTGGGTATCTTTTAATCTATTAATTGAAACGTTAATTTTTTTTTAAATATTAATTTTATATACGTTACAAATTTGATATTTTTGCAAATTTTTAAAATTCAAACATAAAAATGTATTTTGTAATGAATACATGAAGTGATGCCTAAATATATTTAGAATATACTGTTAAAATTAATATTGTAAAAAAGCAAAAATAATTCAAATTTAGTTGTCAGAAAGCATTCTAAATATTTTCCTAAAAAATAAAAATTTTAAATTTACATTCCAAATATAAATTCTTTGTTTTCGAGAATTTTTAATAAACTTGTCATTGTTTTATTTCATTGCGTATGCATGAAAAAATTTACACTTCTAAGACAGTAATTTACGGAAAATATTTAGAACATCTACTGCCATGCACTTAATATTATACTATTTTAGAACAAGCAGCGCACGTTTTTTTAGAAACTTATGAGAACTTGCATACAAGAAGTTCTTCTCAGAACCATACCTGACACTATTCTAATTAATATTCCGGAACTTTTTTAGTACCCGCCTTTTTTTTTTTTTTTTTTTTTTTTTTTTTTACGCCAGCTTTTTACGCAAGTTTTTTTTTTTTTTTTTTTTTTTTTTTTTTTTGAGAGAGCATTTTTCTTTTTATTTAATCGTATTTACTTGGAGGAGAAAATTACTGTAAAAGGATAATACGGGAAAAAGGGTGAATACTAAGAATGCTGTGGGATATTAATTAGAATATTTGAAGGTATTCAGATTGTTTCTCTAAAACCGACGTTGAAAGGTACTCAAGTATTTAACGTTCTTTGGATCGTACAATAGAAAGTCTTCATGGTAACCAAGTAGATGTCTGTAACAACACGTTCACTTGGAACGTTTTAGAAATTGTTTGTAAAATTTATTTTGAATGCTTAAAGAACGTTTTCATTGTAGAACAATTTTTTAACGCTCAGAGTTTTGGCTGTTGAGTAAATTGAATACTCAGAGAACGTTTTGATTGTAGAACTATTTTTGAATGCTCAGAGAACGTTTTGGTTGTAGAACTAGTTTTGAGTGCTCAGAGAACGTTTTGCTGTTGCTTCGGAAATCGACGCACCAAAAAGGAGTTATCCAAAAGAGACGAAAATTGGTAGATGTGATGTACATGCGAAGAAAAACAAATGATTACAGTTTCAGTAAATTTGAATGGTTTAGTCAAGAGAAACGGCCTCACAAATGTCAATAAGTCAATAACGCATAGGTCCCTTCTGACTCTTATGTAAGCAGTTATTCGGCTTAGTATTAATTGATAGAGTTAGCAGATATGCTCCTGCGATATATCATGCCAAATTCTGTCCAATTGGCGCGTTGGATTTTCAAAATCCTGAGCTGGTTGTAGGACACCCAGGTAACACATAACGTTGTTATAGCGTTGCAAAGAAGTCTGAACAGGGAAAAATTAGTTGTACAACGTTATAATAACGTTATGTGCTACTGGGGACCTTTATATGATTCTCCAAGCGTCCTCAGTAGGTGAGAGATCCGGCAACTTTGCTGGCAAAAATAACATTAGGCAAGCAGGAAAACAAGCAGTAGAAACTATCTCTGTGCGCGGACGGGCATTATCATGCTAAAAAGAACTATCAGGATTGCGTGATATGAAAGGAAACACAACGGGGCATCGAATGTCGTCGAAGCACCGCTGCGTTGTAAAGAAGCCATGGATGACAACCAAAGGGATCCTGCTATGAAAGGAAATGAAATTCCAAAAAATCACTCCTGGTTGTCGGGCAGTATAGCTGGCGACTGTCGGGTTGGAATCCCCCTTCTTTTCGGGGCGTCTCCAGACGCGTCTTCGCTGGTCATCGGGACTCATTTCGATGTGGTACTCATCACTGAAGAGAATTCTACTCCATTTAGTGGCATTCCAGTTCAAACGGTCCTAATATCATTGCAAACGTGCTTGTCGGTATACAAAGTATAATAGTACTCTGCACAAGGGGCTCCGTGAGCTTAACCCCATTTCTCTGAACCACCTATTAATGATCTTTGAAGTCACTGGAGTGAGTACCAGTTGCACTTAGGATCAATGATAATGATGAATTGGGGAGTACTGCTCTGACGATTGATCGATTCTCATGTTCTGTCCTCTCTCTAGGGCGATCGTTTCCTCCCTGAAACTGTGTTCGGCTATGTTTCACCCATTCCTGTCAATATAATCTAATAGTGGCATCGCTCCTATTCAATTGTCAAACAATTCGCAGGTTAAACCAACTGGCTTCTTTGAGCCCAAATGCACAACTTTCTCAAACGCTGTCATCTGCGCAAATTTTCTGCACACCTGTATTCGAAGCATAGTTACTGTCTATCTAAGTAGACGGAATGGAATTCTCGAAGAATTTACGACCTAGAATCAAAATTTCTAACTTTTATTATTTTGCCATTTGCGCAGTTAAGATGCGATGCAGCGTCACATGCTCATTCGATGGCAGCCAAACAATAAAATTTTGCATTTTCCATCGAAAACTGTATGCATGTCAATTTGTGTCCAGTTTGCATTACTCCTTCTTGGTGTGTCGCTTTTTTTGTTATAGAGTGTATATATAATGCAATTCGATTTTTTTTTTTTTTTTTTTTTTTTTTTAAAAAAGCTTTTAAATGTCGTATGCTATTTTCACACTTTTTTCCTTAATTTTACAATATTATGGTTTAAATTCATATTCTAATTGTGCATTATTTTGTGTATTCATTGGGAAGTTTGTTTTTAAGAAATCTATATATATAAAAGAGTACTTCCACTCACTTACTCACTCACTGACTCATCAACGCACAGCAAAATCTACTGGGGCTGCTGACTCGAAATTGGGTCAGATTTTAGAACATGTAGTGTAAGCACCCCCTAAGAAGCGACTTTGCGAAATTCGCCCGCCAAGGATGGGTGGGGAGGGAAGACGTGATTTCACAGAAACCTACATATCTCAAAGAAAAAACCAGATATCTGTAAAATTTTTGCATTAAAACATAGCTAACACAAATGCCTAAAAATCAGTTTCTGGAATTTTGGAAATTCGGTCCACAAGAGGGGGTGCGTGGCAAAATGTGATTTCGCATGCGCAAAAAGTGATTTCTTAAAAAACATTCATATCTTAAAGAAAAAAACAGATACGTGATATTTTTATTTCAAAATATAGCTAACACAGATACCTAAAACCCAATTTCTGGAATTTTAGAAATTCGGCCCCTAAGGGGGGACAGGGGGCAAAACGTGATTTCACAAAAACCTTTATATCTCAAAGAAAAACACAGATATCTGTAAAATTTTTGCTTTAAAATATAGTTAACACAAATACCTAAAAACTAATTTTTGGAATTTTAGAAATTCAGTCCCCAAGCGGAGGGGGAGGAAGCAAAACTTTATCTATATTATATCTTCTATATAATAATATAGCTATTTCTTCTATAATAAAGTTTTAAAAATAATTATTTTAATTTTTAATTGTTGCCAAAAAATTTACGAGTTGACTTTTTTTTCGACATATAGTAAGATATATTTTCACGCGAATAGTAAAAGAAATATTAAATAAAAATAAAAAAAAAATATATATATATATACAGACACGACATTATTTCATTATTTAAAACATGAAAATCTGACATTGACAGATTTTAATTTAATGCCAGAGACCTACTGCTAAACTTGTTAATATCGACAAATTCTTCTTTAGTTAATTCGTGACGATCTACATTCCATGATAAAGTTTTCATTAAATCAAACCAATGTGTTTCAGCTGCAGATACTGTAACAAATAACGTTGGAAGTCCAAACTGTCTTATAGCCGCAAAAAAACGTTTTTTCTCTTTTCCCCAATGAGGGGGAGGTGTGCCTTGGGGGGGACTCATGTCAAAGTCGTACCTTGGGGGGGACTCATGTCAAAGTCGTACCTTGGGGGGGACTCATGTCAAAGTTGGGCCTGGGGGGGACTCATGTCAAAGTTGGGCCTTGGGGGGACTCATGTCAAAGTTGCGCCTGGGGGGGACTTATGTCAAAGTTGGGCCTTGGGGGGACTCATGTCAAAGTTGTACCTTGGGGGGGACTCATGTCAAAGTTGGGCCTTGGGGGGACTTCATTCAATAAATCCCCATTCAATAAACCGACTGAAATAGACCCTTAGCACTATTAAGAGTGACGTATAAAAATTCGACAACGCTGTACCGACTGAAATAGGGGTACCTTGGGGGGGGACTCATGTCAAAGTTGTGCCTTAGGGGGACTTCATTCAATAAACCCCCATTCAATAAACCGACTGAAATAGGCCCTTAGCACTATTAAGAGTGACGTATAAAAATTCGACAACGCTGTACCGACTGAAATAGGGGTACCTTGGGGAGGACTCATGTCAAAGTTGTGCCTGGGGGGGAACTCATGTCAAAGTTGTGCCTTGGGGGGACTTCATTCAATAAATCCCCATTCAATAAACCGACTGAAATAGGCCCTTAGCACTAATTAAGAGTGACCTATAAAAATTCGACAACTGTACCGACTGAAATAGGCCTCTAGCACTAATAATAAATTTGCTTAAGCTATGACAAAATGACGTCATTATTAAAATTAAATAATGATAATAATAAAAATCCAACATATTTCTTAAAATTTTGTTTCATAACCTTTTTTTAACGTACCTCAATTTTAGATTTCTTTTTAATAGTGTTTTTATTTATTTACTAGCAGGCTTTGCCCGCTTCGCTGGTCACTAAATTTAAAGGAAACTCTTTTCTATATAGCTTTATAAAAATAAAATAAAATACTAAAATTGCTCAAAAGCTCGCTTCGGATCCCTGCTGCCTTCGGTAGCGATTTGGTCATCCGCTAAAACTCGGGCGCTTGTCCCTATTACCTGAGACAATGGTTTACCAATAGGCTTGCATTAAGTCCTTATTAGATAACAGTTTCGAAATAGATAGTATCGAAAAAAAAAATGAAGTATCCCCTTTATATTTGAATCCCAGTTACATATGAACAACACTATACGTGGTGCACATAATATTTGCTTTTACGTTATTTCCTATGTTTATTTTGTTTATCCCCGATCAACCATAAAAATGATAACAATTTCACGTTAAATATTATAATATGCTATGACCGGCTACGTCTGTTGCATGAGACAATTAATTTTTTGTGGTTATTAGTATTCATGGTTTGTAAGCATGATCATAGTACCGCCTTAATATAGCTCTCTTTGGCGACTTTTGAATTTTTGTCACCATTGTAGATTTTATCCCTTGTAAAAATAAGACTTAATACCTTGTAACAATATGCTATGAGCGCTATTTCTGACATATTTTAGACAACTAAACTTTTAATGGTTATATATATTTCCCATTAAGCATATTTTTATTTTCATTTATTTATTTAAATATTGATGAAATTTGAACTTCAATTTGGTCTAGTGTTGTTGTACAGGCTGTATACTACACGTTTGTGTTTGTGAAAGAAAATTTATAAAATACATACATTAGTTAATTTTAAAAAATCTAATTGTCCGATCGATAAGCTGTTTAATCCGTTGGATTCACAAAAATTGCATCTTTCATTTGGTATCTTATTTGTAACGATACGACTGATATTTCTAATTTTTTTAATTTACTTTCCTCATTTTAAATACATGTAATTTTTATTGTTCACGTTTTTTTTTTTTTTTTTCCGTCGAAAAAATAATGATAATTTTTTTGGCAACAATTAAATTAAGGAATAAAATTAAATATTTTAAATAAATGTAATTTTTATTGTTCACGTTTTTTTTTTCTTTTTTTCTGTCCGAAAAAGAATAATTTTTTTTGGCAACAATTAAATTAAGGATTAAAATTAAATGGCCAATTTATAAGTTATTAGAAGGTTTTTATTTTAAGATTTTAATTAATTAAAAGAAATCTAAAACAAAATTCGAAAATCCGGCTTCGAGGTGCATCAGGGGAGGTCATTACGAATCAACATGCAAATTTTTGTAGCTCAGCCATCAGCCGTTAGGAACACACCTAAACTTTATTGAATAGCAATAAAGTTCAAATTGACTCTAGAAAACGTTTGTATGGGAAATAGAAAAGGGCTGTTTTTAGGGTTTTCCCGGAAATTATTCAATTTTTTCTCGCCTTTTACACCTTCCCTAGACCTTCACGAACATTTCAAGACTAAGATAAGATAAATCCGTTCAGCCGTTCTCGAGTTTTAGTGAGACTAACGAACAGCAATTCATTTATATATATATAGAAGATTGGCACGTATATTACGTTTGGCATGAAAGCTAATTCAGCATTATATTCAGATTTACTCATAATGCAAGGTAATTTTTAAAATTTTGATGCTGAAGAAGATACGACATTTTTCGCCAAGGAGTCTACTTTCGGGATAGCCACTTTAAGCCAAGTAGCCCATAAAGCATATAAGCAAATAAATTATAAAATATTGAGAAAAAAAAAGGGCGGGGGAATAGAAAGAAAGAAACATAAATAATAATCTCATAAATTTAGTATTTTTGTTTAAAATGGTGACAAAAATTCAAAAGTCATCAATGGGAGATATAATAAGCCTGTACCACAATAAGGTTAAATATTTATTTATTTATTTTTCTATATACGAACCACTGTTAACTAATTATGAAATACATATAGCCACAAAAAGTTAGTTGTCTCACAGCATATTGTAATATTATACCTATTTGACGTGAAATCGCTGTCATTTTATGGTAGGCTGATCAGTTCAAAGTACTTTTATAATAGAGTAGCGTTAAAAAATGCTACAATTATCCAATTATGGATGCATTTTTTCATTTCTAATAAATAAGGACTAAAAATAAAGTATTACCGATTAATAATTTACTTTCTACAATTTTTCAAAACTTAGAAAAATGCCTTCAAAAATAAAAGACGTCCCTATTTGTCCCTAGAAAATGGGGACGTTTGGTCAGTATATTTATGGTCGACAGAAAAAATAGAATAAATATAGGAAATAACGTAAAAGTAAATATTATGTACAATACGCATAGGGTTGTTCATATGTAATTAATATTCAAATATAGAAGGGCTACTTAAAATTTTTTTTATACTGTCTGTTTCGAAATCGTTATCTGATAAGCACAAAAGTGGAAGCCCACTGGTATGACATTGTATGTCGCATGCAATAGCGACACACACCCGAAGCGAGCTTTTGAGCAGTTTCAATGAATTTTATTTTTATTTATATTTTTTATTTATTTTTTAAGAATTTTCTTTAAATATAGTGACCAGCCAAGCGGGTAAAATTTCCCCGAAGAAATCCATAGGAGCTGAGGCCACAATTTTTAGTGTGTGGCTTATTTACGCGTATCCTACATCCATTGCAACGGGATTTTGAGATTTTCTCCATTTTCCTCCTTAAAGAAGGGAGAGCAATAAAGACGTTTCCAAGCATAACTTTGTTTAAAATTATCACAGTAAGATTAATTTGTATGTGTGGGTTGGTTATGCGTTCTCAACACGCACTATCAAGTAATTTCTCTCTGCATCTCTCCTTTAAGGTCGGAGTGCGGGCAAAAACACGTTTTTAAGAGTAACTTTGTTCCACAGTGCCTCAGAAAAGCGATTTTTTTATATGTCGGGTGGTTACGCGTACTCAACACACACACTACAAAGAGGCTTTGTGATGAATTTCCACCCTACCGCGGTCTTGGGAGGTGGGGTCAAAAAACATGCATCCATGTGTAACTCTGCACTAAATTATCTTAGGAAGGAGATTTTTTATGTGTGGTTCGATGTGCAGGGGGGTAAAAAACACGCTTTAAAATATAATTCTGTTTCAAATAATCTCAGGATTTCGATTTTTTTTACGTCTGGTTAGGTATGTGTATGCAAGATGCACTATAAAGGGATTTCGCGAAATTAACCTCTCCCTCTTCTGGGGCTGGCGTTGGCAAAAAACAAGCGTAAGTATACTCCACATTACCTTAGAATGATGAATTTTTTTGAGTGGGTTTTGATTAAGTGCATGCATTATGCACATTGATGGGAGGAAATTTTGCGAAACTTTCAACATTACCCATTAAGGAGAGGGTGTAAAAATTAGGTAAGGTACTGCAGAAGCCATTGGGGCTCAAGATTCAAAAAGTCTGGGGAGCAGGAAAACTACTACCAAAGGTAGCGGAAACTTTAACTTACATTTTGACTCTTTTTTTTTTTTTTTTGAGATTTTTTTTATTATTAATGATATGAAATATTGAGAATTCATTTCGATATAATGACCAGCGAAGCGGGCAAAGCCTGCTAGTATTTTTATATTTGAATGCTAAAATTTCACTCGAATTTCAGAAATTTTGAAATTAAAATTGTGTTTTAAGGCCCAAAGTAAGAAGAAAATTACAATGGTTGCACGGTCATACTTGAATGTCTATCTGGAAGTCGAACTGTAAATTTAAATAATTTTTTCTTAAATGACGACGTAAGGAGCTAAAAGTAAGGATTTTTTTTTTAATATTCGTTATGAGAATAAGCTGTTTAAAAACAAACATTTTTACTTTCTTCTATATTCAACAGAAGAAAGTACTGGATTCGTAACAATTTTTGACTTCTGGTTTTCGACGGATTTACATGTTTCGAGAAATCTAAAATACGATTTACTCTCTTTAGAAAATGTCTGTTCCTCTGTCTGTATGCGTGTGTGTGAGACAAACATTTTGTGGCAACGGTATCTCTAAAACTACTGCTCAGATTTGTATATAAATTTATATGTAGATGCACCTTGACCTGAATTAGTGCCCATCAACTGTTGGTGTCAACCGCTCAAAAGGTGGCGCTGCTATACAGCGATTTCCGCAATTTAAGGGGAGACGACATCTCAGGTTCTATTGTATATAATTAAACAAAACTTGATATGTAAGAAGTTCATTATGAGATACTATGCTGATTCAGTTTGAATGCTTATCAGCCAACAGGTGACGCTGCTATGCAGCGATTTTCACAATTTGTTGGAAGGCTATATCTCAGGTGAGATAAAAATTATAAAAACGCATTTATTAAGATGTTATTTATAGACAATAAAAATGTCTTTCTTTGGATATTTAGTATTAGTTTTCTCTAAGATGAAAATCATTTGTATTCATCATATTAGATAATTTGAATAAGTAATAGTTTTAATAAATTATTTGCTCTTAGTGAATTTGTTTTAGAAAATATAGAAAAAAATCTTATGATAACCACAGTATACTAGTTTTCCTCTGTTTCTTTTTCTTTCTTTTTTTCTTTTCATTTTTCTTTTTTGTTTTGTTTACATTTTTTTTACTTTACATTTAGATGTAAAACCTATTCTTCCAGAGTGTAAAACCTATTCTTCCTATATTTTCAGATGCTAAAGCTATTTTTTAAACAAATTTTAAATATGACTTTTTCAAATACATTTTTACTTTCTTCTATATTCAATAGAAGAAAGTATTGGATTCGTAAAAATTTTCGACCTCGGGTTTTTGATGCATTTAAACGTTTTGAGAGCTGTAGAACATGATTTGACCATTTTTTAAAAATGTCTGTCTGTCTGTCTGTCAGTCTGTGTGTGTGTAACAAAATTTTGTGGCAACTGTATCTCAGGAACTACTGCACAGAATTTCATACAAATTGGTATGTAGTTGCACCTTGACATAAATTAGTGCTTATCAACTTTTGGTAAAAATTGTTTTACCGGTTGCGTTGCTATCCGGCTTTTTCTAAATTTTTAACATGGTGATATAGGACAAAATTTTGTATAAATATAAATAAAGAGAATTATTTTTTAGTAATCATTATGAAATTTACAAGCATTATTTATAATAGAGATAGTCAACTGGGAAAATTTTTTTGTATGTGTAGGAGCCTCGCCAACCCCCTCTGTGGGAAAGTTTCCCCTCGAGGGGAGTAAATTTTCAAGATGGGTATCTTTCGAAAGGTCTCGTCAATACCTTTAAAACGAATGGTTGAACCTTAAATCTGTGATAATTTGAAACGAAGTTATCGATTTTTTTTATTTTTAACGAAAAAACTTAGAAAAAAAACGTAATTAGAAAAAAAAAAAAAAATAATAACGAAATCTAACCAAACTTGGTATTTAGTTGGCCCCTGACATAAACTGGTGCTGATTAGATTTGGGGATCAATCGCTCAACAGGTGTCGCTGCGATAGTATTATTTCTAAATTTTTAACATGGCAGTATAAGTCAAAATTTCGTATAAATGTACATAATGAGAGTTATTCTTAACATGTGATTGTAAAATTAATATGAATTATTGATAATAGTAGTAGTTAATTAGGAAAAAAAGTTTGTGCATGCAGGGGCATCGCTTCCCTCCCTGGGTGGAAGTATCCTCCAGGAGGAGGGTGTAAATTTTTAAGATGGGTATCTTTCGAAAGGTCTCGTCAATACCATTAAAACGAATGGTTAAACTGTAAATATGTGATAATTTAAAGCAAATTTATCGATTTTTTTAACTTAAAAAAACAAAAAAAAACTTAGAAAAAAAATCGTTTTTTTTTTCTTATATTGTTACTGAGTGAATTTATATAGGAAAATATAGAAGAAAGTCTTGTGGTGGCCACAACATACTAGTTTTTTAACTGATGCTATTCAGAGCTATATGTAGCTCAATCTAACAAATGAAATGGCTCCAAACTTAGTATGGAGACTAATGTTGATATAGCAAGTGCGATTCCGCGAAAAAAAAAAAAAAAAAAAATCCAAAAATAGCCGACAGGAAATACTTACGGCGTTGCACAATGTAAAAGCGTTACATTAAAAAAAGAAAATAATAATAACAAATAAAAGTTACAGTTAAATGTTAAGCTTTATTCACAACATTAACTTTCCTGAGAAGGAATTCGAACACATTCAATATGACCGCCATTTTCAGATATTACATCGTGCATTCTCTGCACAACATTCTCTATGGCCGCACGCAACATGTCACAAGGAATATTCCGCACTCTTCTTGATATGTTGTCCTTTAATATACTCAAGTGTGTGACTCTACCAACATAAACTTTCTATTTCACATAAACTCATAGCCAAAAGTTCATGAATGTAGGTGAGAGGAACGAGACGGCTATGCAACTGTAAAACTGCGACTGATGACTCTTTCATCAGTGAAGTGATGGCGCAAGAGCTACTGTACCTGAACACCAATCTGTGGTGGTGCTCAAACCTTGCATAAATATTGTCTGATTAAGACATTTTCTTTGCTGTAGGTGTGGAATGACAAAATTAATCAGCATGTTGTGATGTCTTTTCACAGTAACGGTACATGTTACTGGCCCTGTCGAAGTGACGTTCTCAAAAAAGAATGGCCGATTTATGAATTGGACTGTAAAGCCACACCAAACCGTTACTTTTGGAGAATGCAAAGGAATTTCTTGCACAGTATGGGACTGTTCAGAAGCCCAAATTCGGCAATTTTGCGTGTTAACAGACTTATTCAGATGAAAATGAGTCTCATCTCCCCATAGATTTTTCCGTCGGAAATTATTGTCAACCTCTATCCTGGAAAGAAACCACAGAGCAAATGTCAGTCGTTTTATCAGAATCGTTGTGTTTGAATTCATGTAAGCGACTGATTCCATTTGGATAGTAGAGGAGAACTCACCGCAAGCCTTTCCACGCTGTAGAAAAATTAAAATTCAATTGTTGCGCTAAATTCCGAGCGCTGCTACTCCCAGCAATGGTTCCCTGTGATCCATGGACGATTGCAGTTCCAACATCTGCTATCACCTCTTCTGACACAGTATTACGCCCTCTGCCTGCCTGAACTGTCAGTGACCCTGTTTCCTCGAACATCTTATTCATTCCCTTCAAGGGATTAGGAGATAAAAGCACTTTACGTAGCTTCAGTACCGTTCTAAACTGAGGAAGTGCTGTGGGTGCATTGCACTGATTAAGATAATACAGCTTCACTAGTGATACGTGTTCTGATAACGTGAGTCGCATATTCCCTTGCGCTGGTTCACTTCCTCTGAGAATATTTTTTGGAACTGTCTGCATGTTTTCACAGCCCAAATTACTGGCGCTGTTGTCGCCTACTAAAGAATAAATTTGCATTTTATATTAATATCTTTGTTTATACAAATTCTCGGTCTGATGCGCTGCAATAGCGCCTCGAATACCGGTATCGACGAATTTTTGTACTATTTTTTTACACGGAATCCTACTTCCCATGTCATCATTAGTCTCCACACCAAGTTCCGTGCCATTTCGGTTGTTAGGTCGAGCTACAGGGGCTCTAAATAGCGTCAGTTTAAAAAAAATATCATCACCCTATATCAATATATTTTATTGATTAAACGAGTTGTTCCCCATTGTTCTCTTAAACGAGTTAGAATAACCACAATAAACAGTAAAAAACGAAAGTCAATTTACAAAATTTTAAACAAAATCTAAACAGAAAATAACGGTAAGTACAATTTCGGATTATAGTTATAAAATTGAATATACATTCAATTTCTGTATTGTATTTGCCATGCCTCCACTATAAAAATTCCTTTAAAAGGTATTTTTGAATAAGTAAAGATATTTAATATTTTCAGTTCATAGGAATTTACACGTGTGACTGAGGCACACAGTTATTGTTAGATCGTAAAGTTTAAAGTTTCAAAAATGTTTTTGAATCGATTTAACTTATATTTTCAATTCGTATAAATTTTCACATTAGTTTGGATAAGCCTCATAGTGTTTGATCATAAATTTTCTTAAAAAGGCATTTTTGAATGGATATAAATTTTAATATTTTCAATTCGTAGAAATTTACACATTAGTTTTAATCATAAAGTTACCGTTTGATTGCATTTTTATGAGATATTGCATGGAGGCATAAGGACAAAAGAGCAAAGTTTTTAAAAACTTAATCAAGGTCGTTTTTTTTAAGTGCTATAAAAGTACTTTGCTAAAAAAATTTGCATACATGGATTTAAAAACGAAGATAAATGTTACGATATATATTTGAAAATTATCAATATTTTCATATAATGCCAAAGTATAAAACACATGGAGTCCAACAAGAAAGCAATGCATAAGGCCTTTTACCATGTGACACATGTTTTCTTTTTTGAATAAAAATCGACAACACAAATCATTAATAAACTTGATGTTGAAACATTGGAGACGGCAAACTACTATTGTGTTCATATCCAGAAGCGGCGTCAAATAATTGACCAATAATCTTAAGTAAATTAACAATATTTATGTAATTCTATATATCCTTTGATAAACACTGCATTTGCAAACATCATGGCAAAATGTTGTAATGCATTACATATTTTGTGCCCTATCAATGGATCACTTAAATTAAAACACAATACAAAGAATCAGAAAAATATGTAGAATGCAAGCATGAAATTAAATGACGAAAACATATGCATATATTACAAAGTACAATTACTTATTAAAACTCATATCTTTTTGTATATATAACTACACAAAATGTATCATATGAAGATTGGATTTTTTATTTTTTATTTTTTCTGTAGCAAGGTTATACAGCTCTCACCATTGCTGTGGAACTAGGTAATTATCAGATAACGAATTTCTTACTCAGTTTAAATGGTATAGAATTAGACAAGCAAACAACGGAGGGGAAAACTGCTTTGATGTTTGCTGTCTCTGGAGGACAGGTGAATATAGTCCAAAAACTTCTCAGCAGTGGCTCAGATTTTTTTCTTGAAGATAAGGTAAAATATTTTCTGTTTTGAAACATTTATGTATATTGTTCAAATTGTAGCCTAGCAATTTATTACAAAATATTGTGTAAGTTTTTGTATTTAAGTAAGACTCATTTCCCCTTTGTTAGGGAATGTTAAAGGTATCAATGAAAGGAGTATAAAGCTTTCTGCTCTGTTGAAATAATTGTTATATCCGTGTTATGTTAAGTGATAAATAGTTTAAAAAAATGATTTTTTGTTTCAAACAAGGAAACAATATTTATATATTATTAGCAACGAATAAGTAAATGTATTGAAAATAATTCCATACGACTTTTATCTTATAAGATTTTTGTTGATGATATCGTCTGTACAAACTATGAGATAAAATATTAATTATGATCTGTATTTTAAATTATCAAGGAAATTTAAGAGTAGTAATTTGAAATAAATATGTAACGGCCATTATAAATGCTAATAATTATATAAATGAAATGTAATATTTTATTTGAATAATTGTAACATTAAAATAAATAGAATATGTGAAAAACTAATTAACCTTTTAAGTACAAAATAGTAAAAAGATGTATTTTAACATACCTTTTTGTACAATTTGTATAAAACTAGGGGCTCTGCCCCCTGCTCGCTTCACTCACCAACCCCCGAGGAAAGCTTCGTCTCCCCCCGATTCGCTTCGGTTATTAATCTCTGTGGAATTCTACCCGACTATTCGCAACTTTGCCTTTCATTGAATTGGAACATTAATAATACATGACAGAAGAGAAAAGTTGAACAATATTATTGAAATCCACCATATTTGGTATCGCATTGAAATACACAATATTTAGTATTGTTTATACTATGTAAAAAATCTGTTATAACGTTCGACAATTTAATAACAATTTGCCATTATTTTGAGAGAAAACATACGCTAGACAGATAGACACATAAAATAAACAACCATAGCACTAATTATTTAGAACAGAGAGAGATTCTTAACATCTAAAGCATTTAGCTTTACAGCTTTAGTATATAATCGAATTGTTAAATTTTTGTCACTGTTTGAAGATGAATTTTTTCGGTGTTATTGCTTGATTAAAGAAATTATGAACTTATTTTTTCTAATGCCTATATTTTTTTTCTATTGAATTTTTTTAGTTAATTTTGGACAATATGTAATACTCTGTATTTATTTCCAATGTACAGCAAGGTTTAAAATGGTGCTTCCAACAGTAAAGATGCAGCTTTTTAAAGTGAATTTTTTCTAGAATATGATTTAGTCAGGTTGAAAATAAATATCTTATGTGATTATTGCAATTATTTTAAATATTTCATTAGTAGTATAGTAGTACGACAGGACAATTTCTTTCAGATAGCGATTTTGCATTGTCCCCACTTATTGTATTACACTATGAATTTGACAAGATGCCTGTCAATATCTGCGGATTTTACTATTATTATCATTATTATTGCACTATTTTATAATTTATCTCGATATTTAAGGCATGGATGGAGTTAAAATGGCTATTGTGGTTGCATAAATGAATTCCTTGGCGAAAAACGTACGAGCGTCTTCATTTCTAAATTTTAAAAATCGCTAAATTGGTCATAGTAACAATCTATCCTTTTAAATATGTTTTGAGTAAAAAAACTAAATCTTTATATAAACTAATATAAATTTTTATCTCGTAAATTTCATTTTAAAAATTTCTCGGCTTAACCTCTAATTCTATACCAATAGTTGTTTAACATAATCATAGTATTCGTTACTAAATCTTTTTCGCCTAACGTTAAAATAAAAACTAATAATATAAACTAAACTAATTGTATTAACTTAACTAATAATATAAAATAATAATATAAAATAATATTATAAGCTAAAATAAAAATAAAAAATAATTTTCGTTTCATCTTTATTAAATTTTTACTTAATATTTAAAAAATATCGGTTATTTATAAATGTTTTGCTATTCTAAATATTTTTTTTTCTTCTCTCGAGCATCTCAAAGATGCCCATTATTCAATTTTTCTTATTTACATCATTGATCACATTTAATTTTCCTGAGGAAAGTGACGTCAGAGACACAGAAAAAAACATCATAAGAGAAACTTTTCTCCGGTGGCAAATAGAGTATCTTTGTAAATCCGACGTTTTGAGCTAATAACTTCGTTAATTAAAATGATAGAAATTTGTAAGGAGCTGAAATGCCTTCCTTGAAGCAGTCGGAATATACTGATTTATCTCATGACGCGGAGAACCCTGCCCTCCGCGAGAAGTTGCTGTCGCAGACAAAAAAAAATTGACGCCAGCGACAGTTACTTTTTTTTAATATATAGAGAAATTCCTTTAAGAAAGAATTTAATATTGTAACTTTTTAATCAAGTAAGTTAAAAATATCTTATTATTATTAATTTTTCTTGGTAAAATAAATGAACCACAATCTTTCTAAAATAAAGAAATATACGTAGGTCAGTGAAAAAGTTGGTTTCATTCCTCCGTAAAAATTTTCCGTGTAACTTTTTAATTTTAAAGAAACTGTGGCAACGTTTCAGATATATAAAGCTCCGTAGAAAGTTTCAGGCGGTAATTTTGTATGTTTGATAATCAGTCGTAAAGATGTCTCATCCGCTACAGTGGCGTCTAAAATAACAGTGTGGGCAGTAATCAGTTCTTGTTCGGCCAAAAAATTGTGGCTGCACTTAAATTTATCGGCATTTGCAAGAAGTATGTGGAAGAAATAGAATATCATGTCAAACTATCCCGGCTGATTCAATATGTTTAAGAGCGTACATGTAGATACTGAAAATGTTGAACGCGAGAAAAAAAAAAACTGCGACAAATTCTGAGATCGTTGCTCGATGAATAAGTGCATTCTTGAAAAAGACACATCGTAACAGAAGAAATCTCAAAAGTGCTAATCATTTCTCATGGAAATGTCCATAAAATTATTACCAAGCAGTTTAAAGTTCATAAAGTCTGGAATCGTTGTTGCCTCATCTACTGACTGAGCACCACAAACAAAAGCTTTTAAAAAATGCGTTTGCATCTCTGCACCTTTACCAAAGGGAAGGAAAAAAAAAAAAAAAAGAAAACATGAAAATCTGACATTGACAGATTTTAATTTAGTGCCAGAGGCCTACTGCTAAACTTGTTAATATCGATAAATTCTTCTTTAGTTAATTCGTGACGATCTAAATTCCATGATAAAGTTTTCATTAAATCAAACCAATGTGTTTCAGCTGCAGATACTGTAACAAATAACGTTGGAAGTTCAAACTGTCTTATAGCCGCAAAACAACGTTTTTTCCCTTTTTCCCAATGAGGGGGAGGTGTGCCTTGGGGGGGACTCATGTCAAAGTTGGGCCTTGGGGGGACTCATGTCAAAGTTGGGCCTTGGGGGGACTCATGTCAAAGTTGTACCTTGGGGGGACTCATGTCAAAGTTGGGCCTGGGGGGGGACTCATGTCAAAGTTTTGCCTTGGGGGGGGACTCATGTCAAAGTTGTACCTAGGGGGGGGACTCATGTCAAAGTTGGGCCTTGGGGGGGACTCATGTCAAAGTTGGGCCTGGGGGGGACTCATGTCAAAGTTGGGCCTTGGGGGGACTCATGTCAAAGTTGTACCTTGGGGGGGACTCATGTCAAAGTTGTACCTTCGGGGGGACTCATGTCAAAGTTGGGCCTTGGGGGGACTCATGTCAAAGTTGGGCCTTGGGGGGACTGATGTCAAAGTTGTACCTTGGGGGGGACTCATGTCAAAGTTGGGCCTGGGGGGGGACTCATGTCAAAGTTTTGCCTTGGGGGGGACTCATGTCAAAGTTGTACCTTGGGGGGACTCATGTCAAAGTTGGGCCTTGGGGGGGACTCATGTCAAAGTTGGGCCTGGGGGGGGACTCATGTCAAAGTTTTGCCTTGGGGGGGACTCATGTCAAAGTTGTACCTGGGGGGGACTCATGTCATAGTTGGGCCTTGGGGGGGACTCATGTCAAAGTTGGGCCTGGGGGGGGACTCATGTCAAAGTTGGGCCTTGGGGGGACTCATGTCAAAGTTGTACCTTGGGGGGGACTCATGTCAAAGTTGCGCCTGGGGGGAACTCATGTCAAAGTTGGGCCTGGGGGGTGACTCATGTCAAAGTTGGGCCTTGGGGGGACTCATGTCAAAGTTGTATCTTGGGGGGGACTCATGTCAAAGTTGGGCCTGGGGGGGGACTCATGTCAAAGTTGGGCCTGAGTTGGACTCATGTCAAAGTTGGGCCTTGGGGGGGACTCATGTCAAAGTTGGGCCTGGGGGGGACTCATGTCAAAGTTGGGCCTTGGGGGGACTCATGTCAAAGTTGTACCTTGGGGGGGACTCATGTCAAAGTTGGGCCTGGGGGGGACTCATGTCAAAGTTGGGCCTTGGGGGGGACTCATGTCAAAGTTGTACCTTGGGGGGGACTCATGTCAAAGTTGGGCCTTGGGGGGACTCATGTCAAAGTTGTACCTTGGGGGGACTCATGTCAAAGTTGGGCCTGGGGGGGGACTCATGTCAAGGTTGTGCCTTGGGGGGACTTCATTCAATAAATACCCATTCAATAAACCGACTGAAATAGGCCCTTAGCACTATTAAGAGTGTATTATAAAAATTCGACAACGCTGTACCGACTGAAATAGGGGTACCTTGGGGGGGGACTCATGTCAAAGTTGGGCCTTGGGGGGACTTCATTCAATAAATCCCCATTCAATAAACCGACTGAAATAGGCCCTTAGCACTATTAAGAGTGTATTATAAAAATTCGACAACGCTGTACCGACTGAAATAGGGGTACCTTGGGGGGGGGGGACTCATGTCAAAGTTGAGCCTTGGGGGGACTTCATTCAATAAATCCCCATTCAATAAACCGACTGAAATAGGCCTCTAGCACTAATTAAGAGTGACGTATAAAAATTCGACAACTGTACCGACTGAAATAGGCCACTAACACTAACAAACTTGTGACCAAAGATGAGACAGGGATTCATCATTTGTCACCTGAAACGAAACGCATCCCCCTTTAGTAGAAACTTTTTACTTAATCGACTCGTACAAAGTGTGGCGTAGACACCACTTCATCTGTGCGTGTTCTTGATCATTAATTATTAAAGGAGTTCTTGTTGTCTTTACATTTTCTTAAAACCTTACGAACACTTTTCATTAACAAAACATAAATTAAGAAATAAACAATTCACTTAAACTGATAACATTTTATTTTTTCACTAATAACATTGAGCTGAACAATTTCTGCGATTAAAAGTGGCAATTTCATAGTTCGCGATCTTATCAAGACTGACAAAACAACTCGTCGGTTAGGGAGAATGCAACCAGAAAATTCCCTATCTGGGGAAGAACTGTTGCTGAGTTACCATACGAAATATCGAACAGTTCAATCTGCGTAGAAGTTGATGCTGCGCTGTTTTTCCACAGAGAAGGTTTGGTAGATATTGAGTTCATGCAAACAAGTACAACTATTAATGCATCTTCTTACTATGAAACATTAAAATGATTTCGACAACCATTTAAAAATAGAACAAACTGTCGGAAGGATTGAGTTCCTACATGACAATGCGAGAAATTTAAATGTGCGAACTTCTGAAATGGTTTAGATGGGATGTGGGACATCCATTAATTGCAGCTCAGACATTTCATCCTATAATTTACATGCTTTTGTTCCGATGAAAACAGAATTTTCAAATAGAAAATACCACTTGGATTAGAATGTGAAAGCTGGAACCCAAAAATGGTTATTGTACGTTGGACACGATTTTTTTGCAGAAGGCATTGAAAAACTTGTGCCACGCCTCGAAATATGATAAAATAATGTATAGAATTACGTGAAAAATTACATTTTGAATGAAACTTTTGAATACAAATAAAGTTATTGTAAAGTTTTCATCCTTTATTGTTATCTTAAGCAGCTTGGCTAATTTGTGGCTGGCCCACGTATATTACCCGTAGAAAAACAATATATTAGTTTCTGAACATTTTTTAATTGTTTTGATAAAGCTGATTTTTTTTCATCATTAGAAATTTTGGTAGTCAAGGTAGCGAATGTTCTCATATATTTGCTGATGTGTAAATATTAATATTTTGAAATTGTAATTCTCTCTTTTACTTTTTATAGAATGGTTAAGTAGTGTCACATATTTTGTAACTGAAATTGCGTGCAGAGTCTCTCCTCAAATAAAATTCCTATTTGTGGATATTAATTAAATAATTTTCTTAAAGAAACAAATGTATAGTTTATATTCATACAGACTTCAGACGATATTTTCATTCTAAAAAGAAACAATTTTCAAATACTGTCGCCTTCGGTTTTGCATATACAGTCTTACAAGGAAATATTCAAAAGGTGTCGTCTTCAAAAAATATTAAAAAATATATATATATGTGATTCTACTCTTCATAAAACACCAGAAAGTGAAAAAATTATCGTCTGAAATGAATTACAGCGACCACAAAAAATTATCAAAATTAAACATTTTTAGCGATTTAGCGCTGTTAGGTGATAAGTTCACTAGCACCGAGATTGCCGTGTACCATACGAACAGAACCGTGTTTTGCTTCTCCGCCAAGTACTCAAAACCAATCGCCAAACAGTGTGAAATCGCCAAATATGCTTAATTTTGATAATTTTTTGTGGTTGCTGTAATTCCTTTCAGCGGATATTTTTTTCACTTTCTGGTGTTTTATGAAAAGTAGAATCATATATATTTTTTCCAATATTTTTTTAAGACGACACCTTTTGAATGTTTCCTTGTTAAAAAAATACTATACTAATTGATATTTATTCATCGAATATTGTTTAGCTAGCAATTTTCAAATTTATTATTAATAGCATTTGGCGAGGAGGTATGTTGATCGCCAAATCGTACGTCTCGCTTTTTCGCGCCAAATAATCGATTTTTTTTTTTTTTTTTTTTTTACAGATTATCTACTAGGATTCCGCTGATAAAATTGACTGATATTATATTACAAAAATGAGTAGCATGAGGCCTTTTTTTTTTTTTTTTTTTTAATATTCTGAGTATGCGTTTAAGGAGACTTTTCTTATTGGTAATATTATAAAAGACGTTATGACAGTTTACAATTCGTAAAAAAAAAAAAAAAAAAAAAAAAAAAAAAAACATCGCCATTAGGGAAGGAAATGGCGTTGTTTGAAATATTGTTAAATGAAATAAGGACTGGATTTAAATTAAAATCGATAATTTACGATCACAAAATTTGAGATCGCAAATCTCTCGCAAATGTGTATTCTTTTCGGAAATCTCATTTATATTGATTATTGACTAATTATGTTGTTTAAAGCTTCAACTCGTCTGTGAGACACGAAGACATCAGTGTAGAGAGAATTAAAATCACTTCTAAAAGAAATTCCATTAAAATAAATATAGTTTAAAAAAACTAAAAAACACGCTTTTAAAGCACATCAAACTAAAAAGTGAAAAATAATTCTTAATATAAGCTGAAAACAATAATGAACGAAAAATACTAGTATAATTGTGAAAAGAGCGTGGGGTGCTTTGTGCCATATTTTTCGTATATCGAGCAACCCACGCTTTTTTCACAATTATACTAGTATTTTTCGTTCATTATTGTTTTCAGCTTATATTAAGAATTATTTTTCACTTTTTAGTTTGATGTGCTTTAAAAGCGTGTTTTTTAGTTTTTTTAAACTATATTTATTTTTCACTTTTTAGTTCGATGTGCTATGAAAGCATGTTTTTCAAACTATATTTTAAACTATATTTATTATTTTATTATTTATCACATAAATAGCTACAGTATGTAAGTTTTTGGTTAAAATATTTACACACAATCGAAAATATCCCCATTCGACTTGCAGGCCTCTTAAATCTATCTGTACCAATTTTGAACGTCCTAACTGTATTTCTATTTGTTTTTGCCCCATAGCCCCCCCTTACCCCCTCACCCCCCTATCTGCCCCTCCTAATAATTTTACAAATTCAAAAATATCCGCAATCGATTTGTAAGTATCGAAAACCTCTATGTACCAATTTTGAACGATCTGACACTATTTTTATTTTTTTGCCCCCCCTCCCCTCCCCCACTTCTTGCCCCTCCTAATAACTTTACACAATCGAAAATATCCCCATTCGACTTGCAGACTTTAAAACCTATCTGTACCAATTTTCAACGGCCTAACTGTATTTCTATTTGTTTTTGCTCCATAGCCCCCCCTTACCGCCCCACCCCCTACCCGCCCCTCCTAATAATTTTACAAATTCAAAAATATCCGCAATCGATTTGTAAGTATCGAAAACCTCTATGTACCAATTTCGAACGATCTGACACTATTTTTATTTTTTTTGCCCCCCCTCCCCTCCCCCACTTCTTGCCCCTCCTAATAACTTTACACAATCGAAAATATCCCCATTCGACTTGCAGGCCTCTTAAATCTATCTGTACCAATTTTGAACGACCTAACTGTATTTCTATTTGTTTTTGCCCCATAGCCCCCCCTTACCCCCTCACCCCCCTACCCGCCCCTCCTAATAATTTTACAAATTCAAAAATATCCGCAATCGATTTGTAAGTATCGAAAACCTCTATGTACCAATTTTGAACGATCTGACACTATAATTATTTTTTTGCCCCTCCTAATAACTTTACACAATCGAAAATATCCCCATTCGACTTGCAGACCTTTAAAACTTATCTGTACCAATTTTCAACGGCCTAACTGTATTTCTATTTGTTTTTGCTCCATAGCCCCCCCTTACCGCCCCACACCCCTACCCGCCCCTCCTAATAATTTTACAAATTCAAAAATATCCGCAATCGATTTGTAAGTATCGAAAACCTCTATGTACCAATTTTGAACGATCTGACACTATTTTTATTTTTTTTGCCTCCCTCCCCTCCCCCACTTCTTGCCCCTCCTAATAACTTTACACAATCGAAAATATCCCCATTCGACTTGCAGACCTTTAAAACCTATCTGTACCAATTTTCAACGGCCTAACTGTATTTCTATTTGTTTTTGCTCCATAGCCCCCCCCCTTACAGCCCCACCCCCTACCCGCTCCTCCTAATAATTTTACAAATTCAAAAATATCCGCAATCGATTTGTAAGTATCGAAAACCTCTATGTACCAATTTTGAACGATCTGACACTATTTTTTATTTTTTTGCCCCCCCCCTCCCCTCCCCCACTTCTTGCCCCTCCTAATAACTTTACACAATCGAAAATATCCCCATTCGACTTGCAGGCCTCTTAAATCTATCTGTACCAATTTTGAACGACCTAACTGTATTTCTATTTGTTTTTGCCCCATAGCCCCCCCTTACCCCCTCACCCCCTACCCACCCCTCCTAATAATTTTACAAATTCAAAAATATCCGCAATCGATTTGTAAGTATCGAACACCTCTATGTACCAATTTTGAACGATCTGACACTATTTTTATTTTTTTGCCCCCCCTCCCTTCCCCTCCACCTCTTGCCCCTCCTAATAACTTTACACAATCGAAAATATCCCCATTCGACTTGCAGAACTTTAAAACCTATCTGTACCAATTTTCAACGGCCTAACTGTATTTCTATTTGTTTTTGCTCCATAGCCCCCCCCCCCTTGCTGCCCCACCTGGGGGCTGAATTTCAAAAATTCCAGAAATTGGTTTTTAGCTAATTGCCTTAGCTATATTTTAGAGCAAAAATTTCACGTATATCTATTTTTTTTTTTTTTTTTTTTTTGGGATATATAGGATTATGCGAAATAACGTTTTACGCATGTGAAATCACGTTTTGCCCCCCTCCCCCCGCCCCCCTTGGGGACCGAATTTCAAAAATTCCAGAAACCGATTTTTAGAAATTTGTATTAGCTATATTTTAAAGCAAAAATTTTACGGATATCTGTTTTTTTGTTTGAGATATGAAGGATTTTGTGCAATCACGTTTTGCTCCCAGAGAAGTTACAAACAAACATACATACATACATACAGGTGAAGCTAATATAAGCGTGTTAATAAAAATCAAATTCTAATTTTAGAAATTTACGCAAAGAATGGCAATGAATGCGTAATCAATACGGTGATTTAAAAAAAAAAAAACATTTTTTTTTCATGAAATGTATGTAATTTATTTTCACGTATTTTGTGTCTAACAAATATATATTAATGGAAAATTTGAAATAAACACTTTTAAATAATAATAATAAAAAAAAGATATATGTTTAATAAGTTTTAGTAAATGTTATATATTGTTAAAAATGAACCAGAATGAACCAAATTTTTGTTCTCAGTGTATGTAAACTTCGAATATTTTCTCTCTTCTTGTTGCAATTATAATAGTACAGAAATATAATTGAATTTAGTACAAAAATGTTATGGTTGTTCTATTCTTTAGCTATATATGACAAGTATAAATTTTGGAAACTAAAATTTAATGAAATTCCTTGTTATTATGCCTCTAAAATGAGTCTAGAAATTATTAATACTGTAAGATACTTTACAGAAGAAATATTACTGATGCCTAATTCAGACATTACAAAAATATTGCCTTTTTTTCATTAGAATGGTGCTACAGCTATATGTTTGGCCATATCTCAAAATCAACGTGATATCAGAGATTTATTCTACGAGTGTTTGGACAGCAAAGCCAGAGAAGTGTACGTAAAGGTGAGTAATTTTCTCACAGCAGTTAGAACTTAAACTATATAATTTCAGTTTCAACTATTTTAAATATATATAATTTATTTTTCCTATTTCAAGGATATTTTTCCAAGTAGTACACAGAAACTAAATAGAAATTCCTGGTAAATTTATGAATGGCGTAATTTTAAATAACTAGTATATAACCCCATAAAAAATGACGGAATGTGAAATCAATATATAAAATTATATTTAACTTTATATAAAAAATAAATAAATAAATAAATCATGAAATTGCTGAAAAGCCCGCTTCTTGTCCCCGCTGCCTCTGGCAGCGACTCACTCATTCGGAGACTCTCAGGTGCCTGCTCCTATTGCCTGTGATAACAGCTTGCCAGCGGGCTTCCATTTGGATGGTTATCAGATGACAGTTTCGAAACGGACAGTATCGAAAAAACTGAAGTAGCAATTTTATATTTTAATCCCAGTTACATATAAACAACGCTATACGTGGTGTACATAATATTTTCTTTCACGTTATTTTCTATATATATTTGATTCATTCGATCAACTATAAAATTACAACAATTTCACGCCAAATATAATATTACAATAATATGCTATGATCGGTTACATCTATCGCATGAGACAATTTTTTGTGGTTATAATAGCAACTGAGTTAGTTAATAGTAGTTGATAAATAAATATGCAAATCGGATCATAGTACAGCCTTAATATAGCTCCCCTTGTCGACTTTTGAATTTTTATCGCCATTTTAAACAGAAATGCATAATTTATGCGATTATTTTTTCTTTTTCCTTTCCTTCCCTTTCTTTTCTGTTTTTCAATATTTTATAATTTATTTATATTTTGGATGCGCTATTTGGCTTAAAGTGGGTTTCTCAAAAGTAGAGTCCTTGGCGAAACATGTTCGATCTATTTCAGCATCAAAAATTTAAAATATTACCTAGGATTATCAATGAATTAACTTTCAAGCTAAGCACGATTCATCCGTGCCAAAAACATACTATTTAAACAAAACAAAAAAGAAAAAAGTCTAAAATTGAAGTACTATATTAAAAAAGGTTATGTTTGTCTTTTACTTCATTTTCATATTTTCATTTTTTCATATGCATGAGCAAATTTAATATTTGTTTATTTATTTATTTTTTTCGCGTGAAACCATATTTCATTTTATGCTTAAAAAAAAAAAAAAAAAAAAAAAAAACTGGTTAATATTTTTGTTAACAATTATAACTTTAAATGTCCAATTTTGAAGTTATTACCAGGTTATTATTTTCATATTTTAATTAGTTTTAAAATATCTAATCAAAGCTTCGTTACAAATGAGGTAGCAAATGAAAGGGGCGATTTTTCTGAATCCGTCGAACTAAACAGTTTATCGATCGACCAAATAAATTTTTTAAAATTAACTAATGTATGAAAATTAGGTAGCAACTTGCTATATAGATGAGTACGAACCGGAATCGTCACCTCTCTTGCAAATTATATAAATAGATTGCATAAAACTAAAGTAGTATTTTTGATAAGCAGACATGTGCAAAAATGTATGCTCTATTGGCTTTTCTCCAAACTCTTTCTAATTTCTGACCTATTACATAGCTGCCATAGTTCACCTTTTCTAATTAAAGTTTATTACCAACACTTATAAACAGAAATATCTAGTAAATATCCTCTACAATATAATATGTTAAATCTTATTAACAGAAATCTGTGGTAAGATGTATAATAGATAATTGGGGCAGCGATGTTATTATAACCACTTAGTCACAGTCAAATATATAAAATTGTTTATATTTAATATTATTAGTGGCATTGATAGTAAAAAGAAGAAAACATTTGATTATCTTACTCTGTAACCACAACAGGTTAAATGGAGGATAAATGTGATTCCAACTGCCATTTGAAGCGAAGGGTAAAGCAATTTTGAATTCAAGAATTTGTATTCCATGTTGTATTCATAAAGCATGCTGTGTGTTACTGTCAATTTCAACTGAATTGTTAGAAATGAAATGTCTTTAAAAATCTGCAGTTTCAATTAATGATACCAGGTTTAATATTTTGTGAAAACAACATTTCGTATATTTGTCAAATCATATTAAAAAAAAAAAAAAAAAGCTACACAAAAGTTGCCTATTTTAGTCTAAACTGTCCACTCATGCTTTAAAATGTCCATCATAATTGCTTCTAGTACTTTTTCTTACGCAACAATTCTAATTTTTAATATTAATCATTTAAACTTTTGCCTTCAGTTAGCATTATATCACTGAGTTACTGTTTTACTTCTTTGTTATTTAATAGGTACGGTTCGTTAAATAAACTGACACAGCAGCCTCAAAAATTAATTAAACAATTACGATGTAATGTATATTTGAATTAGGAGTTGTAAAAATTTTCAAAATCTTGGAGCCTTTCGGACAGTTTAAACATTATTATGTATATGTTACTGTAAAAAAAAATCCTTTTATATACCATGTTTTTAAATTTTCTGTGGAATCATAGGTATAGAAATTTTTATACAATATAATAATATTAACTATATTAGCTAGCAATTCATCAATGTGTATAAAATGATAAATACAAAGTGATAATGACGTAAATTTTTTTGAGATGCATAATTTAACTTTTTATATTTTTTATTGTTCACGTTCAATTAAATGTATTTATTTTTATGTCAAAGAAAAAAAAAAATAATAATAATAATAACTCGTGATTTTTTTTCCAACAATTAAATTATAGCTAACATTTAGATCTATTAGGAGGTTATTATTTTCATATTTTAATTAATTAAAAGAAAACTTCTCAAAAATTCGAAAATCAGGCTTTGAAGTATTGCGTCGTCATCGTGTTCCGTCCTATTCTTAAAGTTTCAAATGTCTAGCTAGTCTGGATGTTAGTTAAAAATCGAATGCAAGATTTGTACTGGGCAAACAAACGAACAAACGAACAAGAAAAGCGTGTTAATAAAAGCATAGTAAAACAGGATGTCATGCAATGCAAAATTTTAAATAAACCGATGTTAAACGGTATAAACCGATATGATACCTAGACCGGCAAAGAATGATAAATTTAAAACTAAGTTCGGCTAAAATTAGGGACAGCTATACAGCCAAATGCCAAGAAGTAAAAAGATTGTTCTCGTAAGTCTGAAAGGAAATATATGTCCAATTATGTTTCAAATCTTGAAAAGGTGAACTTAATATAATAACATGAACTAACAGTGCGATTTATACTTGTTAAACTTAGCACAGAGGAGTCTATAGTTACGATATTTTGGACAAGAATTTTTATGCGGCTCTATTACTCCTCTTTCTCCCCCGTAAAATGTAAGTTGCTTTACTTTAGAAACAATATCACTCATAAAAACTGCACACTAGCTTCATTGTCTTCTACTTATCTAAAACCAGTTTTTGAAATTATAAACCAGTCAAAGTAATGAATTTAGTGTATAAAGATTGAAAGTTCTGTAATGTGAGACTTTCCACAGAGTAAAAACACATATTATTTTTAAAAATAATACTATACTTTTTCTAGATACAACATACACTATACTGAAATTTGAAATACTGCATGAAACATTATTGTAACAACCTTTCTTGACGCAGACTTAACATTAATCTATATTAATAGGCAAGCATAAAATATGACATATTAATTTGACTTTTAACGTATTAATTATAGGAATAAAGGGTTTAAAATGGTATCATTCGAAAGGTATGGTTAGCCAGATGTGCAGAATACAAAAATTATTTTCCTGCGATGTCAAGAAGGTATTTGAAAAATACTTTTATTTTTTATGCATTTCCCCCCCATTTTTCCCTTTCGTACACGTATTCTTTTACATTAAAATATACCTAAAAGTAGAAATTTGTCAAACCTGGCAATTTTTTAAAACAGTAATTTGTATAATGTAGCATCACTATCCGCGATTGTAATGAAATGCTCGCCCTCTGGTGGCCTGTGGCCTAAGATGAAATTACAATACGCGGATAGCTTTCGTCAAAACGCCATTGCGTTCTGTATATTCAATGTTTAGTTTCACTTATTTATTGAATAAAACTGAATAAATCCGGTAAAAATTGACTACACATACTGTTGTGTACCACAATGTAATTCCAAAGGATCCAGAAACCCAAATTACGCTTTTATTTATTTCCAAATGAAAAATATAAAATTTCTGTTGCTTCGGCTAATGGAAGTAAAGGTTTAATTAGTAGAAAATCTCAATCGGTTAGACTTTTACGAATTGGGAAATAAGTATCACCGAGAATGACTGTTTCTTGAAAACATTTCACACCTCAGGATTTCACAAGTAATATATTTAATTTTGCTTTAATTATAAAATTTTTCAGATAAAGCTGAGAGTTTCCTTCGCTAACGAGCAAAGCAAAACGATCACATTTCATGGATGTCATGGAACAACTATAGTGTTTATCCACAAGTGCATTTGGCGATTTTTCTTTGGTGATTATGGCGAAATGCCATTTTTGCAAATGGTTGCGATGGATTCCAAGCGTAAACAAAAGCGTATTGTATTGCAAAGAATCCAGAAAGGCATCGTTATTGTTCAAAACGATGCCAAGGAGAAATCGCCAAATCCAGTTATGGACCAACTTTATAGGTGTACCTTTTTACTTTCTTCTATATGTAATATAGAGAAAGTATTGGATTCGTAAAAATTTTCGACCTCGGGTTTTTGATGGATTTACACGTTTTGAGAGCTGTAGAACACGATTTGACCATTTTTAGAAAATGTCTGTCTGTCTGTCTGTCTGTCTGTCAGTCTGTGTGTGTGTGTGTGACAAAATTTTGTGGCAACTGTATCTCAGGAACTACTATACAGAATTTCATACAAATTGGTGTGTAGTTGCACCTTGACATAAATTAGTGCCTATCAACTTTTGGTAAAAATTGTCTTACAGGTTGCGTTGCCATCCCGCTTTTTCTAAATTTTTAACATGGTGATATAGGACAAAATTTTGTATAAATGTGCATAAAGAGAATTATATTTTAGTAATCATTATGAAATTTACAAGAATTATTTATAATAGAGATAGTCAACTGGGAAAAAAATTTTGTATGCGTAGGAGCCTCGCCACCCCCCCTGGGGGGGAAGTCACCCCTCGAGGGGGAGAAAATTTTCAAGTTGGGTATCTTTCGAAAGGTCTCGTCAATACCTTTAAAAAGAATGGTTGAACTATAAATCTGTGATAATTTATAACAAAGTTATCGATTTTTTTTACTTTTAACGAAAAAAAAAAACTTAGAAAAAAAAATCATATTTTTTTTTTTTTTTTTTTTTTTAACGAAATTTAACCAGACTTGGTATTTAGTTGGCCCCTGACATAAACTGTGGCTGATTAGATTTGGGGATCAATCGCTTAACAGGTGGCGCTGTGATCGTATTTTTTCTAAATTTTTAACATGGACAAAAGTAGTACAAAATTTCGTATAAATGTACATAATGAGAGTTATTCTTAACCTGTGATTGTGAAATTAATATGAATTATTGATAATAGTAGTAGTTAATTAGGAAAAAATTTGGGGCATCGCTTCCCTAAATTTTCAAGATCGGTATCTTTCGAAAGGTCTCGTCAATACCTTTAAAACGAATGGTTGAACTATAAATATGTGATAATTTAAAACAAAGTTATCGATTTTTTTACTTTTAACGAAAAAAAACTTTGGAAAAAAATCATATATATAATTTTTTTAAATATTGTTACTGCGTGAATTTGTATAGGAAAATATAGAAGAAAGTCTTGTGGTGGCCACAACATACTAGTTTTTTTTTTTTTTTTTTAATATACCTTTGTTGTAAGATAACATATAGATGCAGTTAAAATACAATGGAATTATTAAATAATAAAACGCAATAATCTTCTTTGTATCGTATTATTGTGTTTTATTTCATACATATTCTCTTTAGTAATTATTTTTATTGCATTAAAATAAAATGGAACGACGATGCACCTATTACAGTGCAACAAAACTGCAACTTAATTGTTTGCAGGTATTGTTTTTACCCGCTTTGCAGGAACATTCAACATCTTTAATGTCCACATATTTTCATTGTTTATTAAAGAACAATTAATTGTGTGTGGGTTTTTTCCTTCACAGCAGTGGATCTGAAGCAATTTGCTTCTATAATAACAGTATTATCATCTTTCGATTTCACGCCGCACCAAATCAGATGATTAGAAACTAGTATTTGTTCAGCTTTGGTTAGAGGCATCTACTTCCGATCGAACTTTGAATAAATTGAAATATTTTATCCATAGGCAATTGATATCCCATTATGTGATGTCAGAAAATTTATAGAACAGATAGCAAATAGCAACACAAACACAACAATAATAAATACACGTGGCTATTATGTTTACTAACATCAACACTTGTAAAAGCGCCATCTATCGATCATTACAAACGCGGATACTTTCGAATACAGATTTTTTAATATAAGAGAAAACAACCTTTAAAATGGCAGTAATTTGAGTGCATGAGTGGTAGATCAAAAGTTTATACTGTTCAAAATAAACGCAAGTTAGAAAAAGATTTAATTTATGAGAGTTCTATTTTTACTTCCTTATACAAAGTATAAGGAAGTATAGTAATCCCGATTTGCGAAATGGATTTTGCATTTCACATTGCTCGAAAATGAATGATCGCTGAATGTTGCAAATTTATACGTGTGACTATCATGATGTCTAGTTGTACACCTGCAAGTGTCGTCTTAACACGAGCTCTCATTTTAGAGATATAAGGGACTTTACACGATTTTTCGTGACGTCTGTATGTATGTGTGTCTGTGTGTGAGTATGTCGCATAACTCAAAAACGGTTGGACGTAGAAAGTTGCGAATTGGTACATATGTTTGTTATAACATCTAGTTGTGCACCTCCCTTTTTGGACTTGGTATGATTTTCCGTTTTGGAGATATTTAGGAAAATTAGGTTCATAATGGCCAAAATGTATCAAAAAACGGTAATAACTCAAAAACGGTTTGGACAAATCTTGCAATTTAACTGACTTCCCCACTTGCTAGGCATTTGACAATGCATTTTTAAAAATATTTTTAGTCAACTGTTTCTAATACCTGCTGCCTTCAGCCGCGTTTATGTGATTCAACAGAAAATTTATTTAACTAACTTCTCGACTAGCTAGACATTTGAAACTTTCAGACTAGATCAGAAAACGGTGAAAATGCATTTTTTAAATACTTTTAGCCAACTGTTTTGGGTCCCTGCTGTCTTCGGCAGCGTTACCAGTACAAATCTTGCAATCGATTTTTAACTAACTTCCCGACTAGCTAGACATTTAAAACTTCTGGGAAAACTCAGAACACGGTGACAATGCATTTTCAAAATATTTTTAGCCAATTGTTTCAGGTGACTGCTGCCTTCGACAGCGTTTATATGGTTCAACAGAAAATTTATTTAACTAACTTCCCGACTAGCTAGACATTTAAAACTTTCAGAATAGTTCAGAACACGGTGAAAATGCATTTTTTTATTACTTTTTGCCAATTTGTTCGGGTCTTTGCTGCCTTCGTCAGCGTTACCAGTACAAATCTTGCATCGGTTTTTAACTAACTTTCAGAAAAGCTCAGAACACGGTGATAATTCATTTTTTTAAATATTTTTAGCCAACTGTTTCGTGTCCAATGACAATGTTTTTTAACATTATGTACAGTCGGTAACAAAAGTCTCCGAAAACTAGCAAAAATTCCTATAACAAAAAAGTACACTTAATGCAGTTTTATTATATAAATCCTTGTCGAATGCTGTTCTCAGTCAGTCTAAAAACAGGATTCCACAAGGATTTATTTAACAAAACTGTATTAAGTGTGCTTTTTCTATATAGGAATTTTTGCTAGTGTTCGGAGACTTTTGTTACCGACTGTATATTTCTAAAAGTGTATAAGGAAGTCATGTGGTGCCCACATCAGATTTTTTTTCTAATTTTATTAAGATCTAATTAATTCAAAGACATATTTTTAAACAAAAACATAATGCATTCCAATTAACTGAAATTGACTACTTTTTTAATGAATTTACCAGCAGGCTTTGCCCGCTTCGCTGGCCATTATATTGAAATGAATCCCCAAAACAGCATATCATTAATAATAAAATATCTAAAAAAAAAAAAAATCATTGAAATCCATCAAAATCTTAAGTTTAAGTTCCTGCTACTTTCTGTAGCGGTATTCCCGCTCATCACAGTCGAGTCTGGAGCCCCAATGCCTTCGGCAGTCCCTTACCTGCTTTTTACTCCCCCCTCCCTCGCGGTTAAAATTGAAAGTTTTACAAAATCTCATCAAAGTGCATATTTCGCACACTTAATTAACATCCACACACCAAAATTCGGCATTCTTAGGTAATTTGGACGGATTTAAGCTTCAAAATGTGGTTTTTGCCCCGCCCGCCGCAAGGGGAAAGACGGGGGGGAGTAAATTTCCAAAATTACTTTATTTTGCATGTTGCATACACATACCTAACCGACACATCAAAAAATTGAGATCCTGAAATTATTTAAAGCTGAGCTATGCTTTAAAACTTTTTTTTTTTTAGTGCTAGAGGCCTATTTCAGTCGGTACAGTTGTCGAATTTTTACACTTCACTCTTAATTAGTGCTAAGGGCCTATTTCAGTCGGTTTATTGAATGGGGATTTATTGAATGAAGTCCCCCCCAGGCCCAACTTTGACATGAGTCCCCCCCAAGGTACCCGTATTTCAGTCGGTACAGCGATGTCGAAGTTTTGTAATACACTCTTAATAGTGCTAAGGGCCTATTTCAGTCGGTTTATTGAATGGGGATTTATTGAATGAAGTCCCCCCAAGGCACAACTTTGACATGAGTCCCCCCCAGGCCCAACTTTGACATGAGTCTGCCCCAAGGTACAACTTTGACATGAGTCCCCCCAAGGCACAACTTTGACATGAGTCCCCCCCAGGCCCAACTTTGACATGAGTCCCCCCCAAGGCCCAACTTTGACATGAGTTCCCCCCAAGGTACAACTTTGACATGAGTCCCCCCCAAGGCACACCTTTGACATGAGTCCCCCCCAAGGCACAACTTTGACACGAGTCCCCCCCTCAGGCACAACTTTGACATGTGTCCCCCCAAGGTACAACTTTGACATGAGTCCCCCCAGGCCCAACGTTGACATGAGTCCCCCCCCAAGGCCCAACTTTGACATGAGTCCCCCCCCAGACCCAACTTTGACATGAGTCCCCCCCCAAGGCCCAACTTTAACATGAGTTCCCCCCAAGGTACAACTTTGATATGAGTCCCCCCCAAGGCACACCTTTGACATGAGTCCCCCCCAAGGCACACCTTTGACATGAGTGCCCCCCAAGGCCCAACTTTGACATGAGTCCCACCCAGGCCCAACTTTGACATGAGTCCCCCCCCAAGGTACAACTTTGACATGAGTTCTCCCCAAGGCACAACTTTTACATGAGTCCCCCCCAGGCCCAACTTTGACATGAGTCCCCCCACAAGGCCCAACTTTGACATGAGTCCCCCCAAGGCACACCTCCCCCTCATTGGGAAAAAGAGAAAAAACGTTGTTTTGCGGCTATAAGACAGTTTGGACTTCCAACGTTATTTGTTACAGTATCTGCAGCTGAAACACATTGGTTTGATTTAATGAAAACTTTATCATGGAATTTAGATCGTCACGAATTAACTAAAGAAGAATTTGTCAATATTAACAAGTTTAGCAGTAGGCCTCTGGCACTAAATTAAAATCTGTCAATGTCAGATTTTCATGTTTTAAATAATGAAATAATGTCGTGTCTGTATATTTTATTTATTTATTTATTTATTTATTTTTTAATCTCTCCCCCCGCTCTTAAAGGAGAGAAGGAGGAGGGAATTTCGCAAAATCTCTTCATACTATGAGTTAGATACATATAATCGTCCATTACATAAAAAATTTCCTACCTAAGATAATTTAGTGCAGCGTTACGTATGAATACATGTTTTTGCCCCCCATTCTCCAAAGGGCGGTAGGGTGGAATTTCACAAAATCCCTTTGTAGTGTGTGTTCAGTTCGATTTCCTCGTGTGTTGAGTACCATTTTTCGAATACCTTTTCCCTTCCCTCCCCCCCTCCCCTTAAAAATCCAAAATTCCAAAATCGCAGAAAATAATTTTTTTGTACTCAAGTCTGGTCTTTCCATCTGCAATTTCTTCACCGTTAAGTAATTTGGAGCCGAATTATGCCTTCTGCTCCCCAAGGGGGACAGGGAAGTATTTTGCAAAATTCCGTCTTAGTGGGGGGGTCAGGCTCCGAAAAACAACCTGGTCACTAAAATTTGTGATCCTCTTTCCCACAGAATCGTCATGGCAGTGTTGAGTCAGTGAATCAGTGAGTTTACTCTTTTATATGTACAGATTTGTTTATATTTTTTATGGACTACTTGGCTTAAAGTTGCTGTCACATAAATAGAGTCCTTGGCGGAAAATGTCCTATCTACTTCAGTATTAAAATTAAAAATATACCCAGGATTATCAACAAATAAAGCTCTTTAATACAGATCTGAATTAGCTTTCATTTTCTTATTATTTAATTTTGATAATGACGTCATGTTGTCATGTGCCTAAGCAAATTTAATATTTATTTTTATTATTATTATTATTATTCGCGTGAAATATTCTTTGGCAACAATTAAAATTTAAAATAAATTATTTTAAAGTTTTATTATAGAAGTATCTATATTATATAGAAGATTTATTAAAAATTTACATTTTCCCGGTATAAATAGTAGCCTATGTCTTATTCCAGACTATTATCTATCTCTGTACAAAATTTCATACAGATCCGTTTAGCCGTTGTGGCGTGATTGAGTAACAAACATCCATCCAAACTTTCGCATTTATAATATTAGTATAGATTAGTTATCATGTGCATGTGTTAGATTGAGTTATTTTGCTGTCAAATTGACAAAATTTTAATTTTAAATTTCAAAACTTTGTCGTTCTTGGAGCTTATTGCATTTGGTGATCAAAAACGTAATACGAAAATATACATGCCAGATATATATTTTCGTAACATCCATTGTACGAAATATTGTTTCATATTATTCATTACTCTCTTAATATAAGTTGTTAAAATAACCATGATTTTTGAAAGGAATTAAATTATGTTCGCCAAATAATTTGGTGATATTTTTTTTTCTGCCAAGGATGACCGATATCAAATCTTATCCGCTGCAACATTAGTATCTTATATCAGATACTTTATTTAGACATTTGAAAACAAATTTGACTTCAAATTATGATAGAATATTTATCATTTTCCTTTTAATTAGTATATTATTTGGATATTTATTGTGTAAATATCATCCTTTGAAATGATGTGTTTGTGTTTTCAATCGAATATGGAAGTTTGCCACGTTTTTTTTTTTTTTTTTTTCTCTAGAGTTTTGAAATTAAAAATTCGAACTTTGTCAATTTTACAACAAAAATAACTTTATCTAACGGATGGACATGATAACTAATACATACATATACATAAATATGGGGATTGAATTAGGGAAATAATTTTCCTCGATTTTTAATAATTTTTTACAAAAACCCAATGGGCGTTTATCATAGGAAATATTTTTCTTGCCTCCAAGAACGACGAGTGACATCATCATTTCGCTTGCATATTTCTTTCTATCTTTTCCTTTGCGAAAAATGTCTGATCTACTTCAGCATTAAAAAAAAAAAAAAAATGTCCAGAATTATCAATAGGAAAACACCTTTAATATAATGGTGAATTAGCTTTTATGCCAAGCGTGTTCCATCCGCCGTACTAAAAAAAAAAAATAAAAAAAAAAATTTGAGGTATATAAAAAAAAAAAAATGCTGAGAAATAAAATTCAGAAGAAAATATTCGATTTGTAATATTACTATTTTATTTTAAAATTATAAAGTGTCATTTTCTCATCGACCAATTTAACATTTAGTAATTTTTTATTTTTCGCGTGAGAGCATATTTCTCTTTAGAAAAAATAAATAAATAAATAAATAAATACCTCGTAAACTTTTTTGGCAACAATTAAAAATTTAAATGGCTTATATTATGTCAACACGGAGTAAAAAGACAGGAGAAGAAGGTAACGCTGAAATTTTGTGATGTTGTTTTCTAATGTTTACAGATGGCGCCAGCGTGCAATCCTTCCTTCTCTCCAGCTTCCGCAATGTTATTCAATGGGGAAATGTCTCGTTTTAATTATTTTTTTAAAAATAATATCAAGCTTAAAAAATTTCGATTGAAAGCAAATTTCATTAAATAGAGTATTCTAACCAACATGTTTTTTTTAAGAGCCATTTTATACTAATTTTACTTTGAAAGAAAGCTTTTAAAAAATGACGATTCTTATGAACCGAAGCTAGCTAAAACAGACAATTGGGAGGAAGGAGAATGGATGAAATTTTGTAGAGAAAAAAAATAAACTTTCTTTAGGTGCAGAAAACACGAACTCGGACTTTATTTTTCTCCTAGGGCTTTTTTTTGTTTTTCTTATCACTATCATAGCCTGTTTTACAACTAGGAACGAAGCATTTATTTGAAACATCTGAATTATGCAGTTTTAAGAACTTACAAACAAATTAAATTGCTTAAAATAAAAAATTTTAAATGTACTTCAGCAAAATTCTATTGAAAACAACAGTATATCCGCGCCGAAGTAGGGAGGAATGACAAGTGGCGCCCTCAATATTTACCAAAAATTTAGATCACAGTTTCGTAGCTTTCTCCCATTGGACCTTCAACTCCTATTAATATTACTCCGTGTATGTCAATTACCGGTTTATTAATTTCATATTTTAATTAATTTTAAAAAAATCTAATCAAATTCCCGGTATAAATAGTAGCCTATGTTCTATTCCAGACTATTCTCTATCTCTCTACCAAATATCATCCGGATCCGTTTAGTCGTTGTGGCATGATTGAGTGACAATGGTCTCAAGGGGTTGGGGACTAAAACCAAACCTGGTAAAAACATGGTACAAAACAGTAGTGGAAAAGACACTGATCTATGCATCCCCAATCTGGGGGAACAACCTAACGCAGCAGAATAAATACAAACTGCTTAGCTGCCAAAGGCACTTTGCGCTGGCCATCGTAAGGGCATATAGAACGGCCCCAACATCGGCACTTCTGGTTCTCTCAGGCCTGATTCCAGTACACCTCCAAGTACAATACGATGCAGCTTATGGCACAATCACAAGACTCCACAAGAATTACAAGCTACACGACCATATGTTTAATCACACAGACTATGTCAAAAAACAAAATATTTGGCGCAAGCACCCAGCAGACACACCCGAACCACAAATTGGCTCATCAACTAAGGATACAGAAATCTACACGGATGGTTCGAAGCTGGAATCAGGAGCTACAGGTTCGGCCTTTGTAGCCTTCGAAAACGTATCCAAAATACACGAATGGTCAGTGCCCTTAAGAAAGTGCAACAGTGTCTTTCAGGCCGAACTACTGGCAATACTCAAAGCTTCTGAGTGGGGAAATACAAAGGGAATATCATATAGCATCCACTCGGACTGCATATCAGCCATCCAGGCACTTTCCAAACCATTCACAACAGACAACATGGTAATTAAAATCCACTCGGAAATCAGAAGGTCAAATAATAATTTTAAAATTGAATGGGTTAAAGCACATGTAGGGATCCAAGGTAACGAAGAAGCAGACAAACTGGCAAAATATGCAGCGGAAAACGAAACGAACCGCGAACACTTCTACCTGGAAAAGCCGATTTCCTATTTAAAGAAAAAACTAAGAGGGACCACCATGGAACAATGGCAGTTCGAGTGGGACTATGGGGGCACGGGCAGGCTAACACATAGATACTTCCCAACAGTGGACACTAAAACACTCGTTAGCTGCAAGCTCTTGACACAAATTTACACAGGACATGGGGCATTCCCAGCTTATCTCCATAGGGTTAAGAAGAAGAGTAGCCCAGACTGCGCCTGTGGTGCACCAGGCACATCAATACACTACTTAACAGCCTGCCCTCTAACGGACCACCACCATCTGGCCTCAAATTACACAAGAAAACGAAACACTATGGTACAAACAGCTAGCACAAAACACACATGTACAAAACAAGGCAAAACACATAGTCAGATGGCTCACGAACAACATAGATGACATTTCACAATAACAATAAGCAGTGTCAATACCAACAAGAAAGCTTCACTCTTCAGCAGCATATGGAATAGAACACCGGAAGAAGAGGACCTACCAGCCCATAGAGGCAACCACCGCTACCGCCACTTTTTGTTTATTTTAGGTCATGAACGAGGCCCCTGTTGTTAAAGCGGCCAGCATCGATATTACATGAGGCCCGGTAAAAGTAAAAATGTTAAAATTAAAAAATCTTTGTAAAATAAAAATTATTAAAAAAATAAAAAAATGTATAAAAAACTATTATAATATAAAATGTATAAAAAAAATGTATAAAAAAAAATGTATAAATAAAAATTGTATAAAAAATGTGCATAAAATGTAAACGGTCCTCTGTTTTATTTGGTCTGTAAGTCCGCACCACGCTCATGACCATAAATGGGTTATTAAACCAAATTTTTTTTTTTTTTATTAATTAGTTTACTTTATTTCAGTTAAGTACAATAACTACCTTTTTTTTTTTTTTTTTTTTTTTTTTTCATGAGTTTGTATGAATGGTATGATCAAGAAGCTAGCTCTAACGCTCAGCACACCGCTTTGGATTCACCTATCAGCATTCTTAGGTCCGAACAGAAGAAGTCCAAAACTCCAGAATCCCAGGAAGGGATCCAAAAGGCTGAATCCTCGCATCGGGCCTCGCAAGCCACCTTACGTCCGTAGTGTCTCATTCGAATCTTGATCATGCACCCATTATTATTTTCATTATTATTATTATTATTTTTTCTTTAAGTATTGTAATCACTAACTTAGAACTTACTTTTACCTATTTTTTTTTTTTTTTTTTTTTAGCCAACTATTCATTTTTTTTTTTTTTTTTCTTTTCCCCTCCATTAAACTCAAACCACCAACAGCGCTCCCTTTAGTTAACCCGTCTAATTTATTTTATTTTATTTATTTAAATACTTATTTTATTGTTATTCTTATCTATTTTCATAATATTTCATAATATTTATTTATTTATTATTTTTTTTTTCACTTGTTTCTCCCTCTACGGTCTACTTCGGGTTAGTGCTGGGAGGTACCAGTGCTACTGTCTTCTCTTCTAGTCCTTGGGCCCTTGTTTTAATTGGCCCTCTCTGCCTCCGGGTTTTTTTTTTGAGCCCCTTGGTTTTACTGAACCGGACCCTTGAGTGGGTAAGGTGACCGGGACCCAAGCTTGAGTGGCTCTCCCCCCTTTTTTTTGAGCCCCTTGGTTTTCCTGAACCGGACCCTTAGGTGGGTAAGGTGACCGGGACCCAAGCCTGAGTGGCTCTCCCCCCCATTTTTTTTTTTTAAAGGTGTTCTCCCTCGTTCTCCCGCCCGGTCCAGAGGGCAGCCCTTTTAGGAGGTTCAGCTTCTTAGTTCAACCTCCTGCTCCCTGTTGGCCCCTCAGTGCTCTTCTCGCCTCCCAGCATTCCTCCGGAGCCTCGAGGGCTTTACTTTCCCACTAAATTTAAGTATTCCTAAAGCAATAGTCTTACAATCCAATGACATAATCACTAATACCGTTTTTTTTCTTACTTTCTTTCTTTCTTTTTTCATCTTTCCGAGGGTGTGGCGGTGTCTGGTCCTCGTAAAAATGTGCTGCACCGTCAAGTGCTCGATGGGGTCGTTTAGCAGTCATCGGGCTACCAACGCGGGGCACCATCCCCCCGTGGTGGATCCAAATTGTGATGGTCCCTCTTTCATCTCCCTTTAGGCCTCTTAGTGCATAGCTCATCTCCCCCCATTGGCCCAGCCACTTCAAAATTCTACGCTATGTGCTACTAAATTTCCTTCCATCCACCCGTGGCGAGTTCTTAAAACATACTGTTTGTTGCGTTTTTTTTTTTTTATTTAATTGCTCCTTGTTTTGTCGACCGTTCAGCCAATTTTATTTTAGGTGTTTAGCTCCCCTCCCCCTTTGTTTTTGCCTCCTCTTTTTGGTGTAAATCTGAGTGCACAACTATCCTCTTGGCTCCCACTGCGATTCTCCCCCCCCCCTCAAAATTCAAAAATATTTTTTTTTTGACTTCCTCTCTGGCTCTAGGCTAGTTGTGCACATATTCAAAATTCTTGTTTTGCATCCAGGAAGCGTGTCTGTGCGCTCCGTTCCCTGGGCAATCTGGAGGTGTGGTGTGCCAGTCTAGCATTATGTGTCAAGAAGCAGATGTCGCAACCCTGCCATTCCTGAGCTGTCATCAGAAGTAACTTTGCAGTCGTGTTGAATAGGTGATGGTGATTGGGTTTTACGTCGCACTAATGCTGCGCAGATGGGCAATCGTGTTGAATAGGAGCCAGCAGTCTCCCTGTCTGATGTCAGAAGCCTGAACGAGTCGTCGGACACAGCTCATTCTATGTAGCGACTAGATAACTATCTGGCAGTAGGAAGCTATCATGCAGTGATCTGGCGATTAATTCGCTCCGGCGGACGGCATCCAACCCGTTAAGCTTGGCTCGTCCAGGCAGGCAGGGGCTGTCTAAAGGTTTCAATGATTGAGTGACAAACATCCATCTATCATATCAATATAGATAGATAAACGAAGTGATTGCAATAGGTCGATTTCTAAAGAAAACAACCTAAAAATCACCCAGGAGGATCTATAAATAAAACTGATTTTAGTACAACATATATTAGCATCGTAAACTATATTAGCACTTTATCAATGTGTGAAAAGAATTTTAAATTAAAAATAACGTCAATCTTTGTGAGATGCATAATTTTTTAAGCTATTGTATAGCTTTTATCGCGGACTTTGAGCGCGGCGACCGAATCAAAAAATTCCGTAACGAAAAAAAACCTAACACAGTTCGGTAGACTTCGGCTGTACGAAGCTCGCACGGATCGAGACGAGCTGCTCCGAAATCGGACGAATACGTAAGCAGCTGTTTGTGAGAAAGTATATAGGTGTATAGGTATCTATCATCTATGTACAACAGTGAATAGCTGTACGCGTAAAATTTGTGTATAAAGTAGATCAGATAAAACTTGAATATCCCCATTCGACTTGCAGGCCTTTAAAACCTATTAAATACCTTTTCTCTATTAAAATTTGTTTTCTTATCGGTCACCACGCTCAAAAAGTGTTACTTAAATTAATATCAAAGAAAAAACTTTAATATCCCCATTCGACTTGCAGGCCTTTAAAACCTATTAAATACCTTTTCTCTATTAAAATTTGTTTTCTTATCGGTCACCACGCTCAAAAAGTGTAACTTGAATTAATATCAAAGAAAAAACTTGAATATCCCCATTCGACTTGCAGGCCTTTAAAACCCATTAAATACCTTTTCTCTATTAAAATTTGTTTTATATCGGTCACCACGCTCAAAAAGTGTAACTTGAATTAATATCAAAGAAAAAACTTGAATATCCCCATTCGACTTGCAGGCCTTTAAAACCTATTATAATACCTTTTCTCTATTAAAATTTGTTTTCTTATCATTATTGTTATCTTATCATTATTTTTATCTTATTCATTAATATCAAAGAAAAAACTTGAATATCCCCATTCGACTTGCAGGCCTTTAAAACCTATTAAATACATTTCTCTATTAAAATTTGTTTTCTTATCGGCCACCACGCTCAAAAAGTGTAACTTGAATTAATATCAAAGAAAAAACTTGAATATCCCCATTCGACTTGCAGGCCTTTAAAACCTATTAAATACCTTTTCTTTATTAAAATTCGTTTTCTTATCGGTCACCACGCTCAAAAAGTGTAACTTGAATTAATAACAAAGAAAAAACTTCAATATCCCCATTCGACTTGCAGGCCTTTAAAACCTATTAAAATACATTTTCTCTATTAAAATTTGTTTTCTTATCGGTCACCATGCTCAAAAAAGGTAACTTGAATTAATATCAAAGAAAAACCTTGAATATCCCCATTCGACTTGCAGGCCTTTAAAACCCAATAAATACCTTTTCTCTATTAAAATTTGTTTTATATCGGTCACCACGCTCAAAAAGTGTAACTTGAATTAATATCAAAGAAAAAACTTTAATATCCCCATTCGACTTGCAGGCCTGTAAAACCTATTAAAATACCTTTTCTTTATTAAAATTTGTTTTCTTATCATTATTGTTATCTTATCATTATTGTTATTTTATCATTATTTTTATCTTATTCATTAATATCAAAGAAAAAACTTGAATATCCCCATTCGACTTGCAGGCCTTTAAAACCTATAAAATACCTTTTCTCTATTAAAATTTGTTTTCTTATCGGTCACCACGTTTAAAAAGTGTAACTTGAATTAATATCAAAGAAAAAACTTGAATATCCCCATTCGACTTGCAGGCCTTTAAAACCTATTAAATACCTTTTCTCTATTAAAATTCTTTTTCTTATCGGTCACCACGCTCAAAAAGTGTAACTTGAATTAATATCAAAGAAAAAACTTGAATATCCCCATTCGACTTGCAGGCCTTTAAAACCTATTAATTACCTTTTCTCTATTAAAATTTGTTTTCTTATCGATCACCACGCTCAAAAAGTGTAACTTGAATTAATATCAAAGAAAAAACTTGAATATCCTCATTCGACTTGCAGGCCTTTAAAACCTATTAAAATACCTTTTCTCTATTAAAATTTGTTTTCTTATCATTATTGTTATCTTATTCATTAATATCAAAGAAAAACTTGAATATCCCCATTCGACTTGCAGGCCTTTAAAACCTATCAAATACCTTTTCTCTATTAAAATTTGTTTTCTTATCAGTCACCACGCTCAAAAAGTGTAACTTGAATTAATATCAAAGAAAAAACTTGAATATCCCCATTCGACTTGCAGGCCTTTAAAACCTATTAAAAACCTTTTCTTTATTAAATTTCGTTTTCTTATCGGTCACCACGCTCAAAAAGTGTAACTTGAATTAATATCAAAGAAAAAACTTCAATATCCCCATTCGACTTGCAGGCCTTTAAAACCTATTAAATACCTTTTCTCTATTAAAATTTGTTTTCTTATCGGTCACCCCGCTCAAAAAGTGTAACTTGAATTAATATCAAAGAAAAAACTTGAATATCCCCATTCGACTTGCATGCCTTTAAAACCTACTAAATACCTTTTCTCTATTAAAATTTGTTTTCTTATCGGTCACCACGCTCAAAAAGTGTAACTTGAATTAATATCAAAGAAAAAACTTGAATATCCCCATTCGACTTCCAGGCCTTTGAAACCTATTAAATACCTTTTCTCTATTAAAATTTGTTTTCTTATCGGTCACCACGCTCAAAAAGTGTAACTTGAATTAATATCAAAGAAAAAACTTGAATATCCCCATTCGACTTGCAGGCCTTTAAAACCTATTATAATACCTTTTCTCTATTAAAATTTGTTTTCTTATCATTATTGTTATCTTATTCATTAATATCAAAGAAAAAACTTGAATATCCCCATTCGACTTGCAGGCCTTTAAAACCTATTAAATACCTTTTCTCTATTAAAATTTGTTTTCTTATCGGTCACCACGCTCAAAAAGTGTAACTTGAATTAATATTAAAGAAAAAACATGAATATCCCCATTCGACTTGCAGGCCTTTAAAACCTATTAAATACCTTTTCTCTATTAAAATTTGTTTTCTTATCGGTCACCACGCTCAAAAAGTGTAACTTGAATTAATATCAAAGAAAAAACTTGAATATCCCCATTCGACTTGCAGGCCTTTAAAAACCTATTGAAATACCTTTTCTCAAAAAATAGAGTTAGATCATTCAAATTTGGTACATCGAGATTTTCGATACCTACAAATCGATTGCGGATATTTTTGATATATTCTCATTGCGGATATATTCTCATTTATTCAATAAAAGAAAAAAATTTGTTTTCTTATCGGTCACCACGCTCAAAAAGTGTAACTTGAATTAATATCAAAGGAAAAAAATATACTGCATAAATAAAATAAATAAATAATTATAATTGCATAAGTTGATAAAAAATGCTATGCAATAGCTTTACCGCGGCAGTCCTCGAGTGCCACAATTATTTTTTTTTTTTCTTTTTCTTTTTTTTTATTGTTCATGTTTAGATAAATGCATTTATTTTCCTGTTGAAAAAAGAAAATAATAATAAACTCGTTTTTTTTTTTTTTTTTTTTTTTTGGCAACAATTAAATTATGGATAAAATTTAAATACAAATCACGGAGTATACAAATATACAAATATTGCTGACTTAGAAGTATAAGTTTTTTTTTTTTTTTTTTTTTTACTTTCTTCTATATGTAATATAGAGAAAGTATTGGATTCGTAAAAATTTTCGACCTCGGGTTTTTGATGAATTTACACGTTTTGAGAGTTGTAGAACACGATTTGACCATTTTTAGAAAATGTCTGTCTGTCTGTCTGTCTGTGTGTGTGTGTGACAAAATTTTGTGGCAACTGTATCTCAAGAACTACTGCACAGAATTTCATACAAATTGGTATGTAGTTGCACCTTGACATAAGTTAGTGCCTATCAACTTTTGGTAAATATTGTCTTACAGGTTGCGTTGCCATCCCGCTTTTTCTAAATTTTTAACGTGGTGATATAGGACGAAATTTTGTATAAATGTGCATAAAGAAAATTACTTTCTAGTAATCATTATGAAATTTACAAGAATTATTTATAATAGAGATAGTCAACTGGGAAAAAAATTTTGTATGCATAGGAGGCTCGCCACCCCCCCTGGGGGGGAAGTTCCCCCTCGAGGGGAGTAAATTTTCAAGATGGGTATCTTTCGAAAGGTCTCGTCAATACCTTTAAAACGAATGGTTGAACTATAAATCTGTGGTAATTTAAAACAAAGTTATCGATTTTTTACTTTCTTCTATATGTAATATAGAGAAAGTATTGGATTCGTAAAAATTTTCGACCTCGCGTTTTTGATGGATTTACACGTTTTGAGAGCTGTAGAACACGATTTGACCATTTTTAGAAAATGTCTGTCTGTCTGTCTGTCTGTCTGTCTGTCTGTCTGTGTGTGTGTGTGTGTGTGTGTGTGTGACAAAATTTTGTGGCAACTGTATCTCAAGAACTACTGCACAGAATTTCATACAAATTGGTATGTAGTTTCACCTTGACATAAATTAGTGCCTATCAACTTTTGGTAAAAATTGTCTTACAGGTTGCGTTGCCATCCCGCTTTTTCTAAATTTTTAACATGGTGATATAGGACAAAATTTTGTATAAATGTGCATAAAGAGAATTACTTTTTAGTAATCATTATGAAATTTACAAGAATTAGTTATAATAAAGATAGTCAACTGGGAAAAAAAATTTGTATGCGTAGGAGCCTCGCCACACCCCCTGGGGGGGAAGTTCCCCCTCGAGGGGAGTAAATTTTCAAGATGGGTATCTTTCGAAAGGTCTCGTCAATACCTTTAAAACGGATGGTTGAACTATAAACCTGTGATAATTTAAAACAAAGTTATCGATTTTTTTTACTTTTAACGAAAAAAAAACTTAGAAAAAAAATCGTTTTTTTTTTTTTTTTTTTTTTTTTTTTTAACGAAATTTAACCAGACTTGGTATTTAGTTGGCCCCTGACATAAACTGAGGCTGATTAGATTTGGGGATCAATCGTTCAACAGGTGGCGCTGTGATCGTATTTTTTCTAAATTTTTAACATGGCAGTATAGGAAAAAATTTCGTATAAATGTACATAATGAGAGTTATTCTTAACCTGTGATTGTGAAATTAATATGAATTATTGATAATAGTAGTAGTTAATTAGGAAAAAAATTTGGGGCATCGCTTCCCCCCCTAGGGGGAAGTACCCCCCTCCCAGTGGGGGGTGTAAATTTTCAAGGTCGGTATCTTTCGAAAGGTCTCGTCAATACCTTTAAAACGAATGGTTGAACTATAAATATGTGGTAATTTAAAACAAAGTTATCGGTTTTTTTTTACTTTTAAGAAAAAAAAAATCTTTGAAAAAAATCGTATATATATATATATATATATATATATATATATTTAAATATTGTTACTGCGTGAATTTGTATAGGAAAACATAGAAGAAAGTCTTGTGGTGGCCACAACATACTAGTTTTACTTTTAACGGAAAAAAAACTGATTTTTTTTTTTTTCTTTTTTAATATTGTTACTGCGTGAATTTGTATAAGAAAATATAGAAGAAAGTCTTGTGGTGGCCACAACATACTAGTTTTTTTTTTTTTTTTTTGGCAACAATTAAATTATGGATAAAATTTAAATACAAATGTTTTTTTTTTTTTTTTTTTTTTTTTTGGGCAACAATTAAATCATAGATTAAATTTAAATGGCTATTTTTTTTTTGCTATAATTAGCTTATTCTTTTCATATTTTTATTAATTAAAAGAAAACTAAACAAAAATTCGAAATTCTGACTTCGGTGTGCACAATGATCCTTCGGGAGGCACCTTTGTGTTAAATCTCGTGACTGTCCGAACTACCGTTTTCGAGAACAGTGAAATATACAAATATTGCTCACTTAATAGTATAAGATTACTTATACGCAAGCGATGTGAAGACGTCACTGGCCGTCCGTGCGGCCACGCAAAATTTTCCTATGTTAATCGTTAATTGGATCATTTTAAACATTAATTGGTTTAATTTTAAACATTAAGGAAAATTATCTTCCGATTTTAATCCCCATATTTGGGTATAATTTTATAAAACTTGTGTTAGATTTCTTAGATTGTGTTAGATTTTTTCTGTGAAAATCATAAAATTTTAATTTTAAATTTAAATTTAAATACTCTAGAAAAATAAAATGACAGACTTCCATTTTCGATCGTAAACGTAAACATTTCAGTTCAAATGTATGAGTTTCATTTCGAAGGAACAGATTTGATATCTGTCGTCTTTGTCGAAAAACAAAAGTAATAATAAAAGATCGCTAAATTATCTGACGAGCATATTTAATTCCTTTCAAAATGGAGTTTTTAAAAACGTACTTCAAGAGAGCAGTCAGTAATATTAAACAATATTTCGTACAATATGTATATGTATTACAAAAATATACACCGTACATGTATGTTTTCGTATTACGTTTTTGATCGGCAAACATACAAAACACCAAGGACGAACATATATCAAATCTATGCCCATTTTGTTTCTAGAGATTTCAGATTTTAAATTAAAATTTTGTCAATTTGACAGCAAAATAACTTAATCTAACACATGTGCACGGTAACTAATTTGTAACTATACCCAATTATGGGAATTTAAATCAGGAAGTAATTTTCCTCAATATTTAATAATTTTTTACAAAAAATTCAATGGACGATTAACATAGGAAATCTTTTACTTGGCCTCAACAACGGTCGGTGACGTCACACTTCGCTTGCGTATATCTTTTGCATAAATAAGAAGAAAGTATAAGATTTGGAAAAACGTTTGATTTCCAGTTTTCAATGAATTTACACATTTTGAGATTTCTTTGCATTTCAATTAACTGAAATCGGCTACTATTTCTAAAAGAGTGGATTTATTACTAGTATATAGAAGTGTATAAGAAGAAAGTAGAAGATACCGAAAAAATTTCGATTTATGGTTTTCGCTGAATTTAGAATTTTTGAGCTTTCCTTACGTTTCAATAAACTGAAATTGACTACTTATTTTGAAAAAATTGGATTTATTTCTAGCTTCTGCATGTATAAGTAGCTAGTAGAATATATGAAAAAAATTTCGATTTCCGGGTTTCGATGAATTTACACCTTTTGAGATTTCCTTGCATTTGAATTAATTGAAATTGACTACTTATTTTTTAAAAAGTGGATTTATTATTTTTTCCTCTGCATATATAAAAAGAAAGTATAAGATTCAGAAAAAAAAAATTGATTTTCGGTTTTCGATCAAGTTACACGTTTTGCGATTTCCCGAACAATTCAACCATTTTTACAAAATATGTGCCTTTTTGAGTTCAAGCACTGTACTTTATGGACAAATCGAATTAATTTAACCGAATTTCATATTTGGTTGGACCTTGGTTTGAAATGGTACCGATTAGCTTTTGAGCTGTATCACCCAACAAGGAACATTTCCACGTGGCGATTTCCTCTCATTTCAGGAAAGGCTCAACATCTGCAGCGTGCCAAACTTAGAGAAATATATTAAGTAAAACTCTGCTGATTCAGTTAGAGTGCATATCGACAAACAATTGCCGCAGCTGTGTTGCAATTTAATTGCGTTTAGGACAAGGAAATAACTTTGCTCTGTCTTGCTTTGCAAAAAAGTGGCCGAGTTTCGACCACTGGGCGATATTAGAAATTATAAATACAGAGATCACTTTCAAATGATTATAATTAGTTTTCATTATAAACGACTTTCTCTCTGTTTAATTGGTCCAATGTAAGCAACATTCTCTCTGTTAACCCTTTCAGGGGTAACGTATTTAAGCTCATATATAACCAAGTGCCACCAAAAATTCAGAACAAGTTTTTAAGTCAAGAAATAAATGAAATATTTTCGGCTAAGTTAGAGAGTAAAATTTTATTTAAAACTTTTGTGGTGAATTTTTGCAGTTGGAATTTCAAATTATGTCGTATAAAATATATACGCCCCACCCCACTCCCCAAGAAGGATAAATTAAACTTTTCTTTTTGTCTGTATCCAGTATAATATTTCTGATCAACTACAATACGAACTTATTTTACTGTTTAATAAATCTTTTTAGTTTAAATATCTTGAAAAGTTATTTGTCCATTATTTGCATCTACTTCGTTTTTCTTTTTAAACAAACTAATGAACTTAATAATTTTTTTTTTTTTTTTTTTTTTTTTTTTTTTTCTGTAAATTACCGTCTTAAAATTGAGAAAATTTGCCTACATTTGCAATAAACTATAATTATCAATATATTTAGTTATGCTCATCACTGGCTATTTGACTCTGTCACGCTGTATATATATATATAATAAAGGCTATGAGAGTTCTTTGGACTCTGTCTGTGTGTGAATGAAGGTTGCCACCTAATTTTCATACTTTAGTTAATTTAAAAAAAAAAAATCTCACTGTCCGATCGATCCGACGGATTCAGAAAAATCGACCCTTTCATTTAGTACCTAATACGTAACGAGTTTTTGATTAGTTTTTTTTATTTTTTTAATTCATTAAAAATGAAATAGGTTTTCATGTGAAAAAAAAAATTCATATATATATATGCGTATTAAATGACGTCTTTATGTCTTAAAATATAATAATAATAATAATAATAATAATAATTTAAATTTTAAAGATAACGAAGAGATAAATAAAGAGCGAAAATTTCGCACGGGTTTAAATTGTTATATTGATCATTTTTCAATGGGTGCCTTAGTCGCCCTACAACTAATTAGTATTAAATATGTTAAACTTTCCTTAAAAATATTTAAAAAATAAATTCAAAATTTTTATTTTTTGGATTTTATTTATTTATTTATGTATTTATTTATTTTTTTATGTTCCAGTATCGTTAATTAAACCAAATCAAATAAAAACTAGCTCTAGTCTGCGTGATGCGGCTTAAGCTCTATTTTTACATATTATTGTCAAAATTTATTTCTTCTTTCCAGTTCAAATAACTAAACATTGGTTTACATTATATTTAAAACAAGTGACACCATCTTTTATTTCATGACATTTGTATGTTTTGCAGACCAAGTGCCTATAAGAAATTTAAAAAATGATATCGAAATCGGTTAATACATTTAAATTTCATAATCATGTGCCTTTTTATTGATACTAGTATCGCCCAGTGGTCGAAACTCGACCATTTTTTTTTTTTTTTTTTTTTTTTTGCAAAGCGAGGCAAAGCAAAGTTATTGCCTTGTCCTAAACGGAATGCAATTGCAACACAGCTGCGGCAATTGTTTGCCGATTATCACTCTAACTGAATCAGCAGAGTTGTACTTAATATAACTATTTCTCTCTGTAGATGTTAGCCTTTCCTGAAATGAGAGAAAATCGCAACGTAAAAACGCCCCTTGTTGTGTGATACAGCCCAGAAGCTAATAGATACCATGTCAAACCAAGGCCCAACCAAGTATCAAATTCTGTTAAATTAATTCGATTGGTTCATAAAGTACAGTGTTTGAACAAAAAAAAAGATATTTTTCGAAAATGGTCGAATTGAGTTCGGGAAATTTCAAAACGTGTAACTTTATCGAAAACCGAAAATCTAAAACTTTTCTGAATCTTATATTTTCTACTTATAAATGCAGAGGAAAGAATAATAAATCCACTTTTTAAAAAATAAAAATTAGTAGTCAATTTCACTTAATTAAAATGCAAGGAAATCTCAAAACGTGTAAATTCATCGAAAACCGGAAATCAAAAGTTTTTATGTATCTTCTACTTGCTTCTTCTACCCACAAAAGCTAGCAATAAAGACACTTTTTTTTTAAAATAAGTAGCCAATTTCAGTTAATTGAAACGTAAAGAAAGCTCAAAACATGTAAATTCAGCAAAAAACGGAAATCGGAATTTTTTTCGTATCGTCTACTTATACATGCAGCAGTTAGTAACAAATCCATTTTCCTTTTATTTAGTATACTAGCAGGCTACGCCCGCTTCGCTGGTCACTATTTTTAAATGAATCACAATAATTAATGAATTCTCAAAATTGCATTAATTTTTATCATGTGATAACCAAAGAGAAAAAAAAATTCTGATCGGGAAAAATGTCGCAGCGGGTCCCCACTGCCTTCGGCAGCGTAGACCCGTGCGCTGCGCGCATGTATTCCTTCACCATCCTTATGACTTCTGAAAATTCCATGTTATTACTCATAAACTTTTATTCTCAAGAAAAGGAATTAAAAAATATATCATTTAGCATCGGGTAAAAACTCACACCGGGACGCCACTGCCTTCGGCAGCGCAGACTCATGCGCGCTGCGCGCGCACATTTGAGGATATACGTGCGCTGTACACGCATATTCCTTCTCAACTCAAACTTTTATTATTAAGAAAATAAAATTAAAAAAAAATCTTTTATCATCGGGTAAAAACTCGCACCGGGTCCCAAACCCATGCGCGCTGCGCGCCTATTCCTTCCCCACCGTTCCAGCCCCTCCTAATTAACTTGCATATACCAATTTTGAATAGTCTTACTCAATTATCTGAGATGCAAAAGAAAACCTGATCAGGACACTTTAAATTGTAAATCAGGTGAAATCTCGAATTCCACTTTCGATAATGTAAAATATCTTTCGAATGATGTATTAGAAATAATTTAATGATAATTAGAATATGAAACATTGAAATTTAAATATATTACAGCGCCATCTAGCGGTAGAAATTTTTGTAATCTATTGTTCCATTCCAGATCAACAAAGCTTTCAAATGATGTATTACTCATAAAATTATTTTAATTAGTAGATGAGATACAGAAGAAAACATAATCAGGACACCTCAAAACGTGTAAATCGGGTGAAATCTCGAAGTCCATTTTCGATAATGTAAAAGTACTTTAAAATGTGTATCAACTAAAATAAGCTTTCAAATGATGTATTACTTATGAACTTTTTTTAATTAATAACTGAGATACAAAAATAAACTGATTCAGGACACCTCAAAACGTGTAAATCTGGTGAAAACTTTCGATAATTTAAAAGAACTTTAAAATATCTTTCGAATTATGTATTACAAATATTTTAATCATAATTAGAAATTGAAATATTGAAATTTTAAAATATTACAGCGCCATCTGGCGGTACAAATTTCTGTATTCCACTGTTCGATTCCAAATCAAAAAAGTTTTCTAATGATTTTTACTTACGAAATTATTTTAATTAGTAGCTGAGATACAAAAGAAAACTAATTCAGGAGACCTCAAAACGTGTAAATCTGGTGAAAACTGTCGATAATATAAAAGAACTTTAAAATATCTTTCGAATGATGATTTAAAATAATTTAATCATAATTAGAAATTGAAATATTGAAATTTGAAAATATTACAGCGCCATCTGGCGGTAGAAATTTCTGTAATCCACTGTTCGATTCCAAATCAGAAAAGCTTTCTAATGATGTATTACTTATAAAATTATTTTAATTAGTAGCTGAGATACAAAAGAAAACCTAATCAGGAGACCTCAAAACGTGTAAATCGGGTGAAATCTCGAATTCCATTTTCGATAATGTAAAAGTACTTTAAAATGTGTATCAAGTCAACAAAGCTTTCAAATGATGTATTACTTATGAAATTTTTTTAATTAATAACTGAGATATAAAAGGAAACTGATTCAGGACACCTCAAAACGTGTAAATCTGGTGAAAACTTTCGATAATTTAAAAGAACTTTAAAATATCTTTCGAATGATGCATTAAAAATAATTTAATTGGAATTTGAAATATCGAAATTTTAAAATATCTGGCGGTAGGAATTTCTGTAAACTACTGTTCAATTCCAAATCAACAAAGCTTTCAAATAATGTGTTACTTATGAAATTATTTGAATTAGTAGCTGAGATACAAAAGAAAACCTAATCAGGACATTCTAAAACATGTAAATCACTTGAAATCTCTAATTCCATTATCTACGGTAGTTTTATTAATGGAAGTAAAAAGAAAAATAAATATTTTTTATTTCCCCAAAACCTATATATACCACGGTAAACGGGTAATGGAAGTAAAAAGAAAAAGAAAAAGTATTTTTTAGTTCCTTCAAATGTATTTTTTTGCTATGGAAACTCCTATCGTCTATTGAAAGATAGATTACGTGTTAGAATAAAATTTAATTTGCAATTAAAATGTAACTGCTTTGTTTATTAATGAAAATTGATGAAATTTTAACTGCAGGTTGGTTTTGTGCGAAATAGGTTGTATATTAAGTGTTGTGTACAAAAAAGAAAATTTGAAGCATTTTGAAATTTGCAATTTTTAACCCCAGTTAAAGATCATGTGACATTAATGACTTGCACATGTTTTGTTTCCGTTAGAGACAGCCGCTAAAATCGTCTGATGAATGCTGATAGAATGCCTCTTTTTAAGCAATAAGGATTTTTGGTCATTTTTCGATCGACATGGGTCAACATTTTAATTAATATCTCCGAAACTAATTAAGATTTTTAAATTCTGTTTCGAGGAAAACATCGGAAAGGCTCCAGAGCATCCGTATGTCAATTCTTGTACTTCTATGTTCAATAGGGGATGAACGTATAAAAGAACAGTCAGACAGACAGACAGACAGACAGACAAACCTTTCCATTTATTATTATAGATTAGTTAAATATTTATTGTTTAAATATCACCCTTTGAAATGAAATGTTTATGTTTACATTCGAAACTGGAAGTTTGCCAGTTTTTTTTTCTGGAGTTTTGTGATTTTAAATTAAAATTTTATCAATTTTACAGAAAAAATAACTCAATGAAACACATGTAGACAGTAACTTATATATAACTATACCCAAATATCGGAATTAAAATTGGCAGATAATTTCCGTTATTTTTTTATAATTTTTTACAAAAAATCCAATGGACAATTAACATAGAAAATCTTTTTCATGGCTCCGTGGACAGACAGTGACGTCATCACTTCGCTTGCGTATAGTGATGCTACATTATACAAATTACTGTGTCTATGGTTTTATTTGAGCTTTATGAAATTGCCAGATTTAAAAACTTTCTACTTTTAGGTATTTTTTAATGTAAAGGAATACCTGTATAAAAGGGAAAAATGGGGGAAAATGCATAAAAAAATAAAAGTATTTTTAAATACCTCCTTGACATCGTAAGAAAATAATATTTGTATTCGCACCTTCCGGCTAACCATACCTTTCGAATGATACCATTTTCAACCCTCTACTCCCATAATTAATATGTTAAAAAGGGACTACAAATTTTATGCTTGCCTATTAATATATAGATAATAATAATTACTAGCAAGCTTTTCCCGCTTCGCTGGTCACTAAGTTTAAAGGAAACTCTTTTCTATATCTTTATATGTATAAAAATATCGTGTCACGGTGTTTGTCCGCGATAAACTCCTAAACTAAGGAACCGATTTTAATGCAATTTTGCACACTGTGTGTAGTTTGGTCCAACTTGAGAGATAGGATAGTTTTTATCTCAATTTATTGTCACAGTATTTTTTTATTGCAAATTATTTCTTTACTAGCAAACCCGTGCGAAGTTTTCGCATTTTATTATTTTTTCTTATTTACCTTTAAAATTTAAAACCTCTAAGGATTATACCAATTTTACCACCTAATTAAAACTTTAATTTACCAGAAGACAAATAACCATATAAATTTATAAACATATTCATAACCACATAAACATTGTGCAATAGTGAAACCAGAATCATTCAAAGAAAAGTTTCAAAATAAAATTCATTGCTGACGACTCAGTTTTCATACTTCCGCAGGCAGTACAATTTTAGTTAAGGACTCCCATGACGCTTTTTAATTTTTTATCGTCAAGAATGCAATGTCATTTTATTTATTTTGGCGTATTTAAAATAAATAAATAAATAAAAAATTTTTTAATTATACTTTTTATGATTGCGTTTGTTAGTCAATTTATGATAGTAATTCATATTCTATATAGATTAAAAAAATTCTTAACGCACCATAAATTTTAAGCCAGCACAACCGGTTTCGAAAGGACGTAGCCTTTCTTCATCAGGTGCAAAAAAAAAAAGTGCTACTGCCTTGGAGGCAAAAGCAAGACTCAAAACTCAAGTGTTGTTTTGCACCTGATGAAGAAAGGCTACGTCCTTTCGAAACCGGTTGTGCTGGCTTAAAATTTATGGTGTGTTAAATAGTTTTTAAAATCTATATAGTGATTGTACACCAGTTTTGATTTTAGTTTTGGTAATTCATATTCTCTTTATATCTTTAAAATATTGCTAGGTTTAAAATGACTCTTGAAAGGATTCTGAAGAAATAACTTTTAATAATACATTTTCCATAAAATAATGTCATCATACAAATGTCATCACGTTTTCTTATTATCTTGATCTGAGTCCGCGTGCTTAAACATTGTTAATTTTCAAATATTATTTTTTATTCTCGCGTATTTTATTAATTTCACCACAATCGTATCGTTTCGACAAAAATTAATTGGAATTGTTCCACGTTAGAAAAAGATTATATAGATTATTATTGTTATTATTTTGCGACGTAGATGAATTCTACATATTTAATTTATTACTGGTACTTTTCCTTGACGTATTAAAATTTTGCATAACAACGAAAAGTTTTTATTCTAAAAATAGAAATTGTAATGTTTTATTTTTCAAAATAAATTCCAGTTATTCAAGCTTTGCTTTCTGCGACGATTACGGCTGTTATACACTATACTGAAATAAATTTTTAAAGTAAATTTTTGTAAATGTACTAATGAATTTTGTATGTTCAATTTATTATTCGGATCAGTGAACGAATCTTCCAAAATCAAGCAAACCAAGAATAAAAAATTATTTTCTTTATCTCAGTGCATTGTTTCGATTGTGATGCGTGTATTTATGTTTATTTTATTTTATTTTATTTTTTACATTAGTTTATTAATTTAAATTAAACGCATGAAAAAAAAAATACTTTCTTTATTTCAGTACATTGTTCTAGCTATGACATCATTTTCTAGCGTTATCTCCAAGAAACTGGGCTTTTATTATTAAGAATATTATATTGAAGATACTTCATAAACATTAAAATATAAGTCATAAAGATATTCCTTATAGATATCGAAATGTATCTATTTTAGTTTTTGGCTTAAATTAGACTTGAAAAATCAATGTTAGGTTTTAAAAACTTTAAATTGACATAAAAGTTTGCCCTTCACACATGAATATCTTTTTCATAAATTAAATTTTCAATCGATCAACAAAGTAAGAAATAAATATGTTCAGGATACATATTTGAAGAATATTAATATGAAATTGAGAGGGAAATATAACTAGTGGGAAAGCTTGATTTATAAAAAACTTTACCCTTGAATTATTATTTTTTTTTCCTTTTTAAAAGTGTGATCTTCAATTAGAAGAATGCTACCTCAAAAATTGTAAAATGTCAGCGTATGGCTGGTCTTGAATTTAATTACGTTTTATGTTTCTATAAATCTCTAATTTTCTAAAGGTAATTTAGAGAGACTGGAGGCATTTTTAAAACTTGCAAACTGATTAAAATTGTGAATTTAAATAGTTTTGAATAAAATTAAATGTACTAAATGTTGCTATATTTTAAAGCACACGTATTAAATTTTTTTCACATTTAAGACAGTAATTTCTAAAAAAGTTTTTTTTATTATGTTTACCTTTCTCAAGACGTCAAGACGTGAGTTTTTAATTTATCATATCGTTTAAAATTCAAGAATTTGTTACTAAATTTACGATGGTTTTTTTTTTTTCATGTAAAAATGAATGATTATATGCATTCAAGTTGTATTAAATATGCAGAATTCTTATAATTTATAAGTAATGTTTCCATCACTAAGATTAATATGTTATAAAAATGCAGCGATGTATGTTTAAACTTAAATAAATAAAAATAAAATAAAATCAACGGAAATATTTATAATATGAAATTATAATGTTTGTTTTGAATGTAAACCTTCCAACGTTAGATTTTAATTTGAAAATTTCTTCCATATATGATAATTTTATCTTGAATTACATTTCAGAAACGAATCGAATTACTGACAAGGCCCAGATCTAAAGATATTTCAACAGTGACTACATTCTACAAAGATATTCTCTTCCGTGTCCTCTTAGAAATAAGAAAGAGCTTCGAAGGCAGCGTTATCCTCTTGGAAAAGTACAGTGTACTTGCTTCTCTTTATAAATGCTTGGATACATACCAACAAGACATGGATTTGCTTCGAATTGGTTTCCATTTAACTGCTTGTCTCATATATGATAAAGCTGAATTCAGTCGCTACGTAGCTGAAGAGTTGGCAGAACAATATGTTGGTTGCAAGTTTGCCGATTTTACTTTAAAAATCATGCAAAATTATCGCATGAAAAGCATGACTGATTTACGAGGAGCAGCTTTCCAATGTATCCATGCTGGTATACAGTGTCGTAATGGAAAAACTTGGTTGAAAGCAAACTATTTCCAACTTTTGCCGTTTGTGAAGGAATTCAAAGTGATATTGGGTACTTTGACATTTTGGGCAGACGGCGAGAGTACGAAAGCAAAGATTATGTTTGATCGTTTCCTTGAAAGTTTTAATTTGGTTGAGAAAGATTTTAAACCAAGTTGCTCTCCAGAAGCAAAGAATAATATTGGTGAACCAGTTACAGTATCAGAAAGTGTCGATAAAAATTCCGAATCTGCAACAGAAACATTTATTGACACGGCAGCCACTTCTGACAGTGGATGGCAAATTGTATCTAAGACTGGCTCCAAAAAAGATCCAAAAATAGTCGGCAATCAAAAAATGCCTTCCCTGGCTACTAAGAAAGACAGCAAAATGAAAAACAAAAAACTGAAACTGAAAACTAAACTGCAAAATAAAATAGCTGCCAAAAAGCTTGGACAAAGAACAAATCAGAAATCAAACACTGAACTCGGAAACTATTTTCCAAATTTATCTTCTGATAAAAAAACCAAACACGTTTGCTATGCGGATGCTTTGAAAAAAAATTTAAAGAATGAAGACATTTCTAATCAAGACATTTCTAAGGTACTTTTACTATTACCAAAATTTTACTTTGTACTTCAATATATCTATTAAGATATTTTTGTGCTATCTTTTTATTTTGAATTCTATATTACGAAATATACTTATTATTGAATAATGATTCTTATTACGAATATACATAGAATTTAAATAAGGGAAACACTAGAATATTTTTGCAAGATTTCAGTTTATTCAGGTTTAGAAAAGCGCAGGTTCTGCATGGGTTAAAGCAGCAAATTTGAACACTGTTTTAAAACATAATTTTAGTTAATTTTGTTACTTACATCTTCATAAATTTGAGAGAGAATTTATTTTAGTTCTAGGGGCTACCCTCCCCCGACTCACTTCGCACTCCAATCATTTTGGGGCTCTACCCTCCGGACTGCAGCTTTTATTGCCATTGAATAGGGTTAGTAATAGTGAAAAACACAGGAGAAAAACAAAATAATATTATGGAAATCCTCATATTTGACATCACAATGAAATAAATAATATTTAATACTACAGTGTGTCCTAAAAGTTCCAGTACTCCAACTTAAAGAACTCATTGCGTCCATGATTTTTTTTAAATATTAAATTTTATCGTCTGCTTATTATTGCATCCATTCTTTAATTTTTACCGTTTGTTTCTTTTCTCTCTCAAGTTGTGTGAGAATAAAGTTTTATGTTATTTTGTTCTTCATAGTGAAATGAGTTTATCACGCCTTCAGAGAATTACGCTGCTTGAAGCTTATTTTGATTGTAAATCGTGTGAAAGATGCAAAGATGTTTGCCGATATAAATATCCAGATGATGCAATACCGAGTAAAAACATGCTATATCAGCTCGTTCGACAAATTCGTAATACAGGTTCTGTGCAGGTGTGTACAGGTTTCCCTACAAGAAATCACTCCCAGCATGTTAAAACACGTTTCTAAACACATGCGCAAACGAGTTCAGCTTTGACTCCTAGAAAAGGGTGGACATTTTGAACATTTATTATAAATGTAAGTTCTGTATTTTTTCCTCCGTTATTTTAAATGTGCCTTTTATCATTAGCATAAAAATAATCGTTTTAAGGTTTGTTGTTTTGTAAATAAAAAATACATCAGCGCCAGTACTGGAACTTTTAGGACACTGTATATCACATGTTTAAACGGAGTAATACATCAATGGTCTGTTTTAACATTCGACATCTTAATATAAATTTATGAATATTTCTGAAGAAAGCATATGCCGAACACACAGAATAAACTGCAGTGTCAGTAACTTTATTTTAGAATAAAGAGAAATGTATTATATCTAGATAGCCAACCGATTAATATATTCGAAGTTCCCACACATACAAAAACTAAATCTTTATATGAACAACCTGAAAGAGAAATGTATTGTACCTAGATAGCCAACCATCTAATATATTCTGAATTCACATATATACAAAAACTAAATCTTTATATAAACAACCTGATTTGCGTTAATATCTCCTAAATTCCATTTTAAAAGCTTCTAGGCTTAAATTAGAATGTTTTACCAATAGTTGCTTATCAAAATCATAATTTCAAATACATTCTTCTGGATTTGCTTATTATCATCGGAAAAAATATGCATAGACAAAAGCAACAATAAATTTGATATCAAATTTTCTTCTTCTATTCCCGAAATTATTAGTTTTTTAGAGCAGATTAAAATATATATATGCGTCTTCTTTCACCCTGAGGATCTTGAGTCTTCTGACCCTCTTAGAGATTTTGCTTGTATTAGCTTTCTTCACCCAGTGGATTAAAGTTCTCGTACCGAAATGTTGGGAATGCTCTCTCGGAGGCTTTTTCTGTTTTGTTCCTGTCCCTTTTTCGGGGCGAGTTCTTCCAGTTTCAATTCTTCTTTACTTTCCCTTTCCCATGGCATTTTTAGCTATTTGGCTACCTTTTCATGCTGCAAATATCTTTTATATATATATATCTTTATATATATATCTTTTGCTTTCTTCTCGCATTCTAATTTTATTTTCTGTTTCTAAATTTTGAACTATTCGTGAATTTTTCACATTTGTTGTTGTTGTTGTTGTTGTTGTTGTTGTGTATAACAAAGTGCAGAAGTGATAAAAATAAAAAAAAATAATAATAACAAAAAAGGGAGATAAAAACTAAATATTGGCAAAAGCGTGGATCACAGCTTTGGCAATGTCTATGGATCTTACTGCGTATAAAATGTCCATGTTGCAGTCATTGTCTATCTTGAAGAGGGCACCAGCAATGGAAGGGCAGCCAAAAAGGTGTTTGGGATCCAGTTGCGTGCCTGGGCAGTGCCTGCATTCCACATATGTCCTGGAACCATCGGGCAGAATCCTCATGCCGTTAGAGTGCTTTGTCCTTAGTCTTGTTATGGTTGTTTCTCGGCCGTAATTTAATTCTGGCAGCGAGAATTTTTTATTTAAATTCTATTTCTAGCATCAGAAGTTCCAACTCTTTAGCTCGTAATCGCGTTGTTTTTCTCATACTTTGAATGAATTATTTTCTTCCTTCTACCATTGTCTCTTATATATACTTATCCAGTTTATCAGAATAATTTGGATTTGCCAACAATAACAGGAGTTCTTGGTACATTACATTTTCAGAGGCGCAGAGACTGGAAAAAAAAGGTTAATAAGAAATTATTTGGAAGTTCGAAAGTAGAAAACTTTTATTAGCGTGACGTTTTTTATTGATAGCTTCGTTAATTGTAGGAACAGATATTTCAGACTAAAAGAAGCTTGTTCTTTGGATCGATCTACAAACTTCGGCCATCTCGCGACGTTGAGGATCCTGTCGTTCATGAGGAGATAGAACCGCAGTCACACGGAATTAACAGCATCGGAAATAATTTACTTTTTAATAGAGCGATAAAACAATTTTAGAAATTTACTTATTTTATTCTCATTTTATTCTCATGTCAAATACATTAGACAAAGTAGGATTTTAACCACAAAATTCTTGGAAACTGAGAAATATATATATTTTTTATTTTATTCATTAGTTTTTTATTGTATCTATTATATAACTAACTATGTGACACGTACTTTCATGCAATGCAACAGATTAAAAACCTTTTTAACCGACTTCAAAAAAAGAAGGAAGGTTCTCAATTCAAACCGTATGTTTTTTTTATGTTTGTTAGCTCATAACTTCTGAACGGATGCTCCGATTTTGATACTTTTTGTTTTGCTGAAAAGGTCTTGGTCTGCAATAGGTCCCATTGTAATATCTTTACGATCTAAAGAAAATACAGGGTGCCCAAAAAAATCAGTCCCAACTCTTTTAACTGCTAAACGGCTGCAGCTATAGTGATAAAAATGGTATGTAAGTATAGTAAAGTGGCCCTGCAGTACAAGGTTAAACCGCTTGCTGCGCCACCTGGTGGAAAATAGTTGAGTTAGTGTTCCTATCTCGAAAACGTTTCTAGAGAAAAAAAGTGAATTAGAAAGTTGAAGATTATCATCGATTTAGTACAAAAAGATAGTTTAGACATTCATGCTAGCGTTTCTATCTCGGAAACAATTCAAGACAGGGGAAAAAAGTGAATTATAAAATTGCAGAGCGTCATCGATTTAGTACGAAAAGATAGTTTTGATATTTGATGCTAAAAGTACAAGGCTAAAAACGCGCCTCTTTTTGTTCGCAATTTCTTACACTATACACACTGGAGCTATATTGCTCACGTAGTAGCGTAGCTGGTGAGACATACGCTATATAGTTCAAAATACGGTTACTTGATACTTTTTGCTTTGTTGTAGAGATCTTGGTCTGAAGTAGGTCCCATTATAACATCTTTACAATCTAAAGAAAATAAAGCGCCATCTGGTGAAAAACAGCGGCATTAGCGCTCCTATCTCAAAAACGGTTCAAGATGGGAGAAAAGTTAATTACGAAGTTGTAGAGTATCATCGATTTACTACGAAAAGACAGTTTTTAGATATTATTGCTAAAAATAGAACGCTTAAAACGTGCAATTGTTTGTTCGCAATGTCCTACACTGTGCACACTTGAACTACGTTGCACGCTTTACAGCGTAGCGGATGACACGTATATTCTGTGGTTCAAAGTACTGTTACTGTAAGCGGTCACATCGATTAGCGCAAAGTCCTTTTCAACCAACTTCAGAAAGGAGGGTATTCTTAATTCTTGCTATGTGTTGTTGTTGGTGTTTGTAAGCTTATAACTTCGTAAGAAATGCTCTAATTAACCGACTTCAAAAAGGAGGAGGTTCTCATTTCAAAGCGTATGTTTTTTTGTTTTTGTTTTTGTTTGTTAGCTCATAACTTCTGAATGGATGATCCGATTTTCATACTTTTTGTTTTATTGTAAAGGTCTTGGTCTGAAATAGGTCCCATTGTAAGATCTTTACGATCAAAAGAAAATACAGGGTGCCCAAAAAAGTCAGTCCCGACTCTTTTAACTGCTGAACAGCTGTAGCTATAGTCATAAAAGTGGTATGTATGGAAAAGTAAAGTGAACATGTGCTACGCGATTCAACCGCCTAAAGCGCCACCTTGTAGAAAAGAGTGGAGTTAGCGATCCTATCTCGGAAAAGTTTCAAGACAGGGTAAAAAGTGAATTATAAAATTGCAGAGCATCATCGATATAGTACGCAAAGATAGTTTAGACATTAATGCTAAAAACAGAACGCTTAAAACGTGCATTTGTTTAGTCACAATTTCCTATTTTGTGCGCACTTGAAAACATTGCATATATTGTAGCGTAGCGGGTGACATTTATGCTATGTAAAATTCAAAGTATGGTTATTGTAAGCGGTCACATCGATTAACGCATAGGCGTTTTAAGCCGACTTCATAAAGGAAGAGGTTCTCAATATAAACCATGTTTCTCGTTGTTGTTGTTGAAATTTGTTAGCTTATAACTTCGTAAGAGATGATTTAATTTTAATACTTTTTTTGTTGTCGTAATGATCTTGGCCTGAAATAAGTTTCATTGAGATATAAACAAATTACAGGATACTCACAAAAGTCTGTTCTCACTCTAACTGCTGAACACAAGCAGCTACACTGGTAAAAGCAGTGTGTAAGTATCGATGTTGAAACATCTGTCCATCAGCTGCAATGCATATTTTGCTCTTTGTTTGAACTTTACGCTGCGCAATTTCCAGCGCAGCGGGTGACACGTATTTACTGTAAAGTTTAATATATATGCCTAACAGAATTTTCGGTTACGAATACAGCGTATCCTTTCTTTACATTTCTAAAGACTTTTTAATTTAACGTATGTTCGTTCAATAGATAGTTTTTTAGTCATATCCGATAAAGGCAAGAAAAGTGACACAATTTAAAAATGCAGCATTTGAGAAAAATCAACTTAAAAATAACTTGACTAGAATAAAACTGGCACAACTGTCTCTCGAGTGCATAACTTTCTAGATGGAGATGTAACTTTTTTGTTCACATTGGGTGCATTTAATGTATTTTTCAGTGACATAAACCATTTTTTGAGTAATGTCACTTTCCTTGGAAGTTGTGATTTGTGAAACTTCCGTCGAACGTCTTCTGATGCTCTGCTATATAAATAAGTTTTCACTGAAAAGAGAAAAATAAAATATTTTTGTAAAAAAAATAGAACCGACTCCAAAAAGGATCTGCTATTCAAACAACTAAAAATGAAAGAAAATTGGCAGAAAATGGAACTGTAGATTGCGCCTAAAAGTATAAAATAATTTCCTTTACCAAACAACCTATAACACTACAATTAATCATAACTTTTGAAGTCGGCGCAAAATTAAATAAAAATTGATACCTTCATACAATACAAAAATGAAATCCTATTCAAAATACACGTCTCACATTGTTACCTGCAAAACGCAGCCGAAAACTACTTTGATTCAAGAAAACAAATAAGACTTCGTAAGCAGCAAAAGTTGGCGAAGATGCTGGTATCTGACGTCCTTGGTGAACGAAAAATCGCAAAATTATCTGGCAAACATATTTAATTTCTTTGGGATATCATGATTATTTTAATAAGGTATATCAAGAGAGTAATCAAGAATATGAAACAACACTAGTTATTATGAAAATATACATCTTGCGTGTATATTTTTGCCTTATGTTTCTATCGCCAAATTCAAAAGCCATCAAGGATGATCTAACTTCGTAGAAACATAAATACCGCATTGTGAAGAATGTTCACTGTTCTATGTGGATGCTACTAATGGACCGATTGTATACAGTGATAAAATAATAAAGGAAACATGAAAATAGATCATTCGAGACAACAGCATTTGTTGCTACCGATCTAAAGACAAACCTTTAAAAACTAATTAAATTTTATTTAATTTTGCGCCGACTTCAAAAGTTATGATTAATTGTAGTGTTATAGGTTGTTTGGTAAAGGAAATTATTTTATACTTTTAGGCGCAATCTACAGTTCCATTTTCTGCCAATTTTCTTTCATTTTTAGTTGTTTGAATAGCAGTTCCTTTTTGGAGTCGGTTCTATTTTTTTACAAAAATATTTTATTAATAATACAGTTAAAAAATTTTTGATGAACTTTGAAATGAGAATTTTTATTTTTTTATGACCACAAAAGTACAGAATATTCTCGCATCTCTAAATAATTACTTCTAATACATGAAAGTGGAGATATGGGTAAGGAAATTAATTAAATATACAATTCAAGGTTACAAAAAAAAAAAAAAAAAAAAAAGAAATATTTTCTAAAACTTTCGACACTTTTATTGAGAATTTTCATGAAAAATTACCATTATATGGACTAACGTGTATACAAAATGGTTTGACAACTGCATTTATTGAGATTTCATTCACTGAGAATGGCTGAAGGGATTTTCGGACATATTATATATATATATATATATTATATATTCTTTGCAAAATAAGTTATATGATACAGAAATAGCAGTCTATTGAAAAATTTGTAGATTCTCTTCAATTTATGGGTATTGCCAACAGCCTTTACGATTTTTACATTTTAATACAATGGCGCAAGTTACTAGCACAAATGTTGCAAACAATATGAGGCGTCATCATTTATCTTGATGATCGATACGACAACCAAAATAACGCTTATATTCAGCTTCAATTAATGACATTAATGTTATTTCTGTTTCTTACAAGATAAGGTCACTTCCTGACGAACTTTACGTAATTTGCCAGGAGAGTTCATAAAAATCAAGGCAATAAAAAAAAAAAAAAAAAAAAGAAAATCTGAAGTGACTCCACACGACTTTCCGAACACTGAGTAATTAACAGTTTTGAAGATAAAGTAAAGAAAGAGGAGTTGTTAAACAAACAAAAGAGATAAAACCATAATAGAGTGTTTGAGTATTTTTCTCCATATATTACACGATCTTTTATTTAACGCTACGAACTTTGAGCCCATGATCATAATGTTAAAGAATTTTTCGTTGTGTCCCTGTAAAAACCTATACATGCTAGATTCATAAAAAATGCTTATAGTTAGTGCAACAGTGATTTATAATATTCATATAAATTTTCAACTCAATTGAATAAGGCGTTTAGATGCTATCGCACTTTTAAAAATTTGGTCCCATAGGCCATAATGATTAAGATTTTTTCTTTGTGTCCCTGTAAAAAAAACTGTAAGTGCTAAATTCACCAAAATCTATACAGTTGGTGCAACTGTGACCTACAACATGTATACAAATTTTTTGCTCAGATTAATTAGGCGTTTATACGCTATCGCACTTTTAAAAATTTGGCCCCATAGGCAATAATGATAAAGAATTTTTCTTTGTGCCCCTGTAAAAATTCTGTAAGTGCTAAATTCACCAAAATCTATACAGTTCGTGCAACTGTGACATATAATATGTGTACAATTTTTTTGCTCAGATTAATAAAACGTTTAGACGCTATCGCACTTTTAAAAATTTTGCCCCATAGGCCATAATGATAAAGAATTTTTCCTGGTGTCCCTGTAAAAAAACTAAGTGCTATTTTCACCAAAATCTATAGGGTTTGTTCTATGGTGACTTACAATATACGTACCAACTTTCATCTTATTCGAATAAAGCGTTTAGACGCTAGCGTGTTCATTCACATACGAGGTGTGGCTATTAAATAACGAGACTATTGCTGCTACAGATGAACTACATATGCGCCAAATCCGAACGACCGATAGCTGTGTAGCGTAAAGCCTTCTCTTTCGATTGCAGCACCTCCCGTGTTTCTAGAGAAATCAGTCTGGTCGTAACATTCATTTGTGTAAGAGGTGTTTGTTTCGTTTTGCCGGAAAAACGTGATAAGTGTAAAAGTAGAGTAACGAATTGTCGTGAAATTTCACGTGAAACTTGGTAAAACCGCTAGTGAAACTTATCTTTCATTAAAACAAGTTTATGGCGATGAATGTTTATCACGTGCGCGTGTTTATGATTGGTTCAAGCGTTTCCAAGATGGCTGAGAAGACTTTGGAGATGATGACCGAAATTCAAAGCGATGATGATCCTTTTTCTCGACATTCATGGTATTGTGTACCTTCACTTGCTTCCTGAATGTTAAACTATTAATCAACATTACTATCTTGAGGTGCTTGCTCAACTCCGTGAAGGTGTAAGGAAAAAACGACCCTAATTGTGGAAGAACAAGTCATGGGTTCTCCATCAAGCCAACGCGCCGGCTCACACGTCATTGTCTGTCAAGGTGTTTCTAGCCAAATACAACATCCCAGTTTTAGACCATCCGCCTTATTCGCTTGACCTGGCCCCATGTGACTTTTATTCGTTCCCCAAAGTTAAATCTGCATTAAAAGGAACACGATTTGAGTCAGTTAAAGCCGTGAAAGAAAAAGCGGCACGCCTCATGCAGAAGCTTACAGGACAAGACTTCCAGCACTGTTTCGAACAATGGAAAATTCGCATGGAGAGTTGTAGGGATAGAGGAGGGGTGTATATTGAAGGTGATAATAATTAAATATGTATAAATTTAAAATAAAAATTTTTACAGCAATAGTCTCGTTATTTAATAGCCACACCTCGTACATTCACATATACATACACACATACATACACACACACATACATACATCATCGTGAAAATAGTAGAAGCAGACTCAGGGGACCTGGAAACGTATAGAAACATCAAAATCTCAAATTCGGATTTTTGACATGATTAAAATACTTTCCTCACTATAGTGTTCGGAAAGTAAAAAACAATAATTATCACCAATCTAGAAAGTTTAAATTGAGATTTAATGTAAGTATATTTTTATAAAATCGAATCAAGCAACAATTGTAACCTATTCTATGAACCGAACTTCCTCTCATAACTACACTTTTATTCCACAGTATTTATTGCAATAAAATTCTCTACTCGCAATGCTTGTGAAAGAAAACTAGAGCTATTTTTCACTTTGATTACCATTTCATTTTCAGTAGCATTGAATCCATACTGATTAGGTACTTTTACATAATTTATAATTTTGTTTTTTAATCAGTGTAATAATCAAAAATCTTATTGTCTTGTTATCTCATTAATATTCACTCTTATCTCATTAACATTCACTATTTTCTTTTTTCGTTTTCCTTCTTTCTCATTAGAAAATTTTATGTTTACTCATCTTGAAATAACATATAACTTAATCTGCATTTTAAATGATGAAAATCCTTTAACATGTAAACATTTAAATTTTGCACATTGTCATTAATATAAATTATGGTGCTTGAATTATTTTAAAAGGCAGAGTGAACACTGATTTTTTTCAATTTCAAAGAGACGTTTGAAAAAAAAAAAAAAAAAAAAAAAAACTACTTTAAGTGAAATTACTAGTTAATTGAATATAACTGATTTTAACAGATTCTTTTACATATTATTTTTTAATTCTTAGGACAATGGAGATATCTTATCAAATTATCAAGTTTGGACCCAAGAAAAAACAAATAATCTGCCTGAAATTGAACTTGACTATGAAATTAAACGTCCTAATTTAATTGCTACTAAAACGTCTGATGATGAAAAAACAAATATTAATTTAAATTCTAGTGATTGCCGTAATATAAATGATAATGAACAAAAAAATACAGGCAGTTTTTATCAACCAACTAATTTAATGACGTTTTTAACAAATTTATTTATATCAAAGGAAAAGAAAAAAAGTTCCTCAAATCAAAACACACATAATAATACAATTCAATTAGAAAAGAATGATTTAGAAACCATTGCAAAAGACAGTCATAAAAAACAAAATGAAGCTTTGCGCGACATATTTGCTGCTTTAGGATTAAAAGCAGATTCTAAACAAGACGGCACGATAAAATCAAAAACTATTACCAATAACGAATCTGAAACAGCTGCAAATGTCAATTATACAAATACATTAAATGATGAAGACAAAAAGACAGTTAAAGGTGAATTCTTGTATTCCGATTGTTTTAAACATGCATCTCGTAATGAGTCAAAAACTATGGAAAATGTTCAATTGAAAAGTTCAACAAATGTTCACGCTATTAAAGGAACAGACGAAAATATGAGTGTCGTAAAAGATATACCAATATCAAGTGTTTTCACTAATGAAAATCGTGCTTTAGACAACGACATGAAGAATATCAGGGAAGAAAACGAGAAGATGATGAGTGGTAAAACGGTTGAAGAATTAAAAGATTGTCCATTCAAAAACTGTGAAATACAATCTACAATTACGAATTCCTCAAGCTCTGCAGTAGAAAATCTAAATGAAATAGCAGATAAGAAAGATTTTCAATTTTTCAATAGTAATTTTAATAGCAATCACGGTATTAGCACTCTTGCTGGATATCTGAAAAGAAAAAATCCAGAAACGTATTTCCGGGATATCTATTTTGATTTTTTTAAAGAAGAAATAAAAGAAGTTAACGAAACTATTTTTGAACGTTTCTCTTACAGATTGCTTGAGTTTAATAATGTAAATAAGTGCTTAATGAAGCCAGAAAAAGTAGGTGCATTTTCAAGAGCAAATATGACTAAAAACGAAAATGTTATGTTGCATGAAACGGATTTATTTCCTAAGACAAATTTCAATATATTTGGATTGTTTTCATCAAAATTTACGTATTTTAATCGAATGCAAAAAGCTTCTTCTAATTATTTTAATGTAGATTTGAATGCTAATCGAAACATAAATAAAGAAAATTCTACACGATTTCAGGAGAAAAATTTAGAAATGATCACAATGAATAATATACCAAACAGAATTCATAAGGATAAAGCTATCTTTAATGAATCTCGAAGCGTATTACGTTTGGCAATTAATGAAAATTTTTCAAATTTTGAATTCAATTTTTATAAAAGAAAGAAAAATTCTAGATATTTGAGAATACAGCCTCCACTGTCAACTGAAAAATCTCTAATTCTATCAGACATTACATTTCGTAACATTCAAAAACTTTTCTTTTTGTATAAACGATTGCTTTTTCATGGAGTTGAGAATAAGTCTTATCAATCCGTTTTGCCCATGAATACATGTCCCGGTTTACATCAATCAAATCTTGAACATTCCTTCACAGAAAAACATGTAACACAGGATAAAATCCTGAAAAAATATGAAAACTTTCCATGCAAAATTACTAAGATAAAAAATTTGGAAAACTCATTTGCCGTTCGGGAAGAGTACAACACATTAAAGGAATTTAAAACAGAAATTAGTAAAATAATCTCCTATCTTTCAATGAAGCCTGCAAAAATTTTACGAAAATCTTTAAAACATGTTCGGGAAAAAGAAAAGGGGGTTATTAAAGATATTAGAAGTGTTAAAGAAAAAAATGCAGAATTGGAGTCATATAAAAAAACAAATAGCACTGATAATTCATTCGTGCTTCATAGTGAAACTTACGGCTACAAACCTAATTTTATTAACTGTGAAAAGAGTAGTAAGTGGTATGAAAAACTGCATAAAATTGAAGCATGTGTACCTTTGTCATCGTTTCTTTTGGGATTTGGACAAACAGCTGCAAAATCTGTAACTAATTTGCACGAAATAGTTTCTGCAACTGGAAAAATTGTATTTAGTTCAAAAGAAGAGCACATACTGAAGTACGGGTAAGTATTTTTGAATATTATTGACAAAAACAAGTAAAATTACAAGAGTAAATCAAATATTCTTCTTAAAAAAAATCATGCAGTGCATAGATAATTATTTTTACTTTAAAACTAGACGACATATGATATGTTGCATATTAAATACAAAAAACTAGCCCCAAATGATACCCCCTATATTTTCCAAAAATGTCATGGCGTTGGGAAGTGAAAATTATTTAGTGTTACTTTAAATATTAAAAACTGTGGATGATTCCCAGATGCAGCGATTACGTTTATGAAAGATTATATAATTTTACCACATTGAAAATCAAATTACAGTCGGCAGCAAAATTATTCGAGCGCTAGAAATAATTCCTATGTTAAAAAAGCACGCTTAATACTGTTTTGTTAACTAAATCCTTGACGAGTCATGTTCTTAGTCAGTCTAAGAACATGATTAATAATAAAGTCTACATTTCTTTAAACAATATATCAAAGCTGCTATATTAATTTGCCTTGAAACTTAACAATCTTGATTAAATTATTTAATTGGCAACCAAATATGAACTTTAAAATACCAAATCTGAATTTCCCGCACACGAATGATGAATGATTTGTGTACCACAATCTACACAAAATATATTTTTATGCATATAGAAAATATATTCATTGCATTTTGCTTGGAACAGCTTGTAGATGTTATACTGTACTTACCAGAAATTTCCTCCATAAAAGTAATGTTCTTAAATTCTCTTGGATATGTACTCTCCTGTACATATACCATTTCCTTGATCTCAACCAAAAGATGAGTGCAGCATCACCACTATAACAGATCAGTACAACGAGATCGGTTTTCCTGCTGTTCTTGAGATATGCTGATAACAGACACACAGACAGACTAACAGCTAAAAACATGATTTTGAATTCAGGGATTGTAAATATAACAAAAACTGTATTTCTAACTGTATTTGTAAACTCCAAAACAGTGCTTGCTGTACCACGTGTATGGGTAAAAGAATGTGAAAAGCAACCAACTCATTAAAATTTAATATGTACCGAAATTTAAATTATTTAATTACAAAGTTATAAACATAATCAATTTTATTAAATCTTTATTTAAAATATATGTTTATTAAATATATATTAAATGTATATTAAATATATAATATATATAATATATAATATATATTTAAATTTAATTCAATATTTCATATATTATTAAATATATATTATTAAATGCAATGTATAGTACTTGAAAACCTTACTAACTTAATATCACATGTACTTTTATGCATAATAGTGATTTTGGTACGTACATTGGACTAATGAGCAATGGAAATCCCGTAGTTGTAAAAATGTTTCAAAGAACGGAAATGGGAAATATTGACTTATTTTACAGAAAACGCCAACTACAGCACAAGAATTTAGTATTATTTTACGTAAGTTTATTTTTATTAAAATCCTTGAAAATTCGTTATGTGAAACAAATTGTCTGGGTAATTTTGTATTTTGTGTAATTTTCTTCAATAAATGGTGACTATAAAAATGTTTGAATATTCTCTTTAAAAATGTTTGAGTATTCAGATAAAAACTAGTAGTTGTGGCCACACAACTTTCTTCTATATTGTCCTATACAACTTCACTTAGCAAAAGTAATTTATTAAAATTATCTTCCGTGATGAATGCATTCGATTTTCATCTAGAAAAGAAGTGTAACACTAAATATCCAAAGAAAGTAAATTTTATTTTCATCTTAAAAAAAAACTAGTTGGCATAGGTGGATTCTGCTCAGTTCCCCATCATATTTATGTTCTCATAAATTTCTAGTGCGAGACATACTATAATCATGTTAAAAGAAATGAATTTGAATAAAGCTTGATACAGCGACAGAATAAAATCCCCGCCTAATAGGCTATCCATCGTTTACTTCAATATATTTATCTTATTCTAATCTATTAATTTATTTTATCAGGGTAAATTCCGTTGCTTAGTTTTCATGCTACTATTTCCAATGCAACAATCCTCAAAATTCATATTTATATAAAAAATTTACAATTTCGCTATGTTGATAAAATCGTAAATTACGAAAAATTTACGAAATTTTCCTATTAGAATATTTGTATTCAATCATGTTCAAACAAATATCAAAAATGTAATTTTGAAGTTGTCTAATGTATTTATGATCCTCAAAATGGAAGTTTATGCTCAATTTCGCCTTATTCTGACATGTTAAGTAAATCGTAAATTCCAAATAACTTACGGATTTTTTAAATTGGAAAAACCATAGTCTATGATACTCATGCCAGTATCCTAAATAATAGTTAGAAAGTTGTTTGACATCTTTACGATGAAAATATCCCTGAAGATTGATGTTTGCTCTATTCTGCCATGTTAAGAAATTCGTAAATTTCCAATAACTTGCGAAATTTTCAAAGTAGCATATTTATAGTTACTGATGTTCGTTCCGGCATCAAAACTGATATTTTAAAACTGGTCTGAAATTTTTACAGTAAAAAGTTTCCATTTAATGCACGTTTAAGTGAATTTTTGTCCTATTCTCCCATGTTAAGAAAATCGTAAATTTCTAATAACTTACGAAGTTTTTTAATTCGAATGTTGCAAATGAATAGGGTTCTTGCCAGTGTCGAAAGTAAAATTTAAATCTGATTTGACCTTTCTGCGACAATTTGTTCTTGAGATATCGTGTACACAGACTAACAAACTAACGGACTAACGGACTAACACACTAACAGACTCCCTACAGACAGACACCATACAAATTTTGTCATTTTCGGATTCATCTCACCTGAAAACGTGTAAAAAAGTCAAAAAACCGAGGTCGAAAATTTTCACGAGTACCTAAGTTCCCCATACCTGTAGTATGACGGGGAACTAAAAAAAAAAAAAAAAAAAAAAAAAAAAATATAATAATAATAATAAAAATATGTATATCTTTATATATATATTTCTTTTGTGCGTGTGTATGTCACTGAACTCCTCCTAAACGGCTGGACTGAGTTTAATGAAATTTTTTGTGTGTCTTCAGGTGGATTCGAGAATGGTTTAGATTTACAAATGAAAGTTGTAACTTAATTAGTTCTTTCTTAATTAATTTTTAACCAACTCTTTCAACAACTTTTCCACCTAGATGGCGTGAGTTGTCGTAAACACGATGTCAGAATTTATTTAATGTTGAAATGAAAAATGAATTTTTAACCGTAAGTGTTTAAAATATTTTTTCAACATTAATATTGTTAAAATGTTAAAATTAGTTAAAATGGTATATTCTTTTAAAAAACTCGTCAATATCCGACGGAGTTATTTTATGTTAAAATGAAAAATGAATTTTTAGGCCATTATTATTTGTGCAGATGGAAAATGTACTAAAAGTTTCCGAAAAATTTCACGATCACAAATGTTGACGGATATCCAATATATCGTCGAAGAAATCCCGATAATGGCGGACAATCTTATCATCTATGGCGGTCATCTATGTCAACATCATAGATATTGACATTGATAACCAGATGGGTGGTCCCATATTCGCCTCTGCTGAGCAAAACATTCAATGCTCATATTAATAGCAAGAAATTCAAACTTTTTCACACACCATAAATTTTAAATCAGCACAACCGGTTTCGAAAGGACGTAGCCTTTCTTCATCAGGTGCAAACACGTGCAACTGCCTTGGAGGCAAAAGCAAGACTGAAAGCAGGGCAAAATCCAGAGGGGGGAGGAGCAACACAAACAACCAATAGGAAGCAACATGCAGGACAGGACCAATCAGAGAGGAACACACGTACACACACACCACAAAATGAGGAGGGAGGAAAGGAGTAAACAATTATTATTTTTTTTTTCAATAATATTAAACTAATAAGTAAATTTAATAAAATTTATCCTTTAATTATTATTATTTTTATTTAAATTAGAATTATTTTATTATAACTAATATGATGTTATAAACATAATGAAGGAAATTATTTAATTGAATTAAACAAATTTTTCCAGGCTGTAGACAGCAAACTGGAATCAGATTTTTCATTGACAATTTTATCACGATTAAGGTAAATAGCTAAATTTTCTAAAAAATCCAGTTCGGAAACGCGTTTGGCATGAAAGATAATTTTGGCACTCTTAAAATTAAAACTATGATCAAATTCCCAACTGTGCTTCGCAATAGAAGATTTAGAAATTTCTTGATTAACAACATACCGAGAATGTTCACGTAAATGACATTCAAGATTTCTTTTAGTTTGACCAATATAAGATAAATCACAGTTATTACAAGGGACATTATAGATACCCCATTTTTGAAGCTCAGGAACAGGGGATTTGGTTGAAGGGAATTGGAATTTATAAATAAAATCTGATTCCACTTTGCTGTCTACAGCCTGGAAAAATTTGTTTAATTCAATTAAATAATTTCCTTCATTATGTTTATAACATCATATTAGTTATAATAAAATAATTCTAATTTAAATAAAAAAAATAATAATTAATGGATAAATTTTATTAAATTTACTTATTAGTTTAATATTATTGAAAAAAAAAATAATACTTGTTTACTCCTTTCCTCCCTCTTCATTTTGTGGTGTGTGTGTACGTGTGTTCCTCTCTGATTGGTCCTGTCCTGCATGTTGCTTCCTATTGGTTGTTTGTGTTGCTCCTCCCCCTCTGGACTTTGTCCTGCTTTCAGTCTTGCTTTTGACTCCAAGGCAGTTGCACGTGTTTGCACCTGATGAAGAAAGGCTACGTCCTTTCGATACTCGTTGTGCTGATTAAAAATTTATGGTGTGTGAAGAAGTTTGAATTTCTTGCTATTGTCTGTACGCCAGTTTTTTTAATTTATTTTTGGTGCTCATATTAATGTTCAGTTCTGCAGTTCAGTGAAGAGCATCAAATACATTTGCAAGTATGTGAATAAAGACAGTGATATGGCTGTATTTCGAGTTGAAAATACCAATGTGAATCCTCCTCCGGTGAATAACAACGATGAAATAACACTTTACCAAATAGGCCGGTACGTCAACTCCAATGAAGCTGTATGGCGTATCTTTGGTTTCCCAATTCATGAACGGGATCCAGCAGTTCTTCATTTAGCCGTCCATCTTGAAAATGGCCAGCGCGTATATTTCACGAGCGAGACAGTGATTGATCGTGCTATAAATCCACCAAAAACTATACTCACCGAATTTTTTTAATTGTGTAATCGTGCGGATGCTTTTGGTGCTTTTGCACGCACATTACTCGATTCAGAAGTACCACGCTATTTCACATGGGCTCCAACAAAAAAATGGATGCCTCGCAAGCAAGGCACGCCGATTGATGCATGTCCCGGTTTATTCAAATCAAACACCTTCGGACGAGTATTTACAGTCAATCCAAGGCAGACTGAGTACTTTTATCTTGGACTGTTATTGGTTCATGTCATCGGCCCTTTGTCATTTCAAGATTTACGTAAAGTGAATGGACAACAGTATCCAACGTATAAAGATGCATGCCTTGCACTCGGCTTGCTGGAAGACGACAACCAGTGGGAGTGTATGCTTGCTGAAGTAGGACTGAACTGTACAGCAAAACAAATTCGTCTACTATTCGCTATAGTGTTGACTACATGTTTCCCGGCCCGAGCAGAGACATTATGGGATAATCACAAAGATTCAATGACTGATGATATATTGCATCAACATCGTTCACGGTGCAACGATCTAACGATAGTATTCAGTGACGCTATGTACAATGAAGCATTGATTGCTATTGAAGATCTTTGCATTATCATTGCCAACTTACCACTCAGTCATTTCGGTATGCATTCAACAAATCGAAATGCATCTGATTTAATAAGCACTGAATTGAATCGTGAACTACAATACAATACTGTAGAAATGGCAGCGATTGTTGCTCGCAATGTCCCACTAATGAATGAAGAACAAAGAACCATTTACGACCGCATCATGCTCGCAGTTTTGGCAGGAAAAGGTGGATTCTTTTTTTTTTTTGGGGGGGGGGGGGTGCACCAGGTGGAACTGGCAAAACATTCCTTATTTCGCTAATTCTCGCCGAAATACGATCAAATAATGGCATCGCATTGGCTGTTGCATCATCTGACATTGCGGCAACTTTATTGGATGGAGGCAGAACAACTCATTCATTATTTAAACTGCCACTAAATATTCAAAATAACCCAGACGCAGTGTGCAACATAAAAAAACAATCGTCCATGGCCACAGTGCTGAAATAGTGTAAAATTCTTATCTGGGATGAATGCACTATGGCACACAAACATTCGATTGAGGCGTCGAACAGGACATTGAAATATATAAAAAACAACGAGAAACTATTTGGCGGCACTCTGTTACTCTTTTCAGGTGATTTCAGACAAGAACTTCCCGTTATTCTGCGTTCAACATACGCTGATGAGATCAACGCGTGCTTAAAATCATCGTCATTGTGGCTTAATGTTGAAAAAGTACAACTGAAAGTAAATTTGTGTATTCAAAAGCTTCAAGATCCATCCGCTGAAACATTCTCAAAACAATTGTTAGATATCGGCGATGGAAAAGTTACTACAGATGAAACTGGATGCATAAAATTACCGACCGATTTCTGCACAATCATTGATTCTCAAGATGCTCTTATTGACCAGATATTTCCCGATGTGCACAGACGATACACAAATCATGAGTGGCTGGCAGAAAGAGCAATTTTAGCAGCAAAAAATGTGGACGTCAACGAATTGAATCTCAAGATACAACATTTGTTACCAGGAGACTTGGTGTCATACAAATCTAATGATACAGTTTGCGATGCCACCGAAGCTGTAAATTATCCAACAAAGTTTTTAAACTCATTGGATTTACCAGGCATGCCACCGCATATTTTACAACTGAAGGTTGGATCTCCGGTTATTTTGCTTCGTAATTTGAACCCACAACGGTTGTGCAACGGCACGCGATTAGAAATAAAAAAATTAATGAAAAATGTTATCGAAGCGATCATTTTAAATGACAAATTCCGAGGTGAAAATATATTACTACTGCGAATCCCTATTATACCCACAGATGTGCCAATTCAATTTAAACGCCCTCAATTTCCAATTAGATTGGCATTTGCAATGACTATCAATAAGTCTCAGGGCCAAACGATGCCTGTCTGTGGCTTAGATTTGAGCACATCATTTTTTTCACACGGACAATTATACGTGGCTCTCGAGTGGGCAAACCATCCAGTTTCTTTGTATTGGCGAAAGATGAGATAACAAAAAATATTGTACACGCTGTTGCATTAAGGGATTGATATTGTTTTTTAGTAATATTGTTATAAGTAGCGATATGTATATAATTTTAAAGAATCAATTTTAATAAATTAAAAAAATAAATGATTGGTGTTTTGTTATTTTTATATTCTTTCACCGTTCACAGCGCTCCATACATCTTCCACTTATATACCACATCCTTACACACTTACAATAAGTTAGTTATTTTTTTTCTAGCAAAATATTCTCTAGAAATAATTTATATGACAAAACAACGTTTGTCGGGTCAGCTAGTATATATATATATTTGTTAAAAATGAAAAAATGGTAACTTTATTTTAAATTATCGCAGATGGAAGAGGAGGGAGGGAAATAATCTCCCATTGGGTGGATACTACATTCGGGGGTGTGGGGGGGAGGGGGTGAAGCAATGCTCCTATATATATATATTAAAAGAAATAATCCAGCTAACTCTCACTATTATACATATTTCTTTTTTATTTCATAGTGATTATCTAAAAATAATTCTATTTATGTTCGTTTAGACGAAAATTTGTCTTTTATCGCCATGTTAAAAGTTTAGAAAAAGCAGAATGACAATACCACTTGTTGGAAGTTTTTCGCCAAAAGTTGACATGCACTAATTCATATCAAGGTACAATTACCTATAAATTTTATAAAATGGAGTAGTTCCAGTGATATAGTTGCCCCAATATTTTATCACACACACACACAGAGATAGATAGACGGACAGACAGACATTTAATAAAAATGGTCAAAACTTCTTCTACACCTCTCAAAACGTGTAAATCCATCGAAAACCCGAGTTCGGAAATGCTTCCATTGAATAGAGAAGAAAGTAATAAGTGAATATAATTGAAAACTAATTATCCACTTTTCCTGTGAAATTAGAATTTTGGTTAGGCTCTGTGGCATGTCTGTTTTAACCATTTCACGGAGTGGATAAATAATCTATCTACTACCTTTTGAAATAATTCTGTATGTATTAAATGCACATGCATTAAACAATATCAAGGAACGCGGTAGCGTTCCGCCCCGCCAAGCTAAAACAAACATTAAGAGAAATACAAATGAAATTTACAAAGTAGGAAGTCAATGGTGAACTCTACAAGTGTATATTATGTCGACATAGCATCTCGTACTTTTCGACTACCTGTATCTCAGCTCCCTGATCCCCAAGACATATGATTTTTTGCACAGACCTTAAGCATACCCTTAAGACAAAACATACAAATTTGCATGTCGCTCCGAATTAAGGGGCCTGAGTTATATAACTTTGAAAACCCGAAATTTGCCTGTTAGATTCTTCTTCTGCTTCTGCTTCTTCTTCTTCTGGTAATTGTTAAGACAAAAATTTTGACGGCGATTGAGCCTAGAGTTCTGCAGCTAATGAGCTGAAAATTTGCATGGACATTCCTCCTTAACCGTACCAGTGCCTTTTGCAATCAAAATATTTTTTGGTCAGGTTACTGCTGCCTACGGCAGCGTTACCAGTACACATCTTGCAATCGCTTTTTAACTAACTTCCCGACTAGCTAGACATTTGAAACTTTCAGGATAGCTCATAACACGGTGACAATACATTTTTTAACACTTTTAGTCAACTGTCTCAGGTACCTACTGCCTTCGGCAGCGTTTATATGATTCGAAAGAAAATTTATTTAACTAATTTTCCGACCAGCTAGACATTTGAAATTTTCAGACTAGTTCAGAACACGGAGAAAATCCATTTTTTTTTATTACTTTTAGCCAACTGCTTCGGGTTCCTGCTGCCATCGGCAGCGTTACAAACACAAAGCCTGCAATCGATTTTTAACTAACTTCCCGACTAGCTAGTCATTTGAAACTTTCAGGATAGCTCAGAACACGGTGTCAATACATTTTTTAACACTTTTAGTGAACTGTTTCAGGTCCCTACTGCCTTCGGCAGCGTTTATATGATCCGACAGAAAATTTATTTAACTAATTTCCCGACGAGCTAGACATTTGAAACTTTCAGAATAGTTCAGAACACGGTGAAAATTCATTTTTTAAATAATTTTAGCCAACTGTTCCGGGTTACTGCTGCCTTCGGCAGCTTTACCAGTACACATTTTACAATCGCTTTTTAACTAACTTCCAGACTAGCGAGACATTTGAAACTTTCAGGATAGCTCAGAACATGGTGACAATACATTTTTTAACACGTTTAGTCAACTGTTTCAGGTCCCTACTGCCTTCGGCAGCGTTTATATGATTCGACAGATAATTTATTTAACTAATTTCCCGACTAGCTAGACATTTGAAACTTTCAGAATAGTTCAGAACACGGTGAAAATGCATTTTTTTAAATCCTTTTAGTTCCCAACTGTTTCGGGTTCCTGCTGCCATCGGCAGCGTTACCAGCTTAAAGCTTGCAATCGATTTTTAACTAACTTCCCGACTAGCTAGGCATTTGAAACTTTTATGATAGCTCAGAACACGGTGACAATACATTTTTTAATACTTTCAGTCAACTGTTTCAGGTCCCTACTGCCTTCGGCAGCGTTTATATGATTCGACAGAAAATATATTCAACTAACTTCCCGACTAGCTAGACATTTGAAACTTTCAGAATAGTTCAGAACACGCTGAAAATGCATTTTTTAAATACTTTTAGCAAACTGTTTCGGGTTCCTGCTTCCATCGGCAGCGTTACCAGCACAAAGCTCGCAATCGATTTTTAACGAACTTCCCGACTAGCTAGACATTTGAAACTTTCAGGATAGCTCAGAACACGGTGACAATACATTTTTATCAATTTGAAAATCATTTGAGGACAAATGTTCTCGAATTTACAAATTTGTCCTCAAATGTCCGCAAATTAAAGCATAATTTAACTTTGTCCTCAAATGTCCTTTCAATTTGAGGACGCTGCGATGATTTGTCCTCAAATTGAGTTTAAAAAAGTTTGGTCACCTTAGTTAAACCCAGTATCAACTTGAGTTTCACCAGAAAACGCAGCTTAAATAACAGCTGACAACATATAAATCACAGCACAAACGATACCCTAGTCATAACATACAGAAATAAACTACAATTCAATGGTAGAGACTTAGTCAAGCAAAACTTTCTATTTCGTAAAGTCTTAGCGAGAAACTCACCTCAGTGGTCCGAACGGGACTCCTTTTATAGCCCGCCATTAATCCTGAATTTTACAGTAACTTCCGTAAAGGCCAGTTTCCATTGCAGTTGGAACTTCGAGGTTCAAAAAACCATTAATCACGCTTCCGACACAAAAAGCTTAATGTCTTGTCATCAGTTGTAACCTTTTTTTTATCAGATTGCGCAGTTACTTCAAAGGAAAGCATGCAAAATTGACAAAGATATCTGCCTCTGGCCCCTCAATTATCAGCTCGGGGTTAGAGCCAGGGACTTTTAACCCGTCAAAGCATTCCAACCGCTTGACCACATCAAAGGATTCTGAATTACGCCGCTCGAAACGACTTCCAACCAACCTCAGTGGAAACTGCACTTAATAATCGAGTTACAGCTTGGACAATGGGTCTATCGATAATAATTTTTTTTTCACCAAGATCGTCAAAATAGTTGTCAAGGTGCGATAAAGTCACCAAATTCATCGCCAAGTCTATTACGTGCCCTGATAAAGTGTGTTTTTAACAGAGAAGGATCTTTTTTAACGCGGAAACAAGCTAGAAATGCGAAAAATTGACATTTTATAATGTGACTAAACCTCTTAGAAAGAAATCACATAAAAAGAACTAGTACTATTTAGAAATCTGTAACACTATATTTACATCTAGGCATAACATATTTTTATCGATCTATTACACAAATATATTCATTATGGATACGTATTAAATTTATAAAAGCACATACATAACCTGCAAAAAGAAGTGATATCTCATAAAAAAAAAAATACTATTGTAAAAGTCACCCCGCCCAGCAAAAACTCTTTCCTTTCTTATGCATACGTATTATATTTATAAAAGCACATACATAACCTGCAAAAAGAAGTGATATCTCATAAAAAACAATACTATTGTAAAAGTCACCCCGCCCAGCAAAAACTCTTACCTTTCTTAAGCAGCCAAGAAAAGGATTGATATCAAATTTCGCCGCCGCTATTGAATCCCGGGTACTCAATGCCTAGCTTAATGAAGATCTACCAATAACACTGCATGTATCTTTCTAATATATCCTAATCTCTTTCAACATTCTTTGTTATCTGTGTTAGTTTTTTCGCTGCATTATAAAGTTATAATTTAAAGTATTTTTACGGCGGGATGCATCCTCTATGTAGAAGTTTTAATTAATAAAAAAATTTAGTTAGTAAAGATTAAAATATTATTACGCACCCCGCCGTAAAAATACTTTAAATTATAACTTTATAATGCAGCGAAAAAACTAACACAAATAACAAAGAATGTTGAAAGAGATTAGGATATATTAGAAAGATACATGCAGTGTTATTGGCAGATCTTCATTAAGGTAGGCATTGAGTACCCGGGATTCAATAGCGGCGGCGAAATTTGATATCAATCCTTTTTTTTTGGATGCTTGAAAAAGGTAAGAGTTTTTGCTGGGCGGGGTGACTTTTACAATAGTATTGTTTTTTATGAGATTTTTATATATTTTATCAGTGCCGATAAATTATTATGTATGTGAGTTTGATATATTACATAGCGACAGTAAAACTATAAAAAATCTGTGATAGATCTTCTGGTCACTATTCCTCAAATAATTAAGGCTGTCAGTTTATTGGGTTTTAATCAAATAAATAAAACAAACTTAATGCAATATAATTTGCCTGTGGTAATTGAGGACACTCATATATGCGACACAATATTAACGTCGCTATATGCGCAAAATAAACCGATTTAGAATTTTTTAGATTCTTTAAATTGCTCCTCATAATTTGAACATAAATTTTGTCGTTAATGGAAATTGGATGCATGAGCATTGAAACTATATATATATATATATATATATATATATATATACATACATACATAAGAAGAACATTCAGATACAAGTAGAAATACATAATGTGTTCATGAAATTTAAGACATCGAAAAGAGAAATCCTTGAGATTCCATAAAGACCTATGTTATGTTTAGAGGACACTTTATGTGGACGTAACCTCGATATCGGAGAATATCTGAAAAAATGTCCTTTTAAATAAGCTCATGCAGGCTGGAGTTCCAAATATTTTGTGGTTTTTATCAAACGCAAATATTCATCAAAGCCATTTTTTTTTCCTCGTCTAGGACAAAAAAAAAAAAAAAAAAAAAAAAAAAAAAAAAGGAAGAAAGAAAGAAAGAAAGAAAGAAAAGAAAGAAATACTACGTCCTTCTTACATTCTTAAAAAGTTCCCTGGGTTTTGCATGCAAAGTTTCCAGTAATTGTCATAGCTTTAGAGCTTGTGAGCAACAAGTACAATGTTAATCCACACCACTTCTTTCACAAACAACCTCTTGCTGTTGCCTACAATGCTGTTGCCTACGATGCTGTTGCATCGTGGTTTTATAAACAGTTGTGACATCCCGAGTACGTGGGTAAAAACATTGCATATTTTACCAAGACTTCAAATTCACACAAAGCCAGGAAGACACAATGCTGTATGTACAACAGTTTCTATTACTACATCCCACTAAACTCATAGCCACGTAGGATCTTAATCCCCTGGATTATTACGTATGGGACGTAGTAAAGCGGTACACACAATATACTATTCAAATAAAATTATTTCAACACATAATGACTACAATTAACAATATGAACAAGGAACATTCGATGTTGGCATGCCGCAAGTAATTGACTTCGGATTAAGTCCATTATAACTGTTAAGGGGGATTTTGATAAGTAATTGTTAAGTCTCGTCAATATTAACACTGTGTAAATGTATAACAGAATTGTAGTAAAGTTTGCAAAAAATATTAATAAAGCAGTTTTAATGTTCAATTGTACTGAAAAAAAGTTTGCACACTATATAATCTTCTTAAATGACATTCTATAACTAAGATTATTGATACTCAAAATGAAATTTTTGATTAGGCGTCAACTTAAAATGTATATAATTTTTACTTTCTTCTATATTTAATAGAAGAGAGTATTGGATTCGTAATAATTTTCGACTACCGGTTTTGGTGAATTTCACGTTTTGAGAGGTCCAGAACACGATTTGACCATTTTTAGAAAATGTCTGTTTGTCTGCCTGTCTATCTGTGTCTGTGTGTGTGTGTGCTAAAAACTTTGTGGCGACTGTATCTCAGGAACTACAGCACAAAATTGTACATAAATTTATATGTAGATGCACCTTGACCTAAATTAGCGCTTATCAACTTTTGGTGTAAACCGCTCAAAACGTGGCGCTGTTTGCAGAGTTTCCACAATTTGAGGGGAGGCTGTATATAAATAACTACTGCACAAAAATACATATAAAGTCATATATAGGTGCAATTTGATATAAATTAGTGATTTTCAACTTTTGGTGTCAACCGCTCAAAAGGTGGCGCTGCTATGCTGCGATTTCAACAATTGAAGAAAAGGCTATATCTCAGGAACTACTGCATATAAATGCATATAAATTTAAATATACTTGACAATATACTTAAAATATACTGACAATTACTATACTTTAAAATATATCTTGACATATTTTAGTGCTTATCAATTTTCGATGTGAACCACTCAAAAAGTAGCGCTGCTACGCCGCGATTTTCACAATTACATGGAGGGCTATATTTGAGGAACAACTGCGCAAAATTGCATAAGAATTTATATGTGGATGCACCTTGACATAAGTCAATGTGAATCAACTTTTGGTATTAATTTCTCAACAGGTGACGCTTCTAAACCACGATTTCCTCAGTTTAATGGAAGACTATATTTTAGGTTCTAACGCGCATAATCAAATAACACTTAGTATGTATGTAAGCCATTATGAGATATTATGCCGATTCAATTTGGATGTTTATCTACCAATAGGTTGCGCTGCTATAATGCAGTTTTTTCCGAGAATGGGAATGCTATATTTCAACTTATGTGGCATTTAACTGTACGAAACATGATACATGAGACAACCATTATGAAAACGCATTTTTTAAAATGTTAGTTAAACTCTGTATCTTTGGATATTTAGTGTTAGTTTTCTCTAAGATGAAAATTGCCTACATTCATCACGGTAGATAATTTTAATATATATATTGTAAATTAATTCAACTGAGTGAATTTATATAGTTAAATATAGAAGAACGTCTTGTAGTGGCCACAACAAACCAGTTTTTTTTTTTTTTTTTTTTTTACCATGTTTTTATTAGCTTCGATTCTTGTTTGTTTGTTTGTTTGTTTGTTTGTTTGTTTATTTATTTGTTTGTCCAGTACAAATCTTGCAATCAATTTTTAACTAACTTCCCGACTAGCTAGATATTTGAAACTTTCAGGACAGCTCAGAACACGGAGAAAATGTATTTTTTTAATATTTTTAGCCAACTGTTTCGGGTTCCTGCTGCCTTAGGCAGCATTATCAGTACAAAGATTGCAATCGATTTTTCACTAACTTTCCGACTAGCTAGACATTTGAAACTTTCAAAATAGCTCAAAACACGGTAACAATACATTTTTTTAATACTTTTAGTCAACTGTTTCAGGTCCCTATTGCCTTCGGCAGCGTTTATATGATTCAACAGAAAATTTATTTAACTAACTTCCCGACTGAAACTTTCAGAATAGTTCAGAACACGGTGAAAATGTAGTTTTTAAATGTTTTTAACCAACTGCTTCGGAACCCTGATGCCTTCGGCAGCATTATCAGCAGTAAGCTTGCAATCGATTTTTCACTAACTTCCCGACTAGATAGCCATTTGAAACTTTTATAATAGTTCAAAACACGAGAGCAATGAATTTTTTTAATACTTTTATCCAATTGCTCCGGGTTCCCACTGCTTTCGGTAGCGTTTATATGATTAAAATTTAAAAACATGGTATATAAAAAGTTCTTTTTAGCTTGTAATTATTTTTTTGTTAATTTAAATGAAAAATATAAGTAATTTTCTTTTGCCAATGGGAATCGTGAACAAACAAAGACGATTCCACTCCGAAAAGGGATAATCTCTGAAGCTAAGCTTATGCTCAGATAACTCAATTAGTAAATCTCGTTGATTCTATCATTTATCTCACTATTTTCATAAAAATTTGGTGGACGTGACACAAGCGCAGCAGCCCGTGTCAGACTGTGATAAGAACGAACAATATTTGCATAGAATTATAATTTCCTTTATATATACACACTAGTATATATGTCAACTTATTGGGATTTAAATGTTATAAAACTGGTATATGCAATTTATAATTGAAAAATTACAACATAAAGCAACAGAAGAAAATTGACAAATTAAGGTTTAAGAATCAATAGTTTACCAAACAGTAAAATTATATGCTCTGCTTGCTAATGAGCCTATTAGCTACGAAGTGGTGTAAGTCCAAAAGTACCATTTTGAGAAAAAAGAGCTTTTGTGTTCATGCTCACAATTAATTCTAAATAAATGCAATTGAATTGAAATTTTCACAGTTTGCATAAAAATATATGAGAAAATTAATGTATAAAAAGCAAATATAAAAAATCTTTGGTAACATATTGAAAAACATATAAAATGTTGTCTTTTTCTTTCAAAACATTGTCCAGGAAAACACTGTATGCGAATAAATTTCTTAATATTAAATGATAATTTGATCTAAATAATATTTCAATCATGAAGTTACATTTTAACAATATTTATTTACTTTATTTGTTTTGAAAAAAGGTTCAGTTGTACACCAGGATAATAAACTTCATCAATAAATGTTTAATAGTTTTTATTTTACAGCAAAACATTAAAAGAAATTGAGTAGGTGTAGTTTGTTAAAAATTAATTAATAACAATAAAATGTCTCTGAAAACATTTCTTACTTATCTGTAAACGGCAGTTTACTAAATCATTGAGGTTATGTTTGTTTACCGCGTGTACGAACTTACACCACTTGTTCCCAAATTGCGCAGCAGTTTCGTTCAGTTGACAAACATTGTGCTACTCTCAGTGTCATAAATATAAACTAGAACTTACACCACTTGACAAATGAATAGAGGACCCCTCGAGGAACAATTTTATACCTCTAACTCAATTTCGTAAATTTTGGACTTACACCAATTGGCAGCTAAGGGTCTGAAAAATTCCGAAATTTTCTACTCCTTTACAAGAGAAAACAGACACAGAACAGAAACTAAAATTGTATTAGTGTTGTTTTATATCACGGTATGTGATATTTTAAAAATAGAATTTTAATGAAAATAAAATGTCGATCGTGGGATTAAAATACTTTATAATTTATTTATTCGAGACAGATTTTATGTATGAATATGTTTTGTTTATATTAAATATAATTTTTGGGAAATGTATTATTCTCTGAAAGCACAAAAAAACTTATATTATAATTATAATTTGAATTTTTAGTGTTTATGCAATCCTTGGAATGACAAGAGAAATTTTGCAGTAACAGAATTGGTTGAATTTTCCCTTCCCGAATACATGAAAACGAAAATTTTTAACTTCGACAAATGTCATCTTATTCGTGACCTTCTGCATGCTATTCAGTATCTTCACGAGAAGAGAATAGTTCATGGATTTCTTAAGGTATGTTCTACACATACATTTTATCTAAATCATTATTAACAAATTAAATTAAAAAATGCTTTTTAACATTCTTCACCTTTATACTTTCTCTTACCTATATATGGTAAAGAAAATATTGTTTTTGAGTCGAATTTAGAAAATTGATATTTTTTTATATTTATACATTTTACAACCATCCGAATCCTAAAAATATGTTTTTCGAAGTGGGTCTGGATATCCATGTATATGTCTATATCTGTGTGTGTGACTATTATCAGCATATCACAAGAACAAATAACAGCAGTAAATTCAAATTCGGTTTTCCAAATTTGTATCATATAGGGATTTTACACGTTTAGTCAAGACCAAAGCAAAGGGTTTATGTTTTTTTTTTGGCGCATACAAAAGAATCCAAATATATTACGTCTGTGGGCGAAATTTCTGGTAAGTACAGTTTACCTCTAAAGGCTGCCGTAAAGGAAATGAAACGAGCATATATTTTTATTATGCAAAAAAATCATATTTTGTGTAGAATATTGTATCAAAATAATATATCACTATATTATTAATGAAAATATTTGAATATATTGGTGCTATGCAATATGAGTGCATTTCAGGTTGTGTTATCTGTTTTTCATATAAAACTAAATTAAGGTACACAATGCGGTGTGGACATAATTTATAGACAGTATACAGGGCTCCCCAAAATAAAGAGAACACATTCTTTTTTATTGAATGTAATAGATGGAATTGCTTTTATACATTTTACCATGTCGACTAAAACTGCTCAAGAATGAAAATTAATTCATCATACCAATATGGTAAACAAATTATTCTTTTAAAATTATACTTCCTCTGCGGCTTTTTGTATAATATCGTACATTGCTATCCCCTCAAAGTTAGATTTCATACGGTTGATCTGCATGTATACCTTTTATCAGCACAACTTAAAAACAAATAATTACAAGAAATTCAAATTTGTTATTTTGAAATTCATATGAGATTGCCACTTGTAAAGGTTGTTCAAGTATTGTAAGTTTCAAGACGTGTTGTGGGTGCAAATTGCTAGAAAATGTCGAAAAACATCTAAATTTAATAATGTTGTTGATTTTTTTTTTCATAAATGTAAGCAGTGCTATATTTAAATGGGGATTCAGGGGTGTGTATAATCCCCCATTAACACGAAAATATTTCAAATAAAACTGTTCTTAAAACTATTTTAAATTATTTTAAAATCTGTCTATATGTATATTGCAATTGTTATCGGGATCCTTAATATGCAATCTGTCTTTATAATATGGCAATGATAGAGCTAAGAGGTAGTCGTGTGAGTGGAGTGTCAGATAATTTTCAATGTTTTATGCTGACATCTATTTTTTAGACGCAAAAAGTACATCATTAAAATATATTACTACATTTCTCAAGGGATAATTACATTTTAACGTAAGGTTATATTTAGTTTATTATTTCATTTTTTGTGCTTAATTAACTTTTTCTACAATTTATTCAAATTCTAAATACAGCAGGAAGATCATTTCATTAACTCGCCATAAAGTTTTAAAGAAATAATAATAATTTTAGAAAATTATACTGTAGAACTTTTTTTATATTGAATAATACTTTAGCTTCCTACGTTATATCTAAAAAAAAAAAATAGAAAACAATTCTATTACTTCTTTTTATAAAATTAATTTTTAGGACACGAGTCCTATTTCTCTTAGTGTTGGCACAATTTACTGTAGGCCACCTTAAAATTTTGCATAGTATAAATAGTGTATTACTGAATTCACAAATACATAAAGAGGAGAAGTCTGACTCATAGATATGTTTCAGTTATTTTAATTTATAATTTTTTTATAACTTTAATATAATTTAATATGCGTTAAAATAAAGACATCAGTATGAGATAATTTATTACAAACTCACACAAGTATCTATAAAATATTACTCTTAAAAGAATGATAGACGTTTCGAGTAAATTATAACTCTTCATCAGTTTCAACAACATCAAATGCAATGTCAAACCGTATATAGCAAGAATTTACAGTATGGACACTTATTTAGGCGGTACTGTATATACCTCACAGAGCGGGTTACCTTTATAAATTTTATCTATTCATTTAAATGCACAAATCGCGAAAAGATAATAATTTTCGATTTAAAATATGAAGTAACGTTGTTCTGCAACTGTTACTATATTTTTTCTTTTAATCATAAATTGCAAAAATGATTTTTTTTTTTTAATTTTATGTCAGGTATAAAATTTCATCGAATCACTGAATAGCTGTAGTTTTTTACAACGTTACTTTTAAGAAATTAAATATTATTATTTGGGTGAGTTTAATAGTCACTAAAGCGTGTTGTCATTAACGATATTTTATTTTTAGTACTTTTCTTTCTATTTTAAAAAGCTTATTAAAACTAATAAAAAGGGATCTGATTTTTAAATCGCTGTGCTAGAGAGAGAAAAACTGTTTCAAACAGAATACGAAATTGCGTAAGTTCAATAATAAAAAAAATTAACCAAACACCGGTTTCCTATTTTAATATAGAAAACTCACACGACAATTATTCAACACTAGTTTGTGTTCTGTTTTAAAAAAGTAATCCAAGTAAATAGACATCAACAAAAAAGTGTTTTTATAGCCAAATAAATAAAATTTATATACATACATACATATATATAACGATAATATTGAGAATATTATATATATTTTTTATCTTAGTAGAATATATTCCTGAAGCCTTAGTTCTGTAATAATTTAAAATTTTTAATGGATTCACAAAATAGCTTAAATGTGTCATTATTTAATGAATACTATTGTTGAATTGCTACGGTGTAATTTTTTAGTTAAAATATTTTTCGTACTGCATTTAAAAATAGCATATTATCTCGGCGCATTTTATTAGACTGTACACTGTTTGTTATACCAAAATCGTCATAAGTAGCAAAATGTTAAGAATGACGAAATTTGATTCGATCACAAAACTTAAAATATTTTATAGGCCAAATTATTTGTTGAAAAAAAAAAAAAAAAAAAAAGCAAATTATACCCAGAGTAATAGTAAATATGATACAGACTGACCATATCAAGAAATGTCACACTCCTGAGAAACTCTCAAAAATTAAGTTTAGAAACTCAAAAATAAGAATTATTTTCTATCGCTTTAATATAACAGTTATGTTTCCTGCTGTTCTGACACAAAACAAGTGTACACCTTTGTATGACTATTTATAAGGTAACAAATAAAGTTCTTGTCGTTTTTAATGGCCAAAAAAAATAAAAAAAAAATGATTTACAGAAAGCATAGCCTATTGGTTGTCCTCGAAGTAATCACCCTCGGTATCCAGCACCTTCTGTCAATGTGCCTCCATCTGTTCAATCACATTGCGGTGAAATTCGGGGGTTTTGGACACAAAAAAGTATCTCAGTGCTTGGCGCAAGTTTGCTTCATTGGTGAAGGATTCTCCACGAAGATGATTGTCTACAGGGACTGGAAGGAGTGGTAATCGGATAGCACAAGGTCAGGTGAGTAAGAAGGATGGCACAAAGTCTCTCAACCAAGTCGTTGTATGGTATTCCTAACTATCCACGCAACATACAATCTGGAGTTGTCAAGAAGGAAGATTACACCTTTGCGATTCACCAGTGCTGGCTACTTCTGTTGCAATGCCTGTTGCACAGGTTCCGGTTGGTGAAATTACAGGTCCACAGTAACCGCTTGGTCCATTAGTAGCAGCTCATACTGAACCACGTGACAATCTATCCTCCAGACACAAAACATAATCTTGCGTTGTTGCATAGGTGGTTTTGCATTGTGAGGGACAGTATCCTGGTGTGACAACCAATGTTTGGAACGGAACGCTTGGGATTGTCATACAGGACCTATATTTTGTCACTAGTAAGCACTCCATTGAATATGGATGCGATGCGGTGGCGAGAAAACGACAACATACAGGCAGACCCTTTCTGTTTCTTCTGGACCTTCAACAGCGTGTGCGGAACTCACTTGCTCAGTGTGTGTGTCTTACCTAAGCGGTGCAGATAAAGTCTAACTGTTTCATTATAAATATTAACCTGTCTTGCAAGTTCACCACACGTTAGACTACAGTCCTCCTGAATGGCCGCATGCAGGACTTCGTCATCCAAGACCTGTGGTCGTCCACTGCGAGTCTCATCATAGAGGGACAAATCACCCGAACTGAATTTTTAAAACCAATATCTTGCGGTATGTTCATTCACAGCACTATCCCCAAACTCTTGACATATTCGGCGAATTGATGCAGCTGTTGATAAGCTCACTTTAAAGTCGTAAAGAAAACAACACCGAAAGAGATCCTTGGACCCATTTGTCTTCGCTACTGTACGAGTTACGAATGTTGAAAGTACGCGGTGAACCTGCTTTTGTAACCACTGATATTCCTACTCTAGATCAACCGGTTTTTTAACCACGTGATATACTCACTGCATACGTATTCTCATTAAATGCAACAGCAAAGCAAAAACGACAAGAATTTAATTGATTACCATATATTTTTCAAATAACGCATAGTGTTCATTCTCAGACTCTAGTCTCAAACAAATAGGGACGATTCTGTTATCGGAGTAGATGTGGTCTTGTTTCTTTATGACTCGAATATTGATGTGATTTTTACTTTCCGAACACTATAGTGAGGAAAGTATTGTAATCATGTAAAAAATCCAAATTCGAGATTTTGATGTTTCTATACGTTTCGAGGTTCAACGAGTCCGTTTTCACTATTTTTACGATGATGTATGTGTGTGTGTATGTATGTGTGTATGTATGTGTGTATGTATGTGTATGTATGTGTGTATGTATGTGTGTATGTCTGTGAGTGAACACGCTAGCATCTAAACTCTTTGTTCGAATAAGCTGAAAGTTGGTACGTATATTGTAAGTCACCATAGTACGAACCCTATAGATTTTGGTGAATCTAGCACTTATAGTTTTTTTACAGGGACACAAAGAAAAATTCTTTATCATTATGGCCAAGGGACCAAAATCATAAAAGTGCGATAGCATCTAAACGCCTTATTAAATTGAGCAAAAACTTTATACACATATTATAGGTCACAGATACTCAATCTGTATAGATTTTGCAGAATCTAGCACTTATAGTTTTTTTACAGGGACACAAAGAAAAATTCTTTGCCAAATTTTTAAAAGTGTGATAGCGTCTAAACGCCTTATTAATCTGAGCAAAGAATTTGTACACATGTTATAGGTCACATTTGAACCAACTGTATAGATTTTGGTGAATCTAGCACTTACAGTTTTTTTACAGGGACACAAAGAAAAATTCTTTATCATTATGGCCTATGAGACCAAATTTTTAAAAGTGCAATAGCATCTAAACGCCTTGTTCAATTGAGCTGAAAATTTGTATGAATATTATAAATCACTGTTGCACTAACTATAAGCATTTTGGTGAATTGTGGCCACCACGAGACTTTCTTCTATATTTTCCTATACAAATTCACTCAGTAACAATAATTAAAAAAAAAAAAAAAAAAAAAAAAAAAAAGTGGGACTTTGACAAAATTGTGGGTAAAATGTGAAAATTTGTTTAAGTTTGTTAGAATTTATAGATTTTTACAGGGACACAACGAAAAATTCTTTATCATTATGATCTAAGGGCTCAAAGTTCAGTAGCGTTAAATAAAACCTCGTGTGATATATGGAGAAAAATACTCAAACACTCTGTTATGGTTTTCTCTCTTTTGTTTGTTTAGCAACTCCTCTTTCTTTATTTCATCTACAAAACTGTTAGTTACTCAATGTTCGGAAAGTCGAGTGGAGTCACTCCAGATTTTTTTTTTTTTTTTTTTTTTTTTTTGTCAGTTCTCAACTATACGTTCTCTTTTCAAAATACTAAAATCATTACATTACCGTGTGAAATTAATAACAAATTTTACCCTAATTAGTACTTTTATCTACATTGAGATAGTGAAAATTATAATCTAAATGTAAAAAAAATATTTAGTATGTAATCAGAAAAAACAAATTAATTAATTAATTAATAAATAAATAAATAAAAGGAATTCTTACAAAAAGTTATTTGTCAATCTTAATAATTTTATTAATGAGGAATTAATCAGCATGTTTGATAATTCCGAAAACCGTGGAACAAAAACCTTTTTATTTGTCTACTAGCAGGCTCCGCCCGCTTCGCTGATCACTAAATGTAAATAAATTTTCAAAATAATTGAATCACTATTTATTTTTTATATCACATTTTGGGCTTTGTAACATAATTAAAAATTCCGTTTAAGGTCAAAAAGTTAAAATAACATATTACAAATGAAATTAAATAATTTCTTTTGCAACAAAGCTCTATGGTCTTATGTGAGTGATTCTGAAGAACGAATCAACAATTATTTACAAATTTAATGGATTATGTATGGGAAATAAGTACGCTGCAATTTAAAAATTGCAGCTCTTAGAACTTCAGATTGAGAATTTTTAAAAAGTTATTCATTATTCTTTAGTATTAGACTATTTTCTGTTTAATATTAAACTTTTATTTTAAGATAAAAGCAATCGAATGATATCGCGTTGTGAAATTTTGCAACGTAATATCTTTCAATCTGATAACTTGATGTAAATATTGTCCTCACAAAAAATGAATAGCTTTTAGAGCTCTTTAAAAAAAGTATAATATCTATGCTCTGTCTTTTAAAAAAATCACCAGTTTTTACTAAAAAAACGGCCGTCTTTCATCAGCAAAGTAGTTAAATCTAAACCAATCAAAAAGAGGAGTGGTCCACCCGGATGTATTCCGCCGGCAAACTCTTTGTTTTATTTATATATCTTAAACGTTAATCATTGAAACTCTGAGAACAGTCAGCCTTTTTTCTAGTTCCACTAATATTTTTACGACAATATAACACAAAATAAACAGGAGTACCTCTAATATTACTTATATTTTCGACTGAAATACTATCATAATATTACAAGGAAATTCGGCACTAGATAAATAGATACAGGAAAAAGCCTTCAACACATAGAATGATAAAAGGAATAATGAAATTGCAGCAGCTGTTTTAGTATCACTGAGCTTACCGTCTGTAGTTTATAAAGAAATGGAAGGAACTTATTCCTTATAAGAAAAGAGATTCTGCACGAGTTTTTATTAGCTGTTAGAACTAAGAGATTGTAAAGAATAGCCAATAGAAAATTGAGAAAGGTAGTCAGGAAAAAATGAAGAAAATTTTAAGAAAGTGTAAATCGAATGTAAAATTTCCAAAAATTAGAAAGAAGAGCGAAATCACAGTTAACAGTATTTTTTAAAATTCTTATAGACGTAAAAATCTTGAAAGAAATCGAGTTCAAGTGTAGTTTATGTCTACAAATTATTTAAGCGGTATCAAATTTAAAATTATGTTTTTTTTTTTTCGGAAAATACTTAGAATTAACTTAGATTCTCTAACCGGCAGTAACTAATACGTTATTTTAAACAGAATTTAATACTACGTTTAGTTTTACGAACATGCTTTAATACTATTGTTTGATGAACAACAGTAGAATCCGTACTCCATCTTATGAAATAAATAATTAAAGAAATAATACCATTTATCCTTTCACTGATGCAAGAATTTTCCTGTATAAGGTAAAGCTAGGAGAGATTGCGCACATAGGGAAACGGCAGGAAAGAGTACAATGGGTGTTTGAAACTCCAGGTTTGATACTCCATTCTACAATATCGATTGTAGAATGCCCACTAAAATGTGCATGTTCGTTGCTTGAACAGTCTAAGATTAAACGTGGTTAATTTGTCTCGTTTTCAAAAATGTTTGCTTAAATTTTCAAAACCCTTTCTAGGAATTTTTATAGAATGGTAGTATTACAATTTTTTTTTTTAATTAAACGAGTTCCCATGGACTCGTTTATAAATTTTACTTGTGGTAGGTGGTTGCATGAAAGTTGCATCATGTTAGAACAGCGAGTGCAACGACTATAGACAACGACGGATTAGGACAAACAAGAAACCATTCAAACTGAAAAGGAACTTTATTAATTTTAAGTTAAACATATTATCTAGTAACTAAATGTTACTTTTTATTATCTAGTCTTGTTTTTTTATGTGCTTTTTTTTTAATTAAAAATTTTTAATTCTTTTTAATTTTTGTTTTTTCATTTTCATTTTCTGTTTCTTTTTTCTTTTTTTTTTTTTTTTTTTTTTTTTTTAATTGTTAAATGAAATACCAACGTGTAATACAGAAGTATTTGTTTACAAAAACCTTATATCAATGTCATTGTTAACAGTTTAATTGTAGTTAAAATTACGCGCAATCTCTCCTACCCATTTGCGCAAGCTTTTCTACCCTATAATGCAAAATATCTCGCTTGGTTTTATTACAGCTGTTGCTTTAAATCATAGTATAACAACAAAATAGTAATGGGAATGCATAGAAGAAGGATCACTTCAAAGCTATGCACCAACAGCTTAGCAAAAAGTTAAAATTTAGATTTTTTAAATAACGTTTTGTTGAATTGTGCGCAAACTCTCCTAGCTTTACCTTATATGAGATTCTATCAGTTTTCTTATCTAGCTTTTCTACATTCTTACAAAACTTAATCGAATGATTTTATAAAATAAAATAATAATATGAATAATTTTTTCAATGGTAATGCAATTCTTAATTTGAAATTTAATAAAAAAAATTCTAAAACTTAACATTAAAAATATCGTACCACACATTAATTGAACAAATCTTTTTTGTTCTCTATTTTGATTCTCCCCGCCCCCCCCTTTTTTTATTAATGTTTTCACACTAAATTATTAATAAATTAAAAATATTTTGAATATCTTTTGAATGAATATCTTTTATCCAACTTTATTAGCCCAACAACATTATGGTAACCATTGATGACAGACTAAAAGTCTCAGATTTCTACCAATTGGGAATGAGACCCATTGTTTGTGGTATTGTAAACAGGCATAAGAATAATCGTAAGTATGAATTTGCATATTTAAATAGACATATCAATTAAATCAAGTTAAAAATTTAATTATTTATTTAGTGGCGGTTTTATTTAATCGTTTAAGCTAAACATAAAATTTAAAAAAATGCTGAATAAGTTTTTATATAATTAAATATTGCCTAATAACGTTTTTTTGTTTTGGTACTCCTTTATGTTTGATCTATTTCTAAAAATAAATAAAAGATTTTATTTTTTTAATTTATTTTTATTTATCATTTACTGTTATTATTTTTTATTGTTTAAGAGTTAATAAAAATTCTCTCATTATTAAAGTTGTAGTGGTACTAAGTGACGTTCAACATAATTCACACTAAAAAGACGAAAAAGAAAAAAAAATGTAGAAAGAGACAGCGCTACAAAATTAACAATTTCAAAGGAAAGGAAAAATGCAAACGTGTACAAGATTATAATGACAAAATTATCCAGACAAATAGTATTTTCTAAACTTTTTTTGGCTCTTATAACTGGTTTTTTATTCACAAAGTATTGGATAACATTTTAAGTTATACTAATTTTTGTACAAAGGTGTTTACAAAAAATATGAAGCGAATTTTTTGGTTCATTAAATTATGAATGTTGTTACGAAAATGTATTTCTTTTCTTTACGAAAACGAATTTGTATGTCTGGTAAATAATTCTTAACCAAATAAACCGATTCTAATCTATCAAGTTAGAACTTTATTAGACGAATATTCCTGATAAATACCTATAAAACTTACTTGCACCACAACAGTTACAAAAACAGCATTGTATACGCTACAGAGAACGGATATTGCTACTTCAGGAACAATAATAAATAGTTTGTCCTACAGTCTCTCAGTGACAAACCCACAGCCTTAAGTTTATTGAAATTCGAGCGAGAATATGGTCTCATTAATATAATTTGGCAAATATTTGTGGAAAAGAAATTTTATTCAAAAAAAAAAAAAAAAAAGCTTAAATCCTTTTCAAATTGAAATAAGGTTAATTTAACATTCATAAACTGTTATTTTTCGCCAAGTTTGTTTACAAAACTCACCAATTTGAAATGTTTGTCAATAACACCAACCTTCTTGGAAGACAAATGTTACTATGTTCCTTAAGCCTTTACATATATTTTCGTTACATGTTTTATGAATATTTTTAAAAGGGATGGTTAAGTGGAGATCTAAAACGTATGTGATCAACTAGATGTTATAAGAATCCTAAATAAAAAATTTTAACGTTCTACATTCAACTGTTTTTTAATTAATTCTGATAAACACATACACGTACATGTACATTCAGACCTCACGAAAAATATTATAAAATCACATTAATGCATCTCTGATGTCAAAAATGGTGTATATGTTTTGAGCAAATTGTTAAGTTTTTTCCTTTTATAAATTTAAGTATTTAGAGATAATTAATTGCAAGTAATATTCACAAAATACATTAATTAAAAGAAAGAGTTTTTGAAAACGGTTTCAGAATATAAAACATATAAAAATCTCTTTAGCTGCCCCAATAGGAACCAGCGCTATATCTGATTTCTGTTGGCGTCCATATGAACTAATATCTGCAACGGTAGAAAAAGATGCTCGAATTCTTCTGACGAAAGCTTCAGATATGCAGGTAAGTTATTTAGTTGAATTTAAAAAAATCAAATTCCCTTCGATTTCTATGAAAATATTTCATTGTTAAAGAATTGCTTTCTCCTACACTTATCCATCTGTAAATGAAGTATAAAATAAGAAATATATACAAATTCTATGCAAACCTCAATTAAAATCGCTTCCATATTGAATTTCATTGCTGGAAAAGATATATATATATATATTTTTTATTCAGGTTTGTTTATTACATATATATATATATATATTGTAATAATTTTTATTACATGTGTATTCCGGTGCTACTAGAAAATGAATGAACCAACCGTGTATTCCAGTTTCTACAGCGTTCTCATGTTACTACTGTAATAACAAGTTTCTTTTCCTAAATCTTTGATCATCTCTTTCTCTTCTTGTAAATTTAATTCATCATTTTCTTCTGAATTATACTCTGAATTATATGTTGGTATGGTCTTTAACTCAAATCAATGATTTTAAATTGAATATTATTATTATTTTTTTTTATTGTGATACGCTTTTCGTTTTAAACATTATTTTAAAAGTAAAATAATTCTGTAGTTGTAAAGTAATTAGCAGTAAAGTTTGAGTATTCAAGTAAAATATTTTTCAAATTAATTCTACTCATTTAAATAGTGCATTAAATATTTAATGTTTGATTTCATTTTACGTTTATTCCTTTCTAGAATATTTGTGCATTGCCCATAATGATAAATTTGAAATAAAAAATGGTCTATTTATAGCAAAAAGTTAAATTTTCGAAAAATATTTTTATAAGTATGATTTTTCTGCGAATGAACTGGCATTTATTATGTTAATGAAAGTGGTTAAACTTAAACTCTAGTTCTTTCGCAGAAACAAAAAAAAGATTCTTTCTTAACCTAAATTTGTAAGACAGAAGATTCTTTCTTAACCATAAATAAATCATATATATTTGATGCTTTGCATATTTGAGTGGTGTAAACAAATGAAAAAAAAAAAAAAAAAGGATTATATAAAAAATTTTGATTACCATATATTGAAATCTTACATAAATTAGTAAAGCCTTTAGAACACTTACATTTATTTACTTTTTATATAAGTGAGTGCGTCTTATATAAAGAAAAAAATCTGGAGTGACTCCACTCGACTTTCCGAACATTGAGTAATTAACAGTTTTATAGATAAAGTAAAGTAAGAGGAGTTGTTAAATAAACAAAAGAGAAAATTATAATAGGGTGTTTGAGTATTTTTCTTTATATAGTTACACGATGTTTAATTTAACACTATTTTACCGAGCACGTAGATCATAATGATAAACAATATTTCGTTGTGTCCCTGTAAAATCCAACAAATGCTAGATTCACCAAAATGCTTATAGTTAATTCAACAGTGACTTATTATATAAGTATGTCACTATATATATGATATATTTATATAAATTTTCAGCTTCATCGGATAAGGCATTTAGACGCTATCGCACTTTAAAGTTTGAGCCCACATGCCACAATGATAAAGAAATTTGAATTTTGTCCCTGTAAAAAGAACCATAAGTGCTAGATTCTCTAAAGCTCATAAAGTTCGTGTGACGGTGACGTATAACATGTATATAAATTTTCAGTTAATTTGAATAAGGAGTTTAGTCGCTGTCGCACTTTAAATAATTTAAGCCTATAGGTCTTAATGATGAACAATTTTAATTTTTGTCCCTGTAAAACTCGTTAAGTGCTAGTCTGTGTACAGTCACCAAAATCTATACAGTTTGTGTGATGGTGACCTATAACTCGTAAATAGATTTTCCACTAAAACGGATAAGGCATTTAGATGCTATCACACTTTAAATAATTTCATCCCATAGGCCATAATGATACAGAATTATTTGTTGTGTCCCTGTAAAAAAAACTAGAAGTGCTAGATTCACCAAAACCTATATAGATCGTGAAACTGTGACCTATAATATGCGTATAATTTTTTTGTTCAATTGAATAAGGTGTTTAGACGCTGTCGCACTTTTTAAAATTTGGTCCCACAGTCCATAATGATAAAGACTTTTTCTTTGTGTCCCTGTAAAAAAAAACTATAAGTGCTAGATTCACCAAACTCTATGCAGTTCATGCAACTATTACTTATAATATGTGTATAAATTATTTTCTCGGTTTAAAAAGGCGTTTAGATGCTATCGCACTTTTAAGATTTTGGTCCCATAGACCATAATGATAACAAATTTTTCTTTGTGTCCCTGTAAAAACACTATAAGGGCCAGATTTACGAAAATCAATAGGGTTCGTGATATGGTGACTTGCAGCATGCGTAAAAACTTACAGCACATTCGAACAAAGCGTTTAGACGCTAGCGTGTTCACTCGCATACATACACATACACATACATACATCATCGTAAAAATAGTGAAAACGGACTCAGGGGACCTCAAAACGTATAGAAACACCAAAATCTCGAATTCGGATTTTTGACATGATTACAATACTTTCCTTAAATATGTATGTTCGGAAAGTAATAATGAAATTAACTTAAAAGCTATGTTTCACTTCATTTTATTACTTTTTTAATTGAAAAGATGTACAAGATAGTTGTTTTTTTTCCCTTTTTTTATGTGAAAATCTCTGATTCTTAGGCTAATTATTATCATCATAATTTTTTTTAATAACATGGGCTAATTAGGGTTATTTTCGTATTTTTGACTAACCTTTTGAATTCCTTAAGTGTAATTTGAAAAATTATAAATAATAAATCAATCTCAAAGTTATGAAAATGAAGTACAATATATAATAACACTATAATATTCCCAATTTTCTAAGTTTTTGAGAATAACCTTTAAACATGTCTTTTGTTTTAAAGAATAATTAACCTGAATAGGAAATCCTCACATAATAACATATCCAATGCGGAAGGACGATTGGTTTCACAAATTCCTGAAGTACTCTGAACATGATTTGATGGTTCTACAGTCTAATTCATTTTTTTTAATTAAAAATAATAATAATAATATTTTTTTCGTGCTAATTCACGACAGTAACTTTAAAATCCCTGTTTATTTCATAGTAACGCAAACTGAACATTCTTACCGAAGATATAATTTAAAAATTAGTAAAAGTTATACACAGGATTCGTGTGACAACAGTTTAGTACGAATCACATATCATGTTTTCAAAGGTATATTATATAAAAAAAATAATAATCGGGCTAAATTTTTCTGATAGACAAGCTTATGTCAGTAAAAATCGCTAAAAGAGTATCACACTTCGTCGCTCATAAGTAATTAAAAATTAATAACTTTTCAGGAGAACTAAAACAAATAATGCACTATCAAATATGCAAGATATAGCACATTGTAATTGTGAATTCATATATTATGAATCATTCGAGACGAAAGTTACGTTTCAAAGCTCTCAATTAATATCAAATACGCTAAGGGCTAAATACTAATTTTGCTACAAAAATCTCTTATTACTGAGCAACCAATAGGAATAAAGTAACGCCACTTTGGCAGGTTACAGATACCATCTTGGGCCTTTCAATAGCTTAACTCAAAATCACTATTCTTTGAGTTACGCCTCTTTGTTATAAAAGTGACGACTTAAGCTAAGTAGTTGTCATTTTTTCCCTGAAAAAATTACATGGAATATATTTTGTACAATCCGAAACCACACATTAGTATCTTCATCTGTTATATATCTCTCTCTTTATTGTAGATGTTACAAAACATGTATTAGCAGGGTATCCAAAAAGAAAGTATTTTGGAATTCTTTGATATTTTCATGGTAAGTCCATGCAGTTATTATCCCTGAATAAAAATAAGATAAATCCCTGTCTAATAAGTATTAATGGGTAAAAAATGTCCTTACATCGGTACCCAAAAGCAAAAGTCTGATAAAAAAAAGAAAAAAGAAAAAGAACATGTATTGTAATAAACTATTTAAATAACTATGTATTGTAATCGGTCAAAAAATTCGTTATTGAGTATTCACCTGATTTAATGTTTTAAGGTCTGATGCGTTCCAAAATGTGGTTTTTGGCTTTTTTTTTTTTTTTTTTTTTTGTGTGTGTGTGTGTGTGTATATGTATGTGTGTGGGGAACATTGTGACTATCGTATCTCAAAAATCAATAAAGGTACAACAAAGAAACTTTAAAACAGGTTCAGTGTACATATAATAATAATAATAATAATAATAATAATTCTTATTATTATTATTTTAACATTTGGTAAAAAAGGGAAAAGCCAGATTTTTTTTTTTTTTTTTTTTTTTTTTATCTGAAATATATTTTTTTTTCCTTTTTTTTTTTTTTTTTTTTTTTTTAAGTTTTACATATTTCCACTTTTATATGCCTTTTCGTACGATTTAGTTGGTTACTTAAGGGAATTTAAATGTATAAGTAGGTAAAATTTTGATATGGCAAGTGTGTTTCCCGAAAAAACAGCTCTACGGATTTTCTTCAACCTCTATATAATAACTCTACTTTAGATGTCTTTTCGATATAATTGTTAATTTACGGTAAACAAATGCGTTTAACAAGTTTTGGTGAAAATCGTAAAATGGAAACGAAATTCAGCACCTCAAAAACGGCTGTAACGATTTCCTTCAAATTTGCTACATAAATCCCTTTTTAGATGTTCTTTCTCATGTAATATCTGGTTACACCAGGAAAATTGTGAGATATCCTAATAGAATGGTAAGATTTAGATGTAGAAAATTAAAATTTCAAAATACGAATTTGCTTTTTTTTTTTTTTTTTTTTTTTTTTTTCTTTTAAACAACTCGCTGTATAAACAATCATTTGCATAAATTTGCGATGCATTTATTATTTTTTCTTACATGAAAATTGTTAGGTATCTTATTTGTTAAATCAATTTTTTGTATTTTGACCACACTATCTTCAAAAGGAATTTATAAATACGCACGTATAGTGGAAGTCATGTGGCTGTTGAAAACTAAATATTTTAATAACAAAAAATAATTATCTCAATGTATTCTGTAATAAAAACATTTTTAAAGTAAGAAAATTGCGAACTGATTTAACTCATATTAACGAAAAACATAGTTTTTAAGCGTTTCAGTCACTTGCACTTCATGTCGATAGATGAATTCATTTAATTTTTCTAGGTCTTTATCTATTTAGATGAAATTAATATACACTCCTTCTCATATTTTTAAGGACTTTATGTAAGGATCTTTATGTTTTGTAATAACTAATGTAAAAATAATTGTGAACAAGTTTATACTAAGTGCACTTAATATATCTAGTATTCTAAAAATTAAAATTGTTATAATTTTTTAATAAGAAAAAAAGTTAATAAAAAATAGTGCAAAATATTTTTTCTCCCTGTTTTTAGTATAGGGACAATCAAGATTTTTTCGTTTTATTTAACTTACTAGCGGATAAATTACAGTTGACATGCGAATTTGTTAACTACTGGCCTAGATTAATTCATATATAAGCCTTCAATTTTTCTTGGACAGACATTGCTGATAATTCCTCGAAAAAAAGAACGTGCATGTACTGAAGTATGATAAATGTGTTTTTTAAGTGGAAGGAAGGATGATTACAATCCGTCGTATTTCTAATGAAATTCGAAGATCTAAAATTGCTGAAGGAAATGTGATAAAACGTTGAACTGCTGGTTCGATAAGAGAGAAATTTAATGCAAAATCAGAGTTGTTTTACAGAGATCGAAGACTCATAATTCCTCATACTGTTCTACTCAAAATGACTGCTGATGAATTTGCTCGTAATTTTTAAAGAAAGGTTGGGGTCCACATTTATGAATGTTTTAAATAATTAATAATATGTTAAAATGAATAAGAAACCTGTAATAATAAATAAGCATTAATGAATGGAGGAAGGAACGTCTGTGCTAAAGTTGAATAAAGACAATATGAAATGGTAAAATGTTGCATTTTTGGATGAAAAATATTTTATTGATTAACCAAATGGTTTTAACAGTTACTGGCACTATCTGAAGATAGCGAAAGTCAGAGCAGATTTTTTAAAGGCAGATATGAATCGGGAATTTTAAAGGTGGATGTATGGTGTTCTGGGGAGCTGTTTCTACTGAAGACAGAATGAATTTAGTAATTTTTACTTTCCCTTACCCATAGGGCGAGAAAGTATTGTTTTAGGGTCAAATTTCGAACGAAAGTTTTTAATATATTTACATGTTCTGAGGTACCATGAATACGAAAATCATGTTTTTAGCAAATGGTTTGTGTGTCTGTCTATGTGTCTGTTATCAGCATATCTCACGAACAAATAATAGCAGAAATTCCAAACTCGGTATTCTAAATGTGTATTACATAGGGATTCTACAGTAAGCTTTTCATTGAGATGAAGCAAATGGTTCGTATAAAGGGACACTCAAATGTATTCAAATACATTACGTCTATGGGGGAAATTGCAGATAAGTAGAGTTTAACATCTATAGACTGCACTAAACTAAATGAAACAAATATATATATTTTGTAATACAGATAGTCAACTGGGAAAAAAATTGTGTATGTAGGGGCATCGCCAACCCCCTCGAGGAGAAGCCCCCCTCGAGGGGAGTAAATTTTCATGATGGGCATCTTTCAAAAGAACTCGCCAATACCTTTAAAATGAATGGTTGAACCATCGATCTGCTATAATTTAAAATAAAGATATCGATTTTTTTTCATTTTTTTTTTATGTAATATTGAGAATAAATTCAACTTTTGTTTTACAGTCCCTGGCCAAATTATTAGACGCACTATAGTTTTTTAATAATTACATGTTTTGCAGCTCAGAGAATGGTTTCCAAATGGATAACCGCATTCATTTTTATGCAAGATGGAGCTCCCTGCCTCACAGAACGGCCTGTTAAAGATTGTTTGGAAGTGCCAAGTTGGATTGGCCGGGTAATAGCCCAGATGTGAAACCTACTGAAAACGTGAGGGAGCTGATGACGAGAGAAGTGGCTAAAGGTGTGATCATAAACAAAACGCAACTCTTAGAAAAGGTCATTCATGTGTGGAATCACCATCCTCAGATGCATAATTGAAGCTCGCATAGCTGCTAAAGGTGGCTCAACAAAATATTAACATTTAATTGCATTAATTTCAAATTTTTTCAAGAGTTAATAAATACATATTTTTCTATAACTATAGTATTTTATTTGTGTTAAAAAACAGGTAATAAGGTGGATAATAAAAAAAAAAAATACATTGTATCTAGTAAAAACAATAAAGCTGTATAGTATCGCCTGATAATTAAGATTTTACATAGAATCTTACAGTGCGTCTAATAATTTGGCCAGGGACTGTAGATATTTAGTGCTATATTACTTCTCTAATATAGAAATAGTCTGCATTATCTTTAAAGATAATTTAAAAAAAAATAATTTTAATGAATTATTTTTTAATAACCGAATTAAATTCTATATAAATGTAGGTGCATCAATGAAACGGGGTGTTGAGGGGGGGCGGTTGCCCCCCTCACATAAATCTCTTCCGAAGCCTAACTTGAATTGTTTAACATAGGTTTACTTAACAGTACTCGTTATCTTGTGTCTTAATCTCCAACCTGTATTTATAGTATTAAATTTCTGGGTAAGAGAAAGTCATGTGAGTGACATACCAGTTTGTTTCTATTATTATGAACATCAAGGGAATATCTGCAAATTTAAAACGTGGAATTCTCACATTTTTGTTATATTTTAGAGGTGTGTGTGTGTGTGGGGGGGGTAATATTTTTCTTTTCAACAAGACTTACATTTTTGCTCTACTTGTAGAGCAATAGAAAATAATTCTGTATTATTGCCTGTATTATTGCCGTGGTCATTTTCTAGGGGGAAAATACAATTGTCAAAACTTTTACAAATATGATAAAAAAAAAAAAAAAAGAGGATTTTGTTTCAATTCATTAAGCAATGGTATTAAATATATTTGTATAATTCTTCTGGTAAACTGATAATATGAAATCCATTTTTCAGATGACTGGAATGTTGATGTACTGCATTTTGAGTGGTGGAAAACATCCTTTTGGTTCATATGATTTAAGATGTCAGGAAAACATTCGAGATGGTTGTCCAGAATTCGGTCCAAGACCTTCCGATATTGAATCCAGAGATCTTATTCGTGACATGATAAAAAGAACGCCGTCCAAAAGGCTAAATATTCAACAAGCATTAAAGTAACACAGTTTAAATATTCGTTTTTCCGTTAATAAGTTTTTTTTTTTTTTTTTTTTTTTGTTAAATAACATAATTCAACATAATTTCAAATTAAAAGAGTCTAATTAAAAGGAAAAAACAATTAATTTGAAGGATAAAGTATTAAAAAAAAAAAAAAAAAATGAGATCAGTTGAAATACAACTTTTTAATTTTTTTTTTATTTGTCAAAAAGTCATTTGAAATGTATATTACATGTATCATCAGAAAATATTTGCTATGCTATAATTTTGATTATTTTTCAATGATTAACTATGAAAAGCTCTCAGTAATAAAAAAAAATTAAGTAAATGAATAAACCGGATGGATAAATTTAATGATGGAAAGGCTTTCTTCTGTACAATGCTTAAAAATTTTCCTTCGCACAGTTTTTCGGGGAATAAAAAACTTCTGGATGATCTGCATATAGTTTAAATATTTTGGATTTTTCCTTTCTTTTCTTTTCTTTTTATATTTATGTGTCACGTTTATTTTTAGAGTTGGAGCTCAAGAAATAATTGCTGGACTTCTTATGAAAAACTAGTACCATGCTTTGGTCACAACAAGACTTTCTTCTTTAATTCCCTATACAAATTCACTGCGTCCAAATAATTTATTAAAACTATTATTTAATTAAATTGTATACCATGACGAATGCAGACAATTTTTATCTTAGAGAAAATGAGCACTATCCAAAGAACGACAGTTTTATTTTCTTTAAATAACGTCTTAAAAAATGTGTTTTTATAATGGTTATCTAACCTATGAAATTTCGTACATTTATATGCCATTGAAGCTGATCTATAGTCTTCCTGTTCTTCTGGAAAATTGAAGTATGGCAGCATTACCTATTAGTCGATATACATTCAAATTGAATGAGCATACTCTCTTATAATGGCCTTTCCATATATCAAGTTTTGCTTGATAATACGCATTAGAACCTGAGATATAGAATTCCCTTAAAGTGCGGAAGTTGCTGTATAGCCGTCCCACCTGTTTGACGACTAGCATCGAAAGTTCATAGGCACTAAATTAGGTTAAAAATTATCTACATTATATAAAATTTTTATAGTAGTTTCGGAAATATAGCTTTCTCTTATATTGTGAAAATCGCTACATAGCAGAGGCACTTAATAAGCCATTCATACCAAAAGATGATAGGCACTATTTTAGGTCAAGGTGCATCTACATATATATGTATATGAATTTCTGTGATTGAGTTTCTGAGATACAGTTGACATAAAATATTTATCATACACACACAGACAGACGTTTTCTAAAAATGGTAAAATCGTCTTATGTACCTCTCAAATCTGTAAATCCATAGAATATCGGAAGTCAAACATTTTACGAATCCAATATGTTCTTCTGTTAACCACAGAATAAAAGTAGATCTGCTATTTTGTGTTTTTGCCTCTTTCGATGGTAGTATGTTAAGTAAAATTTAAAGCATATCTAACAAAAGTTAACGTGGCTATTCCATACTTAATTTGACTTATAAAAGAACTTTCAGAAGTTTATAGAAGTTCAACTAAATCACGTTTGAATTTTATATTTATTTAGTTTTATTCTTATTCAGTTTAAATTTGGGTTGTCAACTAGAAATGCCTTACGATTAGGTTATAAATAACAATATTTATTTCCGTTTCCTCTAATTTAAATATGATATTCTGATTTACGCCTTTTGTTAATACAGTTTTACACTGATTTAGTTTTAGTTTTTGACATTCAAAATGAATTTTAGTATTATGTTTTCTCTAAATGAAAATGGAATTAAAAAAAAAAGGAATTTTCTTTTAAAACAAGAAAAAAATTTGGGGAAAAATGGAAAATTTTGGGCATTTGATAAATGGCATATAGCTGGAAAAAAATTGATTTTAGTTCCCCATCATACTATAGGTATGGGGAACTTAGGTAATCGTGAAAATTTTCGATTGAATCTTCTACTTTTTCACACGTGTGAGGAATCCGAAAATGACAAAATTTGTATGGTTTCCGTGTGTAGGGTGTCTGTTAGTTTGTTAGTCCGTTAGTCCGTTAGTAAGTTTGTTAGTCCGTGCACACGATATCTCAAGATCAAATAGGCGCAGCAAAGTCAGATCAGTTTTAAAATAATACTTTCGACACTGGCAAGAACATTTTGAATAAACTATTATTTAGAATAGAGCAAAATTTCACAAAAACGTCAATTTTGAGGGATATTTTCCTCGTAAAGATGTCAAACCACTTTTGATTTATTATTTAGCTGCTGACATGAATATTATTTACTGTAAATTTTCCAATATTAAAGTTTCGTAAGTTATTGAGAATTTACGAATTTCTTAACATGGAAGAATAAGGCAAAATTTAACATAAACGGCAATCTTGAGGGATATTTTCATCGTAAAGATGTCGAACCACTTTTGAAATATTATTTAGGATACTTTCATGAATATCATAGACTATGATTTTTCCAATTTAAAAATTCGTAAGTTATTTGGAATTTACGATTTACTTAACATGACAGGATAGGGCAAAATTGAGCATAAACGTCCATTTTGAGGATCATAAATATATCAGACAACTTCAAAATAACATTTATGCTATACATGTTTGAACATGATTGACTACAAATATTCTAATAGGAAAATTTCGTAAGTTATTTGTAATTTAAGATTTTATAAACATAGCGAAATTAAAAAAATTTCATATAAATAGAAATTTTGAGGATTATTGCTTTGGAAATAGTAGCAGGAAAATTAAACAACGGAATTGACCCTAATAATATTAATTAATAAATTAGAATAGAGGATAAATATATCGAATTGAATGGTGGATAGCCTCTTAACATGATTATTATATGTCTCGCACTAGAAATTTATAACCTTAGTGTATTTGTATATTTTAGAGTATCCATGCAAATTTTAACACTAGCCATACCATACTCTACAGAAGCATTTTTTTTTAGTAACTGAATCATAAATGCCAATTTCATTATGGCTTGCGCAGTAGAAAATTACTTAAGTGGGATTCTCAAAAAGGCCTCTCACAAAATTCACCGCACTAAAATTCTTTTGGTGTACCAATGCACAAATCAGTCGTGCTATTTATCCCATTTACTTAGGAACATGTCATACTAAAATTAAAAAATAAATATCGATTTGTTGAGTTGAAAATCTAAAAATATATACGGTTGCTAAAGGCGGACAGACGCATAGATTTACTAATTCAAATCTAAACACTCTCAAACATTGCCAGTAATTGTTAAAACCGCTTACCCTGACAGCACACGTATCCATATTACATCCTGAGGATGTTCTAAGGATGTCTTTCCATCCACTGGTTGTCCTAAGAATGACCTTTGGCGAAAGTGTGCTGTTAGAGATATAAATGAAAGCTTTAGCAATTTCTAATTATCGCACTTATTAATGTATCTGAATATTTTTCTGGGGCCTTGTAAATCAAAATGCTAATCATACTGTTTACTAAACATTTTTTTTTAATGTTTTGTAGAAAAAAAAGTATAAAAGTATGGTTTATAGAAATATTTCTCATTCAATGCTTTGAAATTTTTTGCGTGTTCCTGTACACAAAACAGTGGGGGTAGTTACAACTTTGTCAGTGGGGACTATCCCACAGTAAATTTGAATAATATAAATTCGTTTTAAGGAACTACATTAATATTTACAAGAAATAGAGCGCGGAGAGACAACGGAAGACTTAAACATTTTTCAACTGTGTTGGGAAATAGGAAGAAAAGAAAAACCATTTTAATGTAACCTCTTTTATTTGTAAGCATTAGTCTTATCGTCTTGAAAAAACGATTTTAAAATGGATAAAATACAAATTATCTAATTATACAAATTATGATATCAGCTTGAATATTTTTTCTGTCGCTTAAAAAATATATTCTTTCGTGGTAAATGTTTATGTTAACAGTATTTAATGTTTAGACTGTATGTTTGCAGGTGAGTGTAACTATTTTATAACTGTTTCAATGATGACAAATTAACCCATACACGAGAAGTATTTAATGTAATTCTTATAAAATAATTTAGAAAGTTACAAAAGAAATGTGCAACCCAACAATATTGCGGGTAATATAAATTCCAGTTTTTTTACTACATTTCATAGGAATAAAATAGGTAATGTAAAACTACTATATTTTTGGAAAGTGTTCCGTTCAAATATGTTTAAACATTACCAACATTCTTTATTTTAAACATTTTTTCAGGCATCCTTATTTATGGAACAGTGAACGCCGTATGCAGTTTCTGGTTCAAGTAGCTAGAAAAATTGATTTTTATACTTGGTAAGTTTTTAGAAATTTTTACTTTTTTATAAGTCTCCTTTCAGGTTTAAAGTTAATGATTTTTTTTTTAAATCATTAGAATCTTTTTTTTTTTTTTTTCAAAATTATTATGAATATTATTTCATTTTTAATCTTTTATTGTTCTCGCTAAGATAGATTAGCGTATTATAATCATTCTAATTTTACGACAGTTTATCGATAGTCACAAGTACTAAGTAGCAGGAAAATGTTTTTAAAGTGTAGGAAATATCTGGTATTGTAAAAGAAAAATATATTAAAAGTGGTATAATATATATGATTTTTTATATAAGTAAAACAAAATATAGAGAAATTTCTCACAGAATCATAAATTCTTTAGCGTAGAAAAGTATTCAAATTTTAAGAAAATAAATGACTCAGAAAATCAAAATCCGCTTGTTATATCATTTACAGAAATATGAATGTTCAGAGATTATTTATATATATATATAATATATGTGTTTAATTCTGTACATGAGATCACTTGTATTTTTTTTATCAGATAATTAGGTTTTGAGTATATTTTTTCTCTATATATTTAAAAAAAGTAACTGTCGCTGGCGTCAAATATTTTTGCCTGCAACTGCATCTTCTCGCGGAAGGCAAAGTCCTCCGAATCATGAGAGGTACCAATGTGTGCCGTGTATTCCAAGGAAAAAATTTCAGCTAATTAGAAATTTCAATCTTTTTAAATAAGGAGTTATTAATTAAAAACTTTGGGTTTATAAAGGTACTCTATTTGCCACATTAAAAAAAGTTTCTGTTGTGACGTTGTTTTTCTATCATGATGTCATTTTCTACTGAAAATTTAAAATGTGATCGAGGGTGTAAAAAAAAAAAAAAAAAGAAAAGATATTTTCCATGCAGAAATAAATTTAGTATTGTAATTTGTCGTTCGCAAATATCTTTATTTTTTCTAATTTTAGAAAATTAATTTTCTTATTGGCATCTTTCATGTTTTTTATGATTTTTTTTTTTTTTTTTTTTTTTTTTTTTTTAATGTGTGTGTGTGAATAATGAAATAATGTAGTATCTGTATATTTGAATGTTTTTTTTTTTTTTTTGTCTTTAAAGTGCATTTATATTTTTTACTTTAAAGTGTATTTTTTTTTTTTTTTTTTTTTTACTTTTTTACGTTTTTACTTTCAGTGTATTTATATTTAGCATAAAATATATCCGAAGTATTTTAAATGTATGGCCAGGAAAAAAAATCATCACATAAAAGTTTACAGAGAATCGATTACATTTTATCCTCCGTTATTTTAAGAAGTAAGTAACAGAGAATTAACGATTGAAGATGTAGTTCATTTTTCCAAATTAAAATGACAATAATAATAATAATAAACATTTCAAATATTTTCGAATGTGCAAAATTATTACCTAACTGTACATCAGAAATATATCTAAGGTATTATATATTACTCTAAATTAACTAAAGAATGCAATAGTAAAAAGTATAAGCATTAGAAAAAATAGGGGAACAGATTTGATATCTGTCGTCTTTGGCCATAGAAAAATCGCCAAGTTATGTATCAAACATATTTAAATCCTTTCAAATATCATGATTATTTTATTAACGTATACTAAGAGAGCAAATAATATACGAAACAATATTTCGTATATTATACCTTGCGAAAATATACATATGGTACAAACTTTCGTATTACGTTTTTGACCGTCAAATACAAGAATCGCCAAGGATGACAGATATTATATATGTCAAAATGGGTACTATATATACATTTTTTTTTTCTTTAACGAGCAGTTATACCAAATAGTGACAAAGGTACGTACTTATTAACTCCACCGCAGCAGAAGTTGCGCTAATGCGCCAATAAAGAGCAATCTTGTTCTTCGCCCACAAGAGACATAGGGGGACAGCGAGGCATCTTTTGGAATCTTATTTATCAGAGTTCATATGGCGACAGGTGAAAGAAAATAGAGACTGCTTTGAATCTATGTTAAACTCTATATCAGCCCAATTTCCACTGAAATCCGATTGACTACTTTGTTTTTTAATAAAGTGTTTTGAAAGTGTTTTTAGTTTAAATAAAGTCTTTATTTAATGATTTGTCGCAAAAATTTTAGGTGTAGATTGGCGGCACTTAATCTGTAGCTGCGGTGGCGTTAATACGTAAGTACCTGAAAAAAATTACTGATTTTTCGTATATTTCATAAAATAAATAAATAAATAAAAATGTGAAATTAAATATTATGTATTTGAATTTGACATTGAACGGTGAGATTTCTATAAATTTTTTCTGTTTTTAACATGCGTTATGCACTATTAATATTCCTATTCAGTGAAAGACAAAGCAGCGAATAGGCGGACAGAGTCCCGCAGGGATTAATATGTGAAGCGAGTCTGGGGGAGGTAAAGCCTCACTTGGGGGTTGGTGAGCGGAACGAGCAGGGGGCAGAGCCCCCTAGTCGTTTAAAAAGAGACATTTTTTAGCATCTAACTTCCAAATATATATATATATATATATATATATATATATATATATATGTACATATATATACAGTTGCGTGCAAAAGTTTCGAGCTAAACTAATTTTTACCAATACCTTTTGAATAAATTGAGGTAAAAATAATTTAAATATTGTAACGTAAACTTTATCAAATATACATTGAAAATATATAACGAGCAAATTTTTACAAGGAAGGTATTTAAATATATAATGAAATATATGTAAATCCGTTAATCAAAAGTTTCGGGCCAAACAATTAAAAGTCCACAGTGACGTTAATGCCTGGAAATGATTGGTCGAAGAAGAGACACGACTATATAGAAAGAGGTCGAGATTTTTTACACTTGTGTGTCAATACTGTAATGTCAAAATGTTGCAGTGCACTCATTTACAGAACCGTAGAACTGTTATTAAATTACACCAGATTAAGAAAGTTTTTCGTTATATTGCTTCAACATTATCTATTAGAAAAACAACTGTTGATAATATTATTAAAAAATGGAATGGAACAAATACTTTGGCAGACAAATCAGTACCTGAAATACCCAGAAAAATGACTAATTCAGTTGATAAAGATTAAGAGAAAGACAGTTGTAGATCCAAAAAACAGTGGATTTTTTTTTTCTGAAAGAAAAAGAAAAAAAATTAATAATAGTCAGTATCGAAACAAACAAAAAGTTTTTTAAAAATAATTTTTAAATAGGAAATAAAAAGCGCGAGTGCAAAGTGAAATTAAAAAAAAAAAAAGAAAAAAAAAAAAGCAAGATAATTGGGTTTGAATTTGAGTTGGTAATTTAAGCATGCCATTGATATAGTAACTTCTTTTTTTTTTCTTTTTTTTTTTAGAAGAATTCAGAAAGTATGTAAAATATTTCGATTGGATATGCTGATTCAGAAGATATTTCCTGTGCAATAATTATTTATAAATGCATTTTTATACATGATGGCCCAGTTTAAAATTTAACTAAACTGATTGAACTCAGTTTAAACCATCATGAATTTAAGTTCGACTAAATTCCTGAACGTTTTCTGGTGCATTTGTATCACATAAATCCTACAATTACCTACACATGATAGTTCTAAATATTGCTATATGTGTAAAATGTTGTTGAAAACAACTTTAAAATTATTATACACTTATTTTTTAAATAATATTTTACATTTAAATTCATGGATTCATGGATTAAATTCATGGACGAGTTCATTGATTTAGAATTTTTTCGAGGCCATTCACTGATAATAATAGTTAAAATTATCATTAACTACAGTTGTAAAGTACTTCGCAATTTATGCTTTAAGTATGATTTTTTTCTTTCTCGCTTTAATATAGGAAGCCAACGAAAATAGCTGAAGCTTTGCAAGACAGTTGTATAGAAGCTAGAGACTGGGTTTGTTTATTATCTTTTATTCATTAAAATTCTAGATAAATACTTTGATATACTATTTGAAATTGTATAATTAAGGTTCATACAAATTAACGTTAATTCTGTATGCAACTAAATTTAATCAAATATTTTCTCATATTTGCATTTATTTTTGACAAAACGTCTATAATTATAATTAGAAACGCATGGAAATATATAGGAATATTTTTAATGAATATTAACTCGATACTTTTTGCTAGACAAATAAACATGGGAAAAACTTTCAGTGTGTAGGAAGTCAAAATTAATAATCAAATTACAAATAGCTTTTTCCGTAGCATTCAGAGTATCATCTTCAGTGCATAAAATAACGAAAGGAAAATGTTCCTACATATAAAATGGAAACTAGATTCTATGACTGTTTATCAATCAATAGATTTGCGTGAAATGTGGGAGATTAATCAATAGGAGAATGAGATACGGTAGTTGAAAAAATTTTGAGAAAATTAAGAAACTGTGGGTTTAAAATAAATTGCCTAATTTTTGGAAAATGTACATGAAATTATGAAATTTGAACGCTTGAAAATACCTATAATCTAGTTCGCTTTTTTTGCTCTATTAAAATAATCATTTATTAAAAGTTGCCCACTAAATGTAGCTTTCAACCTATGTAACAAACATTTTTCTATCTTTGGCGCATATGAAGTAAAAAAAAAAATAATAATTTAAGTGCTCATATCTCAGCGAATATTAACTGTGGGGATTACTTAATGTCTCAGAATAATGTTTCACTAATGTTTTGTCAGTTTTCTGGCAAAGTTTGTAAAACTTTGTAGAAATCCATTCTAGTTATGAGAAAAATCTTGCCAAATAATAATAATAATAATAATAATAATTTTTGAAAAAAAAAAAAAATTGTATCTGCAGAAATAATTGTGCAATTTCCTCAAAAACAAACAAACAAACAAAAAAAAAAAAAAAAAAAAAAAAAAAAAAAAAACATAATATGTGCAACAACATATTAAAGTTGCAAGTCATTTTTAGCTTTGTATGATACGGGATGATTCAAATTGTCTGCACTTTTCCTCTATTTGTGCTTGATTCCCTAATTGCACTCTTGGGCTAAATCGTAAGAGGAAAATGCGAGTTTTTAAATGTTCTTTTTAGTCTGAAATTACAGGTCATTTCGTCTAATATTTTTTTTAGAAAATCGAAAAAATGCCAAAAAAAAAAAAAAAAAGAATTCTAATAATTTTATTATGTAATTAATGATAAAATTATAAAAAATAATAAATAACAAATAAATAACACTGCAATAGAATCGAAATAAGACAGCTACTTGCTAAGTATCATTACCTAATTTTACTTACATAAGTTTTATACCTTTTAGATATTAAAGAAAGATTTCAACGGTATTGATTATTATACGACGGTCACTGAAATTTTTGAGGTATTGGTAAATGGTACAAACTAAACGTATGAAATTTACAAGTGGTAAAAGTTTGTATATTTCTGTATGTGAATTTATCAAAGATTAAATGCTTCAAGATTTCTTTGAAACGATGAAAAACTTCGAAATGAGAACTACGACCACGCATAAAGTTTCTGCAGTTAAAAGTTTTACATAAGAAAATCAGAATAATAGGATGGATGCCTTGTTGTTCATGGAATTCTACTGTTAATTTTTCCGCATGAGAAAATGCATTATCTGTGAAGCCGCAGTTTTATACATTCACTTTTTTTCTGGAAAACACAGTCTGATGTACTAGTTAACTGTATGACTGCTGCAGGGATTATTTTCTGTCCCTTCAGCTTAATAGATTAGACGAATCCTGTACTTTTGAAGGAATTAGTCCAGTCAAAATAGGAAAAATAGAAGAAAAAAATCGTGTAGTTTTGAAATTTTGCATACTCATAGCCGAGGGGGTCCTGAACAACATACTAAAAGTCCCCGCCCGTAGGGGGTGAGCGGGGGGCAGGGGGGCATTTAAGGGGGGCAATTTTCAGTTTTTATTACATATCTTAAAAACTATCGCATTTAGAGAAAAAATGTCAATTACAAAATTAATCTACGCAAAATTTCCAACAAAAATGTATATTACATTTTGTTTTTACGATCATTAGTTTAGAAGATATAGGGAGATGAATTAACACATTTTCTTGAAAAATTCTTTTTTGCAATAGTAAAATCAACTAAAGTGTGCAATTAAAAGGGTTCTTGTCAAATATTTTCTAATGTAAAAAACAAATATATACATAGGGAATATGCAAGGATAATACAGCATGTTTTGTAAGTTTTAAATAATTTTAAGGCTAGTAGGCGCAAGTGGCGGTTTGAGTAAAAATCTGGATAAGTCCAGAGAAAATAGGAAAAATAGAAAAAAAAATCGTGTAGTTTTGAAGTTTTGCACACTCATAGCTGAGAGGGTCCTGAACAACATACTAAGAGTCCCCGACCGTGGGGGGTGAGCGGGGGGCAGGGGGGCATTTAAGGGGGGCAATTTTCAGTTTTTATTACATATCTTAAAAACTATCGCATTTAGAGAAAAAATGTCAATTACAAAATTAATCTACGCAAAATTTCCTACAAAAATGTATATTACATTTTGTTTTTACGATCATTAGTTTAGAAGATATAGGGAGATGAAATAACACATTTTCTTGAAAAATTCTTTTTTGCAATAGTAAAATCAACTAAAGTGTGCAATTAAAAGGGTTCTTGTCAAATATTTTCTAATGTAAAAAACAAATATATACATAGGGAATATGCAAGGATAATACAGCATGTTTTGTAAGTTTTAAATAATTTTAAGGCTAGTAGGCGCAAGTGGCGGTTTGAGTAAAAATCTGGATAAGTCCAGACAAAATAGGAAAAATAGAAAAAAAAAATCGTGTAGTTTTGAAGTTTTGCACACTCATAGCCGAGAGGGTCCTGAACAACATACTAAAAGTCCCCGCCCGTGGGGGGTGAGCGGGGGGCAGGGGGGCATTTAAGGGGGGCAATTTTCAGTTTTTATTACATATCTTAAAAACTATCGCATTTAGAGAAAAAATGTCAATTACAAAATTAATCTACGCAAAATTTCCTACAAAAATGTATATTACATTTTGTTTTTACGATCATTAGTTTAGAAGATATAGGGAGATGAATTAACACATTTTCTTGAAAAATTCTTTTTTGCAATAGTAAAATCAACTAAAGTGTGCAATTAAAAGGGTTCTTGTCAAATATTTTCTAATGTAAAAAACAAATATATACATAGGGAATATGCAAGGATAATACAGCATGTTTTGTAAGTTTTAAATAATTTTAAGGCTAGTAGGCGCAAGTGGCGGTTTGAGTAAAAATCTGGATAAGTCCAGACAAAATAGGAAAAATAGAAAAAAAAAATCGTGTAGTTTTGAAGTTTTGCACACTCATAGCCGAGAGGGTCCTGAACAACATACTAAAAGTCCCCGCCCGTGGGGGGTGAGCGGGGGGCAGGGGGGCATTTAAGGGGGGCAATTTTCAGTTTTTATTACATATCTTAAAAACTATCGCATTTAGAGAAAAAATGTCAATTACAAAATTAATCTACGCAAAATTTCCTACAAAAATGTATATTACATTTTGTTTTTACGATCATTAGTTTAGAAGATATAGGGAGATGAATTAACACATTTTCTTGAAAAATTCTTTTTTGCAATAGTAAAATCAACTAAAGTGTGCAATTAAAAGGGTTCTTGTCAAATATTTTCTAATGTAAAAAACAAATATATACATAGGGAATATGCAAGGATAATACAGCATGTTTTGTAAGTTTTAAATAATTTTAAGGCTAGTAGGCGCAAGTGGCGGTTTGAGTAAAAATCTGGATAAGTCCAGAGAAAATAGGAAAAATAGAAAAAAAAAATCGTGTAGTTTTGAAGTTTTGCACACTCATAGCTGAGAGGGTCCTGAACAACGTGGGGGGTGAGCGGGGGGCAGGGGGGCATTTAAGGGGGCAATTTTCAGTTTTTATTACATATCTTAAAAACTATCGCATTTAGAGAAAACATGTCAATTACAAAATTAATCTACGTAAAATTTCCTACAAAAATGTATATTACATTTTGTTTTTACGATCATTAGTTTAGAAGATATAGGGAGATGAAATAACACATTTTCTTGAAAAATTCTTTTTTGCAATAGTAAAATCAACTAAAGTGTGCAATTAAAAGGGTTCTTGTCAAATATTTTCTAATGTAAAAAACAAATACAGTGGAACCTGTAAAAGTGACCACCTTGGTAAAGTGACCACCTTGGTAAAGTGACCACCTGACTAAAGTGACCATTTTCCTGACTAAAGTGACCATTTTCCAATTGTAAAAAGACTTTATAAAGTGACCACCTACGTATAGTGACCATTTTAGCCGGTCCCTAGGGTGGTCACTTTAGACAGGTCTTACTGTATATACATAGGGAATATGCAAGGATAATACAGCATGTTTTGTAAGTTTTAAATAATTTTAAGGCTAGCAGGCGCAAGTGGCGATTTGAGTAAAAATCTAGATAACGAAGACCCAAAACCGATCAACATTAAAAAAAAAAAAAAAATCGTGTAGCTTAGAAATTGAGCACAGTTATAAAGTTAAGCGCTCTGAATAACATACTAAAAGTCCCTAACTATGGGGGGGGGGGCATTTAAAGGGGGCACATTTCAGTTTTTATTAAGTACATTTAGAGAAAAAAAATCTCAATTGCAAAATTAATCTACGTGAAATTTCCTAAAAAAAATTGTATATTCTATTTTGTTTGTATGATCAATAGTTTAGAAGATATAGGGGAACGAAATAACACATTTTCTTGAAAAATTCTTTTTTTTTTTTTTTTTTTTTTTGCAATAGTAAAATCAACTAAATTGTGGAATTAAAAGGGTTCTGATAAAATATTTTCTAATGTACAAAACAAATATATGCATAGGGAATATGTAAGGATAATACAGCATGTTTTGTACGTTTTAAATAATTTTAAGGTTAGTAGGCGCAAGTGGTGTTTTGGTAAAAATCCAGATAACGAAGACCCAAAACTGATCAACATTAAAAAAAATCTTATATCTTTGAGACTTTTTTTTTCTCTAAATGCGATAGTTTTCAAGATACTTAATAAAAACTGAAATGTGCCCCCTTTAAATGCCCCCCCCGCCATGGTTAGGGACTTTTAGTATGTTATTCAGGGCACTTAACTTTATAACTGTGCTCAATTTCTAAGCTACACGATTTTTTTTTTTTTATGTTGATCGGTTTTGGGTCTTCGTTATCTAGATTTTTACTCAAACCGCCACTTGCGCCTACTAGCCTTAAAATTATTTAAAACTTACAAAACATGCTGTATTATCCTTGCATATTCTCTATGTATATATTTGTTTTTTACATTAGAAAATATTTGACAAGAACCCTTTTAATTGCACACTTTAGTTGATTTTACTATTGCAAAAAAGAATTTTTCAAGAAAATGTGTTATTTCATCTCCCTATATATTCTAAACTAATGATCGTACAAACAAAATGTAATACACATTTTTGTAGGAAATTTTGCGTAGAGTAATTTTGTAATTGACATTTTTTCTCTAAATGCGATAGTTTTTAAGATATGTAATAAAAACTGAAAATTGCCCCCCTTAAATGCCCCCCTGCCCCCCGCTCACCCCCCACGGGCGGGGACTTTTAGTATGTTGTTCAGGACCCTCTCGGCTATGAGTGTGCAAAACTTCAAAACTACACGATTTTTTTTTTTTCTATTTTTCCTATTTTGTCTGGACTTATCCAGATTTTTACTCAAACCGCCACTTGCACCTACTAGCCTTAAAATTATTTAAAACTTACAAAACATGCTGTATTATCCTTGCATATTCCCTATGTATATATTTGTTTTTTACATTAGAAAATATTTGACAAGAACTCTTTTAATTGCACACTTTAGTTGATTTTACTATTGCAAAAAAGAATTTTTCAAGAAAATGTGTTATTTCATCTCCCTATATCTTCTAAACTAATGATCGTACAAACAAAATGTAATATACATTTTTGTAGGAAATTTTGCGTAGATTAATTTTGTAATTGACATTTTGTCTCTAAATGCGATAGTTTTTAAGATATTTAATAAAAACTGAAAATTGCCCCCCTTAAATGCCCCCCCTGCACCCCGCTCACCTCCCACGGGCGGGGACTTTTAGTATGTTGTTCAGGACCCTCTCGGCTATGAGTATGTAAAATTTCAAAACTACACGATTTTTTTCCTCTATTCGTCAAATTTTGGCCTTCGTTGCCTGGACTAAATACGGCCTAACCTACTTCTGGAATTTTCTCTGTCTTTTCACAATTTTCGGTTTGCAATCATATTTAGTAACCCACAATTTAATCTCTTGAAATGCTGGAGCGCCAATAAACGGTATGTTCATTTTAAGAGCAGTTATAATTTCAGAAGAAAGCATTTACCGATTCTGGCACTCTCCACATTTTGGTGTGCTGTTAAATTATGGTGGACCCATGAGAAAACTATTTTTTTCATATGCAATCTTCCTGAATAATTTTATGTACAACTACATATCCAGTGTTAAGTTATTTTTGTATAATTTTATAAGTGCAGAGATTTCCATCGATTAACAATTTTTGCTGTGCCGACGCTTAATTTAAGACTGCAGCAGACATTTTTTTTCTTAATCTGGGAAAGAACGTCGTTCACTGGAAAATTTGTAAACTCTCTGAATACAGTGGTATTAGACGAAGCTTCGATTCTATATATTATTTGTAAAAATTGAAGGAATTATTCTTGATTTAAAATTTGTGTTTACGATATAATTTAAGGTTAAATAATATGTTATTTATTACTTTCTTCTACATTCAATAGAAGAAAGTACTGGATTCGTAAAAATTTCCGACCTCGGATTTTTGATGGATTCACACGTTTTGAGATATGTAGAACATGATTTGACCAATTTTAGAAAATGTCTGTCTGTCTATCTGTGTGTGTGTGTGACAAAATTTTGTGGCAACTGTATCTCAGAAACTAATGCACAGATTTTCATACAAATTGGTATGTAGTTACACCTTGACATAAATTAGTGTCTATCAACTTTTGGTAAAAATGCCTTACAGGTTGCGTTGCCATCCCGCTTTTTCTAAATTTTTAACATGGTGGTATAGGACAAAATTTTGTGTAAATGTGCATAAAGAGAATTATTTTTTAATAATCATTATGAAATTTTCAAGAATTATTTATAATAGAGATAGTAAACTGGGAAAAAAATTTATATGTAGGAGTATCGCCTCCTCCCCCCTGGGGGGAATAAATTTTCATGATGGGTATCTTTCAAAAGAACTCACTAAAACCTTTAAAATGAATGATAGCAGGAGACTTGGCGTTGGAATATTAAAACAGGAATAAACTACTACGTCAGAAACGCCAAAGAAAAATTATTGAGGTGCATACAGCTGTTTCGGTAGCCTAAAGCGTACCGTCTTAAAAAGAATGAATCTTTTTGCACTGAAGACGGTACGCTTTAGGCTACCGAAACAGCTGTATGCACCTCAATAATTTTACTTTGGCGTTTCTGACGTAGTAGTTTATTCCTGCTTTAAAATGAATGGTTGATCCATCGAACGGAGATAATTTAAAATAAAGTTATCGATTTTTTTTTCATTTTTAACCAACTTTTTTTTTAACGTAATATCGAGAATAAAATGAACTTTTCTTTGATATTTAATATTATACTACCTCGCTAATGGAGAAATCGTACTGAATTATCATGGAAGATAATTTTATTAAATAATGATTTTAATAAATTATTTTTACTGAGTGAATTTGCATAGGAAAATATAGAAGAAAGTCATGTGGTGGCCACAACATACTAGTTTTTTAAAGATATTTTACTGTTTTCGCTGAGAAATATATATTTATAAATATTAATTAAATAAAATATTAATTAAATGGCTTTTTTTTTCTTTTTAATTTTTTTTTCTACGTTTAAGTTTTGCCCTTCCTTTTCTAGAAAAGTTTTGTGGAATAATAAAATTGACAATTTATCCTTGATATCCATTTATTTCATTTGTTAAAAAATGCAAACGATCGGAATTATGAGTTAATAAAATATTTTAATACTTTTTTTTTACATTCCCTTCTTCATCAGAAACTATCAGAGTAACAACTTTAATTTTTAGATGCAGAGATGTGCGATGGTATTATTATAATTTTTGTCATCATACAATTTCTAATAAGAATAATATATAAAAATGATATTTTAGAAATTAATGCTTTCAATTTATCGTTAGTTTTCAAAAATTAGATTTTTGCCTATTTAATTTAATTAACAGTAGCAAGGAGTTTGCACGCGTACTTTACATGCAAAATCAGATATGGAAGCTAAGAGAAGACGAAATCTGGACGTTTCGGTATAGTGCAAATTACAGTGCTAAGAAGATACAGAGTGGCAACCATTTATGATAGTAATTTTTAAAATACTTATCAGAAAATTAACTCTCCACAGATATTGTGATTAAAATCCTTCCTCCAATCGCAATCCTTCCTCTATAAAAGTTAAATGGGCACTTCCCAGTTTTCATTGATCTATCACGTGATCTAGTTACATAAGTAAACGAACATACTTTAGTTTCGAATTTTACAGCAAGAATCTCCATTGCACTGACCTCTGGTGAGAAAATTTATCTCTAGAGCATGGTTTGGTGGAAGGGTGCCACATTATATATTTTAGATGCTTTAGAGCAAATTAAAATAAGAACTATAAAAACAAAATTTAATTGTTGTACTTAATTTCTCGGTTCAAATTTAGGCTTTTCATTCTTAAAATTTTAAATATGAAAGTAGTATTTTCCTATATCAAATAAGTGTAAAGAAAAAGAAAAAGAAAGTCAGTATAAGTCTTAAAGTCTGTGAGGCTTAGGATACTGGTGTAGTCAATCGGCCTTAATCCTAACACCTTAAAATCTGCGTATATCAAATTTTATTGTAAAGATGAAATCATGATTGAAAAAAAATCGATACTTGTTCACACCATAATAACTGAAGCGTTATAAAAGTGAATATTTTATCTGCTTTACATGCTTTAAAATGACTCATTAAAATTAAATTGTCTAACATGTTTTAATAACGGATACGAAATTGACATAAAAATTCGACTTCAAAGTCGCATGGCGATCGTAATTTTTAATGACAGCAACTCAAGAGCTTGTTTCCAAAAGGCGTTAAGTCAAAATTTTCAGAAGTTGACATTTATTCATGCAGATGATTCCAGCACATGCCTAACAATATATTTTCAATAAGTGGAAGTTCCAAACAAAGTTTGGTCGTTCTGAAAACAGAGGGTGAAATTCGTGCTTTTTTCCAAAAAGAATTAAGTCACAAGTAAGTTTTGTGTCAATAGGGATTACGTCAAATTTAACCAATTGTAGCGTGCCTAAAGATCACGTGGTTTGTCTGGCCTTGGGTGAAAAGTGAAAAAAACGAAAAAAAAAAAAAAATGTTGTTGTAGATTGTCACATTGAGATTTTTTTTTTTTTTTTTTTGTTAATTAGATTAAGTTGGAAAGAATATAATGGGTGATTCGAATGAAGCTATGGTATTATCTCCGCACCCGAGAAAGCGTAAACGTGATCCAAGGCTATGGAAAAAATATATTTTAAAAAATAAACTTCAGTCGTCGTCCTGTAAGCATGGAACTAAGGCTCCTATATATACGAGCTGGCGCATCAGGCATTTTGTTGCCTTAGGGTTGCCACATGTACCCAGAGCGTTTCTCTGATACAAACAAACGACAAACTTTTTTTTATCGTCTTACGTTACTTTAGAGTAACTTGTTTTATATTTCATAATTTTAGCTAAGTAAACTATGATATGGAAGTTTGTTTAGCGATAAACTGCAATAATCATTCAAGAAGTGAAAGTAAAGTGTTCACAGACCTTCTATTACTGTGTATTTGTGTTTTAGCGACATTTTGTAAAAAAAAGAAAAGAAACCGCCCTAAAAACACACCTTACCCCAGTACATTCATAGGATATTCTCAGAATAAAATGACATCCTGAGAATGTACTGTGAAAAAAATGCGTTTTTAGGAAT